>JAYKKI010000035.1:15627500-16827500 GCA_039881145.1 Druceiella hillmani
AATAGTCATAAGTACCTGGGCCGTCTAAAGTAAAATTAGTATTTTAATTTTGTAGTTATAATTGCAAACTACGCAAAGCAAATTCTTTTTCATTAACGTTTTTGATCCGGTGTTTAATTTTGAATATCATTTTTTATGACATAAGTAAGCTAGCTGACAAGCCAACTGATAGTAAGCGGTCATCGTTGCCAATTTTAGAGCTTGAGTAACAGAATTGATGGCACGCAAAAACATCGGCAACATATTGCTTATCTGACACTTAGATGTCCTGGTCTCTGTATCAGTAATTATTCTGCCTATTCCACCATTCCTTATAATTTACTAACTAGATATTGCTATTGCACGTGCTGTACTTTTACGTTTGTTAATCCTGGAAATTCTGAGAATTTTGCTCAGTTGGTTCAATTATTAGTAGTTACTTTTTCGAAGATGTATGTAAAAAACTCTTCCACTTTGATTACTGGTTATCATGTAAGTAGATATAAACAACAAAATATAGCAAATGACGTAGCTTTACATCATATTTAGGCAGAGTATATTTTAAGTCAAGTTCAGAAATATCGGGACTTGAATCATATATTTCCTTAAAAAAAACATACCAGTTAAAATTATTGCTTAACAGGTACATATTTAGGTGAACATAATAAGTAACAGGACATAGTAGAATTATATTAATAATAATAATAAATTTCCCAAACTAACATACTGACTATATAGCCCAAACTTAGCATAGTCTGTGTTATTGTGACCACATAAGACATTAGGGGATCCTAAAACACCCAGGTTCGAGCCCCGTATAGAAAAGTTCATTTCTCCAAACCTGCCCGGCCGGAAATCGATTGCATAGCGTTTGATACCTACTCAAATCATGTTTGACCTACTTAATTGTCAGGGTATATATACATGTCAGGTAACATTCTTAGTGGCAAAATTTTCCATTTGTGACCATCCGATGCACCCATCAGAGGTCATGGACAACATCTGTAAGGTGGTAAAATACAAAAAGTAACACAGGCATAATTTCAAAATCAAGGACTGCATTAATAAAGAACATTATAAAATAATCTTGATTAGCTAAAGAAGTATATAGCAAGTGATAAGTCCCATATATAATGAGAGTGAATTGAAGTATACTTAACCGTGACGAGATGGAATTTTCACCCTACTCTAAGTCAAGTAAGGTGTTGTGTTTTCAATGGGTAAAAAAGGGGTACATAACAGTTTTGTGTACCTTTTCCATCGATAAATCTGCCAGCATCAATTCATCCATTTAAGTTTATACTGACTACGGTGACTAATTCAGCCTCAGATGGAGTAAAAGTTGGATGGCTATAAAAGAGAAGTTAGATGGCTGTATTTGTTTTCAATTTTGTTTAAAAGTCCATGCATCTAAATACATTTTGTATAAAATAATAGCTTACTGCCACCTCCACACACCGTTCATTTTGTTCGGCTACATTAATTGTAATAATCTTAATACTTAAGATAAATTTTGGCCTCTTATTTTAAGATTTTCTTAAAACTACAATTAACACTGTTGTTATTAAAAATGCAATTGACAATTTACAATTTATTTCTATTTGACTCATATGTTTGATTATTCTAGGTTTATCAGATAAAAAGGAAATGAGGATAAAATATGAATTTGTTCCTCAATTAATAATTTGTTGTTATCAGGACTGATTTTAGCCAAGTACCCCTTATACCCCATATGGTAATTTTGAATATGGGCATTTGTAGTTATTTTCTGAATTATGTACTTTGGGTTATAGAGAGGAAAAACAATGTACAGTAACAATTAATTTTTTTATATTTTAATAAATATAAATTAAAAATAAATTTAGTGACACGAGAGATGGAAAAAACTAATATATATATTAAATTAACGATTAATTTTTAATATTCTGAAAAGTATTAATATAAATTAAAAAAAAGTTTTAAGGACGCAAAAGATTTTTCTCGATTTTCGATATGCAAAATCATCGGTTACTATTTCGAAGTGAGTTTCTATCATGACACGAATTTCTGAAAGTGTTGTATTTCTTAGTTCATTTTTTAATCTATTCTTTGTTACAATTGTTTCCATATTCTTTTGTTTGCATCGCAGATGTTATGTAAAAGCTAATATTTGGTGCTATTTTTACATTTGGAAACAATTTTCCGAGAAATGCGCCAAAAACTAATATGTGCATAATGCTTTGTGTGCGAAAGGTAATTTATAAAAGTTAAGCGTCAATACAATTTTCTGTTGCGGAAGACGCAACAGAAAATTGTATTGACGCTTATACGGTCAATTTTATAATATTTTGGCAAAAATTTAATCCATTATGTTGCCTTATTACTTCATATCTGTATAATTTTTTAATTTAATAAAAGTTTCAATGTGTTGATAATGTAATTCCTTCATTACAACACTTAGGTAATATGACCATGTTTTGTTAGGAAACCGTTTTGGAGCTTAAAATGGAAAAGTATATTATTGCTTTATTTTTTTATTAAACCAAAAGTATAAAAATAATTATTTATAAAATATATTTTAAATAGTAAACCTTGTTATTGGGCATCTTATCATATAAGTAAAGGTAAGATGGCCTTTCAATAAGCATAGCTACTTGTTTGACGATTTGTACTCAGTTGTTTTGGCATAAGATATATTAGTTAAGATGCCAGAATCTATATCACTGTGCATTCTTTGCATCGTTTATAATTACTCTCCAACGTACGCTAAACAGTAAGTGAAACACAAGAAACGGCTATGTTTTCACATTGTAAATGGAATCACAACAATTTAACACTTTATGTAACAAAGACATATAACGTTTGAGTACATATCACCTTAAATAATAATTGGCCATCTTATCCAACCACACAGTCGATTTTTTTAAAATTTGCAATTCATTTTAAGATTATACTTACATTTAATAAAAAAAAGAAGAAGAAATAGCGTAATTCTCAAAACTAAAAATACTACAGCCTGATTATTAAATATATTTAAGAATGTCTGAGGTCGGTTGAAATGTATGATTTATAAAATATTTACTCCGTAATTTTTTAGAAAATAACAACACCAGTTAAACACAAATAATCGTTTATCGATACTATCTAATGATATGTAGAGAGAGAGCAATGAAATATTTCAATTGCCCCGTTTTATTAGATTGCATTTTTATAACAATAAAGAAAAAAATCGAAAAGGAAATGTAAGTACGTAACGCAAAAGATAAAAGTCATATATATAGCTATTAAAAAAAGAAAGTGTATTGACATTTAAAATGTCAAAATTTTACCGCGCATTTATGTTTGTCAACAAGTTTCATTGAAAGTTTAAAAAAAAAATTCCGAATTAATTATAAAATGGGAGATAATATAGATTTAGAATTAAGCGACGAGGAAGAGGAAATAACGGCTGAAGCTGTTTTGAAAACTTTACAATCGGCCTGGCTAAATGAAAGATTTGCGCCCGAAATTTTACCGCACCAAAATGATATGGTGGAATGCATGTTGGGTCAAATACAGCACATGGAAGAGAATATTAATAAACTACCCAAAACAGATCTTAGATTATGCATTCATAAAATGGAATTAAGTCGTATTAAATTTATTATTAGTAGCTATTTACGAACCAGATTAAACAAAATTGAAAAATACTGTTTACCAATACTCAACGATGAAAGGCAAAGAATGGAAAGTGAAACAAATTATTTAACTCCAGCTGAATACAAATATGCACAGGAGTATTTAGCGAATATGGAATCGCATTTCAAAATTGCAGCATTGAATAACATGCCGGGGAATATGCAAAATTTTGAACCGGCAAAAATGGCTGTACACCCTAATTTGAACAGTCACGTATTTTTAAAGGCAAATGAAACTATCAATGGTGTCGTGTTAGAAGGATTGTCACCAGATCAAGATGAAGAAATTGATTTGGAAGGTAATTTTTTACTGTTAAAAACGATCTTTTTTCAAGCCACAGTTTTAAATTTTCCCTTGCGTATAAATTATGGGTATATTTAAGTTATTAGATTTACATCTAATATTTCAGTAAACGATAATTTTATTTTATTATAAGTATATCTCCTAATGTAATATCATATTGAGTTAAATATATCATTATATTCATTGAATTTAAATTGATAGTTGGGGAAAATACTTACCAAGAGTCATTAATTCTAAGCGTTGAAATCAACATGGCCTTTATTAATAGTTTTGTCTGTCTGCCATATTTTATGAACAAATATGGAATCAAGTCTTAAAAGAAGAAAGTGTCAGACAAAGAAAGACGTTATTCCTTGTCTGGAAAATAGTTGATAGACGTTAAAATAAAATTTAAAGGATGGCTTTCTTCTATAAACATCGCATTCCCGGAAAGTATTGGGTGTGTTAAAAAGATTTAAGTGTAAATTTTTTTTGTACTCAATTAGAAAAGGAGCGTGTTATGTTTTATTTCAATGACAATTTATTCCTTTATAGCCAACGAATAGGATCTTTCTTTGTCTGACATCTATTTCCGGACACCGTGTATAGTCATATTTGGTCATAAATGAAATAAACATGAAACGCATAATAAATATCCATACATATTTACTTCTATGATTATAGTTTGTAGGAATAAAACAATGACTGGTGAAAGATTTTGCCACATGCTCCGTATAAATCTTTTTAAAACCTTGTGATTAAATCATATAAGACTTTTTTTTAAAAACAAGACTAATTCTTATAAGGAGAAATTAAGTAGAGCTTACTTTATTGACGTGTTTAATATCAATTATATTTTTCATCATTACTCACGAAAAAACATTTCACACAAATTATCAATATAATAACATGCATATTAAATTCAGCCAGTTTACCAAATTACTCTCCAACGTACGCTAAACAGTAAGTGAAACACAAAAAACCTGATTAAGTGAAACACAAGAATCCTGATTATATTATTTTATAAGAAGTGTAATTGCAAAACTTACTTTGTATGCTCAAGGTCAAATGGAGAAAGTTAATTTTGCACTATAAAAATTGTCTATGTAAAATTTACTGTTCTTTTGGCAACCCTTAATACAACTTTTTTACAATCCTTAATACAACTTGGCTCTTTAAGCCTGTATTTTGACAAAACCTACATGTGTAGAAATACAGTTAGAGTTCGTCACGTACAAGGATTTCTCACCTTTATTTTTACTTAATAATGTCCTTATTACTCGCTTATTTCTTAGTCTTTATACTAATTTCACTCTATTTATTTTCCATTAGTAGTTTTCACACTACAAATTACATTTGTTTTTTTCGTATTTATGTTCGTATTTTTTTTTATATGCTTGGTGGTTCATAGATGCTTAACAGCTTCGAAGTTGCACTCTGATTATTTACTTTTCTTTCCAGATATACAAAAAATATAAATTAATAACTACTAACAATTTTGTTTTTTATGTTACAGAGGAATCTCAACATATACTTCAGTATAAACCTATAGCAGACCTTGTCAAAAATGGAAAAGTTCAACTTATTTAAGTTATTGTGAATATTAAATCGTATAACAATTCAAAAATTGTTTTATTTTAAATGTTTTCCCTTCTAGCAGTATTTTAATTAGGCGGTTACTGTTTTCGCCTGATGTATTGCAATAAGACAAGTTCAAATGGTACACCAGATTTCAGCAGAAAATATAAGTATATGCAAAATACATTCAATATTTTCTACTGTACTAACTATATTATCTAATATACTGAAATCTAAAGATTAAAGAATTTTCATATGCATAGCTTTGGTCTTTCCCTTTGATTGGAGGAGAAACAAAATATTCCCCATTTATTTAGGGTCAATTTTATAATTGGTATAATATATAACGATGATAAAATTGGATTTAGATAGAATGATAATATGATTGGATTTTTTAAACTATCAATACACAAATGAGTATTCTTTCATGTCACAAAAAAGAAATACATACAGTAAAATGTCATTTGTTAATGACTTCCATAATATACATTTTTATGCTAGTCTCCGAATTATCATATGGCATTTGTCTGAGAACTTTGGATGCGATATTAATGTAATGTAATCAATCTGCATTTGTCTGATAGCTTTCATATTACACCAACATTGTATCACCGGACGACATCATGACACACAAATAATATATTTCTTATCCTATTTATATAATGTCACCTGCAATATTATTACACAGTGACAAGAGAGTATTTTGACAAAATTTAATTCTACATTAAAATAAAGAATTATTGATACCATCTAAACGACTGATGTCAGCTAAGGTAGGTTTCCTTCATTAGACAATACAGCATCAGGCCAGTTGGGTAAATTTTATGGGTTGTTCCAATTTTAAAAACTTTGACCATTGCGTTCAATGTCCTCAAATTGACTTCCTTATCCTTTTTGGCTTGTAATACTTGTGCTTCCATTTTTAACTGTACTGTCAGAATCGTGCAGCCTTAATTTATTCATGTGTAAGTTGTGCTCTTGTTTCCGGTGAAATTGTCTGTCCATTGTAATATACGAAACAAAATTAAAATGTGATCTATAAAGCGTTATGGATCCCATTTCTCTTTATTCAATTATCTAACCCCTCCCGCTTAAGTTATCAATCATACCATTTGCAACTGACTACATATTTGTTGTGAAATGATCAAACCAGAGATAGGAGGTTATATAAATGTAAATGTAAGATTCAAAAACCTTTTAACTAAATATTAAAAAACAATGTTTTCCTTTATAAACGGCTTTACAATTCATAGCACTTTATGAAATTTTAAATTGTTTAAAAATAGCTGTCAAGCCATTTTTCTCCAACACACTTTCGAATTAGAATTTGAAATTTTGTTCTGATTTTACTCTAAAATTTATCTTATTGTGTATCCAATGAAAATTATCAGTGAAATAATGCACTTCCTGGACACATTCAAAACAAAGTGCTTTATCTTTAAGCTATTGAACAAAAAGAATTGAATACACCTAAACATTTCCAACAGGGTTGTTTAAATTTTATTTTGAATAGGTAATAACTTTATATTAAATTATATACAGAAATAAAATTATATTAACCGTTTCAGTGCCGACGAGCGCCATCGCGCTCGTACGCCTACTAACTAAATTTGCTACGAGCGAGATGGTGCTCGCGAATTCAGTTGCTGTTCAGCGCGTGGTAGGAGAGGTTGCTCGCACGCATCGCTAATTTTTTATCTTTCTACGTGTTACATAAAATTCAGATTATAATATTATTAGTAATTACAATATAAAAAGGATCCAGGAAAAGAAAATGTTTAACCCATACTGTCGGAATACGAAAATAATTAGAGTGAAAATGATCATTTTTCAAGTTGTGAAGAAAGTGATAGTGGGAGTGACATTGTGGTGCGCTCACAATTTGGCGTAATGCTAATTTTGAGTGACAGTGATAATAGTGACGATAACAATTATTTTGCTAATACGGAGGATATACCGGACTCCGAAAATACGATGTGTCCTTGATTTCAGTTTTTGTTCATAATATATATTTCCACAATTTTCTTTGTATTTTATTATCCTTGTACAAGTTTTTACTAAGAAAACACTGAAAAAATTATTAAAATTGGATAATTTTTGGAAGAGATACAGTTTTCTTTCGAGACTAGGGTAAATGACATCAAAAACAAAAGATATCTTTGGCATTTTTAAGTATATATGAGTAAAAAACAATGGCACTAAAACGGTTAAACTATAGACATGTTTGAATTTTGAGGCTTTTGGACTTAATGTCCTATTTTTTCCTTACTCCTCAAAAAAATAATATTAAATTAATTCTACCACTCCTTTTTTAACCAAAGTGTTTTATGCATTTTCTAAATAAAACGGATAATTCAAAATATTAATATTCAATTTCTGCTGTATTAAAAATATAAAATATTTTAAATAACCTCATTAAATTGCTAACTAACATGAGCAGTTTCACATTCTAGATAAAAGGTGAAGACCGGAAAGAAATAAATAACCAAATTGTAATTGCACTCATCAGCAATCTCTATATTTATTTTGTACCAATAATTCGATGGATCCATTGGACTTTTTGCGAACACAGAATTGCACTCTTCATTACAAATATACGCTTACAAACTAGTAAATCTTTAATTCACACACTCGTTAAACAATTAACATCATATTACGTTATATATTTTGGTAAACATTTTGTAACAATTGTGAAATAATTTTATATACAAAAAATACAGACATTAGCACAATATACTCTTGTATATATATTTATTTCTATAACATTTTAATACAGAATAATAACTAAGTACATATAATTGAACATTGTGATTAACATATCCTACATTCGATATAAACGGCACAGATTACTTATAATATTTTTATACACGACGAACATCAGAAAATAATATTCATAAATGTTTCATACTTAAAAACGGTGTCTATATTGGTAAGCTTTTGGACAACTGGTAAAAATCTATGTATTTTTGTGATGAAATATAATTATAAAAAACTAATTATTTTCATATATTGTATGTTTACATGTATTTAAAACTATGTGAATATTTAACTTAAATGTATATGTAAAAGCTTATTAATATTCGCATGCATATTCTGGAACTTACAATCCACTATATGCAAAGTTATTTTCAAAAAACCCTTTTGATACATAAGTACATTATAGAAATATATGTACACATATGTATATTTCACAAGAGATTAATATATAATAAAAATTAAAGCTAATAAGAAACTTTTCATTAATTAGACCAGTGACATATTTAACACTCGACATTTTCTCCTAAAATTAGTTTAAATTATTTGATTTTTATATAATAAACATTGTCTCTTATAAAGCACCATAATCTATTTCACTTCATATAAAAATAGGCCAAGATATACAGTTCGCATTTTTAGAAATTAAAAAAAAAATTTTATAAACCACAAATTAACATTACGATAGTGACAAATATTCTTTTTTCTTTAGTGTGAAAGTAAGAAACCGATATATTTCTATCTCCTTTCACTAAGTCTCGTCTAATTTTGCAAAATTTCATTGTCAATATGAGTAGTTATAAATGAAAAAGTTTTACTGAGCAATGACAATGAGTTTTTTACATAATTACGTATCATAAAAAATTTCAATTAAATTTTTAGAAAAACTTTAATTATACACCCAAATTGTTCCCATTCTTGGTCAGTCAATTACTCTCTGATCTGCCCAAAAAAAAATTAGAAAAAAGTTATTAAAAACATCACCAAAATGCATTTTTTTTCACAATTTGCTTGTGTTTTAAGATATAAATATTAATGTAAATATATATATTAATAAAAATATCGTTAAATATTTTATAAATTTCTCTGAAAATGTCACGAGACACTGGTGTACAAAAGTAAAAAATTTTAGTAAGTACTGAAATTAAATTATATATATTTTCTTTTCTTCAGTATGAATACGCTACAAAAAATAAGTGTACCATAAACCAAAAGAAAATATATATTTATTCAGATAAATATTACTCCTTCCCCTAGCGTGAATCACATCCACACAATCCAAAAAAGAAAGGTATTGTAACATTTTTGTCTCCTATTTATTCAGATTATTTAACATTTTACAATTTCCATGATTAACCATCATCATTTAAAAATATATAATTTAATGTAAAATTTAAATTTTTAGTATTCTGTAAATTCAAATAATAAAAAAATTGTGACCATAAATATTTGTTCTCTGTTAACTTCTTGTAACTGTGTTTTAGTTGTAAGAATTATATTAGAGTAAGTCTTGAGATCAAAGACAATTTATTTTACTTCTTAAAATAAGTAACCCTCATTCGTGTCTCTTGCGAGAATCTTACGTGTAGAGTTATAAATGTCTGCTCATATTCTCAGTTAATATCGCTGAACATGAATAGCTTTGAAATTGATACTACATCCACAGTGTTGTTTGTTGAACTTGTATAATTACAAAAAACTTTTAGAAAAAAAAAAAATTAAAAGAGAATGTTAAATAAAAGTTAGTCGCTGTTATAAAACACGGTTACGGTGGTAATTACAGAACTCTTAATGAACATTTTGAATTTTCTGCCCATAAATATTGTTTTTTATTATCAGTTTTATAAATATATTGGTAGACATGTCTTTTGAGCCAGCATTATATATTATATTTCAATGGTATTTTGTTTAACGATTATCTCACGGCGACGTTCAAATTGTTCTAAATGTCACTCGAAGAATGTATAAATACATGGCTTTCAAATTCAGCATGATTCAACGAATAGGTGATCACTATGTTTATATTCGATCAAATGACTTAGAATTCAAACACAAAAAAATTAACATTAAGGAGAGCATGAAATGAAATGCAAACATGCTTTTCACATACTTGTACTTGTCAGTCGCAGCAAATGTGTGAATGTGACTTAAGAGCCGTCAGACATTTACATGATGGGTAAATAAATAATTTGACAGGTGAAAAGCACCTTTTTAAAGTAAATTATGTCTAAAAGCTATAAAATGTCACTTTGACACTTAATCAATGTAAACAAATTTAATAGTTACCTATTGATTTTTTTGAAATAAATATTTTTGTTTCGAAAATTTCTTAAACTTATTGGTTGCATAAACAGTTGTAGAAAAACTTACTACTGTATAAAAAATACATATTTATAAAAGTTGATATAAAAGCTTATGAAAGTTACTATGAACTTAAAATCAATATTTTATATACATTTTAAAAAAGTGAAGCCGAAAATCAGCAGTGTCCTGAAGAATTTTTATTCCACAAAGAAAAAATTGTTTAGGTTCATCTTCTGGTGTTAAATATTAAGGTTTACAACAATGTCATCTTTTAATTGCCGTTTGAATATTAGGGCAGATGATTCAACAATTTATCATTAGATCATGGCGACTGTCTGTCTAGTGTTGCTACATGAGTGGCCAACATTTATAATAAACAAAATGACGAGCAGAAGATAATGGAATTCGGTTTTATCATTATTACATATGCCAGGAAATTTCCTGCAGAACATGACAACCTATTTTATGAATTAAATATTACCTTAAATCAAGATGAAATAAAAATAATATTAATTTTCCCCTCTATGCACTCAAACTGGCACTCCATTTTGTAACAAAATTGAAATGCACTGATACACATTTACTCCACGCAGTTAATCTTTCTTAACCTAACAATTAATAAATAAAGCTAAATGTAGCACAATTTGCGATTAAAGGTGTGACATGATTTTCCTCGTTCGATCTCAACGTAGATTCGTTAATGAATATTCAAATATGTTTTCAGACATAAAAATTTCTAACATCCATACAATCAAAATGAGCAACATCCATTAAAGACGCGTTATTGGCCAGATATCAAAAAAATATTGCTTTTATTTTTTAGATTTAAATTTAATAAAATTTAAATTCATGATATTATCAAAGTAATTTCACAGGATTAATAAAGTTGTAGAAATATAAGACATTTAAGAAAATCTAATCTCAACTTTGTCCCATATTTTTTTTTAAAGTTTCTAGATCCCTTGACTTTATATTCAATTACACATTGTATCATCAATTTCTATTGTAAGTACTGGTCATTAGCTTTAAATTTCCAATAACCAGAAGCATAACAAGGTATCAAAAACCACTCGGAAAATTTTCCGATGTCAGGAGACATCATTAGCCTGATAACTTGATAAACAAACTTTTTTATGAAAAGAACAAGTATAAGACCTGTATAAAGCACTGTTTTTCTTAGTACGCACAGGTTACTTAGTTGACTAGATGTACCAAACCTGAGTGAGCCACCAATACATTAAACTGACATACGTATTTCATATATAAATATATATTAATAAATTAGGCAGAAATAATTGGTTTTCTGAACAGTTATTTCAAGGCAATAGCCCTGACGAAATGCATCTGCAAAATATAGTTGCAAACATTATGTTTTAATAAAATCATTATAAAATTTTGATGCGATTTTTCTAGTTTTAAAAATACATAAAAATATTTTCAAATATTTTTAGTTAATGTATTATTTAATGATTTAAGAAAAAACTCAAAAATCACTTTAAAAACCATCTCCTATGCATGAATGCTGCCCTTACTACAATCAACTACACGCATGCAATCATTCAAAAAAAAAAGTAAGCACATTGCACTTCCATCAGTACATTATAAAAATCATCCGTTAATGATACAATATCATTAATCAGCATCGATATACCGCAGGTGTTTGTCATAAGCTTGCCTCGCCACCTCCTTTATAGCATATCCAGCAGCTGGCCCGAGTTGATCCACCATTTTTGCAAAGGTGCCCTCTTTGTCTTGGAGCAATTCGTGAGGATGACCAAACTGAACGACCTGCCCTGCGTCCATGACGAGCACACGATCTGAATCAGCCACAGTATTGAGGCGGTGAGCAACCGTGATAACTGTGCAAGCTGCGAAGCGACTTCGAATGGTTTCTTGGATCAGCATGTCAGTTCTAAGGAAAAGAATGTAATTCTATTTTAGTTCTGAATAAAATGATAAAATAAAAATACAATTTATAATACGCCATCGTGACATTAATCAAGTTAATTGTTAAATCGGCTAAATAATGAAATAAAAATATATTTTTTTAAAAATTATTTTCAACAATATTTCTTATGACATAGTTCTTTCTCTTGAAAGATATTTTTTTCATAAAATAATTTTCTATATGGCACAAGAACTCATAGGTCCGAATTTCTAGAAATAAATTTAATTTTTAAAATACCTTGTAATTTTAAAATATACGAAATTCAAATAATGCTTTTACCTAATTTACCATATGTTGCAATATTCCTGTTTATACTTTACAATATACTTACTTAGGATCCACATTTGCAGTAGCTTCATCCAATACAAGCACTCGGTTGTTATTAAGAGCGGCCCGCGCCAGGCACAACAGCTGACGCTGACCAGCGCTAAAGTTGGTGCCACCCTCTGACACTGGTTGTGAAAGTGATTGTATAGCTTCTTTCAGCTCCACCTGAATTAGTGATGATTGAAGAGTAAGGTATACAAGAAGCATGATAAAGTTACTCTTAAAATAGTAGTGTTATATTTAGTCCGTGAAACTGATTGGTAATCTAAACTTATGCAGCTAATAAGAATATTAATCACATCAAAAGTCCTTATCGAAGAGGTACTTTTATGTAATCTTTACATAAATTAAAATAAATTTAAATAACGTGTATTATATAATGTGAAAAATACAGTATTTGTAACAATACAAACTAATAAAATAAAAATGATTGGGTAATAACTGTAAAGGAAAAAGTTTCTAATTTTTGACCAGATTTCTGAAACTGATTTATAGGTTTTAAATAAAAACAATAGATATGATACTTGATATTTATCTAGTTTGAATGACTCAAATTTTTGTAGAGCATATTTTTAAACTTTTACATCTCGAGAAGACATGGTTTTCCGTAATTGTCAGCAAGCACTATCAAACACAAAACATTGTACATTTGTGTTGGACTTGAAACACAGGTCTAACATAATCTCGCTATATATTTTATAAGTCTTCAGAATTGTACATACATAAGTCCTTTACTGAATTTTATGGATCCCCTATTAGATGCAAACACAATACTTCTATTTTTTGATTGATGGAAGTTAAAAAAATAATAAGAAAATGGCCCGTTCAAAAGTTAAAAGAAGAAGATGGAAATGAGTGAGTGGTGTCTCACAGGTGTTATGAGTATTGTCATTGCATGAGAATCCCAGAAGTGGCTGTGATACAAGCATTCGAACGAGTATTGTGATTGCATCAGAATTCCAGAAGTGACTGTGACACAAGCATTCGAACGAGTATTGTCAATGCATCAGAATCCTAGAAGTGACTGTGACACAAGTATTTGAACAGTATTGTGATTGCGTCAGAATCCCAGAAGTGACGTGACACAAGTATTCGAACGAGTATTGTGATGGCATCAGAATCCCAGAAGTGACTGTGACACAAGTATTCGAACGGTATTGTGATTGCATCAGAATCCCAGAAGTGGGTGTGACACAAGCATTCGAACGAGTATTGTGATTGCATCAGAATCCCAGAAGTAGCTGTGACACAAGCATTCAAAATGAAATGATTTCGGGGAAGGCAACAGAAACATTTAAAGACCGAGAGAAATCATGCATGATTGACATAGTGGTCTGAAGTGAAAATTTCCTCACTAAACCGACAGTGGTCATAAATTGGAGGCCTTCTATGCTAGTGAACACGATGACAATATAAAAGGTAAGAATTTGTAACTTACATCAGACAATGCATTCCAGATATCGGCATCGGTGTTCTTACTGAAAGGATCCAGATTATACCGCAGACTTGCTGAGAACAGCACCGGCTCTTGGGGTATAATGGATAGCTTAGCTCGCAAATCCTAAAACATAAATATTTTTTTGAGATATTATATTTGTTCAATCAAGGTTACAATTTAATAAACTTTCTTCAACAATATAATAAGAGTTACTCGTATGTTTGTTTAGTCGAGTAAATATTTTAAATTTTTAATTAATTTATTTGTTCTGTTAAATATGTATTCAAAACTAATCAGCTCACTTGTATTTGTTTATTTAATTCTATTTTATGTGTTGCATCTATTTATTCAAAGCAAAGACAATCCTCGTTTCATTGATAGTAGTAATGGATATACACATTAGAGGTGGGTGTTTGCGCTAATCGTGATAAACGTTAACACCTGTTAAACTTGACGACAATTAACTGTTGTTGAAAACTTAATTGTTAACGTGTTTAGATACCGTACCATTATCTTACTATTATTAAAATATCGTACATCATCTTACTATTATTAAAATAATATATATATAATATCAACCAAAAAATTATCCCCAAAATAAATGTGATTATTAACACTAAAAAGTTACAGTGTATTTCCAAAGTTCTTAAAAAAATTTAAAATTTCATTTGAAATAAACCCATCCTCAGGATATTAAATCTGTAAAAAAAACTAATAACATAGTGTAAAATATTTGCACTAACAGGTTTCAATTAATTTCTTAGTAATCTTAAAATTATATGAAAAATCTGCAAATTAATAAACTACTAGGCAAATCTCTAAACGTAGTGTACGTTAACTGTCTTTGTACAATAACCATCGACAAAAAACTGGACACTGTTAATGCACAAGCCATCGATATATTTAATTGACGAGTGTTAATAGCCAACAGTTCAACATTTAGCAGTTAGCATTTAATGTTGGTCACCGGTAACACGCTAAAGAAACTATGATCCAATGTGCGTTAATGTAAACAGGCGTCAACTTTTACCGTTTATTAACTGCAAGTGTTGATCAACTGTTAACAAATACTTTCGTCAATGTCAGCAAATTATTAACAGTTAACATTGAGTGTTAACTGTTAATCATTTGCTGACATGGCTTTAATATACATCTAGATAATATTCATGTTGAAACCATAATATTTAGGACATTAAGGTGTCGAGTCAATAAATACAGTAATTTGAGAGGTCTCCATAGATAAAGACTTGGTTTACATTTTATCTCATTATTCCTTTTTCTGTATTCTGCAAATTAAGAAAAATTACATAAATGTTGTCTTTACCCTTAATCCTATTCTTGATGTGTCTACATTATCAATTATAATGTCACCATCCACAAATGCCAACCTAAAGAGGGCAGATATGAGCGACGATTTTCCTGCACCTGTCCTGCCAACCACACCGACCTAAAATTAAAAAAACTGTTATGTAAAAGTAGAACATTCACATTTACACTCCATCCCATTCTCAAAAGAAAGTTTGTAAATAAAGTAAAATCAATTCAGGTATTGTAAACCTTTTTTTTTGTATTCACATTTGTAATATAGTATGGATTTATTTGTATCTATAATTAAAAATATGATTTTTTATCAGATTTGGCTTTTTATTTTTTTTATTGCAAATGTAAGATCATTTACAATTATATAAATAATTTTTGAATGTTCAAACGCTGGGAATCATATCTAGGACCCATTAGTTCGGTTCTCGCATCTTAAGCCACTGCATTAAGGCCTGGTGTATACAATATGCGGTGGAAGTGCGTATAAATAATACCAAATATTGACATTAAAATTTTCTTAATATTTTTTTTCAAATAAACATATCTAACATTAAAAATAATCAATTAAGTATAAAACCATAGCTATAATAAAAAAAATACTCCGTAATCTGCAAAATAATACTAATACTTTATTCTTCCACCCAATATTCTGTGTACATAAAGGTATATTTGTTATGAAGCACCAGTATTCTGTCTCGTTTATTCCTTCTGCCTTCTTTAAGTGTTACACTATAAAGACAATCGATTATCATCTATTCCAAATCGAAACTAATTTATTGCAACTATTTCACTCTAACACATTAAAATTATGTGCACCAAATAACGTATATGGATGTTTAATAATATTATTGGCGAAACACAATGAGTTTCGTGAATAGTTGTCAACTGATTCATAATACATTTGTGCCAACCGTATTTTAAATGTCAAATTGATTTAGTTACAAACATTCTCTTTTGCAAATGAACAGAGTATAGATATATATAACATAATAAACACTTAAGGGTACATAATATTTATATCCAACTATTTACAAATATTAGAGGTTTACGATTTGAACAGTGAGTTTCTCAAAAATTATGAGGTCAAGAATCATCGCTGATGTTTTCTGTTAAACTTCAGGTTAACCTCTAGTAACTTTTTTTTGGAACTGGCAGAAATCGCTTCATAAGGAAAAAGCTTTATGCCTCCTTTTATGCAACCTTTTGCTCTCTTTCTCTCTGTCTCTTTCTATTATATATGGTTGTATGTGTTCTTGCGAGTATCGACATTCGAGCAGCAAGCATTGTGCGCGGTAGCTGTATAACCTCAATTCTAAATACGTGTAAATATTATTTAAACTTATTTTTTTTATTCTACTGGCTTTCTATTCTAAGCCAATCATCTGCCAGACCGTTTACAATTTAGTATGTATTTATTTGCACTATAAATTACTGCTATATCATTTACTAAATATTAAAAATTTATAAATTACAAACAATTTTCAGCAAATTCATTTATTTTCATTATTTTTTTTATATGTAATTTATAATTCACTATTTTATTTTTAATTTTTTTAATAAATAACTATTTTTCCTAAAATATACAAATTAGAGAGAGACAGAGTTAAATAAAAGAGGTCTGCGCTTTTTGACATGACAAAAATTTGCTAATATAATCAATAGAAATCTACATATTAAATCACGTTTAGAGTTGAAAAAATAATGTAAGGAACTTCTTTGTTGAATATATTTGGCATTAATTTTATAGAAATTCATTCTTCACAATTAAATGAAACTACGTGATATAGTATTATTTCTACTTTCTTTAATTTCTTTACCACGACCTAGGTTTCGTTGTATTACCACATCTTCAGGAATAAGGAACTTCGTTCTTGACGGGGGTCCCATGAACGCAGTTTTTTTTTATAACACTAGTAATGGAGATAAAGACTGTGATACCTACATAATTTAACATGAATGGATTTAATGACAGTAGTAACCCCAAATCTAACAGGATAAAAAAGTTTTTAAAGTTGGGTTAATGCTAAGTCCAAGGAAATATTTCTAAATTTAAGAGGACTGGATATATTTTTTTTGACAAAACAGTAAAAGTTAAATACAAAACCATATTCTGCTATATGAAAACACTTACCTTCCATCCACTTTCTATAACCACATTCAAATTCTTCAAAACAGGCTCTCCGCCCTCCATATATCGCAAATATAGGTTTTTAAATTGTATCCTCCCTCGATTAGGCCAATCGGCGGCTGGCTTCTGTGAGGGAAGGCTGTATAGGGGAGTCTCTTGCGGTAGACGCGTATACTGCATCACACGCTCAGCACTTATAGTTTGTGATATGGTGTCCGTCACCATTTTGATGCCGTGCTGAACGAGACCAACGAGGATGAGAGCCTGACTTATGGCCAAGCCGACATTACCTGATTTTGTGTAACCTGTGGCAAGAAAGATGATCATTACAAAGGTTTTATAAATAATAGAGGATAATACTACAAGTTACGATAGATTAACCTGCTTCTCAATCTATAACCTACCTCTAAACCTTGACCTTAATCTATATTCCTTCTGTGATAATGTTTGTCTATCAGAATCCAACACAAAAAAGACAAGTGTATCTGCATATCTCCCATAGATTTATTACACTAGACAGACGAATGAATATAAAAGCAAGTGAGACTATGCCAACAGTTATGTTATATGTTAGAAAGGGATAGCACAACAAAAACAGTTGGATCCCTTTTTTGCAATGCAGTCGGCATTTATTAGCACTCAGTGAATCGCGTTAGCTACGCTTTGATGATTTTGAATTTATTTGTTGTTATAAAAATAAATGGGTTAAGAGCAATGGTTACTTATGTTGTTCTTGATTATCATACATTCATCGAAATAATCCAAACAAATTCAAAACGTAAATTGTAAAGAATTGTGACTGTTCTGTTTGTATTTATTTTTACAACCCTACAGAGAATTGACGGTTTCATGTATAACAATTTACAGAATAATATACCTAATTACAGGTAAAACAAAGGTATATGTTTAAACAAAATAAAGGAGACCGGCAAAAATGGGTCCAGACGTTACAGGGATAAAACGTAATTTTTAAAAAAGCATTTATTTTTTAGAATATAAAATTAAAACAAGTCAGTAATTGACAATCAGGAAAGAGGAAAAAATAAAATTGTAATTTGTGACCAAAATATGAAACAAAAAATCTATCTTCATAAATGCGCATATATTATATTTTTAAAACATTAAGAATTATTAATTGGGAATAAAAATAACAATAAAAATTAAACAGAATACATAATAACTTTTTAGAAACTATTACAAAAAATAAACAATGCCTTTTGCTTTTTTAATGTGTAGCCATTGCCTAAATTAATCAATATCTACTATAAAAGTAAATGTACAATGTGCATGCCGCTAAAAGTCAGAAACAAATCTCGGTACAATCAAGGGAGTTATAGGTGTGATAGCCCTCTATCCCCCTCTATCTCCTCTATCCATGAAGAAGGTTTCCGTTTTTACCTAAAGGGCGTGCTTAAGGGTTGGAAGTTTCGCCCTCTAGAAATTTCTAGAACAGTCTAAAACATTCAAGAGTATTCGAAAACATCCCGGAACATTCTGTAATGTTTGGGAATAGTCTGGAATGTTCGGGAATATCCCAGATCATTGTAGAACATTTCAGAACACTATCGAATGCTGTAGTATGTTCTGGAACATTGTGGACCATTCGAAGCCTTTTTTGTATAGGTGGGGCTACTTGGTAGGGGTATATAAAGCAAGATCCGTCATGGGTTCGAACAAAGTGATACAGTGACTGAATATAAATAAAAAATAAAGTGTACTTTTTGATAAAAAGATGCCTTGATTTATATTTTATACAATGACCAAACGTAAAAGAGGTGGAGATCTTGCCAGTTCTGAAGCAAAACGGTGAAAACGAAAAGAACAGCGAAAAAACAATACAGTCGAAGAGCGCAAAGCACATTTATATTATCGATGAACGAAAATAAGCACCGTGAGAAACATAGAAAGTGAAGAACAAGGGAATAAACAAATTGAAGAATCAAGGATTGCAACACAATCTTATAATAAAAGACTATGAATGCAAGCCACCTATGAAATATCTCCCTATGAGAAGCGTGGACGAGAACAGGTAAACAATACAATTGGAAGCACCTCCGCAAGAATATCTACATTACATAACCGGGGAAACTCCAGAATAAAACACTTTCTTCAAAATATAAAAGCGTACAACGCTTGCTTCCAAATGACTTCTTTTGGTGTCACTTCGATCAACACTAACAGAGATGTAATCGATTTTCTATCCAAGGAGAAATCTATCACAAAATGAGATCTTTAATACCACAACCCAACGAAGACTATAAATTTCTGCAAGTATATTTCATCGGAAATGAAGAAATAGAAATTCATGATGCGCAAACGTCAGTGGATTGAGACGAGAAATAATCCCATCTGTACATAGGACCTTACAAAAATACAATCAACTTATTCACAAATTCAAAACAGTACTAGACTGAATGACTACAAACTTATACAGGTGGGCCATAAGGGTGTTACCGATTTTAATCTTTAATTTCTCGGACGCTTGCAATTTAGTCACCATGGAGCCGTACACGGGAGCACAGCGTGCTTTTTGTGTCTGCGTGTATTATGAAAATAACAAATCTATGACTACTGTGGGACGGTTGTATCGTCAGGAATACGGTTTACGAGACATTTGTGAAGGTCCTAGCATCAATGTGATATTGGATGATGGAAATGGATCAGAATGTTCGAAACAACCGGGTCGACTATAACAATAATGGATCGCGGACGTCCAGTCATCTGTGAGAACGCCTGACATAGTTAAAGCCTATAAAATCCAGCTTGTGCATCAAGGGAATACCAGTTCCAATAAGATGGTGCCACATGCCATACTGTCAGGGTCTCCATAGCCCTTTTGAATGAAATTTTCCCGGGAAAACTCATTTCACAAAGGGGGAATACTGAATGGCCCCCACTCCATGTGATTATTTTTTATGGGGCTACCTTAAATCTGTAGTTTACGACAACAGTCCAACAACTTTACAACAACTCAAGAGAAACATTATACGGGAAATTAACAATATTCCGAGGACAACGTTTCGCCGGTTGTTCCAGAATGTGTGACTTCGTTTTCAAGAATGTCAAGAAGCTGAGGGCCGTCATTTAAACAACATTATTTTTAAGTCATGAAAATTCCATTACTTCTATTTTGTAAAAATACAAATAAAAATGTTGTACGAATTTTAGTTGTTTTTAAATTTCACTTTGAAACCCCCAACATCCTTTTGGCCCACCCTGTAATTCGAGCCGACAAGAAACCACCTGAGGAACACGGACGTTGATTTATTGCACCTCAAATAGACGAAGTCGCCATAGTAATTGTGGACAATGAAAACACAAACCGTGACATAATTGTACAATGAAAAAGAGAAAGACTACAACGCATTGTAAACACACCGTTCATATGATGCCCTCCAATATCCGTTAATATTTCTGCATGGAAAGGACGGATATCATTTCAATGTGAAATAAATCCAACCTGAAACAGGCATGGAAACAAACAAAAAAGCCCAAGGCCAAGGAGTTCTATGCTTACCGCTTAACGATCAGAGACAATAAAACATACAATCACATTCACAACACTCGCCTTTATTCCAACGATTCCTGGTAGATACGTATGCAAAAATAGAAGCGAAATGGATGCTTTACATAAGACTGAATCAGAAGAAGAAGAATACATCATGAATAAGAAGAATATATCCGCCTTCGAGACGCGATCATAAATGACGAAAACATTGATGACATTGGAACAATGGTAATCTTAACCTCATCTTACATAGGAAGTCACAGACTTATGCACAAATACACTCAAGATGCCATGACCTACGTAAGAAAATATGGACGACCTGACCTCTTCATAACATTAACACAACTAATTGTGGTCGGAAATCAAAGAACAACTTAGATATGGACAAGCCTCCATGAATTGACACAACACAGTAGCCCGAGCTTTCCAACAAAAACAAATAAGATTTATTGAAATGATCACAGAATAGATCTTTGGAACCGTTAGATGCTGGATTTATACAATCGAATCGCAAAAGTGAGGACTGCCTTACATTACTTACACAATCTCATTATGGCTACATGACAGAATTCATCCCACAGATATCAATAAAATCATCCAAGCTGAATTTCCCAATCTACAAGAAGATCCAGAGTTATACGACATAGTTGTGAAAAACATGATTCACATACCACATTGGGCCATTAAATCCCAATTCGCCATGTATGAATGATGGAAAATATATAAAAAAATACCCAAAAACATACTTGGACGACTCACAAATCGGAGATGATGGCTACCCCAAATAAACAAGACCATCACCAAAGACGATCAAAAAAGGTAGGTTCACTGCAAAAATACGAATACGAGGCAGAGACGAATTGGAAATAGATAATCAATGGGTAGTACCATATAAACCACTACTTTTCAACACGTTCCAAGCACACATAAACGTAGAATACTGCAATTCAGTGAAATCCATTAAACATGTCTGTAAGTATGTGAACAAAGCGAGTGACATGGCAGTATTTCAAATGAAAATGAAGACGACCAAAATAAACAACATATAGCAGTACATTTGGAGAATGGACAGAGAGTTTACTTCACAAAAAACACAACCAGAAAAATTGCAAGCAATTCACCTAAGAATACAACTTAACAGCTCTTTTCCAACTGTGCCAAACGGATCCATTCGCGAAAACATTACTATATGTCGAAGTCCCTACCTATAACGATATAAGGTTGGATTTATTTCACATTGAAATGATATCCGTCCTTTCCATGCAGAAATATTAACGGATATTGGAGGGCATCATATGGAACGGTGTGTCTACAATGCATTGTAGTCTTTCTCTTTTTCGTTGTACAATTATGTCACGTTTTGTGTTTTCATTGTCCACAATTACGATGGCGACTTCGTCTATCTGAGGTACAATAAATCGACGTCCGTGTTCCTCAGGTGGTTTCTTGTCGGCTCGAATTATAAGTTTATAGTCATCAAAAATCATTCAGTCTAGTGTTGTTTTGAATTTGTGAATAAGTTGATTGTATTTTTGTAAGATCCTATGTACATATGGGATTATTTCTCGTTTCAATCCACTCACATTTGCGCATCACTGATCAATTTCTATTTCTTCATATCCGATGAAATATACTTGCAGAAATTTATAGTCTTCGTTGGGTAGTGGTAGTAAAGATCTCATTTTGTGATAGATTTGTCCTTGGATGGAAAAGTGTTAGTGTTGATCGAAGTGACACCGAAAAAAGTCATTTGGAAGCAAGCGTTGCACGCTTTTATATTTTGAAGAAAGTGTTTTAATTATGGAGTTTCCCCGGTCATATAATGTAGAAATTCCTGCGGAGGTGCTTCCGGTGGTGGTAATCAAATTTTTTCATTCATGCAACAGATTTCTGGTATTTGTCTACTGAATTTTTTTAAATTACAAAATTGGCAGATGTTATCTATTTTTCCCATTATGACGCGTTTGTGTTTGTTATATTTTTTCATCGGGTCTTAGTTGATTTGTTAGGTTTTATATTGTCGATGAAATTAGTTAGGCTTAATACTTTAGGCTTAGAAATTTATTTAAGCATTGCTTTTTTCAGTTTCGTAGCATTATTTGACCATGTCTGTTTGTCCGTCTTCTGTACGTGTATCATAAGTTGAAACTATTTAATTTCTAAATATTTTGCAGGTTTATGCGTTTAGTTAATTCAAAGACAGGATTATTTTTTGACATGGGAACTAGAGATAGATTTTTTTTGCCTACTCCAAGTGGGATATCAGTGAATAGATCTTTCAAAATGCAATTAAAAATGTCATGAAATATTCTTAGTCAGGTTTATTGTCCCTTCGAGATCCCGACCCTCCTTTTTTCAATCATACGTTTTAAAAATCTGTGTAAAATAGAATAATATACCTTAACAATTACTCCAATTGAAAATTATTTTGGTGTAGTCGTATTGATAAATTTATAAGATTAAAAATATAATCTATTAAAATATACAAAGGTTATCGATATCATTGTAAATATTATTAAACAATCCTAAACTTACACTATCATAAATTCTCGCACACACAAACAATACAATTTAATCATTCAGGGAATTTGAAACCAAAATTGTTTATATAATAAGTCTATGGTTTCTCTGCCTATCCAAGTTTCATCTGTCTACAATGTAATAAGTCTATGGTTTCTCTGCCTATCCATCATTCATCTGTCTATAATGTAATAAGTCTATGGTGTCTCTGCCTATCCATCTTTCATCTGTCTATAACATAATAAGTCTATGGTTTCTCTGCCTATCTATCTTTCATCTGTCTATAACATAATAAGTCTATGGTTTCTCTGCCTATCCATCTTTCATCTGCCTATAATGTAATAAGTCTATGGTTTCTCTGACTATCCAACTTTCATCTGTCTATAATGTAATAAGTCTATGATTTCTCTGCCTATCCATCTTTCATCTGCCTATAATGTAATAAGTTTATGGTTTCTTTGACTATCCAACTTTCATCTGTCTATAATGTAATAAGTCTATGGTTTCTCTGCCTATCCATCTTTCATCGAGTTAATATTTTATCTGCTAATGGTTTACATAATAAG
This sequence comes from Druceiella hillmani, assembly GCA_039881145.1. Taxonomy (NCBI): domain Eukaryota; kingdom Metazoa; phylum Arthropoda; class Insecta; order Lepidoptera; family Hepialidae; genus Druceiella; species Druceiella hillmani. Next base: position 15,651,810 of record JAYKKI010000035.1, read on the forward strand.
TCTATAGGTCGTATGCCTATCCATGGTCTAGGAAATGATTTGATAATGTTTACTTGAAAAATTTACCTTCATCCATAAACAGGAAAGTGTATGACAGAATAGCGACATAAATTCCTGAAATGATTGTCAACCAGATAGAGAATGCTACATTAGTCACCAGAGTCATGTACCTGTAATAGATAATATTTGCAATCATGAAATATACAATACAAGATTAATAAAAAGGACATATACTAATTTTTAAAATAACATGACCATTAATTAAAAAATTTAACTAAGAGTTCTCATTAAAAAGCCAAAAAAACTCACCAAGCACCAGTATGAATATCTTGGTGTTGATCGAACTGATTCTGCAGCATGTGTTGGGCACGGCAGACACGCACTGTGCTCAGCCCCGCCATGGTGGACGTCACGTGTGAAAAGACCGGGCTTCGCAACACACCTTCAATTCTGGCGGACAATAATTTGAGCATGTGGTTAAATTTTATGCAACTGCAATGTTGCCATGACAAAATAATTTATATTTTGAAAAATGAATATGGAACTTGCACAAATTTTACAGCTAACTTAGTTATTGTTAATTAACCGTTTGAGTGCTGACGAGCGCCATCGCGCTCGTGCGCGTACTTACTAAATTTGCCACAAGCGCGATAGCGCTCGCGAAATCAGTTGCTGTTTAGCACGCGGTAGGGGAGGTTAGCTCGCACGCATCGCTAATTTTTTATCTTTCTACATGTTACATAAAGTTCAAATTATAATATTATTAGTATTTATGATAAAAAAAGGGATCCAGGAAAAGAACATGTTTAACCCATAATGTCGGAATACCAAAATAATTCGAGTGAAAATGATCGTTTTTCAAGTTGTGAAGAAAGTGATAGTGGGAGTGACATCGTAGTGCGCTCACAATTTGGCGTAATGCAAATTTAGAGTGATAGTGATAATAGTGACGATAACAATTATTTTGCTGATACGGAAAATGTACCGGACAGCGAAAATACGAAGTGACCTTGATTTCAGTTATTGTTATAATTTTTGTTCACAAATTTGTTTGTTATATTTCCATAATTTTCTTTGTATTTTATTATCCTCGTACAAGCTTTTATTAAGAAAACACCGAAAAAATTATTAAAATTGGATAATTTTTGGAAGAGATACAGTTTTTTTTCGAGACAAGGGTAAATGACTTCAAAAACAAAATATTTCTTTGGCATTTTTAAGTATATATGAGTAAAAAACCATGGCACTAAAACTGTTAAAAAAATGAAAAACTTTTAGTTGTTACCGAGAATGTGCAGTTTAAAAAGTGGTGTTTTGAATTTCGCCTCAAAACACACTGCTACCCCTGTGACATTGTTCTCTCCATCGTGTTTTTCAAATACAGAATAAACCAGTAATAACGTGCTTCAACTCAACACGTAATGTTTGAAAATAAAGGGTATAAATTCTTTTTATATACCCGAGTGTATGAAGTATGAGAATGAAATCCCATCAACGAGAATACACATCACAGTAATTTACATGTTATTACTATATGTTATTTAAATAGTTGTTATAGAGTTGGTCCCCTAATACTATTTCTACACTCGAAAATTCTATATTGTTCATAAAATACTTATTACTATGTCGACATTAACTCTTGATATTTTTCTATAGTAAATTTTTAACGAAACGCTAAAGTAATTTTATTCTATTTTTCTAGGACAATTATGTTAAACATTTGCACAAACATAAACGTAATAACCTATTACTAACATAATGACAGGAGGAATAACAGCGTCAAAGTTATTTTATCATGTTTAAAAATGGCGTCCATTTTCCATAACTTAGAACTAAGATTTTGTGATGAAAATCAGCATTTTTTTAATGGAGTGTCGCATCATAACCAGATCTTCTTGTTTCAGAGAAGATTCAAGTGGACTAAGAGAATCAACCAACAATCGAAAGACAGTGTTTGTTTGACCATGCTTGTCGAATGAAATGAATCGTTTACCACTTAAGCTTCTCTGGCAGCAAAGACTGACTGCCTGGAAAGTTCACCACGTAATACTTAGGAAGATATATATTAGTTACATTGGCAAAGATGTCCAAAACCAACGTTTGACTCCAGAAGAAGGCGAAACTGTCACCAAAGATAGTCAATTATGGAAGAAAATAGCCGAGTCTCTGAACTATGCGATACCCATAACAATGTGTTGGCTAAGGAAACGCCTTCCTCTGCCAATTGTCAGCTAAGCATAAAGAAAGAAGAAAATGGAGTATATTTTAAGTGTACTTAAATGTTTTTTTGTAAGTTTGTCAGTGATTTCATTAAAAATAATGGAGAATATTTTTACAAAGTTTGATACACAGAATTACTTTTATGAATAATATAGATTTTTTGTTACACTTATACTTTAAAACTTCACACAAATTTAAGTTTATTCGTCAAAATTTTAAAAAAAACACAACTGTGATAATGCTGAAAAGTGGTATGTCCTTTAATTTCCGCTGCAAACTCCATTTGATGTCTTTAGTTGTCTTCAAATGGGTTCCAATGGGCAAATTCAGTTTTGAAAACAGGAAAAAATCACACGATCCATGATTTCTACAATCAACATATCCATGATTTCTACAAATCTAGGCTCTTACAATGAACATTCTCAGGCAAACTCCTCAAAACATACAAATAATACTTCTTATTCACAGTCTGTCCCTCCAGAAGGAATTCAGAGTGTACCACACCACAACAATCAAAGAAAACTGCCGGCAACACCTTCATTTTTGAGCAGGTTTGGTGTGGTTTTTTCAGATTCGGCTCGTTTTCGAAGGGCCATTCAATCGATTATTGGCTTGTTAATTTATGTGGTGTGTGTGTTTTTGACACAGTCAGCCACCATAGGCCTTTTTTAACATTTTTAACGATTCATGCAAATTCTTTGCTCAACTAATTTATCCATAATAAAATACGCAGAACAACTTTGAAGTCTACCTATTATGACAGCTGCTGTAAACACACTAGTTGACAGCTTGCTCTCAAAATTGGCTTGTAATTAAAGAAAGTTCTACAAAGTTAAGAAAAAAAAAATTTTGAAACTTCCTTATAAGCGTTTCATATTTTTAATGATTCCGTGTAGATTTTATACAGAAAGTACATTCTATCTAGTTGCTTGATGTGAAATAGGTATGTGAACAAATCTTAGTGTTTCTATTAATAAAATATTGCTTATATGTAAATGTAAACTAACTATATTAATATGTATGAAAGTATATAGACAAATATGATCACACTGAAATATTTCACAAACCGAATTTAATCATGTATGGTATATGTATGGGTACACCATCCATATTGTAAAATTTATATATTAAGCATGCATATATATATATATATATATATATATATGTATGTATATATATATATATATATGTATATATATATTTATGTATATATGTATATACGTATATATGTATATGTATATATATATATATATATATATATATATATATATATATATATATATATATATATATATATATATATATATAACAAATTCTTTTATTTGAAAACATATTTTGACATCTTGACTGTGAAATAATATTGGGTAAAATACGTAAAAGATATACAAGTATAATTGACAATGAAACAAAGATGACAGTATTTATGGCTGAGATAAAATTTTCTACCCATGTATTTCTACAAAAGCCTTAAAAAACATAATAAAAAGTTTGCCGATAGTTACCTTTTGATTTGTTGCGCAGTTTTTATATAAACAATAGTCAGCAAGTACATGAAGATCGAACAGATGCTGGTGTTGATAAGAGATACAGGACTCACGATGGCCACCATGATGATGATACCCAACATTACCATTATCACCTGCAACATTTTATTTGTTTACTTACTGTTACTCGTGACATTATCCACATATCTACTAGAAACATTAAGTATTTGATTATATACAAGTGTCTTTCCTGTGGGTCATAAATCATGATTGTGTTTGCATCTCAAAACACACCTTTGATTTGGATAAATCTTATACCTTAGCTTGAGCTTAATCGTTGACAATTTCTATTCATCAGTATTAGGTGTAACATTGATCGCCGATAATAATCGGAGAAATTGAGCATACAATATTTAATACCATAAAGCATGCGTCCCACAAAAGTCAGTCTGATGAACTCTCACTGATCTGATTTGTATCGACGCTAAGTTGAAGAAAAGCCCAAAATTCTCTAAAACATGTTTTTTTTCAGTATCACAAATATATCAAACACACTATAATCCAGCGACGCCTGAAAATAATCGGAGAAATTGAGCATATGATATTTAATACTAGAAAGCACACATCCCACAAAAGTCGGTCTGGTGGACTCTCGCCGATCTAATCTGTGTTGATACTAAGTTAGAAGAAATACCCAGTATTCTCTAAAACGTTTTTTCTTTCGTTATCTCAAATATATTAAAACACACCATAATCCATGATATTTCATTCATTAGAGTTTCCACAGATTGTCGGCTGGTCGAGAGGACGGGAAATCGTGCCTCGGCCGTCTGCAATGCGCTTTAAACTAGTTAACGCATTTAGTTATTGGTGTGCACAATTATTGAATTTCAAGTCCTTTTAGGAACATTAGATCGAAACAAAAATAATTTTAATCAGAGCCTTAAGGTTCCTCCTTTTTAGTCCAGTTCATCATCACAGTGAGAGTCCAATTCAAATCGATCTAGTAGTTTATCTGTGATGCTCTACAAACAAACCAACAAATAAACAGAGAAACAGATAGACAAGCAGTCCCTTAGGCAAAATTTAATGGGACAAAAATTAACCTATATTTTTACTTGAATCCCAAGAATCATCTTATCTTTTAGTAGTATCCTTTAAAATTGGTCCAGAAGTTTTTGCATCTTGTTCCAACAGCGAAAATTTTAAATTATCTGTTTTCGCTTCTACTCAATCTCAGACGAAAGGGGTGTGTTTTGTAAGAATGATTTTTGAAAAAAATGTCTATGTAAATGTTTGTGTCTATCTAAGTCAATGTTTCTTCAAGAGGAGGAGCCCCGCCCTGTCCCTGACTGGAAATAACGAACCTTAATGAACAAACTCTGTTCCACTTTATACACCGTTACCTTTTATAATTTGAGAAAGATTTAACAAACATTTTTATAAAAATGTCCTTAAAATTGATCAAGAAACATTTTAGATCAAATTCTACATAAAAAACAAATTTACTATTAATTAAAATTCATTGTTTTCTTTCTAGCATTACAAGGATCAAGTTAAAACAGTATATCGGGATATAATTAAGTAGTAAAGAGAGTTGAAGCTGACCCACCTGTATGCTCTCAATATACATCCTGGGTAGAAACTCATCCACGATGCCCATATCCTTAGAGAAGCGATTGAGAATGCGTCCAGACGGGTTAGTGTCAAAGAAGCGCATGGTGGCCTGCATGATGTTGGTGAACATCTTGTTGTGCAAATTCACCGACGATCGCATGCACACCCACAGGAACATGAGTGATCTGATAGATGTTTTTATATATCAATAGTTCATTTATTTAAAAATTTTTATTAAATATTTTATTAAATAGTAACTTCATTAATAGTTTTTATTTAATTTTTTATTAAATAGGTTCATTAATTTTTTTCTTATAAAACTTATCTTTCGATTGTTAAATGAGAATATTTTGGACCCTGTATCGTGTAGTCGTACTTGAATAAAGTCAACATCTTTTCGTAACACCAGCTGTAATTAACTACTCAATCCCCTGTTCGCAATAAGAAATATAATAAAACAAATAACCGAATGATCCTACAAGACTTTCAATCTTTTTCATTTCGATACATAGAAGAAAAAAATACATAACATAGAAATGCATCTTACCTGACTGTGGTAAATATGACACACGCCACAATGAATACGCTCCATATATAAATGAAGAAATTATTGTCGATGTAAACAAAACCAGCAGAGTCCAGTGTGGTACTGTTGTCTGTTGTGATATTCTGTATGGCGCTCATTGTGTTTATATATGCGCCCATTACGGTCAACGGCGTAGTGCTCTCTGTTATATTGTCATTTACGGAGTTTGTTACGGTATCGAGCGAGATTGGCGTAGTAAAATTGAAATCTGACGCGTCTGACAAGAGGTTTAATTTTGCAAGGACCGTCTGATTAGTCAAAATCGCTGCTTCAACTTGATTCATCCTGAAATGAAACGGTTGGACAAATTTTTAAGTAATTTTTAAAAAAATGTTAGTTAAGAATACAGTCAAAATTGGTTATAATAACATTGAAGAGGTCAGTCATAATAAGTCTTTAAAACCGATTATCGTAAAAGCCACCATTTTTTAAATTATTCTTATATTACGTACATACAAGTTCATTTCAACAATAATATGAAAAAAATGCATAAATTGCTTTAGAAGGCGTCATTCTTCTAATTGCTTAAATTATATTAAGTATATACAAGTCAATTTCAACAATGATACAAAAAAAATGCATGAATTGCTTTAAAAGGCGTTATTCTTGTAATTGCTTAAATTATATTAAGTATATACAAGTCAATTTCAACAATGATACGAAAAAAATGCATGAATTGCTTTAAAAGGCGTCAAACTTCTAATTGCTTAAATCATATTAAGTATATACAAGCAAATTTCAACAATGATACGAAAAAAATGCATAAATGAAATACAAGCAATGAAAATATTTTTATTATATAAAATTGAAAATTACAAAGTATATATGAAAATAAATATATATATGTGAATGTCTATATTTATAAAAGATATTCACATATGTATATTTATTTTAATACATACTCTGTAATTTCCTTTTCTTTCAGATACTTCCAGGCCATTTCAACAAAGCTTCTTCAATTTCCGTGTGCCTTTTTCAATATATCAAAGAGAGATTTTATTTCTTCTCAGTCTTTCACCAAGTCTTTATTTGTTGCTCCTCTGCTCTACCCTTCAATATCAAACGTTTTTCTTTCTTTGTGACATGGTAAGATTTAATAAAATTAAATAAGCCACGAAACAAATCAGTACGTTTAGTGTATCTGCTATCAACGAACTGACCGATAACTATTCTTTACAAAACTTAATGATAAAGTTTTTTAGAATGAGCCCTAAACATGCTCGGTTTATAAATTAACCAACAAGGAAAGTGTCCTCAAGCGTGACGTTAGCATTATTTCTACTAAATGAACACAAACACATAATATAGAGTCGTTATTGCTAAAACGATTCTCCAAAAAGCCTTTGAAAAAAATGTTGCTAAATGCGGTATGCCGTTGTGAGGAATATCGTAATAAGAGCTTTTTTAGACAACGCCCTTATTACAATATATGGGATCCAGCCAGGGTATCTAATTTTCGCTGTAACAATGAGGACATTGTTATATCCAATGTCGTTAAAACTTATTTTCACTGCAGTGTGAAAGACTTGTAAGACCATTATTACTATAATAATAGAATAACCAGAATGTGACCAAGGAAATTTTAGTTCAAATATTACTCAAGACTTCATATCTTAATTTTTAAGTATACCCAGTACAATACAATTTCTACTACATTTCAAAGTGAAATGGCTGTTCCAGCTGATATCATCAACAGGGACATATGACAAAAAATGATCCCTTCAGTCTTATTGGTTACTAAACTCGCTACACTCTTATTGGTTAATGAACTCGGGATTTAAATAATATCATATTGTGGCCTCTTGCTTTTAATCTAGTGCTTACCATTGGGCCTGGTGAAATCTAGCATGACAAAGATTCATAAAAAAAGAACATTATATATCTTTTCATATATAATATATATACAGCAGCTCTTACCAATAAGGGACTAATAAAAAATACAAGGTTATCGAAGAAAGAGCCAACCGAATGAGTCAAACTCTGTGCGAGTTTGATTTGTTAAGTCTTCCGTTGAAATGAAATGAGTTAGTAATAAATGTACTTAAATACTGCTAATCATTTTTGATAAATACACCGCATTCTATATTTTGATAACAATTTTAAAATTTTTTCACTATTTTCAGAGTTTCAGAGGTCATCTGCTTACACACACAAAAAAAATGGTAACTCATTTGGACCTGCCTCCCAAAGTTACCTTTCAAATTGTGAATTGAGGTTTTTGTTCTTTATATACACGTTCAGGTCTTTACTAAGTGTAACTGTGTTGAAATTCAATTTTTTATGTTGTAAGGTGTCTAACAGACTATAAAAAAATTATTAAATCGACAGGTGCCGAGTTTTCCGCCAAGATTCCCTAAGCGTCCCATTTCTTTCAGGGTTATGTTTTCCATTTTTGTCATAGACCACTTAAATGGTACATGATTGAATCCCATTATATTTACATTTTGTTACACAGATATAGTAAATAGCATAGAGGTACAAACGTCTTGCTGGCTTATGGCAGGATTACTGGAGACGCCATCGAAAATAATTTATGTAGGTATATGAGGGCAGCTTAGAGGGTAGAGGAAGTTAAAAGGTAATAGTCTGTTTCGGTCTCTAGCTTTCTGTTTATACATGCGTAAATATGAGAAAAACTGACACAATAATTATATATATTCCGTATTGAGAAGTGAAGTATCACTTTCACCGTCCACCATAAATGTTGGTACCAAGTACCCGATACATCCCAGTTTCTTAATCGCAGCAAAGAGTATTTTTTAAACACTATTTATAATGTAAATTATTGATTATATTTCTTTAAACGTAAAAAAGATATAACTTAAACAAAGCCAATTGCTCACCAGTAACTAAGCCACAGATCCCCCATGGACGTGACGAGCTGCGCAACGATGATGGCCAACAGGGTGGAACTGAGCAGCAACCAACCACCACCCGCCGTCATATACTTGCCATATACTGATGCCGATACATTGCCTATAACATATACAACAGACGATAATAATGTTTTAATAGTAATATATTGTTTTATAATCATATTAACCAGCTGATTCCAACAATTTCATTCATAAAGCACTGCTGGCATTAAAGAAATGGAAATTTAGGCCAATTTCTAGATAATTCAATCCTGAAAATTATAAAAAAAATAAGGTTGGGTTTAGAAAAAACATTACGTTTCTCAGTAAGTTTAAAATTGTAACAACTAGACATACTCGTATTTTATTTATTATAGTCAAATAGACAATTTATGAAGCAAATATTTTGTGCAAAATACGTGGACTCTTTTAGTGTATAAAAAATGAAAGTTTGAGAAATTCTGTAATGAAAATTTAAATATCCTGCCTAAGTTTTTTATAATCAATACATTATAATTAATAAACAAATTCCCAGAATTCAACGAATAAGAATAAAGCATTTAACATAAATTTTTCCAATATAATTTTACGTCCAATATAAATATTGATCTTCTACTGTAAAATGGAATTAAGTATATTTTGGAACATGTGTAAAGCAGGGTTCGGTAGTCGTCTCTGTCTCCTGAAATAGTTGTTCCAAGTTAACCATAATAATTTTAATTGCAAATTCTCATCAAATGGCTATATTTATCATTTTATATGAAACCTTAAAATAAGGAGTTTTAACCTTTATTGCAGGATATGCTAGCAATTTAATAGCCACATTTCCAATTGCAAGATTATGCACCATTCTATAATAATAAGTTACCTTTCTCCAGCAGTTCTTGTTCTTCGTCTGGTCTTTCAAAGTCTTCCTCCTCAATAACCGAATTGACAGCTGTTATCCCACTGATATAAGACTGAAAATATATAATTAAATATTTCTTTTTAAAATTCACTATGAAAGTTGTGGCTTTACGGACTGTCACATTAACAGTGTTCACTGTGTCTATTTAATATATGTATCAAAGTTAATCGACCATTATTCATTATTACAAGATGGTATACCAAGTATAAGCACATAATAATTAAATTTATCTATTACAAAAATTATGAAAAATATTTTTTCTATATACAGTGAGAATTAAAAAATATCCAATCATGTTAAGTTCTGTGTATTAAATAGTGAAATAAAAATCAAATTGAAAGAAACCACAAACAAACTTGACAACAGTCTGCCAATGACATCTGTAGAACACGTGCATTCACCACAAAAAAAATTCTAGTTCATAATATATTTTTTTAATTACTACTTATCAGTGTAATTGTTCACTGATGGATAGTATGTGCTAGTACAAATAGTACACCCGAATAACAAATAATTAGAATCCCTTTAAGTTTATAGTTGTCATAGGTTTCATACTGATCCCTATATATGCAGTTATATTTATGTATCTAATGCATAAATATAACTCCTTCTACCCTAGCATGGAAAAGAATAAATGACAACCTATATACCGACCGTGACAGAAATACTGCGTGTCCTAAAGTCCGCTGGCTGTGTAGAGTCCCTTCTGGTTTGTAGCACTTTGATCATGTGGGGATCCTGCTCCTGTTCTTCCTGTTCTTCCTCGTGGAGTAGCTCTGAGAAGAGAGGGTTCTTTGATACCTCATCAAATGTACCCTGGACTTCAACCTCACCCTGTGAACGATAAATTTAACGGAACAAGAATAAAATAGAGGAATATATATACATATAGGTTACACTCTGATCAATGGCCAAATTTTAAGGAGTGATTAAGAATTAGTAACTAAACCATATAATAAAAAAACAAAATTTTTTTGACTTCTAATGTTAGGAAAAGTTAAAAAAAAAATAATTTTTTTCGTGATATGACTTAGTTACCGTTCCTTAATAGCTCCTTGAAATTTGATCAGTCATCAAAATGTAACCGACATAAAACAAAATAACAGTACGTAAAACAAAATAAATTTCCAAAGATTTTGCAAATAGTCTAAAAAAAAATTAAAATTTTGTCGAAAAAATTTATTTAAAAGCCAGGTATATAATAAAAGCATCAAATAAAAAAAATATTACTAGGAAGGCTGATTGTATACAAAGATGACTAATATATATATTCCAAACACCAATAATATGAATTTAGACTTTGATTTACGAATATGCAAAACTTTTCATACAACATTTTCATTTTGTATACTTTTCAAGTTAAATTTCTAATTTATTCTTGACATTGTCTTCCACAGAGAGGCAATAAGCGAGCGTCATGTACCTTGCCTTCTACCATTATTCCACTGTGCCTCATAACATAATATTCTTCGAATGAGACATGTGTAATAAAACTTGGAGGCAACTAGCCTGATACAACATAACATAGATAAAAAATATCCCATTATTTTTAATAGCCAATCTCACTCACACAAATAAAGTTGCCGTGGTTTATAAAACAATGAATAAATTTTAGGAATAGAGTATAAAAGTTACCAGAATAAATAAATCATGAAATGGTAAAAAATGTAACTAAATTCTCTTCATTATTTTCCTATATTTACCTAAACAAACACATTTTACTATGATAAATATTATAAAAATTAAAAACCTATATAGTATAAATTATAAAAATTCATCTAATACCTTCTGGAATAAATATTCTACACAATAGAGAAACGTTAATCGGAATTGTTTCAGGTGCTACTAATATTAATCTGAACAAATAGGAAGACAAATGCATATTAGAAATGTAAGCAGAGAATCAATAAGTAAGCAGAGAATCAATTATAATTTCAATGTCATTCTTTTTTTTAATATGAAAATTAGATACAATAGCAACACTAAAAATAAATTGCTGTCAAAAACATACATTAACTAAAAGAAAAGTTACTTGTTCAGGATATATATAGCAAAAAGGAAATGGAAAATCTTTATTTTTCAATTTAATAGATTAAATGGTTTCTATTTTAAATGGTTTTCATTACATTTCTCAAAATAGCAATATTATCAGCATTCTTCAGGTGATGCAGCTGATGAGTGACTAGAATCCTGGTCTTCTTGCGGAGGTACCCACAGATGCACTCCTTTATCAGATGTTTACCAACGTGCGTATCCACTGCTGAAAGTGGGTCGTCCAGTAGATATACATCGGCCTGCAATATTGTATTTATTCCTTAAATATTTATTTACTTAGTAAAATTCTTGCTCCATGTAACAGACAAATAAATAACGAATACAAACGAAGTCACAAATCGAACAAGAAAACAATTCAAAACAAATTTTGCACATGGAAAATAGGGGATTGCAAACGGAAGTTAGTATGCGCACATGGAAAATAAAATAATGGATGTTTTCGCATTATATATTTATTTGAATGTGGAATCCAGATCCAGTTAATACAGATAACATTTATGCTCTACTTATAAATGGCTTTATATTAATTACTATGATACAAAAAAAATTAACATAAAATCCAAATTCATAACTACCCAAGAAAAAATATGAAATTTTAATATCACCAGAATTCTAATCAAAGTTTTTGGGAAATGATTACGGCAAATTTATATTCCATAAATATGGAGTATATTGAGTTTTTTTTAATACCACAACACTGAGGAAATCTGCATATTGAGTATGAAGTGCTCTTCATACACTTTTTTTAGTTCCAAAATGTTATGGTCCACTATAAAAATGCTGGTGAAATTTGAGCTTGCGTTATGTTGCTACATACATAAATTATTTAGTTAACGCTCATTTAAAAATAAATATTAATTTACAGTTTATTTCTCAAAATATACTCACATCTCGATAAACAGCCCTAGCAAGACTTATTCTGGCTCTCTGTCCACCACTTAAGCTCACACCCCTCTCCCCCACCATCGTCAGATCTCCTTTGGGTAGTAACTCAAAATCTCTCAAAAGGGCACACGCTTTTGTCACCTGCAAGTTACAAGTAGCAGAAAAAGTAAATTAGAAAGTAAATAATTATATTTTCTTTGAAATTCACACATCTTTACACTGATCTACTATTATGGAATTTATTTTAAGAATCGGACTTCACGGCACATACCTTTTTATATTTCTCCTTATCAAAAGGCTGTCCGAAGAGGATGTTCTGCCTGACCGAGGCTACGAAGAGCCACGGCTCCTGTGCTGCATAAGAGAGACATGCGCCACCCAGATCCAACGAGCCTGATGATAGGGGTAACTCACCCAAAAGCATTTGAAGTACAGACGACTGAAAGAATTATACATACACATATTTATCTTTGTGGGCCAGCGGCAGTTTTAAAACTTTACATAATTTGAAAAATGTTGTTGTAATATTACTAATATTTTTTATGGTTGTGGTTATTTGACAAAATAATATCCCATAAGTGACGGAAGGATTTGGAAAATAGTTGGCGGAGTCTACAATATATCATATAGTAATAGGTTTCTTTAGCCCATTTGACACAGTACTGTCTTTAATAACAAAAATCAATGATGAAAGTGTATCATTATATCTTTAGAAAATTTGGGAATTTTTTTTAACCTATTAAAATAACGATATAAATTACCGTGGTACAAGATTAGCCATCAGAAGTATTTATATGTAGCCAACAAAAGTATTGAAACCCAACCACAGTTTAGATTAGCATTTTCTGAGACTTTTACTTTTACAAACAAATTAACAGATATATGCTACATTTTTCAGATGCATAAAAGAATTGCTTACCTTCCCTGCACCCACAGGTCCTGCTATGCCGAGGAAATTGCCGTACGGCACTGTTATGCTAATATTCCTCAATGTATCCACGATGGGGTCTGGAAGCCATGAGGCAGATGCCTTTCGCAGTACCAGCTCACTCGGAGCACTCCAGGGGTTAACCGTTATGGCCTTCATATCGGCCGCCTCTATATGTTTGGGCACTCGCTGCTCATCAAGAACCATGAATTCCTTTGGGAATGAGTAAAAAATTTGTAATATATTTGTTTCGATGGTGTCCTCTATAATTTTATAACTATCAATAATGATAAAAGTTATAAAAAAAATTGTTAAATGTCTATAAAACATGAAAAGGGACTTGTTAGATTTTTAAATAACACAAAGGTTTGGTATATAAAGCCATACGACAAATGTCAGCAAATGCTGTCACCATTACCAATTAAGACCTATATTTTTATGTCCCAATTACCTAGAGTCTAAATAGCTTTGTTTAACCTTAATTTAATTTTGTGAAATAATTGTTTTTAAAAGAAAATTTTCTTTCAAATTTTCATACGCTAAATGCGTAGTTACACGCACAGTTAACGCGCACGTTAGTTAGTTATTTACTTTCTAATTTATATCAATTACAAACCGTTTAACAAATGAAATGGCAGTTAACAAAAAAAGGTTTAACTATAAAAGTAAAAGCCAACATCAAACCTACCTCAATCCTCTGCACTGACACCTTGGCCTCTCCCAACGCAGCCAGACCTAACGGCACAAAGATGTTGCAGATTAACTGCAGTAGATTGAAGTACTGAACCATTGAAAAAGCAATGTCAGCCCTTATGATTCCGCCTAGCAAGACGAATGTTACCAAGGCAGTAAAGAGGATAAAACGCTCAGTGAATACCATGAGTGCAATAGAGAAACCTCGGATCATAGTGGTGCGGGTTATGAGCCGCATCTCGTTTCTGTGAAATGAAAGATTATGTGCATAAATATCACTATTATAAACTCATAAAGGTATATAAATTATAATATTATATTATTCATCGCATATAATGCAATGGGTTTTATCTCACCTCCTTAACATATCGACAATCTTTTCAAAGGGCTTCTCCCACGCGTACATCTTAATAACCTGCACTCCCGAGACCAGCTCGCTCATAAACTTAACCCTCTCATCAGTCTTCTTGGCAATCAGATGCCGATATTTAGTCTGGAGTGCGCTCAGATAACCTAAAATTAAAAATAGATCACTTTTACTTTGCTTTCCAGTAACTTAAATAAATAATGTCAACAAGCAATGTTGAAAGAGTACGCAGAATTCAAAATGTTGACTAAGTAGAGCACTTGGATAAGTTTTTCTAAGACCAATGTTTGGTACAGAATCCCTATGTACTGATAGAAGTTCAGATTTCTTAGGCAAGTATTTTAATACTTTCATATGTGTATTCATAAAGGATACAGCGGTAATGAGCCCGACATCTATATAGAGAAAAAATTAATGATCTTTCCTAAAAAAAATAAAAAATTCCTTATTCTTCCAATTAAGACCTAAATTATTATATTCCACTTATCTAGTATCTTAACAACTTTATTTAACCTTTAACCTGAAATCATTTGTAAAATGAAATTGTCATATACATTTAGGAGTCGGCAAGTTTAGTTGTTTTGTTTCCAATTTATATAATTCATTAACGGTTCAAGAAATGAAGTGCGTGTCAACAAACTAAAAACACCATAAAAGTGCTCTAGAAACAGAATATCATTTTAAAAAAGCTGGTATTTCTTAGAACATAAAAAAGCAAACAATTTAGGAGTTGGGGAAGCTTTTTGGGACTCACAAGGGATCCTGTTGATAGATTATAAAGATAAAGGCATCTCCATAACTGGAGAATAACACGCTTCAATCCTAGAGCAGTTGAAAGAATGCATCGAGGAAAAAAGAAGGGGAAAATTAACCAAAGAAGTCCTCCTTCTGCAAAACAATGCGCGGGTTCACAAGAGTCATGTTGCGCTGGCTGCCCTGGATAAGGTGGGCTTCGATATTTTGGATCACCCAGACCTACAGTCCTGACCTGGCTCCCACTGATTATTATCTATTTCCAAAGTCAAAAAAAGAATTTCGTGGGAAGAAATTTTCAAGCGATGAAGAAGTGAAGAACGTAGTTTCAGCTTAGATTTCAGAAAAAGAAAACATTTTTTATCAAGGTATACGTAAGTTAATTAAAAAATCAGCCAATATTATAGTAGCGGGTGAATATATTGAAAAAGAAAAATAAAATTTGTATTTTTATTCTCACTCCTTACCCCTCATTCCGTGAACTTAAATATGTACCCACCTATCACATCAACTTGATTATAGTGAACAGTTATTGTCAAACACAATTGTACAACATTTTTGGATTAAATTGGAATTTGTCTCACCAAGGCTGACAATACAGAAAAAAAAAGTTGATTACTTTTTATTTGCTGACTTCCTTGTTTCCTATTGAGACATTTGTTCAGCAGAATTCAGAAATGTAAAGAATTCACTAGGAGTATTTATTTCATAACATTATTAAGTTTACTGAAATAATCAAGTACTGTTTAATTTATGAAGTTTTCTTCATGTAACTATAATTTCTAGATCACGTATAAATTTGTTATATGATTAGATTAAATACTGACTCTAAGTGTTGTTAATTAAGATATGATTCACTTTTATTATCAATGTCAATTATTATATAGGTAATTGCATATAATTTTACCAACTTTCAAGTTATCATCAGCAAAATAAAATTTTCCTGATGAGTGAGTTCAGGATTCTTCATAGTTGTACTTTCACGGAAAAGCACTTCACAAGGTTTTTACAATTTATGAAAAATCATGCGTTTTCTGTAGCGTTTACAGAAGCAATCTGTTAATTTTGTATAATACAACAGTCAATTATTTGCTACTTTATCTACACAGGTAGGATATGACACGAAAGCACAATTAGGTAACATTTTTATGACAAAAAATTTGTAAAATACGTTAATATGTTGCTCATTTGCACATCTCCATCAAATTAAAATTCTGGCAACGTAGCCATCTTTATAAAGATAAAAAAATATTCTATATCTATTTCCCGTCAGTAGTAAATATCATGAAAAGTATGGACAAATACTCACCCTGAACTAATAAACTTTGCAGCATAATGACCGCTATAGCAGACAATGTGGCTACTCCTATGTGCTGCCAGATGAGATATGTGACAACAACCACAATGAAGGGCATCAGCCAGATGTAATGTAGGAACATGGGTGCCATGTCAAAACGTTGCACGTCATTTGACATCAAATTTACGACTTGACCAGCCGCCGTATTTGACATACCAAGGTGATCAAGTTTGAGCACCTGGAATAATGGACAAATGCTTCGGTTTAACAGACCAAACAATATTTAAATTCTTAGCAAAATAAATAAATTATTCTCCAAAATCACAATAAACATTTCATGTTATAAAAGATAAGTTAAACAAGAGTTCGTCTTGCATATGTTCTATGAACTTGGACTGTAACTGAAAAAGCTGGCACAATTGTTTTTATATCATAGAGAAGTAATGATACAATTTTTCTACTTAATTTTTGTGATAATATATTATTGCAACTTTCTCTAAGACTATAAAACTTAGAATGATCACTATGGTTTTCCTACAGATTTGTAGATGTGAATTTCTAGAAATAATATTATTTTATAATTTTACATTCAGTAGATTCAAAAATAGAGGAGGCATATATTTAAAACTGAAACAAAAACATTTTATGACTCTTGTAATTAGCCTTTACCACATGACATTCAAAAAATTAAAATTTTTAGTAATTAATTTGCCTCCTCCTTTATGTAAATTTTTTTAAGTCTTAACTACAGAAATATGCTTTAATAATATTATTAAACAGTTTAACATGTTTTCTTACTATGCCAATTTTCTACGTCAGATGGTTGCCGAGAAAAATGCGTGTCAACGTCATATTATCAATCTTATATAGGTTATTTTCCATTTTGAGGTATGAAACCTTAAAAATGATACCAACCTTTCTATACATAAGTGAGCAGCATGCAATTCTGACTTGCATCCCAATAGCCATCTGCCCCAGACTCGAATGATGCAATATAATCATAGAAACCAAACTGAAGAAGTTCATGAGAAAGTTGTTGATGTGAACAGACACATACGCCTCATGCGTCCGCTCACTAGAGAAGTATGAAACGAAGCTGGCCAGCGTTAACGGGACTAGGGGTCTGAAAAACAAAGAATGTTCTATTGTACTACCTGTATTTTACTTCTGTAATACAAAACAATGTCTTAAGCGCAATATTTCGAATTTGCATGTTAGACCTATTAAATTTATAATTTGTAAAATAAAAAGATATCATGGTATACTTTTGGAATGATAATTTCCAAATCTGTACATAGAGGCCTCGAATTTTCAAAAAAGGATTCAATGCCGAGTTAGCTTACACACATGCTATGTAATTTTTCAATTACTGAAAAATTCATTTTATTAAATGCAACAATGACAATTTTCGAAAACATTTCTACACGTGTGTGTGTATATATATATATATATATATATATATATATATATATATATATATATATATATATATATATATACACACACACATATATATATATATATATATATATATATACATATATATGTATATAACATTGGAGCAAAAAATTTTTGAATGGCTTTATTGCCTACTAAAGTAAAAAATATTTCTACATTTTTAAAAGATCTTCACGTATACATATATTTTTTTAATTACAAGGGACTGAAATATATAGTACCGTTTTTAGGGTTCAGTACACAATCTGAGTGGAATCCTATTTCAACCCTGCTATGTGTTTTCAGCTTAAGCCATAAATTAAAATTGCATAAAATTTGCGAAGATGACGTAAAATGATAACGCAAAGCTAAAGCCAAATTGCAATTTCCCAAAAACAATTTCTAGATGACTTCTAGTACATCAGGAGAAAGAAATATTTCACACATATATATGCATACAATAGATCATTTGAAAGAGCACCTTAAAGAGCAGATATTTTTTCATTTTTCTTTTAAAAATTGTCCGGGCAAAACCGGGGCAGGCAGCTAGTAAATAATATTTGTAACGATTTAATAGAAATACGGTATGGCCTTAAATGATTCACATTTCCCTAAGATACCAATATTTATATGGAAACTTTATAGAATGATTTACACTCACAGGTTATTAATTAATCAGATAAGATTTATTTTAACCCTGATACACTAATTACTGAATAATATCTACTTTGCTCTTTACTTTTAACTCTTAAATAATTAAATCTTATGCATCTTGTCTACAATATTGTTTAGTCTAATGTGCATGTAATGCAATTCGCCACAAGAAACTTAAACATGATAAACAAGGTTAATAAAAGTATTATTGAGTGAAATAGTTATATAAATTAGGTGGCAATTACTTCCGAGTTCAAGTACTGTCCCACAAATGTAAGCCATTGTACAACCTAGATCCCTGAACGTAGCTTTTAATAAAAAAAATCATAAAATACTGACAATAATTTAGCGACTTGTAATCTGTCAATTTTATGAGAAACACATTTTTTTTTAGGTTTCAATTCCACTTACACAAAAAATGTAATTTGTTAATGAAGGAATATAGAAAAAAAATGCTAGGTGAACTATATAACACTATTCAATATAATATAACACGACACATAACACTACTAAAATTAAAAAGAACATTTTGTTCATTTGTATGTAAAAGAAATATTTTATTCCAAATAATTCCAGATATTAAATTCCTATAATATACTCTATTCCTATAATATACCATCAATAATACTGTAGTTAATTACAGAACCGAAAACTTTTTAATTCAAATATTTCATTTTAATCTTTTGCCTTTAAATATCAAATTATAAGAAAAGTGTCTAACTAAGGCACTGTGCCCTAAGTCCCATCCATTTTAGTTAATCATTTTTGGTACTTTTTATTAACTTTAATATTTAAAACGAATTATCAACTTGAAAATAGTATGCCAGTAATACACTAAAATATGATCATGTTTATATGAAAACAAGAACACTTACTTCATAACAATATTCGAAAACGCAAGCCACACTCCCCAAATTGCATATCTTAGCCAGAAGACTTTTATAATGGCCCTTGCAAGACTGGGCTTTCTATCTGCATCCTGTGCTCTGTTGACTTCTTCATCCCACGCTCTCTCCAGATCATCTCCAAGTCGGTTTGACTTGTCACTTTGTCTTGGCAGGTACACATCTGACGGATTCAGATCCCGCTTGTAACCCGTACGAAATAGACCTACGCTCCACCTGAAAAATTATGTAAAAAATAAATGTAATGTATCTAAAAAGAAAAATGCTTCGATTAATATTATTCATAATCCGTAAAATTTACATGCTAATATATGTAAATTTTATGGATGTTATGAATAGTGTAGTAATTGAAATAATTAAGTAGTCACAATTGCAGTGATAACGCATACTTAATAAAAGTGTTAAATCAATGTTAGCTAATCACGTTCTAACATTATAATTGTTTCTGTTTGTTTGTTATTTAATAGATTTGCAACGAAATAACAAATCCCTAACATATTTAGCATATATACAGGTGTAAAGTTATTACGACAAAGCTATGCAGAGATAATTGTCTTCAATGTCCTGAAGAGTACAGTGGAAATATTTTGGAAATTAGTGGTGATACCATTTTTTCTATATTTTTAAATATATTATGAAATATTCAATAATTCAATATTATGAATTAAAAATCTAAATTTTCTTTGTATTAAATCAAAAACAGTTCAAGATTTAGAATGGAACATATGTTTTTGTCTATATCATAAATCAGTAGATAATATACGTACTTACATGAACGATTAGATATACAAAATTTGTAAAAAATGTTTGTATTCTTTTTTAATTCTGTGTATGTATATTTTAAAAAAGTTACCTAGTGGAAAATATATGGTTTAATAATCTACTACTAATCTAATACTGCCTACGTCACATCGTTTCTGAGAAATATGCTATAATAAACAGCGACACGTCAGTGATCCTATAACGGTTCCATTCTTCCTTTTGAGATACGAAACCCTAAAAGATGTATTTACTTTTGGTTGTGAAGGGTATCAATTAAAAAAGAGAATTAGAAGACTTTCAAAACCATTTTCAGAATTTTATGTATGTTCTAAAGACATTGCTGAAAATGTTTGTAAAAAATATATTCCTCTCATATTTTCAAAATTGCTAAAATTGAAATTATAAAAAAAGAGTCGCCAGAAGTTTACATAATAGATACCGGAAAACTGTAGTGATTATTCTAGATCTAATATTTTTTGAGAAATTCATGAAGTTTTATAGTATTTTTACAGTGAAAAATAATTTAATTACGTATGTAAATAATTTAAAAGAATACTATCTGCCATCGGACAGTGAAACTGTTGGGATCTTATAGCGTTTTAACATAACACGCAGTCCTGCTTGCATTGCAGTTGTGATGTTCACAACTTCCAGGATTGACGTTTGAATTAGAACATTTCTCTTATAAAATGACTTCTCTATTCCCCTGTGTCATTGCCATCATCACGTCATCCATAGCGCTTCGTTCAAGGACACGCATCACAAACATTGACATCGCTCTGTAACTTGAGCATCTATATTAATGAATTCCATATGTTTTCATAATGTTTTCCATATCTATGGATAAATATTCTTGACAAGTATCCTCTGTGACAATAAAAACTCCATCAAAATCTATCTGGCGCGGAGAGACAGACGTTTTTAACATATAGGTAAGATGTGATAATGACCTTAATATGAAAAGGCTAAAAAAGTATGAGTACCTTTGTTATTAGTACTTATCCCACTTGGAAAAAATTGGGTAAAGGTACACATTTACGGTCAAGAAGATTTAATCCCCTTCAACATTAAGTTTCATGTAATTAGAAGTGTTTTAAGAAATATTTCAACATCTATCATTAAAATGAGGAACTTTTTTATCTAAACAATAGTAAAAGAAGCAGAATAAGGACTTATGTGACATGATATGTTTAGACATTCGTGTATGTGTATACAGTACCCACTTAATCCAATTTCTGCTCATACTTGAGAGGATTTTATCTTTATATTATGGCTTTATTATAACAATAAAATTATTTGCTTTTCAATCTCAGCTTATTTATTTTTATATTAGCTTAAACATCCATAAAAATATTGTACATTAAAATTTTATCCCCGATAAATTTCCTCTAAGAGTTTATTCTATTTAATACCTTTTGCGATTAATGGATAAATTCCTACTTTAAAGTAGTAATAATAAGCTGATGTGACCATTTTTAGTCCACCTACTAATGCAGCGCACGTGCAAAATTGTTTCACAATTATGTACCTAACACACATATGATAACATTGTTTCTACTGCCTTTATTCTAAATGATGTCATAATATCACATACAATGTGAATGAGATAATTCTAATTAAGCTTAACTATAATGCATTTTGGTAGCATATATGTAACTAAGTATTTTATATATTTACTATATTTTTAATTCTTATATTATGAATATGTATATTAGAGGTGCGCAAAATGTATCCGTGAAAAGAAAAGAGTGATATATATCATTTGATTGGAAAGATATATATCACTCATTTATATCTTTAGCTCAGTAGCTCAGTATCTCAGTACTCCGAGTTATTAACGAAACTATTTATTACGCGTACATTGAACAGTGGTCATACAAAATGGTAATAAATAGTAATGACTGAACATTTCGCACTATTGTTTGAAAATAAAAATAAATTCTACACGAGTATTCACTTTGCTTAATACTTTTAGTATTTAGTTAACCTAGATTCAAATTATACGTAAAATAACTTTAATGATAATTAAATAAATTGGAATAGGTTGGCGTATTTATACAATTATAAATTAGAATTTTGAAATGAAACGAAAAAAGTGTTTGTTTATGCAAATATTTTGAGCGAACTAAAGTATACTTTATAACAGCATTCACATTGGATCACAAGTAGCTTCGTTAGGCTACATTCGTATACAAAGATCCAGTCGCATATTTGCCTAAACAGACGATGGAACCGTTTAGTTAAATATGTATATTTATTGTTCTTTAATGTAACGTCAAACATATAATTTTATAACTATCTTCACGTTGCAACGAGTGAATGAAATGATTGATTTGGTGAAACGAAAAAGACGCCGATCACTCCTGAGCTAGTGATATACTGATACATTTTGGTTTCATGTGAATGAGTGATAGATATGATCATAACAAGTGAGCTACATCTTTTATATCTCTCACTCATAAGTTACACATCTCTAATTTATATATGTGTATATATATATATATATATATATATATACATATATTTATATATATATGTATATATGTATGTATGTATGCATCAATAAAGTTAATTACCAAGACACTAATAGTAAATTGCAGGTAATTTTCAAAATTGTTGTCTGACTTTTAGCCACATGTAAATACTATTTATCTCTTTGTTTGTATGTTACAGAAATTATTGGATGGATTTTGATGAGATTTTCGATATTGTATAACTTAGAACATGGGAGTAAAATGAGGTTAAAATGTTGGGAAATAATATTAAATTGTCTGTGCTCATAAAAACTATCATCATTCTAAATAGGGTTTGTGTTGTTATACTATAACTTAGAGACTAAGAAAGAAATAAAACATGTTTAATGTACCCTAAATTAAAACAAATTAAGAAATATTAGCCTACTCTCTATCATAATACAAATAATCACCAACCAAAAGTATTCAACGACTAGATAAAGAAAGAAGTTTGCACGAGCTAAGCCGCTGCAAAAAGCTAGTAAATTATGATTTATGAATTTTGTTGATGTACAGGCGAACAACAATTTGAAGAAAACAATAAAACCAAAAGTAATTTCATGGTAACACATTTTATTGAGTCCCATGTCTACTTCGAATATCTTTTAGCACCTTGCTTATATTAATATTCATTATATACTTATGTTAATTATCACGTTTACGACACCAGTTTACTCAGGTACGTAATTTACTATGCTAAAACATCTGACATTTTTTTAAATAAAAATATTCTTTTTATGATATTTTTAAGCTTAAAGAAACATTATTTTACCCATGATAGAAAGCTTATTTCATAAAAATAGATTAAAAATTGTGTGAAATTTATCAATTTAATTCTAGTTGTTAATTCTATTGATGCAGTTATTAGTAAAAATTATACCAATATATATAATACATAATATGTAAAAATATAAAAAATATATATATAACTTTATGTGTAGTTTTTGTTTAATAACTTTTATGTGTAGTTTTTGTTTTTGATGGAATCTAAGAAAACAATTCTTGAGAGTGTGGCAAGACGTACGAAATAATTAAGCAGATAAGCGCCTGGTATAGCTCAGTTTTACGTAAGCTCTTGTATGGTAGTATATAACAGATGTATGTTTGTGTAAAGTGTAACCGTGACTCATTGTGGTAATCTCGTGTACATATGTATTTTGGTGAAATTTAACGGTGCCTTCTTGTCATAAAAATAGTTTGATGACATGATTAAATAGAAAGTAATTATATTTTGCAAGACTTTTTTTTAGGACATCATGTATGTTTTTAGGACATCATGTATGCTTTTACAATTATTTTCTCTCAAAGGAATAGTTGTATAAAACGGAAACTAAAATTGTTTCATTTTTATTGCAAATTCCTCAAATAATTCCGCTTTACCGTTTTTCTGAGTTTTAATAGGCATGTAAGCATGCTGATATTTCAACTGTTAATTTAAATCTGTATTTACTTACTTGTAGTAAGTATTTTTGATCTACCCTCAAGTATCATGAGTGACACTACTTGATATCAGACGTAACACAGGTGTATGGAAAAGCAATTTATGAGTTTAATTTTAATAACCATAAATTATGTACGATAGTTTTGTTCCTGTATGTATATAAAAGAAAAAAGAATTTAACACTTTCATGAAAAACTAAAATTCATTGATAAATTTTGTTTATTAAGAAAAAACACTAGCAAAAATAAGTATTTCTTTTCAATTTGAAAATTATTATATCAGCAAAATTTGTTACGAAATTAAAATTACTTTCATTTTATTAAAATATGCCTTCCGTGACATTGAAAATATCTACGGCTTTATTAGACTACAATTAATACTGTCAAGGTAAAAGTGGAATATCTGTACGATGCAATAACGAAAAAATATAACTGCATATGCAAAAATTGCAAAATGTGGGTCATCATGGCAATAAAGAAAGATGATGCATCATCAAATGTAAAAAAGGTTAGTATATTATATACTTAATGCATTATTTTCTTATACATATATATGTATATATATATATATATATATATATATATATATATATATATATATATATATATATATATATATATATATGAAAATTGAAATGCCCAGTCTTTATACTCTCTATTCAGTCTGAACTTGAATAAACTTTACATACCAAAAAATTATCATCACCAGAATATCAGCAAAAAAATATTAATCTACAAAATGGGGGGGTCTATACAAATGATATTCGCTGATTGCGGGCTTTTATCAATGTTTATCGTTTACACAATGCTCATGAACTGAGTGCCACATGACCTAGACTGAACATCACGTGTGACTTACAATCATAATTACAATCAACATGCTGACAGAGACCTTGGAATATTTCATTAAATATTTTCATAAAAATTCACACGCATTATTAGAAGTTTCAGTTATAGAAATGTTAGACATTTAGGTCACATGGATTAACTATGAACAAAATATTTATATAGAACAGCAAACAAAAGCTAGACTTTTTCAATAGCAACTATTCATAAAACAATTAAAATTCACTTTCAAGGAATAAACTAGTACAATATTATCGCATGGTAGAGCCATTTTCACAAACAAATGGTGAAGTGGAGAAAGATATATTTATATAAAAAGTATTAGACTAACTATGCTCTGTTCTACTTCACAGCGGTGACGACATCTGGTTTGTCTGCTTGCAACAAGAACAAATAGAAGTAATCCACAACACTTCTGGTTTTTGAGGTATTTCTTCACCTCTTTATATACTATCAGAAAGTCAAAGAACCAGAATCAGTCATGAATGCTCCCTTGATGGAGGATATTGGTACAAGTAGGTAGGATCTTGTACAGACCTGGGTCAATACAATATAGGTCCGTACAAGAGCCATCTATGTCTATATTTTACATGACTGGATTAAATCGAAAACCTACAATGTGATAGTCAACATAGATTGAATATCAAGAGTTTGTTCAATTATCCAAAACTAGTTGTACATAACCACTGCATGATGCCAAAAATGACGCAGATGCAAAACGTAGACACTGTCTAACATATTGGATTGGAAATGAAAGTCGTACAAAGAAACGTAGAGAAGGGTTATCCAAGTGTCTCTTCGAGAATGTATTAGGAAACTGGTATTACTGAAAAATTCAACGGACTGAAGGCCAGATGGACAGATGATATTGAGGTAATAGCTGGCAAACACTGCTTTGCCATAACCAACACTAAGAAGCCGATGGAAAAAATTAGTGAATGGATGTGATTTCCAAAACTTAGCCCTCTGGGAGGGTTGATAATAGTGATTTCTAGTTCTTAAATATGCTTATAATTATTCTTGGAGTAAACTTACAGGATTTTATGTTATTTTTAGTCTGAACTAAGAACAATGATGTAGAAAAAGCAAACCAGAATACTAAAAATATACAGAAGTTTTTAATAATGGATTTAAACTCTAAAATGCATTCCCGCAGTATTTTCAGCAGTGAATTCGTTTTCCATATTGTAGAAATATGGAAAATGAATTCAATCAACTCTTAGCTACTTCTAGTATTAAAATATCTTAATAACTCGCATCGAAAAGTACCTGGATTTTTTTTTTAATACAAAATAATTTTAAAATAAATTGTATTGAAAAATAAAATGAAAATTAAAATAATTTTAATTTAAAATGAAAAAATCATATATCTAAGGGTTAAGAGAATTAACTTCAATGTAGGTGTAAATAGTCGACCAGGACTTCCACTAATGAACTGAGTTCCACATGACCTAGTCCACTAAGTTAAATTTAGAACTAGCTTAACTGTCCATCAAAATACACATTTTTGGACTAGAAATATTCAATGTCAGATCAAAATGATAGATTACATAATGAGCTAAGATAATTTTAATATATTTTTTTGAGAGTCATCAGTAAATAAAAACAATACAGCAGCTTAATATATTATATAAAGAACAAATAATATACATATTCTGGCGACTATTCCTGGCTTTGTGTCAGTGGTGCTATTTTGCTTATTATTAATTATTCTCAAGGATTCTAGAAGGAGCAACTAGCACCCGTTTTGATGCAAATTCTGCTTCCCCAAAGAAAGTGTGGGGAGCATGAAGAGAATTAGTGCAATCGGGTACTCGTGTCATTCAGTGACTTACTGCTCCTTCATTATTTGAAAATGGACCTTTGGTTTTTTTAAGAACATGTAAAGTTCTCTCGCAAATTTTCTGGAATCTTTTGTGGTATTGAGACAAAACAAAGTACATTTTAAATTATTGATGGTCTCTATAAGTCAAGACCATTAATAGAAGTTTGGTAATAATTGTTTCTAAGATTAACTATTAAAACACATGTATTTTAATACAGACAAATAAAAGTAAAAAACACTTTGTATATGTTTAAGCACTATTTAAGTAAGTAAATAAATTTTAACAGAGTTACGTATTTTATAATCATATACTTCCAATTTTATCTATACATATATACGAATATATAATTTAGAAGTATATATTTACATATCCATAAATACCATAACCAATACATACTATGCTAATATTTATGGACCAAACTGAAAGTTGAATAAGACGCTTTAAATATTTTATTATGAATATATAATTAAAATAAACCAGAACAAACCACTAATTGAAAAAATACACAGTATAATCTATAATGAAATCATCTCAAACAATCAAAATTATCATATCACAAACAAAGTTTTGTCTGCTTATTATATTTACTAAATGACAAAGAAAAAGACTATTCATCTGAACAAATAGAGATGTCTTAAACAGACCAAACACTGTTCCACAACAAAAGGTGGAGGATAATGTAACGCAAACAAAGTATTATGTTAATGACTGTGTCTTATTAACTGTTTGTTTAACATGCTTATTTTCGGCCTTTGTTATAAATGACACAAGATAATGAGAGAATAAATTATTTACACACATTTTTCTTTGTGTGTTACGAATTTGTAAAATTTTTTTTACTTTTAAAAAACGTGACATAAACATAATTTTAATAAAATCGTCTAAGTATGAATCATTACGAGAGTTCAGTCTCGTACACTTTGGTACTACAGATATATCTTTTTTAATTAAAGGAGCAAAGTTCACTAATTTATACTATATTTGAAAGTGATACCATAAAAGAGTTTTATAAATAAAAAACTGATGTTTGTATTACTTATAATATACAAAATATTACAGCTGAACGTAATCTTATTATTACCGGGGTATCCGGCTTCGCTCATGGAGTTGATATGAGATTGTGTGGTAGTTGAAATAAAAGGATAAACTTTAAAATATAAGAGGTAAACAATTTTTATTAAAGATATATTCTAACTACTAACAATACTTGTTTATAAACAACATTTTTCATTTTGTTATCCGGGGTGTATATCTAGAAATTTTTTAAATTTCCTACTCGAAAGTAAGCTACATATAGTTGACTACGAGAAACGCAGGATTATTTGAGGTTAATTCTGCAATTTTACGTTTGGGTATTGTATACAATTTAAATCAAATCAACTTTTTATTAAGAAATACACTAAGTACACTTCAAACACTTTTCACACTTTATTTTCGATTTATATTCAGTCACTGTATCACTTTGAATACTTACACTTCACGGTTTGTTTTTATTCAATCACTGTACTTGACTGATAAGAAACTGACATTCAAACGTACGACAGATCTTGCTTTATATACTCCTACCATGCCTACGGGATACCCATTGAGCCCCATCCATACAAAAAAGGCTTCGAATGGTCCACATTCACATAAACGTTCCTAGGTCCACTAGAAACGGTATCTTAAACAACTTAAAATTATATTTGGACATATGTACGTGTAAAGTAGGACTTGAAAAAAAAATTTGTTTGCCTGTGGGGATTCGTTGAAGAGTTCTTCGAACAGTATACAAACCAAAATTCACTGAAATAAAACAATTTAGTCGGCCATCAAAGTTCATCCATTTTATTGGCATTACGTAGGGAGTTGTCATTTAACTCAAATATTTATTATCTTTAAAACATAAATACTCGCAAGAGTTAAATATAAAATAGTAAAAAATTATGAATTTTGAAACCAAATTTTTTTTAAGAAATTCTTATTTTTATGCCTATAAAATGAATACTGGAAAATACATTTAGTTACATAGTAAAAAATAAAATTTATATTTACGATTAGTTTAATTGACACAGATGTACACTTAAATATTTAAATTTTTGTATACACTTAAGCGTGTACGGAATCGTTGTTCTCACTCGTACTGCTACAGGTTTATTTCTTGTTTTGCGTAGGAAATATTAATTAGCATGAAATATAAATTTGAATGTGTCTGAGATTAGTTTCATTAATTATAAACCGTGATGTCTACTTTTGTCTATAAATTAAGATTTTTATTTACGGTATTTTTTTGAACAAATAACTATTCCAAATATTTAAATTTTATACCATGCTTCATCTTATTAAATGATCAATCATCTTTCTAAATGGTAAATTTCCCCCGGCATCCATCCATCCGTGCTTCTTATAGGTACGTGTATTGGGAATCTCTATAAAATATCTTTTATTCAACTTAGCATTCGGCCAAATTAATCTAATACCTTATAACCTTAAAACGACAGAAAGAGAAGTATAATTTTTAATATCGCTTTAACATCTCGTTGAAACTTGAAAACAAACATTGTTCTTGGCAGTCGAGACAATTTTGTTAAAATTTGTAAAATGTATTTTGAGTAAGTAAAATACAATTCGAAATACCGCACAAGTTTCTTTGCTTGTTCAAACATTTATGGAAATACTTGGCCTCAATTCAAATTGAATCCTCGCTGCATTTGTGACAAACATACCTAACGCATAATCCCTTACCGCCGCAAACGGCACAAATGCAAGATA
Source organism: Druceiella hillmani (assembly GCA_039881145.1). NCBI lineage: Eukaryota > Metazoa > Arthropoda > Insecta > Lepidoptera > Hepialidae > Druceiella > Druceiella hillmani. The sequence continues at coordinate 15,681,591 of JAYKKI010000035.1, forward strand.
AATATTTGCACGGATAATGCCGCGCCACGACCGTCTGTTACCGTGAACGCGAACAATGGACTCGTTTGTGTGGCGACAACGGCACGGCAAACAAACGATGCTCGCGTTCCAAGGCGCGGGGAATTAACGTACACAGATCGAGTGTCGGGGTTTATAACGATATATTTTCAAGCGATTAAGTACGCCGATTGCATTTGGATTAATCCTACTTGTCTATGTCTATAGACACACTATAGACACAATAGTAACCGCACCCATAGATTATAGAGCCGACACATGTCAGAAAATTATTGTGAATTATAAAGGTTAGTTATATTGTAAACGTGTTACCTAGACATACCATTTTTGTTCGATTTTCAACTTGTTTTCAGTTGGATAGGTGTGTGTGTGTGAATATTTTTTTTCATGACACTTCTATGCAATATACTTAACGTGACCATACGTCCTATTTTGAACGTAAGTGTCAATTTTTTCGGTACTCCGTCCCGGTGTCCCCGAAGAAAGCTTGGGGACATAGAATTATCATGTTTTTTTCGTTAATCTCAAGAGTTTCTAGCCCAGTAAAATAATATGTACTATTATTTGTTATAATGTAATTAAAAAATATAATAAATTTACATTTAGTAATTATAATTATATCGTACAAAATAAAATTACAAAAACTATAGATTGATTCCAGCTGCTTCATTCAAGACCTTCTATGTTAAATTTTTTTCAAGAAACTTCAAATGATGGCGTTCACACTGAAAATTTGACTAAGACTAAAGCTAAGACACGTTTTTGATATGAAACTTACTAGTAACTAACCAAGTATATATATATATGGAAAATTGAAGATTTCGAAGTTACTATTTGATTTACTACCGCATTCAGAAATCTACGAATGAGCAAGTTGTATACTGATTCCTGCCCATAGGCTGTAAGCCAATGTTTCTCAAAATGGGCTATATGGATCTCCAGCAACTTAAACTCGCTAATGATCCACGTCAGCGGGAGAAAATTGTAGGGTTCCAAGAGATGTATGTGGTGGTCCAGGTAAGCGGATCCCGTAGGATATCCCATTATGAACCGAATATCATATTACAAGAAGAACTGATCGAAATAAGCACTAACGAAGAACTTGAGGCGCAGTTCAGGAAAGAATATCAGCCGATAAATCTTTCTGAAACCAGTTCAGAAAGATATACCTGTTGCTTATCCTGCATTATGGATTATTGTAAGAAAGTTTTTGTTAGCTTTTCCATCTTTATACCTCGTGGAAAAGGGTTTCAGAATCGTAGATAGCTTTTCCATCTTCAATACCGGACGTGGAGGTTTGAGGTTATACCTTATTAATTTGAGGCCAAACATTGGACAATTGTTACAACATCAGGTTCACCTTTCTTGTTAACATCATTATTTGTATATTAATTTTATACAAAAGTGTCACAAAATTCCCATTTATTTCTTCTTAAATCCAAATGTTTGTGTCTTTTCAATAAAGATTTGAGGAAAAAATATACATGTTTTTCTTCTTTTCTAGTTGTCTACACCAAAAAAACCCTATTATAATCAGCAAAACTGTGTCAGCTGTGATACATGCATTCGATGCTAATACGTTTAGGAACATTCAATGTTAGGCAGGCAGGTCTACAAGAAAAAATATACCGGCAAGTGATCTACGGGAGAAAAATGTTTGGTAACCTCTGCTGTAAGCTGCCCAAGTTTAAATGTTAATTTGGATTGTTAAAAACACAGAACCGGTCTGGGCACTTTTAATCCACTAAATTGTACAAGCATGTAGATCGCTACAAGACGTTGTATCAAATGGAAATAAGATGTGATTGTGATGGAGCAAGCGACGCGTTGATTATAATTGATAAGAGACGCATGCGTTTGTAATCAGTCTGACATTGAACACATTTACATAGAGTTTATTTTAACCAACTAAAAGCGCTTCATCTATCCGAACTTCATTGTGCATCGTCATAAAAAACTTACGCATCCACGTCGCATAGTACACAGTCAGTGAATTGAACCGACATAATTATACACTCGAGTGAACATTACGGTACACGGACCTAACTAAAGAAGATTTATCTATCCAAACTTCATTGTGCATCGTCATAAAAAACTTTTACGCGTCCACGTCGCATAGTACGCATCCACGTCGCATAGTACACAATCCGTGAATTGAACCGACATAATTATACACTCAAGTGAACATTACGGTACACGGACCTAACTAAAAGAGATTTAACTATCCGAACTTCATTGTGCATCGTCATAAAAAACTTTTACGCAACCACATCGCATAGTACACACTGAATTGACCCAACACAGTTATGCACTCGAGTGATCATTACGTGGACCTAAATAACCAGGTTCATGGAACATTGCAGCGAGCGAATGTGTACTACGTTCAGGAACAAATATTTAATGACTAAACATACTATTATTAAGTAAAAAATAGCATTAGATTCGGCGGAATGATGATAAGGTTCCTCAAACGTTTCAGTTCCGCGACCTCCTAAAAATAAAAAAAAACACGCGACCTCTGCGATTAGAGAGCTAATATTTATCACACATTACGCACTACGCGAAGCGAAGCTCAAGAGTGCTATGTTCGGCAAAGAAATTGTATTCGAAAAATAATTCATCTAAAATATATTTTAATGGAAAAGGATTAAAGGAAAAGGTCCTTATTACATAGAATTATTTTTAGGTATTTTGTGTAGGGTACCATTGAATAGATCTTTCAAAAATATCGGTATCCATCAATTTACAAAATGTTAAGCTTCAAAACGGTCTTTTTGTTACAGTTACGTGTTTCCTGGACTTTTCTACTACACACTGCAGACGTGGAATTTAACCGTTAAAGTGCCGACGAGCGCCATCGCGCTCGTGCGTGTACTAATTAAATTTGTCACGAGCGCGATGGCGCTCGCGAAATCGGTCACTGTTTAGCACGCGGTAGGGGAGGTTGCTCTCACGCTTCGCTAATTTTTTTATCTTTCTACGTGTTACATAAAGTTCAAATTATAATATTATTAGTAATTACAATATAAAAAGGATCCAGGAAAAGAAATTTTTTAACCCATAATGGAATACGAAAATAATTCGAGTGGAAATGACCGTTTTTCAAGTTGTGAAGAAAGTGATAGTGACATTGACATAATAGTGACGATAAGAATTATTTTGCTGATACGGAGGATGTACCGGAATGTGACCTTGATTTCAGTTTTGTTTATAATATTTGTTCACAATATATATTTCCATAATTTTCTTTGTATTTTATTATCCTCGCACAAGTTTTTATTAATAAAACACCGAAAAAATTATTAAAATTGGATATTTTTTGGAAGAGATACAGCTTATTTCGAGACAAGGGTAAATGACATCAAAAACAAAAGATTTCTTTGGTATTTTTAAGTATATATGAGTAAAAAACAATAGCACTAAAACTGTTAATAATGAAACCTCATTGAAGTAACATTATTTATTCCTTTTTGTTTACACTATACTTTAAAATCAATATACTATAACTATTAATAGTTTAAGACAAATAATTAGTTTGACCCAACAAAAGATTTCTTTTGAACTTAACGAAACATTCAGATCAATGAAGATGAATAAAAATTATCTTTTTCTATCAATCATAAAGTAAAATATTTAACAAAAGTGATTGGACTCATTAAATAACGATAATTTAACACAAAAACAGTCGTTAAGTTAATCACATTAATCCAAATTATTAAAAGCTTCAACAATCTTCAAACATTTACTTCCCTTTCGACTTAATCAAACTTATTTAATTGCAATTAAAAGCTTAACTTTCGTAGTTTGATAATGACAATATTTAATTTACGACGTACTTGTTTCGCTTTATTTATTTTAATCAATTTATTGCCATCAGGATTATTTAATAGTGACTGTTAAATTCTGGATCAAGACTTTACAATTTATTCGAATTTGAAATATTTATCCACGATCATCCGATTCCGGTCTTTTCATTGATCAAGCTAATAAAACGGCAATACTTATAGGTTCACGATAAACGCCAATAATGAAAATTTTTAAGAGTTACCGCAAATTTTTGCATTTTCGGGACAAACTTATTACATTCCTGGGCACGGGACATCACAAATTCCGGGAAAATCTCAGAATCCCGAACACCTGGCACCCCACTCTTGCATAACCCCTATTAGGCGTTGTTAGCGTTCCTGATTCTGTTCCAGCCAATAATCCAACCAATAATTCGCGAAAAATACCAATGAAAATAATTTTTAAGAACTACCACACTTTTTTACATTTTCAGGACAAACTTATTAAATTCTTGGACACGGGACAACATTAGAAATTCCGGGGCAGTCCCGAAGTCCCAGACACCTGACGACCCTACGTGTCTTCGTCCCCTGCCAGTTAAACCACTATTTTTGAATATCTAAAAAGTATTCGCAATAGTAGTGTATATACAACGAAATAAAAAGTAAAATTACCAGAGCTATGTAAGCGCTGCTAGTTTACAAGCAATAGTCAACCAACTTATGATATGTGGTTTGGTGTGTAAAAAAATTAATAGAAACTCCATATAAGCGACCTAAATCAACTGCTAAAATAACTCTACATTTTAAAATTAGGCTTCTAAAGTTAACGAATTTATTAATTCGTTAACTTTAGAAGCCTGATTCATGCGAAGTGAAGTCTTACACCCAGGCGCGAAAATATAACCAAATGTTCTTTATTGTAAAAAAGTTTGGTACGCCCAAATAGTTAAAATTATGCATACGATTTTGATCAAAATGAAGCTATTACACATTAAGCTAAAATAAGAAACGTGTACTGTTTCCCAAAGTCCCCCGAATAGTTTAATAGAATACTATATAAGCTTAAATATTTATACATGACCAAGTATATACGGAACCCTTGTAACGTGAGTTCACCTCGTACTTAACAGGTTTAGCTTATTTTTTGGTATTTGGATAATTATTGCTCTGAATCAGATAACTGACATTCTTTTGTAATATGTTAAAGCATACGTCTACAAAAAAAAATATTCGATGGGATAGCTTTTGGTATGAACAGAAAATTCAAACCCAAAATATTGTTGGGTTTAGACTTTCTATCTATTAAATTAAAATACAGAGAATTCAAAGTCGAACCGAGTGTGGACTGGGAAAAAATTCTAAGGAAAGTTAGAACTAACACGAGATGTGCCAGACCACGTATGAATCTTTAAAAAGTACAACAATCAATTTTGATAAAATCTAAAGAAAATCATACGGGCGATATCATATGGGCCGGGTGCGAACCAGAAAGCGGGGGTAACGAAATCGACTACAGCGCTCGCTGTAGCAGAAATGGAAATTTCTAAAGGCGCCTGTTAAATATTTTCATAGATAATATAATTGATTTACGTGTATTGCCATGTTTACTTCTGGAACCAGTGGAATTTTGCAAAAATGCGAATTTTACTGATGTCTTAATGAAAGAATATACATAAAAAACGATGTATTTTTAAAAAAAATAGCTCTCGGTAGTCATTATTTTATTATGAAAAAATTACAATAATACCTCCATTTCTTATACTGCAAATGTTTTTCACTATTTTTACTTTAAATTTAACAAACATAAATATGAATGGTGATTATAAGAGAAAAAGTTAAATAAGATATAAATAACAATTTACAAATTTTAAAAAGATGACGTGAGCGTCCATGCAACTAATGTTAGAGATGGACAGCGTCACGTAATAAATCAATAAAAACTTCAAGAGATTAAAGTTATATATAACCTATTTATTTGTCATAGTTTTATTTATACAAATAACCTAATGACACGCCGATAATCACTGTAGATAATTGAAAGTTTTTTATTGGCAAGAATAAAATATAAAATATATATAAAAAACACAAGTTATCATGGGCGAGCCCAAATTTTTCACATCAAAAAATTCCATATATTAACACTTGTAATATATAGCAAATATTTTGTTATTACTGTGTTTAGATGGATATCTATATATTTTGCATTTAATTTGTTTTATTAATTTATGAAAGTGGCTATTACAATTATTTAATACCAACTGCGAGTATACCAAAAATTATTTAAATTGATCTTGTAAATCAGGAAACAATGTCCTCGTTTTATACATAAGATCCTTATGTACTTTCCCAATTACCGCGGAATAGTTTAATTCCAGTGGAGGTTCACCTTTATTATTTTTACAAGCTTGGCGGAATAATGATTCGACCAATAAACTTATCGAAGGTACAAATAAGCCACCTCTCTGTTTTTGAACAACGAGTGTTTTACAATTTCTACAATTCAAAATCTGACTGATACACAAATTGCTGATTTGAAATCCATATGATAAACGATATTCCCACCGTACAATACAATGGAATCAGGAATAATATAGACGCTCCAACAAAATTTTTCCTAAAATTGAGCACATATATTCTAACCAGGACATTTCTGAATAACAATAACAGCGTTGTATGCAATACTTATGATGTAACAAAATTTCACAAAACATGATTTTTAAATGTTACAAACACACATGGGTCATTCAAATCAGTGGTGACTCTATCTTCTCAGGATGTCACAGAATACTAGTCTGGCGCTAATTTTGATAATGAAGACGACATCCCATCTAGAAAAAAATATATCCATCCAGGTAATGAATATTGAATATATTTGGCGTAAATTTTGTAGAAATTCATTATTCACAATTAAATGAAACTACGCTGTGTAGTATTATTTATACTGCCTTTAAGTTCTTTACCACAACCTAGGTTTCGTTGTATTACAACACCTTCAGGTGGGTTATTAGTAAAGATTGGCTGGAGGTGGGCTATTAGTAATTGTGATTAATTACCTATACAACATCTTCAGGTGAGCTATTAGTAAAGACTGGCTGAAGGTGGGTTAATTACTAATAAATTGTAATATAAAACTGTTTTTGCTATTACAGTAGAGTTCCTTTATACTAAAGATTGAAAGGAAATGACGATTAGCTCATTCTTAACGGACGTCATTTATAGTAGATAGAATTATTATAGTAATACAATTATATATATTTTTATTAGAACTAGAAAAACTATATATAAACACATGTTTTGGAAACATAAACACAACGCATTGCTTTAGTAATTTTCATAGAAATATACCTAAGTAATTTATATTTAGTATGCCTACGTAATTGTTAAAAAAAATATTTTTTTAGTTTGTATTTAAAAAATCAATGAGTTTATAACGTTTTTGTTTTTTCCTGAATTCTAACTCTTGAGAACTTCCAACAGCAGTTATATTATTACACAAAATAATAGCGGAAGCCGGGTTTGTGCGGGCTTTCCCACTGCTTACGTTAGTGAGTTTATTTTAGGGGAGCGGTGTAGTTTTTATTATACTTTCGAAAGTTATACAATATATAAGTATTTTAGTGAGGGTAATAAATTATATCCGGTTTAGTTATCCGAATTAGTTCCGGTGTATGTAATAAAATTAAATGGATATTATTCTCAGTAATATATTTATACAATAGCAAGGGTATTTTATAGTTCGAAAAAGGTTATACCACTAATTATACGTTTTATTTTTTAATTTTTTTTTAATTTAATTTATTTTTATTTATCGTGGTAAAGAACTTAAAGCAAGTAGAAATAGTACTACATATACAGTCGTTTCATTTAATTGTGAATAATGCATTTCTACAAACTTAACGCCAAATATATTCTATAGGTAATTAATTACAGCCTCATTTATCTCACACTTAACAACAACAAAATAATTATTTCTTATAACTATTTATTCATTTTTAAATTAAACATTCATGTAAACGTGTAGCAAACAGTATAAATAAATTTGCAAAAAAAAAAACAAAAAAGCAAAAACAGTATAACTAAGTTTATAAATGTAAATATTTGTACGCAAATACATACTATATGATGAACTGGATAGCGTTCAATTAGTTGGCCATTTTACGTTTGAGTGTATATTCTGTCGAAATCTTACAGCTGATAACCTGACTGCGGACCGTTTATCAAAACTAATTTTACGCATATTCCTCCATCTCTGACCTGCCAACCTCATTCATCTTGGAATGATATCGAGCAACGTAAAAAAATCGCACGTAACGTTGCTTCATCTATTGATAATCACGTCAGATGACATTCGATGACTTGCAAGTATATCGTGGACATCTCAAATTCAAATCACGACGAGCGCACACCGCGGTCCAAACACCGGACGCGTATTTAATTTGAGCCTTATTACTTTTGCGAATCCGTATCAAAATAAACAATGTTCCGTTGCTTGGTTATCAAAATATGCGTACAAACCTCAAGTAAACGAATTTATTTATATTCGTATCTGCTATTTCCTAACGGATGTAGCTCAGTGCGTATGCACGTGGCAGTGTTACTACGTGAGCTTGGATTAGAATATCGTATAGAGCAGAATATTTTATTTAACTAATAATACAATAAATCTGGAAGAACATTTTGGTACAGAGATAGTTAATACCTGCCAGACACAGAAAGTATCTCGAATCCTTTTTGTTTTCTATTTTGAATTATTTATTTTTTATATTTTTGCCTTTGTCTACTACTCTAAAACTCTTTAGATAAAAACTCCTTAAATCTTATCAGGCTGGTAGTTTTGAGTACAAATGTACTCATACTTTCAGTAAATTGTAATCATAATTCAACAAATGGAAATATATCCATAGACTAAAATTGCTATCAAATTTCAAAAGTAAAATTGGAGATACACTGGCGGAAGTATACGTATGTATATGTAGGAGTACATGGATGCCGACTTCTGTTAAAATGTCAACCGGCGAATGAACATCTCATCTTGGTATTGAACTTGCCGTGGAGAATAGGGTTACCGTAACAACTATTAGAAAACTAGAAGTTGTGCACTATAATCCTTGGACATTTTATTCGGAACCACGGACACTAATTCTAGTGTCCGTGATTCCGAATAAAATGTCCAAGGTCCAATTAAAGTAAAAACTCACATTAAATTAAAATGAAACAATATTAATCACATAATACTAATCAAGATTATAGTGCCTTAATCAAGTCTTGTTTATTTTACTGGTCACAAACAAACAAAATATACCTATAATTGCGTGTAAAACATGAAAATGTTTCATCTATTGCATAAACAATAAAAACACTTCAATTACAATCTACATCTTTAATTTAAAATCTGAAACTTAAATCAACATGTTAAGGCCTATAGCAACGAACTTTAGAAAGTAAGTAGTTTAAAATTCTAGGCAAGTCATTCGTCTTAAAAAATTAAAATACAGTTTCTGATTATTGTTCATTTTTTCACGAGTACGTGGATTAAATTAATGTGTTAATAATAGAAAATCGCTTTATTTAAAACTCCGGACACTTCATAAAATTCCCCGGGGTGCCACTTTTAAAAAGAGGTAGTGTCCGCGAAAACCGAAAAGATGGCAACCCTAGCTGAGAGTTAATCCATCGTGAGATGCGGGGGACTTCCGAATTTGCATCATGCAATAATGATGGCACTTTTTATGTTGATATTTTGAAAATAATACTAGTAAATGTACTCGGAACAAAAAATTAAATATACCAAGTGAAGCCATTAGTATGAGCTAAAAAAATTTACATAGTCGGATGTAAGAGAACGAGTGAATTATCACAATGTTTAATCACTTCTGCTACAATGAGCGAACTGAAGAAAAGACCACAAATTGGATCTATAACTTCTGTATACTTATAAGATTGCCCAACCCCTTACAAGGACTTGGGGTATACGCGATCGAAGGGAGCACTAGAAGCTAGACATTGCAGTAAGGCATGAAAAGAAAAAAGAACTCAATATTTATGAAAGGTTTTTTATGATCAACTGTTATCAATGTTATTTTATGTACCGTCCACAAAATATTAAACATCAAAATTTCGACTATAAATCATCAAAATCAAAATTTCTACTACTTTTAATTTTCTAACAGATGATTTTAAAAATCATAGAAATTATTATTTTTATTAAATTTGTTTAATCAAATGACAGTATATTCTAGATAATGGCATTTAATTAAAACTTGAATTTATGATTATTTCGGTTGTCCCATAAAAAGAATTTCAAAAAAGTACGCAAAATCAAAATATGTTCTTAGCAGTGTAAACACAAATGTGTATATATATATATATATATATATATATATATATATATATATATATATATATATATATATATATATATATATGTATATGTATATATATATATATATATATATATATATATATATATATCTATAAATCTTAATAATATATATATAAATCTTTATAATCAATGAACGACGTGCTTTTAAAACATGAATAAAGGTATTGAACACTCATAAGATAAGTGGATGCAGATACCGAAAACGAGTTCTATAATAATATAACTATCGAAAACTTGAAATGCCTCCGCTAAAAAGGAAGTTCTGGAAATTTTGGGGCCTTTCATCATTGGTCATTGTTAGATTATATATTAAATAGGTGCTCAATTTTAAGGCAATTTCTAAGCTATGTTAAAAGCCTCCATAGCTAAATTTAAAAAAACTTGCCGTCGTCGCTGTGCATATACTATATATATATGATGCATACAGGTATGCATAATGTACATAAAGGATATGCACAGCGCTATATTGCACTAGGCATGCACGATATTTTCCTGTACATCGATATCTTAGTCTTAAGAGCGATCGTAACTATGTGCTGCGATACTGGGATAGTATCAATGGTGACGATCCGATCCCCCAAATATCGTATCGATCGATCGAATACGAATGTTTAATTAAAATATAAGAAGACACACATACACAATGCACATGCAAAAGTATGAAGTTGGATATACTAGGTAAGTAATAGAAATATAACAATTGGATCGATCGTTTAACTGCTTTCTCGGTTGTTGATAGACTATTTATTTGTAAAAAGTTTTTGGCAATTGCTTTTTTGTAATCAATAAAAATTAATATGATTTCCTATCATAACATTTTAGGCTCTTCAAAAATAAACATTTGACAAACGCGCCGGACCTAACACGATGAGCGGATATCAAAATATGTTTAGATTTGCCCCAAATTTCAAAACATAACTTAATTATTACCCACAGTTCAAGTTGCGGCATAGAGGTATATAAACAAAACAAAGTCCACAGCTGCTTGCTTCCAATCGCCAAGTAAACATATCAAATACTTCATTACAAAAAAATTTGATAATTTAGTTCGACTGTTGAGTGACATGATTTTATTATTAATGTGATCCATTCGAAGAGAATAATTCCATCCGATACTAATACGTTTGTATCGATTTAAAACATGGAAGTAACATAAGATATATCGATACTTCAAAGCATCGAATCTTGGAAATCCTATATTGCACCAAATATATATAAAGTGTGAAAACAGCCACTGTCTCTTTCTACTCCATCACGCAATTTTAGAAGGAGACAGATATTGTTTGCCTTCATGTTCTATCGTTATTACTTTTGTGGACCAATGTATATTCTTTATATATACACATTACACTCTAAAATTTGAGCAGCTTTCCTTTCTACTAAAAGTTTATTGCAAAAACTGAAAAGAACGCATTTGTGATTAACACTTCATTACCATTTACATAGAACGAATACCATTTATATAGGACTCGGAACTAATTTCTTAGCATTGTTTTCATATTGTTTATGTGCGAAGGAGCACACATTTCAATATTGTATTTTTCACTAAACTAAGTATTGTTTTATTTGTCTATGACATTATTGTGGCAAATAGTAATATTTAGTAAAGAAACTATAACTAATTCGATTTAAAAAATAAAGACATGTGTAGGAAATCTAACTACGTGGAAAATTAAGAAAAACATCTATAGCGGCGATAAGTTTGTGATTAAATGAAACGGAAAACAGATTAAAGAATGTAAATGGCCGAATGTTGTATGAGTGAGATAAAAATAAGGAGAAACATTCAGCCCAAAATAGCGTTTATTACATTGCTTTCGTTATATTTTATCGGGTTTTTAAATTCGGGTTTATTACATTGCTTTCGTTATATTTTATCGGGTTTTTAAATTCGGGTTTATTACATTGCTTTCGTTATATTTTATCGGGTTTTTAAATTCGGGTTTATTACATTGCTTTCGTTATATTTTATCGGGTTTTTAAATTCGGGTTTATTACATTGCTTTCGTTATATTTTATCGGGTTTTTAAATTCGGGTTTATTACATTGCTTTCGTTATATTTTATCAATAACATATTATTTGGTCATAGTTTACGCGCAACGCAGATGCCAAACAATAATTAGAGAGAATAGAACATACGATAGTACTTTAACACACACGGCCGACAAAAACTGGTCCTAAAAAAATCACAGCTACTCTGGGCCACTCTCACCGATTTGAAAGATAAGAGTGAAAAGGATAGAACATATCACTGAACACGCGCTAGCGGAAACGGGAGACTTTTAGTCGGCAGCGTGAATCATTTCAGTGATGAGTCGAAAGTTAGCCACCGGCTTTGTTTCGGAAGTTATTCATGATGTGTTGGTGAGACTCATCGTTTGCACACACTGACCGAGTTTACCTATTAGTTTTATACTTAACACATTCTTACAAATTGCATTGAACCATCCAAATTTCCCCAAAGTACTCATGCGGTCATTTGCAGATTGTTTTTTAAGTCAATGCATCACTTTTCTACAGACACATTATGATTGATTCCAGGTAAATTTTGATTTAAAAAACCTTATTCGTCTTTTAATTTTGTCTTTTTTACGTATCTATATTGGATTTATGCCCATAAGAACGCAGTAAACTGCAATATAACGAGCTTCCTAACATTTTGAAAGTTTATTTAAGTCATCATTTTATTCAATGACTACAAATATGTGTAGGTATTCACATAATATAATGTATTATTTTTTCAATCTGTTTTAACCCTTTCAAGCACTGTTATTTTACTGTGCAATTTTAGATTAGGATATAGATGCTTGGGAACATTTGTACCATTGCTACCCCATTTCAGGACACTCCAGCAATGAGAAAATTAAATTATGAAGGTGTGCTAGATCTCTTGAATAGTAATAAAGTATTAAAAGGCATTAAACAATTTTTCTACATGTAACTTCACGTTGGCTTCAATTAGTTAAATTTCATATACGCTAAATAATTTTGTACAATCTACACAATGATTTTTAACACATATAATCATATAATATTTGTATTGATATCCAAATAATTTATTAATAGTGGTAATAGGTTGGCCATTTTGATAATGGTGTCTGGGACCGTTAACCAACCAAATATAAGTTTAACTTTTGTAATTTTTCCGTTATCCTTACATAGTATAAAACAAAGTCGCTTTCCGCGTCTGTCTGTCCCTCTATAAGCTTAGATCTTTTAAACTACGCAGCGGATTTTGATACGGTTTTCACTATTATTCAGATAAATTCTTCCGGAAGGTTTATAGGTAGGTAATACATGCATGTTATATTTAAAGAAAATATTAAAAAGTAAATATTTCGTAACAAAGTAGAATTTTGGACGCTTTCATTACTAACGCTGACTAAACTTTACGAGATATATCAAAATATTGTACTATGAAATTGTGTATTTTAAAAATATCTACAAAAAAACGAGTGTGCATTAGACCACACGACTGAAGTAAAACAATTTACAATTTTATTCACTTTAAACGTAGAATATTTAATGTATTGAACAAAATAATAATTTACATTGCTACAAAAGCTTTTATATACACTAACTTATACTATATATACACTAACTTATATCTCCCTCTCAACTTCCGTTCGCCTCGCCCGATCACACTTTTCGTAACGCTCTCGTCACGCATTCACCACCTTACTCCCCAAGTCAAGTAAAGAAGTTTTACTTCAAAAAGTACATGATGGAATATATCTATATCCTACGGATAACCCTCAGTGATTAATTTTTTTTGTAGGTTATAATTTCAAAATTATTCTGATCAATATTATATTAATATTTATTTAATTAAATAAGTTGATTTAGTTAGGCATTTAACGTAGATAAAATTTGCTCCTTACAGCAAATCATTATCATTAATATTTTAGAAAATATCACAGATTTAAAATTACCAAAAATCAGTATTCGCGATGCCGATGCCGTGCACGGACGGCGGCATCGCGTGAATTATTATACATTATTAATCGCTCCACAATTACACCACATTAATACCTACATTGTACCCGTGCGAAGCCGGGGCGGGCCGCTAGTATTATTATGTAAGAAAAGATATTGTAGTAATAATTGACTAGGAAAAGTGAAGAAAATAACAGAAATATTTCCCTTTATTCGCATTATATAAACATGACTAAATAAATAAAGTGGCTTATTTACTTAATTTCAGATTTTAGTAATGAATCAATTAATCTAAATGATTGATTACTAAAATCTTCGATAATGTTGGCCACGCACCTATTAACTCAATCTGAATCGATGACATCCGTAAAAAATACCACAACCCTAAACTTTTTCTTACATTATTTGTAACAGCACATAACCAATTTATGCCTGGCCATATTCGAATGACAACGCTAGTTTGGAAATAATACCATAGACGAAATAAAAAACCTACATGTCATCGAAGATTAAGTTTATGCTAAATCATGCACGCAATCTCGGCGATAACTCTTGTCTCTGTCACTAAAAACTTAAAGATTCGACACTTATCAACGTCCTTGATTTTATTAAAGCAATGCGCACATGAGTACACACATTGGAGATACACAAAATGTATCAGTGAAAAGAAAATAGTGATATATATATATATATATATATATATATATATATATATATATATATATATATATAATTTGATTGGAAAGATATATATCACTCATTTATATCTTTAGCTCAGTAGGCCAGTATCTCAGTACTCCGAGTTATTAACGAAATTATTTATTACGCATACGTTGAACCGTTGAACAGTGGTCATACAACGTGGTGATAAATAGTAATGACTGAACATTACGCACTATTGTTTGAAAATAAAAATAAATTCTACAAGATTATCCACTTTGCTTAATACTTTGCAGGTTTAGGATTTAGGACTATCAACCTAGATACAAATTACACATAAAATAACTTTAATGATAATTAAATAAATTGGCGCATTTATACAATTATAAATTAGAATTTTGAAATGAAACAAAAAAGTGTTTGTTTACGCAAATATTTTGCGCGAACTAAAGTATACTTTATCACAGCGTTCACATTCGATCGCGAGTAGCTACGTTCGTCTACATGGATCCAGTTGCATATTTGACTAAACAGTTCGATCGTTTTCTTTCTCTTTCATGTAACGTGAAAACGTATACTTTTATATTTATCTTCACGACGCGACGAGTGAGTGAAATAATTGATTTGGTGAAATGAAAAAGACGCCGACCACTCCCGAGTTAGTGATGTATTGATACATTTTGATTTCAAGTGAGCGAATGGTAGATATGATCATAACATGTGGGCTATATATTTTATATCTCTCACACATGAGTTACACATCTCTAACACACATTTCCGTTTAAATTATTGCAGAAAACTGATCTCATGTAGCCAGTTCTTGCTTAAATCACAACCTTCCACCTCCCTAAGGGTTGAATATAATTTGTCTTTTTGTTTCTAGAAGGAATTTTTAAAACATACTTTTGCTAAAGATAACTTAAAGAGAATATAAGATACATTATGAAAAAATAGAGCAATTTAAACGATTGTTCACAATTTGTAAGTATATAATATATATCTTTATTTCTTTTGTCTTTCTTTTTTCTAGAATCAAATTTCTTTGCTTCTTCCCAGCTTTCTAAGCATGTTTTAATGTTATTCCTGATCATAGTTATAAGCTATTTATGATTAAACATTTGAATACAATTTGATACCCATAACTTGAAGTTTCCAGAATTATTATTTAATAATATTTTGTCCCTATTCGACGAATTGCAACAGTAAATATCAGTAAATAAAAGTAAATTATACTTACGTTTAAAAATAAATCACAAAATAACTGTTACATAAGAATCTTTTACTTAAACGAATAGTCAAAGGAACGTACATAATTGGTTTTTCACTTACACGTAATATTAATAAATACGTCGTTTAAAATCCGTCAATGCTTACATAATATCGAACACAGACAAAAAGAAATCCTGTGAAAAATCTAGTTGACTGTAATCCGTATTTCGTGAAAAAATTAATAGTAAGGAACTTAATAAATATTTATTCGGTGAAAATCGTATTTATTAGTGCAGTGACATACCTACATAAAATCAAAATAATAATCACACACACATATATAAATGAAAAAACACTTTCAAACCGATCCCCATTTGAATTTTTGTGACAAAACAGGCTTTCACCATAGCGCATCTAAATAATTAATTATTAGCAATTAGTTAAAATTTAACAAAATAGACTAAATTGTGTCGTTAGTATGAACACGTAGACTATATCAGTATGGTCACATAACGAATAAGAATTGTATAACCCCGCAGTCTGTTGACGCTCAGCATAAAACATTTTTCGATTTCCCATCTTTCCATATTTTTTTTCTGTTAATGCTTTCTTTAACTAGTGTTTGTTATACATATTATGCAAAAATATAAAGAATACTATAAAGGTCCTGCTATAAACGACTATTATATTACTAGTCGACTATGGCCATGCCATCAAAGCATATTGTGTGCAGACACACATTTAACGTCACTTGCTTAAGGCAGCCGTTGGAAGCGGTCGTGTGTTGACAGATTTGTTTGGAGACAATATGTTCTGTTGATTCCTATGTTACATATTTCATGCTCACTCCGAAAGTGCAAAAGCATTAATAAGATCTAAACTTTTATAATATTAGATAAATCGTAATGAATTACAAATAACTGCGTGTTTTTAATGTTTATAAAATGATGTCGACAATAAGAAATAGAAACTATTAACATATTACTATAATTTGAATTACGAACCTTTTGCACACTAGCGTCATCTTTATATTGTGTTAAAACAACGAACTAAGCAAAGTACATTGTCTATGGCTCTCATTCTTTTTCTTAGTAATGTATTTAATTAGTTGTACGTAAATTTAATTGAAACTATGTTAATCCACCGAAGTGCCCGACTTTTTACTTTAAATCTATCAGAAACACTACGATCGGTTCCGGGTGTAAGAGAGATAGATAAGTAGAAAACTAGATTTAAACTACATATCACAACGTCCAAAATATGAGAGGAATGGAGAAAAGAGTAATATTTATTTACGAACGTTTTAGAGTGGGCAATGACATACCTGTATTATTTAAATCAATGATATTTTAGACGTTTCGTAACTTTTACCAAATTTCCACAGTTCGAAGGGCGACATCAAAATAAGTAGACAAAACAAAAGAACCTCAAACGTTGTGCTCGCATTTAAATTATTAAATTTTTCACGATCAAGGTTTTGCGGCACTCACGAATGAAGCGTAGCACCCCGGTTTAGAAACATAAGACAGACATATTTAGTTTATAAACGCATTCTTTGTCTTACGATAGTCGACAACGATTTTTGTTTGTTCTCGTACGTAAGATTGTGTGAAATAGATAGAAAATGTGTTACTTCAAGTGTATTTTTACACGTGATATTTTTACTCCGAAATAATTTGTGTGTACTTATAACACAAACAAAAAAACGCCACCGTTGCTAAAAAAAACAATAAGAATTAATATTTTTTTCTAAGAAGACTCGAAGCATTTTTATTTAACTTTAGAAAAAATTGATAATCGGTGGCTTTCTGATTTACGACTAATAGAAATGCAGACTTTGAGAAGCATTCGAAATTATTATCGTCCTCTTACCACTGCAAATCACTACAGATATGTAAAAATATCGTATACGATCGTATCATAGTATGAAAGGGCTGTGTTTACACATTTTAAAATTTTATTTTCATTTCATACTCGTATGCGCCTAGTACTTCGAACAAGTAAATCGATAAAAAATAAATGTTTAGTGAGCAACTTCATGTCGTTGTCGCATGGTGTCGTTTTTATGTTGAACCGTTGCCAACTTCATCCTGTCATTTTTAAAATTTCACTTTCATCACTTTTTTTTCAAAACGCGCCTAAATAATTATAACTTCAAAAATATCTATATCGAAATTAAAGACGGCGATGTTGAAGGAGGGATCGATATTATGGTCATTACAAGTGTTGAAATGACTGATCAGAAGGGTTTCAAAATTTATTTTTCAAAATTTTTGGTGCTATACCTTCAGAAATATAATGAGAAATATCTAAAGAATGTATCTCTTCCCAGTTATTTCTGAAACTACTGAACCTAAAGTAATGAAAAAAATAGAGATTTTAGAAGCTTATGAAAAAGTTGTAGAAAAATTATAACTACAATTCTATATATCATAGTTTTGGAGATATTTACGATAATTTGTATGTCTCCTTGTACTTAATTATATTAGGTACTATGATAAAAATATAAATAGATAAAAAAATTAAAGACCATAAAGAAACATTGATGAAAATCTGCATACTTTTATGAATTAAATTGAATTATTATTATTTTGTATAATACAAAGAAGGAGTCAATTGAAAATTACAATTTTTTCGATAAATTAACATTTATTTACACTCGTTAATTCAAATATTTTTTTACAGTTGTCTAAAAAGCTCGCGTGACGGCGTTCCAGTAGCAGAACTATTCGAAATGCTAGCTCTGACGTCACGCGAGAGGAGAGGTAAATTCCGACGCTTGGGCTGATCGTGCCTCTCTATTACTTGTTCCGCGCTCTCGCTTGCACGATCAGGCTCAGGCGGAACGTGACACTTTTTCATGCGTGCAGCCAGTTTTAATAGATTTATAAGACGTTATCACGTCAAAATGTGCCTATTTAAGAATAAAATGAAAGTTTAGTAGATTCCTATATTTTTATACATTTATGTTACATGAAAGGTACGCTAACAATGATGTCTCCCGTGGTGCAATAATCGAATAATTATTTTCGTGTAAAAACAAGATTTACACTTGAACTCCGGTGATCGGGTGATCAAATTTTATTAAATTGTTCAATCAAATATGTAGTTAATGAATATGAAATAACATAACCATTCACTAATATGTTTCATCAAGGGTTACAAAATTATATGACTCAATCACTCAGACCTTTCACTAAAACAGTGAAACTATAAAAAATTACTGTTTATTTTTATCATTTCCGTAGTACGAAAGTAAATTATTTTAAGTACACTTCATATGCAAATTGGTATTGAAAAATACTTTCCATCAATTATCCTGACACGCGAAATTTCCTGACTTTCCCGATTTTCAAGATAGTGGGTCGACTAGGGTGGCCTGAAAATTATTCCGTACATCTACGTTTAAACTATGACACTTTAGTGTATACATCGAGTGTCTGTGTGTGAACACCACTGTCTGCACTTGCGACATTTATTGCGACACTTGGATTTGTGTCGCGGCACTGAAACCGCCTTATGTTAGAACAGCCAGACATTAGTGTCAGAAATGTGTGTCGCCAGACATTAGTGTCAGAAATTAGTGTTGTAGTCTATATGGGTATCTACCTAAACTACGTGGAGAGATGAGTCAGATCGACTAGGGTGGCCCAAACATTATTCCGTAAATCTACGTTTAGACTATGACACTTTGGTGTATACACCCAGTGTATACACCACCAATATCTGCGCTTGCGACATTTATTGCGACACTTGGTTTAGTGTCGCGACGCCGAAACTTCCTTATGAACGGCCACCCATTAGTGTCAGACATTTTTGTCGCAATTAGTGTCGCAGTTCATACGGGTCTTACACTACGCTGAGCTACATGGAGGGAAGAGAACACTACGCTAAACTACGTGGAGAGAAAATCACGTAGCCCAGACGCATATCCCTCTTGCCTCCAAATAATCCAGCGTAGTGTATTATGGAATAATTTTTCAGAATCCAATAAATAGAAGAAAACTGGATTTGACCAACATACGGCATAAAATTCTAATTAACTTGTGGTCATCAACGGAATTGCGCTTTACGTAAAGGCACCCGTTATGTGTGCATGAACGTTATTATCTACAATCATCATCATCATCATATCATCATATATATCATATATATATATATATATATATATATATATATATATATATATATATATATATATATATTAATACGCTAAGGTTAAGATGTTACTCTCCCTTTTTAGAAAAAACCTCACAACTAATCCACATAAATTATATATCATTTTATAGATAATTGCTTGCTCTACCGGCATCCACAACTAAAAAATTTATTATTGCTATTGTTTTTGCAAATTAATTAATTATTAAAATTATATACACAAAACAGCAATGCTGCCATCTCACGGCTCAACGTCAATATGATTGACGGTCGGTAAAATTTTTGTTTAATTTAAAATCCACTCACGTATAAATAAAGTGGCGCTTTAGCTCAATGCTTTTGATACTTGCGCCTCTATATGTCAATTTTAGTAAAATATTTGTTTGATCTGTCATCTGAGCTTCATAATGGAATAAAAACGTAATAAGCAGTGTGCAAAATTAGAAATGAATTGAATACCTGCAATCAATTTTGATTTATTAATTTGAGTTGAATAATTTATAATGCGAAGACTTCGCACGGGTCACGCTAGTTTTGTATTATTCTGATTAATTTACATTTTAAATTATGAGTATAATAAAACTCGGCTACATTTGATGATTTCAATAAACGTGCGTTCATTGCGTTACGAAACAGAAGAACAATAACGCATAGGACTAAAAGGTCCATACTATAAATTCATTCGACAGGCGACTGACTAAGCGCGACCCAGCAATAAAGACAATCAAGAGACGGCGCACGGCTAACAACTATTGACAAGTTTGCCACCCGCTAACAACGAGCCGTGAAAACAATGCACAAACATTCGTTTCCGATTTGTTACGGGCCAAACAAGTTGAGCAGCCAATCACTTTGGCTACTTTTAGCCACGATCGCGATACGCTGAAACGAAAACGAATTATGTCCAAAATAAAACCGGTCCGTTTACTTTCAGTAAAACAATCTCTCTTGGGCGTCGCCCACATGAATGTTCCCTCACCTCACAAAACCTTATAACCTATGTCCCATGTACAACCTTATAACCTATGTGCAATGTACAACCTTATAACCTATGTGCAATGTACAACCTTATAAACTATGTGCAATGTACAACCTTATAACCTATTAACAGTTGCATAGAAATCTGTATAATAATAATTCGAAATTTTCGAGACATAAACAAACAAATAAATTGTGCCGTTTCTCTTTGTTTTTTATATGAAACATCTAATGGCACGTTTGGATGGGAGCTAAAAAGTGCTAGTGGCACGTCGCGACGTGCCATTAGACCAGTTTCGCGTCTTATCGGCTCTTTCCGACTCAATTCGGCCAACTTTGCGTCTTATTTGCAAACAGTATCGTAAAATTAAAAATACGTTTTCAATAGGTTGTTAAGAAATATTTCTGTGACAAAAATTAAAATGAAATTAATATTTTATTATTCACACCTATATGAATATTTGTTTTTTTTAAATTTTTAATTCGTTGAAATAAAAATATTTCAATATAAACAAATTTAAATAACTTAGACGTTTCACATCTGCCAGACGTCCCAAGACAGCTCACAATTTTTGTTTAAACTGCTTAAAGTATATTATTAAAATATTCCCAGAAATGACCAATTTGCAATAAGAACAGGTAGTAAGCTCGACCTCTCGACAGGAGGTCTATTTTCTAAGAAATTGCAAGGTCGATTCTTTTGTCAGACTCTTCTCATGAAGCATTGTCATAAGCAGTTGAAGGTTCAGTGTTGGTTAAATAATTCTTTATAGTATCCACTTTGGTGCTGTGCACAAAATTTACAAGGTGTATTTGCATGTCTTTAACATATTTTAAGCGGGTTTTTCTCTAAACAACTTTTTTTAGGTTAGCAGACGAAAAAAACGAGTACACTAACCAGTTGAACAAATACAATCTTTCATAAAAACTTCTTAAACATTGTGACTAACGTTAAGCGCATCTGTTCTTTTATACTGGCAATCACAATTTTTGCTTCACTTAATTACAAAAATGTTGTAGAATTTATGTTGTAGAAGCATGGTTACGTGGACATATTGATTATTCCTACACCAAATATTTTTTATAGATTATAGATAGATAGCGACGTACTGTGACATTCCTGATCGACTTTGGCTTGAAATACAGAATGTGGGACACAATCATCAAGCCAAGAGGAAAAATATATTATAGGATTTCCATATAGCATTGCCAATAATTATGATATAAAAAAGACGAATTTAAAGCGGATAAGAACAATGGGCAAGTGCTATGCCAAACTGCCAAAATACTCCATTATATTTTATGCTGTATGTTGTAGAATCATGTCCATGACGTCACCTCTATGTTGCAGAATCATGACTACTGACTATTTCTACATCACATGATTTTGTACATTTCAAATTACAATGCACTGTGTCATTTCTGTTCGACTTTGGTTTCGAACGCAGCACGACAGGACTATTAAGTCAAAAGTTATTTATAGGATATCGCCATGTATGTGTGAATATAAATGTAGGTTGTGAACAAATAACTGACTTTCCCAAACCCACCTACAATGAACTAATATTGTTCACATATAGGACATACCAGTTGAAACAAGTACGCTTTTGTTATAAAAAAAGGTGGACCCACCAGCATAGGAACGCGAATAAGCACATGGTTCCCATGCTGAAGTGTGTACTATCAGGGACAATGATCTACTGGAAGGATTTTCCTTGATTAATAATTGTGTTCTAAGAACAAGACGAATTAAATGCTGATATGTTACAAAAAAAATACATGTTGTATATATTATAATAGATACCCATATAACAAGGTTTGCTGGTTGAAGAGCAGTAGGCTGCTCTACCCATGTTATAGAATGTATGGTATTTAGATCGGACAAGATATCAGATTAATATAAAATTAAGATAATAAAGAAATAGCCATTGGAACATTTTTTTTTCATTTTTGTCAGTTTTACTTTTACACAATACGACACGAGCTTTACGCCTTACGCCTGAATCGGCCTTTTACGTTAGCCGTCACGATATCTACACGACAACGATTCCTAAGTCGGTGGGCATAAAATCTTATATATTTTTGCAGCACTTTGCAGCCGGTAAAGTTGGCGCCGACATCGGCCTTGTCGGTCATATCCATTACAGTCGGCTGGAGCAGGAGCAGAGTTGTGTTGCGCTAAGCGTGTTTTTTCGCTCGCACCAAGATTTTTGTTACTCTTGCTGACGTGATAATTATGGAAAAGTTGGTAGTGTAAATAATGAAATAAAAACGAGTGTGCTTTAGACCACACGACTGAAGTAAAACTTCAAATTCACAAAGTATGAACTTTAAAATGAATTTACAATTTTATTCACTTTAAACGTAGAATATTTAATATATTGAACAAAATAATAATTTATAAAATTGTTCAAGAACGAAATGAAATTACAAACTAATAAAAAAATCACCGTTCGCGCAACGCTAGCAAACTCGCATATATATATATATATATATATATATATATATATATATATATATATATTTCATGCACTGGCTATGAGAGGAAGACAGAAAGAAAATGTGCGCGCGCACTGCTCTCTCTTGCTCCTACAGTGTGATACAGACAATAGGCTTGCACTGTGTCTTAGATATACGAAACATAACTGGCTATGACAGAAAGAGAGAAAGAAAATGTGTGCTCGCACCTCTCTCTCTCTTGTCCCTATAGTAATATACGAAACGTAACTCTCTCTCTTTCTGTCTTCACTAACTTATATCTCCCTCTCAACTTCCGTTCGCCTCGCCCGATCACACTTTTCGTAACGCTCTCGTCACGCATTCACCAGCTTACTCCCCAAAGTCAAGCGTGCGTAAAGAAGTTTTACTACAATATTACATAGTGACCTTGATAGAAGTTGTTGAATCTAAAACATCTGTGTATATAGTTAATATATTGGCTTAAGTTTTCAAAGTGTATTTTACTTATTACTTATACCTATTACTATATTTACCAATTACTAGAAACTTTATTACTTATTAAGTAATAAAGTTTCTAAACTCGTATATAAAATTTGTAAAACATATCAAAATTTATCCCAGATTTGTGTGATAGTATATCCTATGTTTGCTTAACCTACTTATTTGAATTATGTCTGAGAAGTGGTTACTGCTTATAGACAGTTAAGTTTTAAAGTTAATTATTGACCGGATTTAACTACTTGTATATAAACCTGGTGAAGTGCTTGATGATAAACATCGCTAGGTTTTGAATTTAGGGCATTAACTTTTAAAAATTTCTTTAACGAATATAAACCTTTTCGTTTATGTCCGCTTTGAGACCATTCATACCGCAATCCTTAAATGTTGAAGATATAAACAATTCCCGAAAATGGCTATTTAGGACCCTTACATAGAGCACCATCTTATTATTTTATTTACATATATATATATATATATATATATATATATGTGTGTGGGTGTGTGTGTGTGTGTGTGTGTATATATATATATATATATACATATTTACAAATTATTTAAACAAGTTATTTTTAAACACTTTCAGCCATAGATATTATGCATTATGCAGTAATAAACTTCTTTGTGAATCGAGCTACATATCGCTTCGGAAAGACCGGTAATTGCCACGACCAGCGATTATCAGGAAAGTTTAAAACTTCGAGTAAAAGTAATAATCAATTTACTAAAGTTAACAATAAACGAAATAAAGCACATACTAATGAAACCCGTTCAGAGCCTGTTTCTCAAATTAAAATAAAAAGGCGTTCACGTACCGCCATAAACGCCTTTTTACGATGCGGTCACAAAGTGAGAAAGTGAATCAAAAATTAAACTCTTTGGTTCCGAACGGCACGTTTACGTTCGAAGAAGTGCTGGAAAGAAAAGAAGTTGCAGAACCGTAGAGTGCCAACGATGAAGGTGGTTCCGTTATGGTCTGAAGTTACTTCTATAGCAAAGTCGTGTAAAAAAAAGAAGTGTACAGAAGTATTTTTAAATAAAACATCTGTCCTTCTGTCATTTACGATAGCTTCACAGTGCAACAGAATAACAATTCCAATCATTATTCAAAATTATGTTCATGGAATAAACAGCTGGACTTCGTTTTTTTATGTTCATGGAAGAAATATAAATAACTGGTATAAATTTCATTGAACTTTTATGGGAGAAGTTGGATATAAAAGTTTTGGATTACTGTCGCAACGAACAATAAAAGGAACATATGTGATGGATATTACAGAGCAACTGGAATTATATTTCATAAAAAAAACTTACAAAAAATTATGTGGGAGGGTATACCCATGATACTTGAAGAAAATTACCAAGTGCAAAAGTGGAATTTTTGATGTAAAAGGAGTTTAGGGAAATGCTCCGTATATTATAATTTTTATACAGACATATTGTTCTTTTGTATAATTAAATTTCTCGGCATATTTTCATTTGACATAACAATATAACCATTAAAATTAAATTTTATTGTTTCAATTCCAATTTTCCACATTTATTGAATACTCTAAAACTATGGACCGACAGTATATGTATACATATACTCGGCCCCGTTATGCCGGATGTAAAAATACAAACCTCTCTACATATAACGTGAGATCAATGTAGGGTCATCGGTTGGATGATGAAACGTCTCTACATAATAACATCATTCTTTGTTTCAGCGCTTGGAGACACAATTTTATTCCCATGATAAACCCGACATCGCTTAAACTTAACTTTTAAAACCTTTGACCTCAGCATGGCGTATTCGTTCAGCAGAGTTTACAAAGTCTCATTGTCCGTTAGACTATATTCGCATGTACATATGTAACGCTAAAGGTTTCTAGATTCTCAAGAAGGAAACAGATACACTATATTCTATTTGTCCGTGAAATATCCTACGATGCAGTCAACACACTTTTGTTACGCCAGAACCAATGGACGAAGCACATAATCCACTTTTGTTTAGACGTCTATTTTTCAGCCGTTTGAAAAGTAGCACAGATCTTGAAGTTAATCCTTAAGCGAATCTTAATTCTAACGTAATGCTCTTGGAATTTCTTCCTGTCTATCTGTCCGTTTTATGGTCACACGGATTGTGATGAAAGCGTTTTCATACATACAAGCGGGTTTCATAAACACATCACACAAAAACTAGTGCACTAATTTATATAGACGAGGGTTCCATTGTTGTATTATTTAGAGCCCGAAGAAGATGCGAGTCATTAAGCGTTTTTCGAATTTTATGACTGTCGGCTTATCTGGCAGTATATATCTTGGTCTGTACTCACATTACTTAATATTTGTAAGCAAATTTAGACGTCGTATTTATTAAAGTCTAGGAGAGAAACTGTATTATTTTTCTGCCTATCTGTCTGTTTTATGGTCAGAAGGATTTTAACAAAAGTGATTTTAATGAAAGCGGAATTACTGGGTGTATTTATATAGGTGGGGTTCTACTGTTTTATTCTTTAGAGCCCGAAGGAAATGCGTATTATTGAGCGTTTTTCGAATTTGATGACTGTCGACAGTATATATTTTTTACTGGTATCAGTTAATAATTAATAAGCAAATTTATATGAAGTTTTCGGCGTTGTATTTATTAAAGTCTAGGAGAGAAACTGTTTTATCTGGATATGAAATGAAAAATTTGGGAAGTACCGAAAACAATGTTTGCTTACTAACAACCACCACATTTTTCAATTGGATAAACAAAATGATGTACTGGAACAGAGCAAACAACTAGCTCAAAATGAAAACGAAAAATGTCTTAAATATTTAGTTCGCTACACTTTACAACCCCCTCTACACTACTCGCAGAGTTACCTCGACGAAATGCTCGTCGAAGTTGATCGTAATCCGAAATACGTGACTACACACTCGTGCAACCTAGCGAGGAGTTCAGTAGCCGTGAGTCTCCCGTACGCTATCCTCGCGAATTCCTTTGACTTGGGCGCGTAAAACCGACAGCGATCGGAATTCGCCCGAGGCGAGGTTGCACAAAGCGAATCGAAGTACCTCTCTACACTATTCTCTTCGCCTAATTTCGGTCAACTTCGCGAGTAGTGTAGTGCAGGTTTAAGAGTGGTAACCATATGAAATACCGTAGCGAACTATCGGACAATGTCTGCTTACACTCTAATATTATAAATGTTAACGTAACATTTATTTTTTGTATAAAACTTAATAGCCCTTCATTGATTGATTAAGGGTTGATCTTAACAAAACTTGCTCTCTAATATAATGCATTAAAGCTATTGCATTATACGTTATAGGATAGTTTTCGTCTTGATGCAGCGTGAGTGCATGGTCTCGTTTTTCTCAATTTATATATGCGAAGCAAACGCAATTTCCATTCATACAGACGCTAATTTCCATTCCGTCTGTATGTTTTGTCCAAGTGAAATCAAGATTGACTCCATTTTAATTAGACGCAGTGGCTAGCTACAAAAACTCCAAGCAATATCCGGAAATACATCTGCGTACAGAGTTGAAATTAGAGCGAAAACAAAATCCCATGACGTCAACAATTCTCGAGAACACTCGCGGTCGCTCGTGCACAATGCCACCGACAACGGGACGAGTAGTTCCCCCATCCAGCCGACGTATCCCATGTCAATTCTGTATATAGTCCACATCCATTGTTTGTTTTGTAATAAGCAAATTATTTAATGACCAAGCTGAGTTTAACATAAACGCAGCTCCAGAGATAATACATTGTTCAATTGCATGTTCGAAAATGAAAGCCGAAGAAATTGACCGAAATGTGTATGGATAGCATATATGATTAGAACATGAACCGAGTCTCATAAATTCGTGAACCATATCAGCAACATGCACATAGCGAGGAACTATATATAATTTCATAATCATACGCTATAGGGACCCACGTTTTATACTTGACCATCACAGCACACTCAGTGTAGACACATGGGGTTTTTATCAGACAATTAAACACTTTATTTACTAAGAACTGAAATTATGTCTTTATTTGAAAGCAATGCAAGGATTGGTACGTCTTTACTGAGCAAGCTCTAAAACACGAGTGAGTTAAAAATTACATCCCACAAACTATTAAATAACTTTAAGAGTTGATGACTAACAATGCCCTCACTTATTAATATCTAACAATGGACTCACTTGTTAACAACTAAAACTTCCCATACATATTTGGGTACTTCAAACAATGAAACATATATAAGAACCTAGCCTAGACATCAAGAGGTACTTTTCGAACTATAAATATTAAAAAATTGACAAGTTTTTGAAAGTAGTTTTCATTACTTATATAATTCAATACTTACTTTTATTCAATTAAAACTTGATGCTCAGAATCTAATATAACAAAGAATCGAGGCCTCTCTAAAGCAGAGCAAAATCACCTTAGAACAAAAGACATGTAAAAGCTCTAATTAAAAGGAAAAATAAAGGTCCTAAATTAAGACTTTGGATTAAAACTTAATTCTCAAAATCTAATATGACAAAGAATCGAGGCCTCTTTAAAGCAGAGCAAAATCACCTTAGAACAAAAGACATGTAAAAGCTCTAATTAAAAGGAAAAATAAAGGTCCTAAATTAAGACTTTGGATTAAAACTTAATTCTCAAAATCTAATATGACAAAGAATCGAGGCCTCTCTAAAGCAGAGCAAAATCACCTTAGAACAAAAGACATGTAAAAGCTCTAATTAAAAGGAAAAATAAAGGTTCTAAATTAAGACTTTGGATTAAAACTTAATACTCAAAATCTAATATGACAAAGAATCGAGGCCTCTCTAAAGCAGAGTAAAATCACCTTAGAACAAAAGACATCTAAGGGCTCTAATTAAAAGGAAAAATAAAGGTCCTAAATTACGGTTTTGAAATAAAACTTAATACTCAAAATCTAATATAATCATCTTGAATAATAGACATCTAACAGTACTAATAAAAATTAAAAATATAGTTTCTAAATAACGGCATTGAAATAAAAGTTAATACTCAAAATCGAATATAACAAAGAATTCAAGTCCCTCTTTAAACAGAGCAAAATAATCTTTGAACAACGGACATCTAACAGCACTAATTAAAAAAAAAAGGAAAAGTAAGGTTCTAAATTACGGCTTTGAAATAAAATTTAATACTCAAAATCTAATATAACAAAGGATCGAGATCCCTCTTTAAGCAAAACGCAATCATCTTTGAACAGCATACATCTAATAGCACTAAAAAAAGGGAAAAATAAACGTCCTAAATTAGGGCTCTGAAATAAAACTTAATACTCAGAAACTAATATAACAAAGAATCGAAGTCCCTCTTTAAACAGAGCAAAATAATCTTTGAACAACACACATCTAATAGTACTAATTAAATTAGGGCTCTGGAACAAGTCATGTTTAATGACATAAGAGGTTGACATCTGATCTGAAACACGTCATGTTTAATGACATAAGTCTGCTTTCGAAATCGAAAACAGTTGCCGAAAAACTAACTCTAAATTGAAAAACATTCTAACACACAAAGCCTATAAATATATATTCAATGGATACGTAGGCGATAAAGACTAACTAAATAGGCATATAGCCGATAAAGATATAAATTTCCCAAGTGAAGAACATCTCGAACAAAAACCACTTCAATATTACGTGAGTTATTTATTTAATTGCAGACTCATCTTCTTCATAAATATGTAAGAAGATGAGTCTGCAATATCAATACGAAAAAACTTTCAAAAAGCTAACAGTACAGTTATGCACAAATAGATCATATGCATTTTTTGGCCCTGAAACAGCTTATATGAATAGATGAACGCTCGGCTTTCCCTAAATCTATACTCCATTCAATTTGAAGGAGAATGTTTATAAACAATCAGATTTGACAGTTCAGGTATTGTGAACCTTTTTCTTACATTCACGTTAGAAATTTAATGTGGCTTTATTTGGTATATGTGATATAAAAAATATTTTAGTGTGCATATTTACACTGTATACACACGAACACAACTTAGATTATATAGATTGTATTTTATCTAAGTTGAGATAAGTAAAATGAAGTGTTTCGAACAATTTATAAGTATTATTGTTACATAAAAAAACATAATAAAATAATATCGTAATAACTTATATTACTACTTTATAGATATAACTTGACTAAATTGAAAACAAGTTTCATAAAATATCCTTAGTGGAGAAAAAATTCATTCACATGCCTTTTGCTTAACATGATGGAAGCCCATAGTCGATTTTGCGTCTGCTTTAGATAATAATAAGATCTTAAGTGTTATTTCACTTTCATAGTGCAGCATCAAATAAACGCTTGAAGATATTAGACGGAATGTAGGTCACAGGCCGAGCCGTCTCGATAATACTCCCGACGCAGTCATAAAATATACAAAGCAAATACACCATCCATGCAGCGTCCATGCAGCGTGTGAGAAATACTTTCTACATTATCAATATCTGTGAAGTTAATCACTCTAAATCATCTTTCATCGCTTATACTCATATATGAAGTTATTTTGTTATTGGGTAAAATTTGTTATAAGTAATGTCATAATTTGAATTGGCTGCCCTTTTGTTAGAAATGAAAAAGAGCTCCGTTTTTGTGAAAGGTTTATTGAGGTGTGTATCGCTCCATGACTTGTTGGCAACTAATTATCTATATATCTACAATATAAATGTCAAAACACAGTGACATTTGGCGCTTTCTGCAAAAATTAAGGCACATTCACATTATGACATTATTTTTACGCAAAATTAAGGCTCATTATGACATTACTTTTACGCCACTTGTATATCTCATTCACCCACATTTTTTGCATTTTTAAAATTTTCATAAAAAATATTATTTTATTTTAAAGAAAGAAAAGATTTATCGAGAAAAATACAGAAATTTTTTTTTTAATATTTTGAATTGCATATTTATCTGATGGATTTTGACAATGATCCAGTCACAACCGAAACACAAGTACTAAAACCCAATAAATCTCCACTAATATATGTAGATAAAGCCAGCAATACTCGGCCAATAACTAACATGTTAGAAGAAACAATTTCAGGACAATTTGAAATCAAATCCTTCAATCAGAGCGGGTCAAAATGTAGAACTATCAGCAACTATATGCAAGGAATTGACTGAGACTACAGTAATAATCAACAAACTTAGAAGACCGACTTTAGTAAACAAATATATAAACTACGTTTAATGAAAAAAAGGTTATGGCCTCATGCTGATCTATACGATTGTCCATGCACGTCGTCAACTGAAACCGCTTAACCTACACATTTTGCACAGATATAATTTAGAAACTTTTTTTCTAAACCTAATTTTGGGGATTAATCGTTTCACCAAAAAACAAACTCTGTTTACTCTGCAGAGAAGGATTTCTGATGAAAGTTAATAATTTGTACGAAATGATAAAAATGAAGTTTGTACGAGACGAAATAATAAAAACTAAACGTCACTTCAAATTCACCCCCCCGATTTTCCAACTACCAACTTCTAACTCCATCCGAATTGGGTCAGCAGTTTTACGTGAAGTGTGTACAAACAAACAAAATTTCCAAAAGTGATCCTAATGCATCCTATGACCCATCTTTAATCCCTCCTATTATTGTAAATGTTTGTAACATGCAGGCACACAGAATTAACAGCTTTATTATATACGGATACAGATTCAAATAAACATAGATACAGATTGGCAGATATCCATCCCATATACCTATATCAACTAATAAAGATCCGAATCTGCCATTCATTTGTTGGAAGCCTCAAATATATTATTAAGCTGTAGAATTCTATACGTAAATAGAAAAAAGGTAACCTTTACGATTATCCACGTGCCCATCAGTCCACTTGTCATAGCTGTTTTCCTCACAAATCACTTGAGGTAGAAAATTAAAATTTTGGTTTAAAAATGAACCTTATTATCTCACATATTTCGAAAAAAAAACGTAAAAAACAGTTGATTTATAATTTTGAAAATGGCAATTTTCGGTCGCGCATAGCACTATTTAAAAGAGCAAGATATAAAGATAAATTAGCTATAGAGCCACTACCAAAATGTTGTCCACAGAAAAAGTGCCCCTAAATGTTTAAACTTTAAATATATAGTTATATATAATATATATATATATATATATATATATATATATATATATATATATATATATTTATATATATTATGTACATTATATATATATATATATATATATATATATATATATTTATATATATTATGTACATTATATATATATATATATATATATATATATATATATATATTCTTAAGAGTTTTCTTTGTTTTCAGCAGTATACCTTCTCCTCGAGCGTCTATAAACTTTTTTCTGGTTGAATAAAAGTATTATACCTTTGTCGAATACTCCCTATTTAGGGATACATAAATAGGAATATTCGGCAAAGGTGTATTTGCTTTGTGTGTTTCAGAAATTTGTTCTTCCCTGACCTAAATGAAGAACATTTAATAAAATTATATATAAATAAATAAAAAATAAAAATAAAAAAGCCTTGTAATTTCTCGCAAATAGCTAAGTTTACAAAATCGATTTTTTTACACAAATGTGTATATTATGTACATAGTGAATTAATTAATATATATAATGTAATTTAAGTATGCGTTATTTATATATTTGCAAGAACCCTTCCACAGGTAAAGGCCTCCTCCAAAGCTTATTTCTGATAGACCTTTTATGTCGTGCTTGATTTCTTGTAATGCTTCGTTTAATTCAGTTCATGTGTTGCTAGGGATCTGACATTGTATTTAAGTATGTAGAATTTTTTTAGAGGGTTAACTTGAATCTTTGGAGGGTTTTGGTCGTAATCTTCCACGGGGACCAGCCGTCTTGGAAGATGATTTAACAAAATTACAACACCTTAAAAATTAAACGTCTATTAAAGTGTCCGCTTCAAATGGACAAAGATTCACTACTAACTCATCATAATTTCTTTCAACATCTTAAATAATCTACAGATTAGAATTATTTAAATAGGAGATTCAAAAACTTGGCCAATTACAGTTCAATTGCTTGCCTTCTACGGTCATGAAAATAATTTACTGCCAAACCACAAAAGTCTGAAATAAACTGCATCCTGCCTTCGAAGATTTATCTTCGGCAAATATCTTCAAATGTCGTCATAAATACTCCTATCACGTCTAACTTCTTTGTTAATATTTTTCCTTTAATCTTTCCTGGGACGTGCAAGGGGCACTTCCCAATTCACGTCAGTTCAATATTTGTTCTGTAAACCTGTTTCTTTTCTGTAAATTTGATTCATTTTTATTTTTTTCTTCTTGAATTAGTAACAGACATGTTTATAATTTCCTAGCACTTCATTTTTTAATTTCCTAGATGTGTTCCTATTTTCTTCGACTTCGTTTGCGCAAAATTTGTATAGCTAGTTTTAGCGTTTACTTTATTGAAGTATAATATCTTTCAAAAATAGTATTTAGTAAAACAAACTTTTTACGGTAATAGTAATTTAGATTACAATATAAAATAGGCGCATTTAAATGACGAAAAACAGCCGTAAATTTTCAAATAAATTTTATAAATATTTCTTAATTACAAATGCAAATATTACACACTTTCTTCAATGATATATAGTAGATTTAAATATCATTGAGATATACAATCCCTTCTTACATTATTTTCTTATATCTTTAACGGTTTACCCATCATAAGCCAAGTAAGAAATTAATTCACCAATTTTTCTCCGATTTTAATTACAAATATAGTTATTACTTACAAGATCCTAAACTTTTAAGAAAAAACAATCTATATCCATCTGGAATAATTTGTCTTATGAAATAGAAAGAATTTTCGAACTGGCCCAATAGATTTTCAGTTTATTTCTTATATATAAACTGACAAAAAAAACCGACACTCTCACAGCATGACATTAGTATAGATTTTTGCATTATTTTCAGTTATTGTTATTATCAATTTAAATTTTTATTATTATTATTCTTATTAATTTACATTATATATACCGATTTTTTAAACCTTTTTATGTTATTCGTGTTAATTGTTTTTTCCACATTTTGTTAGCTTGCATGATCCTCCTAGTTAGGCAACAAATAAGCTAACTTGTGGAGTAGCAAAATATTAAAATAGTTACGGAACATTTTCTTTTCCGATCCACGGTACACTTAGTTAATAATTTATTTTAGCAAAGTATATCACGATAACACCTATTCTCCATTATTGCTGAAGGTATGGACTCTCTAGTAGTGATTGGCCTAAATATATACTATTGCATTATCTTATCAATGAATTCACTATTTATCAAGTTTTGAGATAACGGTAACTTCTTCTTTTCAACCTTCTTTTCTATAAACATATTCAATATTATACCAACAATAACCGTGGTAACATTCGTTGTGGATATTATCTCAACAAAAAATTAATGTTAAAAATTCAGGAACTAGTTATCTTTGGAGAACAATAAATTGTTGGGCTAAAAATTGCTCAAATCTAAAGCAATGCCAAGTTCAAAAGGATTTCTCCATAAACCAAACTCAAAACGTGGTTAATTCTAAAATTAAACGCTATTAAAATATAAATCTGCCAATATACCGATGAGTCTAAATAACTAGTCAAATAACGCGCATTATTTTTTTTTTGTTTCTATAGTTCTTTGATACTACAATTTCGAAAGTATTTTTGTATGATCCAACAATTTCGAAAGTATTTTTGTAGTTTTCTGACTATAGATTTTTTAGCTGACTGCGGTACGCCGTGGACGTATGTGTGTATAATATAGAGTCCAAATAGCCTCATAGATTTTTATAAATAAAACGTCAAAGAATTTGTCTTAATCGCGGAAGTCTCATTAGACAATTTTGAAAAATTTATTGCCATAAAACTGAATTAAGTAACTTAAGCTAAAACACTTGAATTAAAAAAAAAAACAAAAAGCCACTACATGAGAAAATAAATACTATCAAATTTAAAATAAAGTTTTCGTGGTCATTAACCATGTTTTTAACGTAATTTAATGCAGCGTTGCGGGAAAAACATAGTTTGCTCGTTTTAGGACATTTCGATTTTTTTAGTGACCCAATTTACAATACTTTTGTGTAACTTATTGTAAATCTAAATAACAAATATGTTTTTATTATAAATATGTATTACAAATATGTAATACAAATATGTATTTATTTTATATGTAGAATAATAAATATACTTTATGTGAAAAACATTTGGTGTGCTTAAGACCACAAAATAAAAGTGAAAATATAACCGAACCTTGTGTTGGAAATTTTCAATTCAAAAATTAAAAAACAAAAACAACAGGCGCGTATTATATTAAATTATATTCAAATAAAATATTATTAAAAATAGAACGTGATTCTTGAAACGATGCAGACAGTGTTAGACAGTGAACTTGCTCGGCGGATACCGAAAGGAGCCGAGTTTACGCGAACAATGCAGAGAACATTGATCAATTGATCACATTTCATCACTTTTGAATTTTTAACTAGTTTAGTCGATGCCGAAGGACGCCGAGTTTACCCGATTCAGCGTCACCGACCCGAAGCTGACGGCTCAGTTTAATTCACTGCTCAGCAAAAGTGTGCAGATGCGTCTAAAGAAGTTTTCACTTCAACAAAGCGTTAAAAGCGTAATTAACCCGGTTGGAAAAAATCTGCATTAATAAGTCTGTCTAAAGGTTGTGACCGTCCACCTCACACTCCACTGATTACATTATTATATCACGATTTTCGTATAAGACATTTTCTATGTGCCAAATTTCATGGTGCTAAATTTATTAGAAGTTACCTAAAGTCTTTGAAGACAAAATTTAGTTTTTAAGACTTTGAAGAGTTTAGTTTTTGAGGTAAAGGTTTTGAAGACTTCTCAGTCAGTGAGTGGCAAATTTCAGTATTTTCCTAATTTCATATCTCAGGATCTATTCAAGTTACGATAATGAAATGGTATTCTGCGCTTCTACTACCAGTAAGAACTACAGAGAACTAGTAGAACAATATATTGATATTAATAATTTATAAGATAATAATTTCATATATTTATCTCAAAACGGAACTGAGCTCAAAAGTTACTCAAAACGTTTTACGCAGACTACTGTGCGCTTAAACTACAAGTATTATTTTATATTTTGTCTATGCCGACCAAATTATATAATACCTACTAAAAATATCTAGTTAGGATGTAATTCTGATTCCTTACCTTGAGCTTACATACCACACTACGTAAAACTATAAAATGCTTCTGATCAAGACCATATAACTTCTCTTATTACGTCAAGAATACATCCGTCTAAATTTGTTTTAAGTAATCGCTTAACTAATATCCCATAGACAAACACAAAAGAGCACGAAGGAAGCAAAGACGAAGGAAAACATCTATTACCCCCAAACATCACACAGCCACCGTTACGTGCCAGTACGTGTTTTGAATAATAAGAAAATAAACAAGCATTTAATTTAAAAATGTTTTGTACGTTTAAACTCTTGTTTAGAAATGTTTTTCGAAAGCGACATTGGGAGAAAATAAAATCAGATTCGTGCAAATAGACGTTCCGTCATTTCATCCCACTGTTTAGGCATAACTTTAAAGTTTACACGCGTATGTTTTTGCTGTTGAGATTTAAAAAAAATAACATCGATAATGATTCCGTGACTGACATTAGTCGGAAGGTATCTCAAAATTTTAAAATTGGAACCAGTCATGCGCAGTATCACAGACAAGAGCTTGATGCAAGAATTAAAGACCTAAAGTTAAGAAAGTCATTATCTACAACCACTTTTTAAAATAAACAAAATAATTAATTTCAAATCAGGGGCAGTCGTGTCTTATTGTAGATTGATTTCGGAAATATTTTCATACTTATGTGATTTAAAATGAAAATAACGAAAATTATGGACACACAATAAATTATATTTTGGAAAAAAAAGCATGTTTACCCAACTTGTGAAAACCTAGAGGTAACGGATTAGTCTATAAGTAAGTATTGTTCGGTTCAGACCTAATGTAAAACCTAACCCAGCTCGTTTAATTAATTTTTGTTATTAATCTATTTATATAATTTTTTTCATGTAGTGAGTTTTATTCTCTTTTAATTCAAGTGTTTTAAACCAAATTATTTAATTCAGTTTTATTGCAAAATTTTAAAATTGTCTCTTGCCCTATGTGATTAAGAGAAATCCTTTGACGCCTTATTTATAAAAATCAATAAATCACATCGATGACTTTATAATATACTTTTATCAGTCTTATACATACGTCCATGGCGTATCACAGTCAGCTCAAACATCTTTATTCCGAAAACTACAAAAAGCACTTTCGAAATTGTTGGATTATTTGATATCAAAAAATTATAGAAACAATAACTAATTATACATGACCATTGTCATGGGTTAACTTTAACAAAATTTCTGATTTTACATGTTTCGAAATTGTACATCTTCATAATTTCTATAAATTTTGAACGCCAAGTTTTGTATATTTATGTTGATCGTATAAGTGATAGTTGATCAAAATAAAAGTGTAGTTTTTTTCATGTCCAGCATCCGTATCGTAATATCAAGAACAAGCTTCTTCTGCTATTCTCCAAACGAACTAATAGATTATTTCTAACATGAAATAAATCGATAAACTGACTCGACTTGATTGAAAGAAGTCTGGAACAGTGAAGTAATGCCTAAAGACTAGAAAATGGCGACAATGTGTTCGATATATAAAAAGGAAATATTATAAACTGTTCGATATATAAAAAGGAGATGTTATAAACTGTTCGATATATAAAAAGGAGATATTATAAACTGTTCGATATATAAAAAGGAGATGTTATAAACTGTTCGATATATAAAAAGGAGGTGTTATAAACTGTTCGATATATAAAAAGGAGATATTATAAACTGTTCGATATATAAAAAGGAGATATTATAAAATTATAGAGGAAATTCAAGTTGACTAGTATTAGGTTAGGAGACATAAAAAAGCAATTTGGAGACTACCAATGTAGATCAATGACAGACCAAATTTACTTCTTAAAATTTTTTTTGGAAAATATTACGAATTTAACCATTCTATGACGAATTTAATTATTCACCAAGTCTTCGTTGACTGTAAACAAGTCTGTGACAGCATTGGAAGAAAGCTATTACAGATTCTGATAAAAATGAGAGTCCATAACCTTAATGAAAACACGTGCAAAAGGATGAATCCGAAATTCATCCTATTGCACGTTTGGGTTTTTTGTCGTTTGGAGTAAAATAAGCTTCGAGACAAGGGGATCTCTTAGCAATAAGTTTATTCAATATATATATATATATATATATATATATATATATATATATATATATATATATATATATATATATATATATATATATATATATATATATATATATATATATATATATATATATATATTAAATTATATTCCTATTAAAAAAAATAATATTCATGTTAGAGGAACTATTTTAACAGAGCTGGGCAATATTTTGCATTTGCAAATGATTTGATAATACTGAGCAGAAAAAAACAATACTCAGAGAGCACTCTAAAGAACTACAATTATCCTCAAAGGAAATGGGCATACCAAAAAGATAAGAAAACGGTTAAGGAACTGATGTTGATGGAGTAAATGAATTACAATATGCAGTGAAACTAATTTCAGCAAAAAAATGAAATTATAACAAGAATCAGTATTGCGGAACTAGCTGAAATCCTAGGTGGATTTCTACCAGATTAGTACCAGGAGATTAGTACCAGATTGAAAATATCAATTAACAAAGTGACCATTAAATCTATCATACTATAAAAATATATATCATAATACGAAAATAGGGATTGAAGAGGAATTATAAGTTTGGAAAGGAAAATAGTGAGGAAATTGTTTTGAGGAAAATCTGCGGGAATAAATAATGGAGAATAGGAACAAAGAAAGAAATTGTTGATAAATAGAATGAAATAGATATAGTTCAGTTATAGATCATCCAATGGCACGTAGGTAATACGTATTTAACGTGTGTTAAACGTTGCATTTTTTGGATAGTTCAAAGATTACCAGATGGAAATCCACGAGACTGAAAAGAATTTAGAGGAAGACACAAAGATGCGTGGAAAGGCCAAAGGAAGAAGAAAATCTTGGAACATTCTGAATTTCAAATTGGAAATGAAAAGCAGCCAGTAGATAAGAACTGTCAAAAATCTCCCCAAAGTTCAACGAGAGCTGTAGCGCCAGAGAAGGTTGTGATTAACTGGAGTTTCTTACCTTATCAGAAATAATATTTTTATGTTATTTCCAATGGTGACTTGGAAAAAGCCCATTTCTCTAACCTTAGGTTGTGTAATGTCTTTTTTGTTGGGTAAAAGCACATTAGATTGTAATTCATTACTTAGGTAGGATGTAAATAGTGAATGCAGTATACCTGAACATTGTTATCAAATCTAACGCCAAAGCGCCATTATCTTACTAACCACAATCGTAACATGCAGAATTATTACAAAGAAAAACGCTTTCCCCATCTCTTCCCAACAATCTCTCTTCCTCACTAATAGTCTCAACGCCACTCTTACTGCATTTAAAGGTAACAATAAAGATAACACTAACACGTAAGACCCAGAATTATTTCCCGATGATTCTCCGTTTATTTTGTACAACATAGAAAAAGAAATTACACTCCAATAACAGTATAATTTAATGCAAATATGGAAGAATATTATACATAAATAATAAAAATGTTCGATGCCAAACTTGACCACATCGACATATCAGGCCACAGCAGGCTACCGACAGATGACGTTACGAAAGAAAATGACATCATTCAGACTTGGTTGACAGTATATTTAAACAATGGAATAATCTCTAGGTATTGATAGTAACAATGGGCAACTGCTTTACCTACGTGCCTGCATAATATGGCACTCCGTTATGCTAAGCATATCCAACACTGAACCGAGTGCATGATAACATATCCAGGAATATCCCTAGTTGAATATACTTTTCTCTTTTCGCCCTATGTCAGAGGGCGTAGAAGGGGAACAATTGATGTTAAAAAACTTTAGCAAAAATGTTGAATGAAAGGTTTATCCATATATACGAAATACTTTTTGAGATTAATTTTTTTTCTTCAAATTTTACTTCTGTACGTCAAAATGTACTTTTTACGAAATTTTTTAAAGATTATATGAAATAAATACGTTTAAACCCATATATAATATATATAAAGTTTGAGAAATGTGGATCCGGGGGCGCACTCACACGTTCTCTACACTGAAAGAGACAGAGTCTAAGAAATCAAGTATATACAAAAGATATTTGTGATGAAACCCCTGGTCTTAATCAATTACTTGTCTTCGGACAGCAATCTTTCGACCAATAATGACATATCTGTTAAGTTTAAAGTTATTGATTGTAATACACTATCGTCAACAGTTCGGAAGCACTCCCATTTTTGCACAATACAAAAATTCGACCATGAACATTAAAAAATA
The DNA here is from genome assembly GCA_039881145.1 of Druceiella hillmani. Taxonomy (NCBI): domain Eukaryota; kingdom Metazoa; phylum Arthropoda; class Insecta; order Lepidoptera; family Hepialidae; genus Druceiella; species Druceiella hillmani. The sequence goes on from JAYKKI010000035.1 coordinate 15,722,167, forward strand.
TATCATTCGTAACGAAACTGTATTGACCATTATTGTTACAATTAAACGAAACTACGTGATGCAGTATTATTTCTACTTTCTTTAATTTCTTTACCACGACCTAGGTTTCATTGTATTACAACATCTTCAGGTGGGGTATTAGCAAAGATCTTTGATCCTGAAGATGTTGTAAATACAATGAAAGTGGTAAAGAAATTTAAGAAAGTAGATATAATAATACATCACGTAGTTTCATTTAATTGTGAACAATGAATTTCTACAAAATTAATACCAAATATATTCAACATTATTGTTACTTTCAGTAAAAACAAACAACTTCTATGATCATTTTCTTAGAATTTTTTTCATTATCAAGCAACAATTGTTTGTTCACAACGACCAAATTAACAAAATCTTATCAGCTGCATTCAAGCGTCAGTAGTGGATAATTACGATTTCCACGTGCAGTTTGTTTCAAAGTACACGTACAATTTTGTTCAATTCAATTTTGTTCGTTTCAATTTTAAAATGAAAGGATCTTCAGTAAACGATCCTTAATCACAAAAGTGTTTTAGTATAGTAAGGATCTTCAGTAAACGATCCTTAATCACAAAAGTGTTTTTAGTGTATTATCTACCTAAAAGTAATAATTAACTACTCTTCAGATCAACATTGCGTTGATGAAACGCTTGAAAAACTAGTCACAACTATCACTTTTAAGAGACGTTTGTTGTCTTTTGACAAAAAAGACTAAACTAACTGCAAAATACAAGCAAGTGAACCGAAAGATATAAAAAGGGAATAAAACACATATAAAAAGGAAATAAAATAATTGGACATTAGACCAATGAACCAAGACAATAGAATAATTTTTTGAATGAAAAGTTACAAATTTAAAGCTATAAACTTAACAATTTTGTAAAGATAAAAGGAAAACTAAATTTTTTAAAAATGTATGAACATTTTTAAAAGAGATATGCCGCCTGGGCCTAAATTTAGCCGAATAAAATTTTATCTTTCCTGATCCCAAACTCTAGTATGAATTGTGTTAAAAATTCCTCTTAAAAAAAGGAAGTCAAAAAGGAAATTGGAAATGGCCATCGTGACTACCTGACGTCTTTAAAGGAATGGCATACAATATTTACTGTTCTACCGAATCGTTATAGGACCTGCACGTATCGTTCATTTATTCCAGAATAATTACCTAATGACGGAGGGCCGTGTCCACTTGGAGTTGCCTGCTCGCAGGATTTTATTATTTCTTTCCACTTGTCCCAGTCTTGGACCTTTCCTTTACCTTTCTTATCTGTTCCGACCATTTAGTCGAAGAATAGCCTCTTGGACTTTTTTCCGCTATTTTGCGCACTATGGATAGTTTTCTAGGCTATCTTCTTCACGTCAAGCTATGTGGCTAAAATGTGTTAGTATTCTTTATAGGCAAGTGGCTGAAAAATGTCTCCATCGCATTTAACATTATAGTGAGAATACTTGTGCAATTTAAGACAAAATTTTTCCATTTGAAACTGATTTTATTTAATTATTAAACGTGACTTCGATCATAATAAAACATATTTTTTGACGTTTCCATTCAAAACACATTAGCGCTTGTTATAACCAAATCATATTGCGTCCTCTTGAAAGTCTTGCAAATATTTACTGTTCACTCGTACACTTAGCACATCCTGGTTACAAGGGATGCACAAAGGACTCATTTCATTAAGTTCAAGGAAGTACCATTGCAAGCTTGAACATTCACATTCCGAGAGAAGATTTACTGCCCGCCTACGCAGCATATCCTTAATTACAAAGCGCTCCTTTCATCAAACTCAAGTGTTCTGCATTCCGACTCCGCTCGTCGCAGGATATAAAAGCTGGCCTTATTAAGCTCAAATCCATTGACATACAATACTTTGTAAAGTTAACACTTCTGTATTAAGCTTCTCTTCTGTATTATGCAATTATATATACATGCTAAACATTTTGGTTTCTATTTTTTAATTCTAAATTTTATCGAACTATATTTCGCATAAAAACTTTAAGACGGCAAGTGTAAATATATATATATATATGCCTTAATGAGCGCAGGGTGCGGACCGTATACTCTGCTCCACTTTCATTTCAATATCTGGCACTAATTTCTTTAATATCTTAAAATGGATTAATGCCGCGATAAATCGTAGTGAATAGGTTCCTCTGTGCAAGTCGAATAGCGGCCCTCAATGTTATAGAGGCACTCCTACACATGGCAAGCCACTTGTGGGCGCCTCTCGTGCAGACTTCTTCAAATGGCGTGTGGAGCGTAATATGATCAGATTCGATACTTAAATTATATTCAATATTTTTAGTGTTCCCTGAAAAATATTGGCCTAATATTGTTGCCTATTTTTTTATAAACTCCAAGAATATTACTATAGTTATGTTAACATTTTCTTTATATAGAAATGAACATGAAAACAGAGAAAAGTTACTGTATGGCATGGTAGAAGATTATTTTTATTTAGTTATTACGAATGTCAATTTAATATAAAATTTATAATTTATGCCACATTTAATCGTGGTAATTGCCAATGTATGTAAACTGTCTGTATTCTGCAATATAGACGGACACTCAAAAGATAAAACGTATTATTACATAACTGGCATAAATCACCTGAAAGTTGATGAATTATTTTCCTACCAATAAAGAATAATATATATAAACCTAAACATATATGATATGACAGGGGACTAACTCATTTTACCATGTATTTATAGAATCAGATCAGATACTTTATTTATTTAGGGGAAATCAAATAACACGTATTATTACATAACTGGCATAAGTCACCTGAAAGTTGATGAACTATTTTTCTACCAATAAAGAATAATATACATAAACCTAAACTTATATGATATGATAGGGGACTGACTCATTTCACCGTGTATTTATAGAATCAGATGAGATACTTTATTTATTTAGGGGAAATCAGATAACACATATTATTACATAACTGGCATAAGTCACCTGAAAGTTGATAAACTATTTTTCTACCAATAAATAATAATATACATAAACCTAAACTTATATAATATGACAGGGGAATGACTCATTTCACAGTGTATTTATAGAGTCAGATGAGATACTTTATTTATTTAGGGGAAATCGATAATTCTAATTTATTGGTAATCAAATATATAATTTCAGAGCGTAATTTGGTAAACGGTTTGATTTAAAATGGTTTTAGTACACGAATATAAAGAATACAGGGGACTGATATTGAGAGTTCATAATTATTAACATTGTTATTAATCCATTTAATTTATACCTTTTTCGACAACTCTACAAGATTTAGGCATGCTTCATTATTAGAAAATAAAAATCTAGGACTTCAATATTGCTTCTTATATGAAAATGCTCACATACGGGTAAACTACTTAAATACTCGAATAGAACTTAATAATTTTTCTTACTTTAAAATTAAATGTTGAAGCCCAAATTGTACCTCATTTCATCTTGTACCTTTTCATTATATATGTTGAAGGGGACGGGTCAATATTCCTAATCAGGCTTTGGATTAGGATCATCAACGGTAAAAACGTGGCCATTCAAAGATTACCTCACGCCAAAAGGTACTGGCTAAACTGAAGATTATTGGCAAAACTTGGAGTTAAGCAATACGTGATGCACTGGATCTATCGGCATGGTGAAGCATAGTGAATATGCTCTGCCTAATGGGGTATATGTTGTGAAGAATACTTAAGATTTTTTTAGTGTTTGAAAATCTCTTTTAAGATCTTCTTTTCAAAACTTTTAAGACTTTCAATGAAAAAACCAGGGCTCACTCAGCACGTGCAAAGTAGGCAGTGAGCGTGGTCTGTCTTAATTAAAAGCCTAATCTAGCTTATTTATATTTGTTTAGTGGATCCGAGGCACGAGCGGGTGTCTTAATGCCAATGGCGTCGCAGAGGCGCGCCGCTTAATTAGCATCTCGTACACGATCGGATACGTCGTCGGATTGGATCTTCTATGTCGTTCCGGACTGTAGAATAGACAATTTTTTTTATTTTTATAAGCGGTCGTTTTTATTTCTGATTTCACGTGTGTTTATTGCTCCATCAAAATAAAACTCGAATCTATTTTATTATTCTTTGTTAATTTCAAAAGTCAAAATCCTTTTCCGCAGCATTACCTTTTAGGAAAAAAATTGATCAACAGTGGAGGGTGCGCAGGCCATGAGCCAAATATGGGGTACATGTATCTCATAGGGGTCTCCAGAAAAACTTTTCAGTTTTTCAGATCCACAGATTCAAATCAGACAAGAGGTAATTTTATTCAGCCTTTCTGTCTGTCACAACCTATTACCGCCCAATGTTTCTAACCAGCTGGAATAAAATTTCGCCGTAATCTAGCTGGGCATAGATTTGAAGTTAAGTATTTTCATAAGCACAAACATATTTTATTAAGAAGACCATTTTCTCACAAATATTCTGTTCCAACCCTTAACTCCTCAAACTGATAAAAAACATAGTAATAATACTTCTAAGTAACCATAGAGATTACAATTTATGCCATTATTAATTTTTTTTCTATCGGTGTTTACAAAATTCCAACAACTTCAATTTTCACAGGCAGAAACGTGACAGAATTGAAAATGGTTTCCCTGAAGACTTTTGGCCGGAGAAAATTCCACGCGTTCTACAAGTACCAATTCTACAAGTACAAATTACTCGTTTTACAAGTACTTATTTTACAAGTATCGTTAAAAAGTTGGTTCTCACAAACCTAGGTAAACATTTTATGACCCCTTTCCTTAAATAGGACCCCACTCGAAATTAAATTATATATAATTTTATGTTTTGGTTTTGAACGAAGAATACACATATTATGTCTAAATTTCCAATACCTTATTTTTTTCAAAAGATATATGGATTGACGAACAGTGTCACTAGGACATAAGAGCTCGGTTCGAAACTCCTGCGTACGTAATGATGATTATGCAGATTCAACAAATTGGCTCCGTTAAAAAATAAGCTCGTGTGTGATCGTCTTATCTTTCGATGGCACCGAAATGAATTTTGAGACGTCTAAATTCTGATTATCAGTCAGAGACACTTCCATCAAGGTTAATTGTATTTAACAGCAAGTAAAAAAGAAACGAAAAGGAAAAAATAAAGGAAAATTTAAAAATGTCTGCTATCGAAGGACATATCTATCTATTGACGTGGCAGTAGCCTTGTACACCTTGGTAATTTATTATACTTCTGCGCCATTTTAGTTCGATTATAATATTTTTTAATAATATTAAGTGTTTAGCAATAGTACGTTATTGTTTATAGAAAAATGATTAGTGACTAATATTTTGGTATTTTAAGCATCAAGCTATTTCTTTCCAGGTTCCTACAAACTACGACAATGAATTTAATGAAGACACTCCTATACCTGCCTATCTCTGGAGCCAAATAATTAAACTTCGCGTGTTTCCCAAGCATCTTTTTAAGAATTATTCTGAAAGAAATATTTAAATTTTATATTAATAATAATGTTTGCAATTTTATAGCAATCAAAATTTTACAGAAAATAACTAATTCCGCAGTCAAATCCTTAAACGCCCTCGACACTACTCGCGAAGTTACCTCGACGAAGTGCTCTTCGAGGTTTATCGCAGTCTGAAGTATGTACAAAGCGAATCGAAGTACCTCTCTACACTATTCTCTTCTCCTAACTTCGACCAACTTCGCGAGTAGTGTAGTGCAGGTTTTAGCGTAGGGGTTCCGTAGCCAAATGACAAAAGACTCTTATAAGTTCGTCATATCGATATGTCCATCTGCCTATCTATTCGTATGTTAGAACATCATAACTGTTTTAATTTAAGCGCGATCGTAATTAATTTCTTGCAGGATTACGTAGATTAATAAGGCTAATACAAAAATACAATGAAGAAATTATAATTCTCCTTTTTTACGGACCTCTTGCATGAAAGAGCAAGAGGTCCGTAAAAAAGGAGAATTATAGAGATACTTTGGAACGGAAAACCTTTTTGCGAGTCTTAATTGAAAAGCTTTTTTAAAATAAAATCAAAAATGTTATGGAACTTTTGTTAAATGGTGTTGTTTCCTTCACGAAATATTGTAGAACTTTTGTTAAATGGCGCTGTTTCCTTCACGAAATATTGTAGAACTTTTGTTAAATGGCGCTGTTTCCTTCACAAAATATTGTAGAACTTTTGTTAAATGGCGCTGTTTCCTTCACGAAATATTGCAGAACTTTTGTTAAATGGCGCTGTTTCCTTCACGAAATATTGTAGAACTTTTGTTAAATGGAGCTGTTTCTTTCACGAAATGTTGTAGAACTTTTGTTAAATGGTGTTGTTTCCTTCACAAAATGTTGTAGAACTTTTGTCACATGGTGTTATTTCCTTCGTGAAATGTAAGTCTACTATCAAATAATGGCTCTCCCTCTAACTTTTCGACTATGCATGGCTAAAAACCTTAAGAGATTCATTTAGGATTAGTTTAAAATACTTTCTAAGCGTGAATATGTCAATTAATAGAATCACAGGTCCATTAAAAAAATCTTACAACATTCTATTTCTAGTAAACACAACACCGTCTATTCTACAAAAGGCATTTCTTGCAAACAAAACGATGCGCAAACAAGTTTTGTTCATAAAATTTTGCTTCAAATCTGCTAAAAATCATTAAATTGTTTACATAATGAATACTTAGGATAGTAACTATCCATAAAATCTTCAGTTACATTTTTCTATTTCAATTTATGGTGACCTGGTCACAAGTTACGGTGGCACAAGTCAAGTGTGTAAGCAAAAATAATTTTTTTCTATATATTTTATAAAAAATTTAATTTATTATGGTTTCCTGGTGAAACAAGGTACCTTTATAATATCTTCATATCCGTCTGTCCGTTCTCCTTACGATTTTATAAGTATATATATGCATGTAATCTAACAAGTAGATATTTCATAGCGAGATCTTAATAATGTAATGTACCAACAACTTTTACTAGCCAATTGTCTTTGTTTCCCTTGTTCTCGGAAATAATTTTTCGCGCAATGGCATCCACTTGAAAAGGTCGAAAGTAAAAGCACTTGTTTATGACGCGACAATATCAGATACCGTGTGAGTTCTACAAATTTAAAGTGAACCACATGGGAATATAAATTAGGAATAATCACTTTAACAAAGCTGCTGCCAGTTTTTGTTCTGTAGAAGCTATAATCTTCTATTACTTGTGTTTTAGTTGACTACGCAAGAATTAATGTGAAACATGTGTGAATGCGAGTTTGAGTTCATCTCCCAAAACACTTGGGAAGTGGCAGCACTGCATTATCTTTTGTTCCATGAACCTTTGATATCATATTACTCGTATTTAAGTGAACTTTACAAAACTTAATGTCGTGCACATGAATATAAGTTCGGGTAATCCCATAAGTATTAATTTTAAGTGCATTTTTCGAGTCTACTCCTTAAGAATCGATTGTCATATATAGCGCCTAGTATGAAATTTTATGAAGAGTAAAATCAGAAGTTCAGAGCGTACGTAGTTCCGAGCGTTAAAAAAGTGTAACCGTTACGTTGTGATCGTACGAAGTTCTGATCGTAAAAAAAGTGTAATCGTTAGGTGGCCTCTACGCGCAACATTTCTGCGCATCTTTAGAGTGAGATATCAATATGTTTATTTGGCATTTTCTTATGGCGTGATCGCAATGAGGGAGTGTGACACATAGTTTACTATCGTTCGCTTATATTAAGATGTAATCATTAAATATCATTAAGTGTGAATATTTGGTGTCTTCTGTCCTACAAAATTAAAAAGTCTCTTTTAATTTTAACTTCTTAGTCTGACGTTACTAAATGTCTTTAATTTGTGATATAAATTTGATCTTGCTCATTTCTGTTTTACTTGAAAATAATTATATTGTCAGCATTTTTTTATCAAAGAATTTTCCATTTTCTTTTGATGGTATTGATATTTATATTTATATATTCAAAAAATTCAAAATATAAAATCAATATATACATTTTATAAGACCTTTCAAATTAAATTATTTCAATTAACTTGTAGCAATAATTTCAAGGAAAATTATAGAATTATTCAATCCTTCAGAAATTAGAGAAGAGAGACGTATAAAGAATACGTATTCCTTTCAGTAACTTATTATTCGAACGTTTTAATTGAACGATCCAATTAAAAAGTCGTCGCCGGGGTGTGTTGGGTTGATCACAAGGCTTTGACGATGCAGCGCACCGCGAGTCCCGGGTTCGATTCCGGCCGTTCGTCGAACGGGGCTCCACTAGTGTTATGTTTGGCTTTGAGAGATTTCTCTCGTAGCAATAAGTCCGCCACATGTATCATTTAGATACATTAAAGTAGATAAATAAAAAATAAATTAAATGCACTTTCATCACCAGATACTATACAAAATATTTTCACAACAAAATTTAACCGACCTGAAATAACCACCAAACAAGAAGTTAACTAAAAATGCAATTAGTGCACCCTTAACCAGTTCTTGAACAATAGCTATTAAAGTAAGAGTCATACCTTAATAATAATAATAATGCTTTATTGTCTCTAAGGTTACATTAGTTCTTACATAGGATGGATCCCCCTTTTAAGTTCAATACTTGTGTTAGGAGGGTCCGCTCTTTATAACAAAACCACTTTACAAATTAAGACAAGAAGCAAAAAATACAAGGCATGCAAATAAATTTAAATCCATAATTCATAGTGAGTATGTGTGAGAGTGTGTGTGTGTGTGTGTGTGTATTTGTGTGTATGTGTGTGTGATTGTGTTTACTTGAATAAAAGTGCTTCGGTTTCCGCATATGTTAAAGATTTTAACCAATTTATAATTACTATTTTGCATTTATTTCGTGTCAAGGGATATATAGTTAAGATTTTATTTATTGAGTTATATAATTGTGACGACTTATACGTGTATTGCATTCGTGCAAATGAAGACTTGGTTGTGCTCACTGCAGCGATTAAGTGTTTTCTACGTCTTTTTAACAGTGTTGGATCAAACTTTAGGGACCTATGTATGCTTAGAACAGTGTTTAGTACATAGAGCTTCCTTACCGTTAAAACATCACTCAGAGAGTACAGCTCATTTGTAGGAAAACGGTACGGTTTAAAATGGATTACTTTAAGTAGGACCCTCTGTGCCCTTTCCAGTTCTAAAAATTTTATCTTAGATGCACCTCCCCAGATTGGTATGCAATAACTCAAAACCGATTGAGCTAAGGAAATATAAATTTGAGTTAGAAGTGTTTTTGTAGCTATATATCTAAGTGTCTTGAAAACCCATATTAGTTTTCTTATCCGTCCCATCAATATCTCTACGTGTGAATGCCATGACAATCTCTAATCCATTATGACTCCTAAATATTTAGTAGTTTCCACCTTCGAATAATATATACATATACATATACATATACGTATGCATATACATATACATATACATATATATACATATATATATATATATATATATATATATATATATATATATATATATATATATATATATATCGATTCTACGAGTAAAAGAATGGATTCAGTAAAAAAAACATTTAGTCTATTTATGACCATTATACACATTTACACATAATATTCCTATCAAATTATTTACAAAATTATCATATCTTTCACAAGGGTAAATCTTAAAAAAACATTGTTGTATGTGATACAACTACAAATTAACGTATTTCGGATTTTTACCTTTACTTGTGCTTTGAGACCTTACTTCTTGCTGAATTTCATGATGCAGGTCAACGGGAAGTACCCTATAGGTTTTGATTTATTTGCGAGAGTCAAAATACGCGGCATAAATGGGCGTATTTTTAGGGTTCTTCTTTTTTGCGTTGACCTAGAAGCTTGATTTTGTTTACAGTTCCGAGGGATCGTAGACCTAAGTATTTGATATTAATTTCAACTTGATACCTCCACGCGTTCCTAATAAAAAGGTTCTTGATAAACCACCAGACGGAAAACGAAGTTATACTATAAGGGTTCCTTTTGAGGTACGAAACCGTAAAAATATTATTTCTCAACTCAACTTTCTAGAGCATAGAATACAAAAGTGTCTTAATCCTTATCAAATTAAATTTTATAATCTTCTTCTTTTTTATAAAATTTTCTTTTTATACCGTAATTTTCTAGTAAATATTTTAATAATTATGATGGTATTTTAAAGTAAACAAAATTATACGAGGGGTATTTTGCCTTTCTGAAAAATGGTTGCCAACCCGTGCAAAGCCGAGGCAGGTCGCTAGACTTCAACAATAAAAAGCCATTCGGCGCCGACATAAACGAACTATGAACAATACCTACCCAGTAGAACAAATATGTTCTCGCATGTAGATAATACTCTTATCTCATTTCCCACATTCGCGATAATCTACCTCTGCTGCTTTATCTCGATATCGTACCTATTCTCCCCCAAACTTACGTACTTAAATATACGTATAGATTTATCCATTATCTCAATTTCAATCGATGTGCGAGATACGTTCCGAAACGCAATTCATATTCCAAACTGCGTTTAAACCAACGATGTTGGAAGTCACGCGCGACCCGCTCTCACCAGATATGCCATATGTACGAAACCATACGTGTCATTTAGGTGCCCGGCACTAAACAATATAAACAATGCACTCAATTTTAACCTACTCACACAAAGGCCTGATGCATGGTCGTTTGCGTAAGAATCCAGTGTATGTACACTCACACTTTCTCGCTTGAAGTGTGCATTTGCACAATTCCGTGACACGATGTTTGAACAGACATGGCATATCTAGTCGATAGCGGGTGGCGGCCGTCTTCCAATATATTTGGTTTTAACACAGCTCTGATCGTTCGAAGATATATTCATCTATGAAATATATGAGCCCTTAAATTAATGAGAATTTCTTACATCCACTTAACTTCGGTGTCACATGTCCTTTATTCTTACTAACACAGATGTTCCTAGCAAAAAATATGATGTGTCTCATGTCGGGACGAAAAAATGAAAGAGGAAAATTCAAACCACGTCGTTAACGAGTATGCTCCAAGTAAATAAAATTAAACCTGTTAAGCAAGTATTCGATTACACAAAGAGGTTACTTTGACATCGATATGTTTTATTATTCAATGAAGTATTAATAACGTGACAATACAAAGACAACGCCATTTCAAAGCAATTCAACAAGACTGAACGAAATATAAATACACAATAGAAGAATAAACAAAACGAATACCATTCATTAGGGCCAGAGTTACTGCTGCACGTAGTGATTACAATAGTAAAGTTTTCGTTTGTTTGTTTACATATTTATGGGTTGTGACAGAATCCGCAGAAGACACTAACAACGCCTAATAGGGATCACGTACGACTGGCGTTGCCAGGTGTCCGGGATTGCGGGATTGTTCCGGAATGTGTGATGTTGTCCCGTGCCCAGGAATGTAATAAGTTTGTCCCGGAAATGGAAAAAATTGCGGCAACTCTTAAAAATTGTCTTTATTGGAATTTTTCGCGAACCTATATACGTCAAGGCCACATTGCTTTTTTTTTAGCTTGATCAATATAAAGACCGAAATTGGATGAACACAAATCGAATTAACCCATAATTTCAAATTTGGATAAATCGCGAAGAGTCTTGCTCCAGAATTTAACTGTCGCTATTAAATAATCCCGATGGTAATAAATGAATTAAAATAATTGAATTAAAACATGAACATAATAAATTAAACATTGTCATCAAAGTTAAGCTCCTAATTGTAATTAGATAAGATTAATTATCGAAAGAGAAGTAAATCTTTACAAATTTTTTTACCAAATAGATTAGCTTTTATAATTTAATTTTAATAGATGTGATCAACGCAACAACTATTTTTGTGTCAAATTATCATTAATTAAATATTCTACTTCATTCGTAGTTATATATAGTATGTTGATAGTAGTATATAGTATGTTGATTTTACAATATAGTGTAAATAAAAAGGAATAAATAAATTATTTTCCCGAGGTTTTATTTTTAAAAATGTCCCGAAAAAGGCGATTTTACATATTGCAACCCTGGCCAGACGCTATCAGTCCCAGCTGGTAGCAAATTAATAAACTTTTGGTTACACTGCTGTCATTTGTTGTGTGATGTCCTCACTACGTACATATTGTAAACAAGAAAAAATATTTATAACACCTAAATATAGTGCAGCTTATTGTACAAGAGCACTTTAATAATCCATAAAACCAATACAGTGTTTAGTTTTTTCAAAAACCGAATCTTATATTTACTCCTAACATAACCTTTTTACATTTAATGGAGTTTACCATTTTCTGCCGATAAAATGTCGGTCCGACATTTACAAACGTAGACTCAAATGTTCTTATATACAGTGTTAATTTTTCAAAAACCGAATCTTATATTCACAACTAACATAACCTTTTTACATTTAATGGAGTTTACCATTTTCTGCCGATAAAATGTCGGTCCGACATTTACAAACGTAGACTCAAATGTTCTTATATACAGTGTTAATTTTTCAAAAACCGAATCTCATATTCACTCCTAACATAACCTCTTTACATTTAATGGAGTTAATATCGGTCCGACATTTACAAACGTAGACCCAAATGTTCTTATTTACGGTGTTTAGTTTTTCAAAAACAGAATATCATATTCACTCCTAACATAATCTCTTTACAGTTAATGGAGTTTACCATTTTCTGCCGATAAAATGTCGGTCCGACATTTACAAACGTAGACTCAAATGTTCTTATATACAGTGTTTAGTTTTTCAAAAACCGAATCTCATATTCACCCCTAACATAACCTCTTTACATTTAACGGAGTTAATATCGGTCCGACATTTACAAACGACATTTACAAACGAATCTCATATTGATTCCTAACATAACCTCTACATTTAATGGAGTTTACCACCTTCTGCCAATAAAATGTTGATCCGACATTTACAAACGTAGACCCAAATGTTCTTATATACAGTGTTTAGTTTTTTCAAAAACCGTATGTCATATTCCCTCCTAACATAACCTCTTTACATTTAACGGAGTTTAGTACCTTCTGCGGTTAAAATATCAGTCCGACATTTACAAACGTAGACCCAAATGTTCTTATTTCTGTTGTTTTCAAGCAACCTCTATATTTTTGCTTAACGACCCAATCGATGATAAACCACAAATTTATTCAGACGAAAATGAAAGTCTACCGTAGGCTACATATAAACAGTATCAGATACATGCCTACATTAATTAGTCTTATTGTTAGATATTCTCACAATCTTAACGAACGATAGTTTTATCAAATTTGTTTAGATGTACAAACATATAATCTTTTTATCTCTATATAATAATTTAGATAAGTACTTAAACTTCAAGTACGGTACAGGAGCTAATACTTAATGCACTAAAATTTAATATCACTAGCCATTTCCGCGTGGTTAATAATTCAAGTACCGATCGCGCCCGATCTTTCATAACGTCAGTAATCTGGCTATACCATGGTGATTTCGCTACTAACGGTCTGTCCTGTTTCCAAAATACTATAAATTTACGTATATCGGTTTATATTATATAGCGGACTAAACTAATAGTACTAGTGGCCACTCGGTGGTTGAACTTCGACCGTAATTCATTAAATTTTTAAGTTTGAACGTTATTCGTTTACATGATACATGAAACTCATTCTGTCAATCTGACATGTTAAAATTCTTTGGCGACAATCTCTACTCTGTACGATTGTTTGACTATCGACAATTATGCGTTTGACGTTAACAATATGAACGCAAAGAATGAATTTCTTAATGTATTTTTAATATTAAATTTTAACTATGCCAAATTTCATATTCCTCCTTGCGCACAATTGGCTTAAAAAGAGCTACAAAGTTTATGATTAATTTCAGAATGAATTTATTTCACGGATGGTTCACTCTCATGAAAGCATCCAACATAATGGTTTTCAAAAATATAATTTGACAAAATTTACATTTAATTGCTATCTTTACATAGTTCTACTTAGAGAATTAGCTAAAATATAAGGAAAATCTCCATCAGACCAATTTTTTCAGAAATTGAAAAAACGATGACACAAATTTATACTATTTCTAATTTTATTTTTCAATGTGGAGAGTTTTAGAGTGTTTAAAAGCACCTGGTTTTATCCGTTAGGTAATTTTTTATAGAAACCGCCAAAACTTGAATTGGATAAAATAAATGGTATTAGCGTATTTTGAAATAACTCCGGCCGGCATTCATTTATATTTTTTAAATCAATTTCTATTTATAAAGTTTAAAGTAAGCTGAAACCACGATTGTGTCCGGGTCCTGATTTCTTGTAAGAAACGGTCAAAACATGGATTTAAAATAAAAAATCAGTCAAGTGCAACTTATACTTGCACGATTAGTTTGCGTGCGTGCAGTCCCTATTTAAATTATTAATAGTAATGCGCTCCGTCCATCTACCGGCTACCCGCCGCCGACGACACCGTGCCGTATCACATCGTTTATGCGAGAAGTAAGTGGGGTGCGTCACGACTGAGCCAAGTTAAACATTTTGAAAAACGTGCAAGGACAAAAATTGTTCCCTAGAATGTGAAAAATATTTTTGCCAATTTGTTTTTCTCTAAAACCGATGTTTCAGCCGTTATCATTACAATTAAATTGTTCATAACAATTAACCGCAGTAGAATTTTTCAATTCTGGTAATTTTGGTTCGTTCTATACTCAATTCTCAATGTTTATGACATTTTTCAGAGTGTTCTTAACGATCCTTTTAACGATAATGGTGGGAGACAGAAATTGTTAAGCATTTTCCCGAGAAATGGTAAACAAATCCATAAAAAGATACATCACATGTATTATTGAATTCGTACTTCAATAAGTTTCCATTTGATATTGGATATGATCCTTTTGAATGTTTGTTTATTTCCCAACTTCACCCCTTAAATTTACCCCCAGAATCAAAATTGATTTTTGTAATATTTCACGTCTATAACTGGGCCGCCATACTCTGTCTCTATGCTAAATTTACAATGTTTACTTCGAATATCTTCCGATTAAAATCATCTGTGGCGGACAGACGGACACCAAAGTGAATCCCTAAGTGTTCCGGTATTTTTTTTTTAAATTTTACAACAAAACACTACAAAACTGGTATTAGAGGACGCTATAAGACACATATCACCTAATTAATTTTGAAAAGTATTCAACCAAAAAATTTGGAAAGATTCACAAAAGCAAGTGGTGTTTATATAAATTAGAATAAACAATTAAAAAAAAATTTTTTTTCTTGTTATGATATTTTTAGCATAGTTACGCAGCCGTTAATATGTCATAAGCAATCAATTAAATACATAATTAAATGCGAAACCCAAATGCCACCGGCACTTGACCGCGTTTGTTTATCATTTTAATGCTTTCGGATTTCGGTTAAGTGTATTTTAATTAATTACTTTACTTAATAATGCATTATATTAATATATTCGATTATAGTAATGATTAATGCATTATATCATTACTATAATCGAATCGTATTATTTTCATTATAATGTTCACGCATCACAGAAAATATGTATCTATCCACATCCAATAAGAAGGCCTACACATACATTAAAACTATAGAATTGGTCTTATCAAATGACTTATTTTGTCCCCCACAATAAGACACAAAAGTATTCTTTTCGAAATTTTTTTTGTTCGTCTATTTGTCTGACAAAAAAGCATCTGGGCACTCATCACGTCAAAGCCCAATTCGGATGAGATTTTTGGAAGAATATAGTGGTTAAATTGAAGCAATATTTAGTGTTTATTTCATCGCAATCGGTTCAATCGATCAGAAGACAGGCAAATTTAAATTTTAACAAACCATTTAAACTGCTTCAGTACGACAAAAGAAATGTCATTTGTGAAGTTACACAAATGTATCATGTACATTAATAGATGGCGCTGCCTGTTTTTTAAATCTCATGAAAGAGGTATACTCCTAACGAAAGTTGACGAAAGAGTTATCGATGGTCGTCAACAATTGCTATCTCTTTCTCTTTTTTTGAGTCTATAGAATATAGGATCGCGCAGTCTAATATACATGTCTACGCCTAAGACCAATATAATCGATTAAATTAATAAATAGCGCTACCCGTTTTTTAAATCTCATGAAAAAGGTATGCTACTAACTAAAGTTAACGAAAGAGATATCGATAGTAGTTAGCAATTGCTATCTTTTTCTAATTTTTTCAATCTATAGAAGATACGGATCGTGCAGTCTAATCCAAATTTCTACGCCTAAAACCAATATAATAGATTAAATTAATACATGGCGCTATTGTATTTCAAATCTTACGAACGAGATATGCTGCTGACAAGAGCTAACGAAAGAGATATCGATAGTCGGCAGCATCTTTTTCTCATTTTTGAGTCTATAGAAGATACGTGCAATCCAGATTTGTTAATGTTGATAATGTTGCCAGAACACGTGCATAAAAATGGGGTGTGGCTGTGTCATGGACAAGGCCGTGTGTTGTACGTTAGTACGTCTATGTAACGCATAATTTCAACCGCCCCAGCTGCAGATGTACTGGCACCGTCGTTGATCCGCTCGGCCGCATTCATTCTTTTACGTTCCCGGCACTGCTTGACTCGGTCATATGGTGTTTTATTATTACCATTCGATTGTTCTTGAAAAGCCCTTTCTAGCCGTATACGATCTCTGTATTTGGTTTTGGCTTTTCGACGCGTATAGGCCGACATTATATATTTTTGATAACATTTTTTCATTCTAACACCTTATTATATTTACTGTCACTACTTTAAACAACGGTTTTTTTGGTTTGACGACAGCTAACGATTAAAACTTAAACGAACATCGTATCTTTTCCGAATCAAAAGTTATACTAATTGCAAATCTCGATACGCAGCAAAATAACCTCAAAATGGCGGCGCTTCCCCCTCCACCGCGCGCGATGTGTCACTGTTCTCGCTTATCGTAATGAATTCTTTGATCCTTTAGCTACGCAGTGATATAATTTTTGATATAGAGGATAGATTCGAAACTGCAACGCCAAACTGTACCCTCCGATTGTGTTATCATTAGATTTTTTGGATTGCCCCCGTATGGTAGCAAATTTAAAGACGTATTCACGTCAAAAAGGTTAACTGGCGAATTCTTATGCTTTTTTTCGTAATTTCATTTGTTTACAGTCTTGATGGAATAATACTCCCTTTACTTCGACCGAAACCGTACAAATATTCTTTGGTAGCAAACTACACGATATCGCCCCAGACAATTCTCACGATACTCGGTGACGGCCCGACCGCGAGCGATAAAACCTCACGAGAGGTACACACACTCCCATATCGGTTTTGACGTGCTCAACGAAGTGTCAAAATCCAGTAGTTTCTCTACTCACATTTATTAGTTGCACGTGCGCTACAGCAGCGGAGATGACTCGAATGAATCTGTGCGCTTGCAAACTGTCAACTTTACGAAGGTATCACGTGTTGGTATTCACAACCCCATTATCGTGTTAGAACGTTAGGAAACTCTAGAATGCGTTATTGCATGTCTCGATATTTTTTATCGACTTCAAAACAATTATGACCTCCCAAACTCTTCGCGCTGTAGTCGGGTATGCTCTATGAACGACCGGTGCGCCAGGGCTATAATATCTCTAAAAGGGGTTTGTAGACTATGCCACCTGGTTTACATACTATTCGCCATTATGAAAAAAAATGACGGCCATGCATTAAACAACCAATAAAAATGCGCAAAGCGAAAGCTGACTTGAATACAAACATGAAGTGTTATGTGACAAAATGTCATAAGTGTTACGTTTCCAACATTTTATATAAATTATCAAAGTTAATTTTTGGAGTTTACTCCTTAAGAATCGATTTTCATATACAGCGGCCGATATGAAGTTTTATAATTTCAGTGTTTCAGAAACGGAAATCGTACTTCCGAAGCAGCTTTTCATGTTTCACTGCCAAAGTAATACAAATTTTATTTATTCATTTATATATTATAAGTTAGTATATGATACTGGCGAGTATATAAACAAAAAAGAAAGTTTGAATGCGTAAGCCTGTATGTTTTTATCAAATATATAATCAGTTAATATTCAGGATTTTAGTCTGAGATGAACTCCTCGTGAAAGCTGTCGCAGACTTGGGTACCAGGTATACAGTGCAGAGATATTGTGTCACTAATAACTGGTATTCATAACAAAATTGTACTGGTATTCATTACAAATTGGGGTATTGATTCGAAGTAATTAAGATAAGACTCTTTGAGATATTTTAGGCAAATGTTACTGAAATTAATTTAACCATTCATTAAAAACTTAACTTGTTATCGTTAACTCGTAATCCTTACAGTTCAATTGCATCCGTCCCTTTGTCTGTATCTGTCTGTGTTAAATAATCAACCTTTTGTAATGCATTATACTTACTGTAATTAGTTTTAGTTATTAGTTCGATAAATAATTTATCTCAAAGTAAACAACGTATTTATGAAATCACTAATCAATTTGTTTTCAAAAATTAGTCCGTATCGCCAATAAAATGTATATTTTTTAATTGTTTCCTGACGAACAATAAAGTTGATAATAAAATATCAACAATAAAGTATAAGAGTCAATTTGAAGTAATATTTCGTTTTTATTTCATCACAATCGGTTCATTCAATCAAAAGACAGGCGAATTTGAACGTTAAAAAAAAATCATTTACACTCTCTTCAGTACAACAGCAATGAAATGCCATTTGTAAATTTACACATATGTATAATATACATTAATAGATGGCGCCACCTCTACTTTAAATCTTATGAAAGAGATATGCTGCTGACAAAAGCTGACGAAAGCGATATCGATCGATGGTCGTCAGCAATTGCTAATATTGGTGAAATCTGAAAAAGCAGTTCAACAAATTCATAATTTCATATTTTGGTACGAAATAATTAATGCCTAAAGTTCCAATCCACTTCAGTCATTTAAATTCTAAATTTACATTCTAAATATCATCTACAAACCTTAGAGTATAAATACTCAATAATTAAGAATTAAAAGACACTTTGACTAAAACACTTGATCTAGCAACATCACTGTGCCTCCGTGTCTTGTATTTTCCTATTCTCTTTTATAATAGGTTAGTTAAAATTAAACTATTCTGTTTTTAAAATGTTAATTTAGCCTTTCCTCACATAACATCTGTCACATTCTTGTAGTTTCTACAATATTATACCCTAAACAGGTGCTTTGTATAGAGGTCTCAATTAATATATAGTCAAATCTGAAAATTAGAATTCTGAAAAATAGGCTTGAGGTATTACTAGATAGGTCTTTTAAAGGGCCAGGACTGAGGTCCTATCTATGATTTTTTTTATATTCAAGCTAAGTTTGTGAAATATTAAACTTCAAATTACGCGCTATGGTCTCCCCCAGAGCTTCCCTAATTTTTCAATACAGGTTTTAAAAATGTAAAAAAATATGTGTATACTAGCATTTGATTAGGAATTTAAAATATAATTATATTGATTAACTTACATCAACGATTTTAAAAGATGCTGTCTGCTTGTCTTACGCCCGTATGCACCACACACAGTCAGGAATCTCAGTCGCATTTACTGACAGTTAAAAACGTATTTTGTATGGATACTTTAAGAATTGAACCGTGCAATACGGTACGGTCGGTAAATTTGACTCTTGTTCCGACTCGACTGACAGTCTATGAGAAACAGAAATGCGTTTTTAATTGTCAGTAAGTCTGACTGACAGTCTTGACCGTGTGTGGAGTATATACGTTACTCAACTACTGAACCCTACTTTATGCCTCTCCCAACACACTCATTTAGGTGATTTATTATTTATAAAGAAAATATATTCAATATTATATAAGCTTATTGTTTTTATAGGAATTTGAAACCTTTAAAAATTTTTCAAGCATATGACTAGTGTAAGATTTATATATAGTTCAATAAAAAATGCTAATTATATTCCGAATCGTAAGTGAAAATGAATCTTTTAAAATGTAAGCGACTTACAAAACTGTAACTTAGGAAACATAAATTTAGGATAAGTATATATTTGAATAATCTGAAACTTAAGTTTAGTGTAAATATATGATCTGGAACCATTTTGCAAATAGAAATTAAATTATTTTATTTTTAAATGTGTTTAAATATTCTTCTACTCCATCCTTCCCTGTAATATTGAAATAGCTCAAATTAAATCTGATATAATTTAAACTCATCCAAATGCGAAAAAAATTGATACGAAAAATAATCGTTAAATAAAAAATTTAAAACTGCACAACACTGCTTGTACCAATTAAAATAAGTCCGGAAACAATTATTGCAAATATATAATGAATTTACATGACCGAAGAAAAACTATATTAAAATACAATCACTTCATTAAATAAAAATACATCGAAAAAAATTCATGTTTCAATCATTATTTACAATCAATTGCAAAGTTACCATAACACAATTTATTCGTACATTATACGCCGAAAGGTCGTGACTGCATCACAGCGACTGGATACGGTGGATTATAAGCACTTCACGTGTGGATTCCACTCTATGAAATCTGAATACAATCTGAGTTACAAATCAATAATTTCATATTTTGGTACGAAACAATCAATACTGCCAGGTTCCACACCGGTTAAGCCATTTACGTAATTTGTCTTCGGCAGCACTTACCCAATACCACTATCATTGATAAAATAATAAAAATATAGTAAAAACAAATCCATGTTAGGAGTGTGTAACAAAACAAATGAAAAATATTAATAATGTGAAACAAAACAAATGAAAAATATTAATAATGTGTAACAAAACAAATAAAAATATTAATAACGTGAAACAAAACAAATGAAAAATATTAATAATGTGTAACAAAACAAATGAAAAATATTAATAATGTGAAACAAAACAAATGAAAAATATTAATAATGTGTAACAAAACAAATGAAAAATATTAATAATGTGAAACAAAAGAAATGAAAAATATTAATAATGTGAAACAAAACAAATGAAAAATATTAATAATGTGAAACAAAACAAATGAAAAGTATTAATAATGTGTAACAAAACAAATGAAAAATATTAATAATGTGTAACAAACCAAATGAAAAGTTCCAGTGAACCGAAAAAGTTCTCAAAACTATTCATCCATCAGCCTCTTTAATTTTCACATCTCGATCCGCTCTCCAGCAGCTCGATCACATATTAAAATGCGGTCGGTGATGTACAAACGTTAGCGGCATGTTTATGTTCAAAAATAAGTACCACACGCTTGCGGCTTCTATAACTGAACAGAGATTTATGATGCTATTTCACATGATGAATACAGATGTTAATTATATCCCATGCTGTGTTCGTTAATAAAATGTAATAACATCCTTCGATCGAGTGGAATCGAATTATTAATGTTATTATGTAGCATATGTAGTATAACCACCCGATCTGTGTCTCCTCCCCTTTGGTCTATGACCAGAAAAATCTTCCAAAACCCTGGAAAAAGCGCTCCCTATTCGTTCTTTTCCCCATATTTAATTCTAACATTATAAGGGACTTCCACAAACTATGTGGACCTTTTAAATCTGATGGAAAGTTTTACAAAAGAACTACGTTTGTCTCTGTAGGCGTATTTGTACTGTGTAGTTTTTTATGCTTCACTTGATTTAAGAAATGTTTAATAAATAATAAATCTATACTAATATATAAGCAGAAAAGACTATTTGTTTATTTGTTTTTTCGCGCGAATCTCTGGACCCGCAGGCCCAATTTACCGATTTTTGTTATAGAAAGTACGCTGTAGGCATATATCATCATACTATGATTCACGGGGGTAGAACAGTGACCAAAAATGTAACAGAAGTCAGAGAAAACTGCTAAACAATGCAAGGTGGGGAGGGACTGGCTTATTTATTGATTGATCGTCCCTTGCATTCCACCAATATACCATCGACCCCCGATGATCGATGTCATTCGGCGAAGAGAGCGAAGGCGTTCAGTGACCACGGGGAACGCAAGCTAATTAAGATAATTCTACGCAGGTGAAACCATGGGGCGCATGTACTGTTTAAATAAATAAATAAAAATACTTTTAAGTTACTAAAACCAATTTATTTCCTTTCTGTCGTATTTATATACCCTTATGAACTAGAAT
Source organism: Druceiella hillmani (assembly GCA_039881145.1). Taxonomy (NCBI): domain Eukaryota; kingdom Metazoa; phylum Arthropoda; class Insecta; order Lepidoptera; family Hepialidae; genus Druceiella; species Druceiella hillmani. The sequence continues at coordinate 15,744,318 of JAYKKI010000035.1, forward strand.
TTGAAGTAATTTTGAAAACACCTAAGATATGCTCAATAAACGCAGTAAAAACGCCTTTTCTAAACAAAAGGAAAAAAGCACATTCATCCGGTCCTCGGAGCCAACGCTTATTATATTATTCTATTGACTAGAGGCTTGGACACCTGCTTCGAATGTGGATAGGAACCGCCTCGACGTCTCCAAAGACGCCCCTCACCTGAATTTTCAAAGTCTGCAGAGAATCCCGACATCGCCGCAAATGCAATGATCTTCGCATTCTTAATCATATCTCTATTCTAGAAGGTGTGATGGAATTTAAGCACTCAGGCAAAAGACTGTTCTGCTGCCCTACTACGACTAAAGCTACAGTAGGTTACAGATCGGGAGAGGAAAGACAAAAAAACGGCCTAAAACAATCCACACAAACGCTCAATAAACCTCGATGCCTCGTGGTCCCACGTGGTTTATGGAGAATTTACATGTTTTTGCGGTCTATTTTACAATAAAGTCTGGTTCCATGGAAGCCATAGCTAATCTAAAAGGCAAAATCCAGTGTTTAAACCGTTTGAAGAAATATCAAATTACGGTAAAAGATATTTTGTGAGGGACGTACACACTTCAGCATTAGGGTTACCGTTTTTCACAGAATATAAAAAAGTCGATATTTGGTTTTGAATTTCCTTCGATTTTATTTTTATACTACGGAAATAGATAGATATTAGTTACAATTAAAATATTATTAATAACACTATTAAAATATTTTTAGTTACGTGATTCGTTAAGATTCGTGTTAAAGAAACTATTGCTAGCTTCAGCTAAAAGTTATATTAGACATCACCAAGAATTAAGTTTCCTTAGTAACTTGAAACTTTTATAATTTCATCATGTACATCCCCATCTGCCTGTCTGCCCAACTGTTGTAGCCTCGTACATCCACAATTTTACAAAATTTTGTAACTTTTTACTATTTCTTTCTTCCGACGACTTTCCGGCGACGGAAGTGATACATTTATCACTTCAATATACGAAACATAAACAGTTCGAAATTCAAATAATTCTTTTGCCAGTTTTTCTATTATTGACATGTGTATATATAAGTGAATAAGACATACGACGGAGAACGGAAACAGACGATTACCTTTTTCACTCCCCGCCTAACTTAATCTCTCTTCTAAGATGGAGTCGTGATGATGGATGGCGTCTCTAATACCTTTACCTACAGTACCTTTATATTTTCACATACTCCTTGAAAACACTAACGACTGAATAGATCTTTTTAAATGCAATGAAAAATGGCATATGACTTTTTATTATTTTAAGGTCTATTTCTCGAGTTATTAAATTTTAGATGTTTGGGTTATGACAAATTTCTGATAATTTTTAATCTGGAACACAATTGATAAAATCATGAAAGTAATACTTAGTGAATATGTTCAATTAACAATAATAAATTAATGAAAGAATGAATACGAACTCTACTTTTGTGTGGTATGTGGGCGAAGAAGCGAGCGAGCAATAGATAAAAAAGCTGTAACACATGTGCAGACTGAAAGAACGACGAGGAAATTAAAGTAGATTAAACGAACATGGATATTTTAAAGTGGCCAGAAATTACTATATCACAAAAAAGAATATCAAAAAATTCTAAATGATATCAAGGTATAAAAATTATTATATTTCTATTCATTTTAATGGTGTCAACATTAAAAGGTACATAAAAGTTTTTTCATTCAATTTTCTGCTCTTACTTATGTATTGCTCAATCCGTATCTGCTTCATCGACAGAAATAAATAAATGACTGCCAATGAATCATTGTTGCAAGTAAACAAAATAAACGTTTACTCAGCTTAGAGTTACCTCAGTTAAATAATGTGAAAAACAATTTTCAAAACGGAACAGTGACACTATGTAAATTGCTGCCAATTATTGACACATGCTTTTATTTTTATACCCTTTTATTAAATTTACTCTCATGACAATGAACCTGTATTACAATTATAGCAACTTGGCACACGCGACATTCTGCATGCGTTTTACATATTTAAGACAATTAAGAGAGTTTTGAGGCGCCCGTGTACCCTGGCCGCATGCCTAAAATTAAAGTTAACACCGCTTCAAATTGCGCGTTTTATGATTGATGTAATGCTTATCTTCACGTCTGACCTGAATTATTAAGTTTCCACAAATCTGACGACAACATCGAGAATGTATTGACTTTTTGTCTAGTCTTTTGAGAATCAGCCGCAACATTTTTGGGTTAGGAATGTCTTTTAGAAACCATAGACACATTGATATTTATAAAGATAACATTCAAAAACTATAAATGGAATACTGTCTTCTTTTTTCAAAACTTTCAGATACGGATTTTTACAAATAATATGAAGAAAATATTTTTTGTAGTTCAACCATCAATGTACTAAGTATTACTACAGAATTTATGACTTATCATAATTAACATGGTTGTATGACTAAAACTTCAGTACTAACCGCATAAATGTAGACTTTCAGGACTTCCCCAAGTGATTGATGGCCTAAATGTCATTCACAATCTTGCATGCACCTACTTTCTGCTTAATACTTTATTCTCGTTAGATAAAAAGTGATTCAGCTACTTGCGTTAAAGCGACAAATGGGCTCAGGCGCGAGACCCAAATGCAAGTGGATGCAAGCTTACCCAGTTTTTTTCCAGTAAAATCGTGGCTATTGGTTTTGTTAGTAAATACGTACATGCCTGTAAGAATCTTACTTTACATTTTAACCACTTCCGCAGGTGCGGTATTTAGTTATTTTATTGAAAACCCTTGACGAATATATGCGAGTTTATCAGTATTTTTTTATACGGAAAATATTAAAATATATATATTTGTCCCATTCCGAAACGGCTAAAATCTTTTGGGCGTTATTAAAAATGACGTATATTTCAGAATATGGCCCTCAAAATATCCGAAGACGCGGAGAAGGTTAATATTAAAATTGTGCGTTTTGCCCATCTCCGAAAGTTGCAAAATCTATTGGACACTACTTGCAATGATATATATTTCATTGAAATGACCCCTAAAAATTACAAAGACGCGTGAAAGGACAATATAAAAATGTGCGTTTTTTGTCGCACTCTAAAAATGGCAAAATCGATTTGGACATTATTTGAAAGACATATATTTTTGAAATTGTCCTTAAAATGTCCACAGCCCCGAGGAAGGACAATATTAAAATTGTGCTTTCTTTGCCTCACTCTAAAATGGCAAAATATTTAAAAGGCGTGTTATTTCCTTTAAAATACCGCAGACGCAAGGACAATATTAAAATTGTGCACTATTAGTTTCACTCTAAAATGGCAAAATCTATCGGACATTATTTGAAAAACATATATTTCACTGAAATTGCCCTTAATATATCCGCAGACGCGAGGAAGGCCAATATTAAAAATATAACTTCTTAAGTCCGCCCCATTTCAAAAGTGGCAAAATCTATTTAGTCATTATTTAAACTCATATACATTTCCCTGAAATAATCCTTAAAATGTATAGATACGGAAAAACATTTTCCATTACACAGAAATATACAGTTGTAATAGACGGTTCCTTGAATACAATACGCACAAAAACTTTCATCGCGACTTTAAATATTTTTAGAATTGTTTCTGCGAAATATTTATTCAAATACATTTTATCCGTTTCGGAGTGAGTCCAAATTGCCACGAGGAAAAGAAACGTCAATTAATCTAAAATGTTCTTCATTTTTCTCTTAGAAACTTCTTACGAATGTAATGGAAAAACTTATTTACTGGAAACTAGTTGGAAACAGCATTAAACACGTAAAATATTCATAGTTCAGAAGTGCTATTTTCCAAGAGAACTAAATGTCCATATTAGTTCATTTCATAGTATTCTCCCGCTTCGAACATTTTGAGGGTAATTTCTATGAAATTCATGTCAATTCAAATATTGTCCAATAGGTGTTTTCGTTCTGGAGAGTAGCAAAAAACACAAATCTTTAGCATTGTCTTTCATAATTACACTAGGTAGTTGATACGTATGACTTCGTCCGCATAGAAACCCATTATTGGTACTTTTTCCTTCTCCGGTCTTCAAGATAATAATGTTTGCGAGTCTCACTATTCAGGAATGTGGCAACGTTCCTGAAACGTTTTCGTCGTTGGCTGGAGGATGACCAAAGTCTCAGACGAACTGACTCTGGAGCACACAAAATAAAACTGGCCACAGGAGAAGCATCACTATTCAGATCTACACCAGCCAATTTCAAACTATGTCTCTGTACCTACCTTACTTATAGTCATAACGTAGCAAACCTTTACAAAAAATTGCAGATCTTTGAACTCAAAATGTTAGTCTGAAGGGAGGATTGGAGGAATACGGTATCCCCTTGATTGATGCCTGCGAGAGTCTTGGCTTCGTTTATTTATATAATATCTTAAATTTGAATGTGATAATGAACTTTATAGGCCAACAGAAGAAAAAAAATAATTAGTGTGTTATATTTGATGAGGTGAACACATTTCAGCTCATCCTCTTTTTCAACATCTCGTGGGACGAATTTGCAAAACAGGCATCAATTTGTTTGTAACAAAGTCCAAATACGCATTTACACCCCTGCAACTTTAAAATAACTATACTTCCTGCACAAACTTCCATCCCTTATTTCTCAACCTTAGGGGTTGAATTTTAAAAAAATTCCTTCTTATTGAATGTCTATGTCGTATAAAAAAACCTGATTTCCAAATTTTTAATTTGTAGAGTTAATAATTTCGAAGATTTAGTGAAGATTGAGTGTATGTATGTATATACGTACACAATACATAGTATATATGGTATATACATACATTACACATAAATATATGTGTATATATATAGAGATTTGAGGAAATATCATCGATCGTTGTTTAGATTGAGGAGAGCTACAACAATCTTAGAGAATTTTACGTGACTGGTGACTACGAAAATCGGACGCTTCGTATTATCGAGAAAAACTATTGGACTCTGATAATACAATCGATTACCAGATATTTGGCAATCCTTCAACCACGGATATAATTAAATACAATGGACATAGCAATGTCAGCTTCTAGATCGTACGATGTCAAACGATCTAAATAAATTCAATTTTGTAACATACAAAAATTTGTGGCTAATTTTCTACAATTTATGGCTCGCGAATAAATTTTAAAAGAAATCTTCGTAGAAATAATAATGCAACACCCAAACTCTTGCAAACGAAACCACAGACAAAAATATATTTATAAAATTTAATATAAATTTAACAGCTTCCCAAATGAGAATTGTCGTATGGCAATGTGCCTATGCTACACGTGTACTATCACACAATGAGTTCTCAAGATGCACATAACGCTTGAAATAAAATAGGAATGACGTAAGCATCATTCTTTATGGCGTTTATTTTTTTTTTAACAGTTTCGTAGCGAATCCCCAAAGTTCACGATATGCCTGTATTACTTGATAACCTTATTTGAAATTTGTGAGATCATTGCTTGTAATTATCGCATTTACACAATAATTTATAAAAGCGTAAAAATACGAACAATCTATCGTGGTAGCGATTTTTTAAATATAGGTAAAAAAGGCGTTTTAATTGCACGAACGAAATGAAGTATTATATTCATTTATTTATGAAATGTAACGTGTCTAATTGATACATATGGCGGACTTATTGCTATGAGAGCACTCTATTACAGACTACCAGAACATCAGTCCAGCCCCGTTCGACGAGCGGCCGGGGATCGAACACGGATCCCCGCGGTGCGCTGCGCAGTCATAGGTCATATGCTTGTGATCAACACACCACGGTGACAACATAAAGATGATCGTAATTACTTTATCCTTTCTTATTATAGTTCAGTATATCCTTTCTTATTATAGATCAGTATATCCTTTCTTATTATAGTTCAGTATATCCTTTCTTATTATAGATCAGTATATCCTTTCTTATTATAGTTCAGTATATCCTTTCTTATTATAGTTCACTTTATCCTTTCTTATTATAGTTCAGTTATTGTTAAATATATAAAAAAATCTTAACTTTAGAGGTGTTTTTGGATTGGATTAAGGGGAATTGGTGCGCAAACGGCGACACACTAAAAAGTTTATGAATTCGCTTCAATTAAATCAAGTTTACGTTACGTTTTTAAAGAGGCATAAATTTAACTTACGTAATATGATGATTTAGGTATGCACTTATCTACATCAGTTCATATTTTCGTGAATAATTTTGTTTACACGTAACAGATGATCGGATGTGAAAACATAAGTTTGCTTGCTTAAACCACGTAACTATTTTGTCGCTTTAGTTAAGACCCGAAAAGGAAAGAACCACTTGCCGTTTCCAAATGTTAAATAGAAAATTCAATTGGTCCCATCACAAAGTGTTGCATGCTTTATTGAAGAAATAGAAAATGATGAACAAGAATATCAACGTGCAAACGGTCTAGGGTAGATCCATTTCGAAAAAAAAAGAAATATACTATAACCAAACTTGGAGAAGAGACCAAGTCCAGTAAAAGGAACGAAAGACTGACAGACGATTAGGATGCGGAGAGATACTTGCGCAGCTCATCAAATAGATTCAGGCTAGATAGGTAAACGATTTTCGAAAATTTGCCTACCTCATGAATAGGATACTTTTTAACACGAAATGGAATATTTTCTATTTTAGGGTTCCGTACCTCAAAAGGAGAAAAGAAACCCTTATAGGATCACTTCGTTGCCTGTCTGTCGGTCTGTCGAGACCCTTTTTCTCAGGAATGCGTGGAGGTATCAAGTTGAAATTAATATCAAATATTTAAGTCTACGGTCCCTTGGAGCTATAAAAAAACTAAAGTCAACGCAATCACGAAGAACCCCGAAATAGGACCATTTATGCTGTATATTTTCACACTCGTAAGTAAATCAAAACCTATAGAGTACTTCCCGTTGACAGTCATAAAATTTACCAAGAAGCAAGGTCTGACAGCACAAGTAAAGGAAAAAAATCGTTCAGTTTTAGTTATATTTAGAAATATAACCGGTGTTTTTACGCCTGTGAAAGATACAGTAGAGTTTACGTTTACGTTGTATAACATTAATATTTGTAAATAATATAAAAGGAATACTATGTACCTTTAAATGTTTATTAGTGCCATGTTTGTGTACGGAACCCTCGTAGAGCGAGTTATATTCGTGATTGACAGGTTTTTTGGTAATTAAATATCATCACTTTAGGAATTAGGGGGTGAACATATGTAATAACACATCGCGGCAACTTGTTAACCTCACCGCTACCGAAGGGAGGGCACACAATTTTTTCTTTTAATGCCATTTCTTTGAATCGGTTCTCCTCAAATTACATGTTAAGATGCAATGTTTCCACACGAATTTTATTATTAATTACGTCCCATATTCCCCCATTCCCTTTTCAATGCTAGAAATATACGAAAAAAGCTAGTTCTAAATACGTATACAATACCTACAGTTGATATAAAAGGTGCTACTTCATATTATTAAGTCGATTTCAGATTGAAAGAAATTTATTTATGGAATATATTTTTTTTATAATCCAGCCCAAATATTATTACGAGCTGTCGTCTGTACGATGTACACACAAGGCAATCAATACTTTACGGAAGCAATTCCTCACTAAGTCGTTTATTTCGTTTCCTCTTTATTTACTAGGAGCTACCATTCTGACTATCGTCTGTGTGATGGACGTACACATGACAATACTCTACGAACGCAATTTTTAGGACTAATTATTTACTACGAGCTTTTCTTCGTAATATCGTGTTTATGGTATATATGCATACGTAGATACGCATGAAAACACTCTGCAGATGCAATTCATCACATAGTATTCCACATCTTATTGTTTTTTTGGAACGAAGTTCCTTATCACACGTTACACACTTGACGAATTGGAGCTAGCTGGAAAAAAGTGTAAGATTTCGACCGACACTTTTGCTACAGTATAAAAGTGTAAGGTTTCGACCGACACCTTTGCTACAGTATAAACGTTTGCGTGTTTACAGGGGTATGTCAATGTATAGGTATATTACTATTACAATATAGACGTGCGATATGCGCATCAGCTGTATTCGTTTAAGCGTATGTGTTTAGCAATCCGTGCGCGCCATAATACTCATAACCAAGAGAGGTTATTACACTATTTACACTATTTTTAAACTCGTGTTATTGTTATCAATAAAGAATGAATTGTGAAAGTGATTCGGTAGACATTGAGGATGGTGAGGATGAAGTCAGGTAAGTACCAGTGTTAAAGTGACAATAAGTGGATTAATTATTTTAAACTTCAATTTTAATATTATCGTTTATTTGCATCGACAAAAGTTTACACATATATTAATGGATACCAAAATTAAATCATGCAATACTTTCATGCAATTTTTTTTTTATTATGCAAGTTTTATTTAATTAACAGATGTTGCTAGTATCGGTTCACTGCCATTGTTATTTTTTCTAATTACCACAAACCATTCATTACTAAGGATTGAATGTACTGATTAAGTTTATAAATAGTTTATATTTTTATAATAATTAAAAATAAAATGTTTATTTTCATAACTTTTAATAAACATTATAATTACTCTCAAACGTTGTTAAATTATTTCCATGTGCCTGCTATCTTACTACATAATAATACACAGAGAAGAAACTTCGTTCCAACCTGGGTCCCACGACTTTAGTTTTCCTCATATATGGTTATATACAACTCAAATACATAGTTGCCGATCTTGTAATTAGACTGTTGTAATATTCTCTCATAAATCGTACACGGCGGCATGTCATTAACGACGCGCACCAATGTAGGAAACTATATTTTTTTTATCGCAATAGAATAATTGTGCATGAAAGTGGAAGAGTTCTGCGTTCAAAAATAGACAAACACAAGGTTGAATCTATATGGGATTTATTAAATCCATTTTACGTTAAATTAATTTAAAATACGGGTTTAAAACTAGTCCAAATATTTGATCAGTGTATTTATGCTCATCAATTTAATGGTTATTTTGTACCTGTAATAGCATAAAATAACAATAGGAATCTGATAATTTTTATTTAACCCTTTTCAACTCTTTTTCAATGGCGATGATGCTAAAAGTTGTTATAATCTTCTATTTTATCATCAATTAAACAATTCTAAACGAATAATTAGAACGCAAGTGGTTTTTTTATACAAAACGTATTATTAAGATATACTTAAATTGTAAATTCCTGTGGTATCCGTTATTGATTATGGTTTTAATTTGAAATTAGAATAAAATTTTAGTTTGAAAAGAGAACTATGAAAATGGAATATTTTGAATGCTTATGTACAGTGGCAATTGTTGTAGCAATTATTTAGTGTAAGATCTAAGGGCAGTAGACTTACACCACTGAGGAGTATTCAAATAAACATTTGGAAAAATTATGTAGAAAAGGTCGAAAAAGGGACACACTACAAAAGTTTACACTATATCCCTTTTTTTATTTTTTTAACAATTTTATTAATATTTTTTCACTGTTACGCTTTTTTTTACATATTCAACAAAATGTTATGAGTTATTGAATACTTTTTCTCATTACGCTATTGAAAATGCTAACAAACAAAAATAAATAAATATAAGCTAAACGGTGTTTACATAAAGTCAAGAAAGTTAAATTTTCACTGAAAAATTTACTATTTTTTTACATAAAATATGACTTAACATTAAAAAATTAAGTGATCGCTTACTTTTTCATTTGTCTTTCCTTTTACTTATCTACTAAATAGTGCTTACTAAAAACTACAAAAAATTTTGTTCGTAGCTATTTCCCACAGACCCTGACAAATACGCAGAATAAATAGGAAATTTAACAAGTTGTGAAAAAAAAGATGTAGACACCAATGAAAGATGAAAACATTTTTTCTTTTCTTGATAATTTTGCTTATACTTTTTATTTGACACCTTCCGGTCTCTCCAATATAGGACATATCAATATAACTTGAAATGAATTAATTTTACTTCATAGCGACATTGATTGATACGATATTGAGTGATGCTCTTTTCGATCAAAGAATAAAACAAATAGTGAACGAATTAAGTTTACTGCGTAGCGCCTAGTATTTGGTTTACGTCAATTCATATAACCTGGAGACATTGAATTATTCACTGCACAAATATTCATAAGTACAATAAGACACAATATATTGTTACATTGCGTTAATGCATAAAAGGCTATTGAGTTTGAAATAATGTTAATAAAATATTGGCTAGCGATATATTTCCATTGTAAAGCCATGGGAAAAAAACGTAGACTATATTCATAATATGCATGGAATCCGCAAAACTTTATTATTTCTCAGGTTTAAGTCTATTTCTAAAACAAATTGTACACACAATATAGTGAAAAAAATTATAAAAAAACTACTGCCAGACATAAATATTGAATAGTTCTTCATGTCAGACGTCTAAAACAACAGTATGTATTAAAAAATAGTCATAAATCAAAATTATTTAACTTTTTGACATAAAAGCATTTTGCGTAAAGTAACTAATCTGTGTTTTTTCGCTCTTTTAACAGAAATGAAACTTCTAAACACTATTTTGGACATCTATAAAGGCCGCGCATGATCTAACAAAAAAAAACATTAAACACCCAATCGTAACTAAGTATAAAGCGAACAAAATATAAAATTGAACTTTGTTCGCCGTAGTTCGTGTTTTGTCGAATTTATTAGTATATAGATGAAATATACTTACAATAAAAATGCTTTCGAGAATATATTTGCTTTATCTGCCGGATTTGTCTTCTCCAATTTTATGTGCGATTCCATTTTTATCACTTTTATAAACCACTTATATAAAACTAATAAAGTTCAAACAAAATATAGTTAAGTACCACTTGTTTTTCATTTAAGTACTCTAATTTAAGTAATGGTTTGTTAATCGAATATTTTAATAATAATTATTTTGATTAAAAAGCTCACTTAAGAAAATATATTCGTAAAAGCTTGTTTTATTTATTTAATCACATAGAAATACATTTTTTCATATATATTTATCAAAATATTCTTATTTAAGTAAATATTCTAAGTACTTTTAACTTTTAATTTTTCAATTTTAATTATACCAAGAGATTTTCCTGATATCACGTATGTCATAACAAAGGCATAACCTAAATACGTATGAGTTTTATGTATTAAATTGTGTAAATTCACTGTAACACTTGTACTTTCATGTAATTAAGTACTTTAATTAAACGAAAAAAACACAACGTATATATTATAAATATATTTGATTCGAAATTATTAATCCGATATCCAATCGACAAGATGGCGCGCATCTGTCATACTAAACGTCCCGCTATGTCCCGGTCACCGACTGGCGCGCGGCGATTGTCAAACTGGTCGGACGGCAGTGGCTAGTGTTTCTGGAGTGAGAATATGTGAACGGTTCTTTTATCATTCTTTTTTATATCAGTGCACACTTTATCGTACGCTTCGAAACGAAATAAATAATCATAGATCGATCAGCGTTCTCTTTTTCAGTTCAGTTGTAGTAACAGTGATTAGTTGCAATTTTCAAGTCATGTGCCAAGGATCGTTTTTTATATGTTGTTATAATACAGAGTATGTATATATTTGTCGGATTCATTTACACAAATTGTGCAATACGTGCGTTTGTCAATCGATGACTTCCAGATTCGTATTTGACTTTATAAATCATGATGGTCATTGTTGTATTTCTCATATAATTAGAGTGACTATAATGCATTCGTCTCCTAAAAAAATACGGGATTAGGTGTATTTATCATAAATACGGTGTGTGTATGGAAATGTGTTATTTTTTCTTTTTTTTTTTTAAAGTCAAAGAGGTTAAATCGTAAATACTATTTACCAAAACTGTAAAAGTCGCTTTAAGTAAGAAATGAATATTGGTACAAAGAAAACTAGCATTTTCCATATTTTTACTTTTATATTTAAAAATTATTTTGTGTTTTAAAAACAACAAATGGTTGTAATACCATAGACTGGATATTATGTTTATCTTATTGTGTTTTAACTTATTTTGAATATTGAATATATTTGGCGTCAATTTTGTAGAAATTCATTATTCACAATTAAATGAAACTACGTGATGTAGTATTATTTCTACTTTCTTTAAGTTCTTTACCGCGACCTAGGTTTCGTTGTGTTACAACACCTTCAGGTGGGCTATTAGCAAAGATGTTTTAACTTAAGAAATCCTAAATATTAATCTTCTTTTGCATCTTATTTCTAATTATATAGATATGTCTTTAGCGCTCTAAAGATGGTAAAATAATATAAATAAATATCTAAGCAGTGTATAAGAAAAAACTGCCTACTATTTATATAGGTAATTCTGTGTATCAAATTGAGTAGACAGTGTTAAGGAACTGTATGAGGATTCCCAAATAATCTAAAAAATTACTACCAAAGTGGTGATTCCAACAAAAAAAGAATTTATTTTCAATTTTTACCTGAAATATATTCAGTTTGATGTACGGAATCACTTGTATGAATGACAAACACGGTCTTTGGAACATGATCTATATGTTCTCTTTTTGAATATAGCTTAACCGTGGCGCCACATGGGCATTTTTTTTTCTTTTTATATAGCTTTAAAATATGAGTTAATCTTATTCTCTCTACAAGATTATAATATGCCGCCTCTCTATTTTGTTTACTAGAAAAGTCTTTTTTTACAATACAAACAACCTCGTGTTGAAAATACGATGCCATTGCTCTGTCATAAGTAATATGTTACGCGATTTTTCGTTCGATCTTTAAATCGAAGCAACAATTTATATAAAAAACTTCGATCTGAAATCGTTAATGATGCAGCAATTATCCGACAATCCCCAAATCCACAAATGGATCTCACGATAGATGCTCTGATGTATAATGGACTTAGGGTATAGAACGACTGATCGCACCGTGTATTTTCACATCTTCTGATATCATTATTTCAGTTTGCTGTTAGCAAATGACACTGTAGGTTCTTATAACGACAATGAGTGTAGGCAAACGCGAAGAACGCAGAAACGCTAAACACGAGAATTCAACCGAAAACAAGCTATAATTTTATTTATCTAGGTGGGAAAGTCTAAAATCCATGTTACCATTAATATTTAAATGGGCCAGAATATATTTAGTGATTGTTGCTAATTTTGTGCTCCATAAGAGATTATTTTAAAAACGGTGGCACTCTGACTCACCGTTTTACGTGCAAAGACGTACAAAAATTAAATTAAACAAATTTTATAGAAAATATGCCAAAGCGCCTTATTCAGGCAAATATCTTTTTGGAAATGGATGTGCAAGACTTCTTTTCTAAATATGAAATAAATTAACTTCTAATCAGGTAATAAACTGATGGATCGGAAAACCGAGGCCAACAATTTGAAGCGATCAGCTGATCGGTTTCATTCCGCTTGTAAGGTGTGCAATAAAGAAAGTACGTTCAAAAAATACCAGATGGCGCTAAATGTATTCAATTTATTATAGATGTGGCTGAATGTCGTGTCATAATATAGATATGTGATTAGCCCGCTAAAAATTAAACTCCAATATTGAATAATTTGTTCCACTTCAATACGATTATCTCTTTTATATACATGATTCCTTGGAATTTCTGTCTCTTTCATCATATTTGTAGTTCGTGCATGGCGCTATTATGGGATCATATTTTTGATTAGTTTTATATGGAAATAAGGTGTCTATTAAGTATAATATCATTGCTTCAATCTGTGCATATGTGACATTCACGACCGATATTATAATTAGGTAAATAAATTATATAATTAACTAAAGAATTAATTTATTCTACTTATCCTACGAAAGTCAGTCTGATAAAGATAAATGATTAAATTAGAAAGTTATGATAAATATATTAAAAATTAATGTAATTATATAAACGGCTGAAGAATTAATTTATTCCACGTATGTAACAACAGTCGTTCTGACGAAGATAACCAGCTAAATTAAAAAAATATGATCTGGAATTTATTAAAAATGAACGAATTTCACAACAGCTGTGTGAAAGTGAGAAGAAAGATGATCAGACTTTGTACTAAAGCAGCATAGATATATAATCGGACTATTAAGCATAGCTTTCAAACAATTATTTTTTCCTGCAATCATTTTTAATGGAAAAATGTATAATTCTACATATAATGCAAATAGTTATCACTACGGTGACGACCAAAGATAAAATAACACTTATCACCGTGACGTGAGCTTGAAAAAACTGCATAGGCATTTTTTTTATTATCCATGGCCTCTAAATGCGCTAAATGACGTCATAGATATATTTGATATTTTTATGATAAAATTTCTTCATTCGACAGGCTGTCATGTTTATTAAAATTCTATTTGACATATATCGATGGTAATCAACAAATGTAGGGCAATTCATACCTACCGGTTACACGTGACATTCAACGTATTTATTAAGATATGAATCTGTTGTTTATTTTTTTATATGGTATTTAATTACACGAAATTATATAATTGAACGGCCTCATATTTTAAATTACATAATTGAAGATTTTTACGAAAAGCTAATCATAGATGGCAGCACAAGCGCTAAGGACAAGGTGATGACATATTCCAAATGTAAAAAGTAATTTTATTTTGCGGTTTTTAAATGGTCATTGTGTTTTGTAGAATTTAAAGTGAAATGTATTTAGGGATACTCCCCCAAAAGATCCAAATGAAACCTCATTATTTTCATTCAGTTAACTGTCCGTCTGGGTGTTCAACTTCTAGCTTTCCAAATTATAAGAGCTACCTGCATATGATTTCATAGATTTATTGAAATGATAATTAAAATTCAGAGTCAAAGGAAAATTAAAAAAAAAATTTTTTGAAGGAAAGTACACAAAAATTAATAAGTATATATAAATATCCTAAAGTAGAATTTCAAGATAAAAACACCAAAATTAATAGGTATATAGGGCACATATACTGAAGTAGAATTGAAAAAAAAATTAAGATATATACGACTGCGATATACTTGTCGTTTGAAAGACCGTTTTAAGTCAGCTTCGCATAAACCATTTTTTTTTTAATTTTAATTTATCTTGCTCTAGTGGAAAACAGATGAAAATTCCATGAAATCCTCTACAGAATTAAAATTTAAATAAATTCATACAAATTCGTTCTGACATCGTACTTAATGTAGAAGTAATAAATTATTTTTGAAATAAAACTTCTTTACGCACGCTTGACTTGGGGAGTAAGCTGGTGAATGCGTGACGAGAACGTTACGAAAAGTGTGATCGGGCGAGGCAAACGGAAGTTGAGAGGGAGATATAAGTTAGTGAAGACAGAAAGAGAGAGAATTACGTTTCGTATATTACTGTAGGGACAAGAGACAGAGGTGCGAGCACACATTTTCGTTCTCTCTTTCTCTCATAGCCAGTTATGTTTCGTATATCTAAGACACCTATTGTGTAACACACTGTAGGAGCAAGAGAGAGCAGTGCGCGCGCACATTTTCTTTCTCTCTTCCTCTCATAGCCAGTGCATGATATATATATATATTTATATATATATATATATATATATATATATATATATATATCAGTCAGTAGTTCGTTTGCGAGTTTGCTAGCGTTACGCGAACGTTGATTTTTTGATTATTTTGTAATTTCATTTCGTTCTTGAAAAATTTTATAAATTATTATTTTGTTCAATACATTAAATATTCTACGTTTAAAGTGAATAAAATTGTAATTCATTTTAAAGTTCATATTTTGTCAATTTGAAGTTTTACTTCAGTCGTGTTGTCTAAAGCACACTCGTTTTTTTTTTGTTTTATTATTCTTAATTATATTTAAAAAAAAATAGGTGATCACAAAAATGTTTTTTTCACCTTTTCCAAAATGTTTTAATTTTTTTTTATTGGCTTTCACACTTTTTACAATTGGGAACTGAGAAAAAAGGTGTTACAGTCTAATTTAATAAATTTTAAGCGAAATCATTAAAATTTATACTTGTGCATGCCTATTAGCAAATCGACCAGCCAGTGATTCTGGACTGTTGAAAGTGTGAACAATTATTTTACCATTTTTTTTATATCAATGCGTGCTTTATAATTAGCTTCAAAATGAAATAATTGTGGATCGATTTAGTTAGAGTATTATTATTTATTTTTTAGCTTGGTCATAGCATTAATGATTACTTGCAATTTTGTGGTCGTGCGCCGCAGCGTAGGTTTTTTATTAAGACAGAGATTATCACGTTAATTTACACAAATTGTGCAATATCCTACACATGCAATCGATGAGTTTGAGCTAATATTTGAATTTATAAATCGAAATACTCATGGTTATTTTTTGCATAATTATGATAACATTGGTACTTTTTTTTGATCGGAGGTCAAGTGTAGCTTACCGAAAATATGTTATGCGTATGTGCACGTGGGGCTGTTTGTGTTTTTTTTTTATTAAAATAAATTAAAGACTTAAGAAATTAAGTCCATTACCAAAGTCATAAAAACTCTTTATATTCTTATTTTTAATCGAAACAAAAAGACTCTTCTTCTTGGTCGGTACGCCCTTAACAGAGTGGTCATGATCATTATGCTACGTGGGTAAATGTCGGTCACCAATTTCGTGCCATCCTTTCCTGTTTGTTGTCCCTGTGGTACACTCGTGCTAGGGACGGCTCGCAGCAGATTTCTGTGAGCCGATTTGATCTGGTCGGTCCATCGTATAGTGGGTTCCTACACTCTGCCCCGCACGAGAAGCAGCGCGATGGAGTCCTGTTCTCTCCTCGATATGTGTCCGAAAAACTTGAGGATGCGAGTTTTTACTAAAGTGGACAGCCGCTGTCTGGTATACATTTCTTGAAGTATGGAAACATTTGTCCAGAATTTGGTTCATGATATTACAAGCATTATTCTCCTGTACCACATCTCTAAAGCGTCTGGTTTTTATTTTCGATTTCTCACAAAGTCCAGGTCTCTGAAGCATACGATAATATGAAGAAAAAAGGGTTCTTATGAGCGTGGTTTTGGTATTTCGATGGTCTTATTCGTTTTGGTATTTAGATTCCTCCATACTTTCTCCTATATAAAGAATTCAACAAAAAGATTAATGAAGGGGATTTAATAAAATAAATTTATTTATCTCATTTTAGGTAAATATATATACCGTTGAAAAATTATTAAAAACAATATTAAGGCAATTTTTTAATTTCTTGGAGAAATAAGTGAAGAGTATATATTTTTATATTTAATTAACTTGATTTGTCAGTCAACACAAATTTTTGAATAATGAAAACTACGTTTTTAAAATAATCCATTCTTCGCTCTTGTGTCAAAATATTAAAGGTCAAAGCGCACTACAGTTGATGACGGTGTGCTGCGCGGCGATACAGTATTTTTTCGTCGATATAAGCATCGATGGAAGCACTTTGGTCGCTCCGGAATGCGTTTTGCCTCAGAATAATATAAATCAAGATTTCGCGTTGCCGCGTCGCGTCGTTACGCGCAACAGCTCTAATGGGTTTTGACCATAAAAAGCAATATCTTTTAAAATAAACAACGCACTTTTTCGTCATTAGCTTTATGTAAAATAATCTGGTGACTAAATATTAATAATACCGATATGTTTTATATCTGTTACAATTGTAAGTAATCATATTAATAATTACATTTGTGGTTAAAAGACGATAAAAAATTATTATTTGCATTGAACA
Organism: Druceiella hillmani; assembly: GCA_039881145.1. NCBI lineage: Eukaryota > Metazoa > Arthropoda > Insecta > Lepidoptera > Hepialidae > Druceiella > Druceiella hillmani. Next base: position 15,762,013 of record JAYKKI010000035.1, read on the forward strand.
TATTGTAGGAGTGAGGTGGCTCTGGGAAAAGTGTGTATCAGTAACTTTTTTCGTCATAAAACTTTTTTCGTGTCTGATAACTTATTGTTCTTTTTTTAAATAAAGAACTTGTTTTTTATATTATATTAAGAACGTAATAAATTTTTAAACGTATATACTTACTGCAAAATATGCAAAAAAATATGTTATTTTTTGAGATTAGTGACCCAAAAAATTACAAAAAAACAGGAATTTTAGGAATCTAGGAAAACTATAGGAAAGATTTTAGATGCCATAATTTTTGGAAATATGCACCACCATGTTTTTCACACATGAAAGATATAGTAGGTAATACATTTACTTTGTGAAAAATAAATATTTGTAAATAGGTTAATAAATACTTCCTAGCCTTAAATATTTATAAATGCCTAAATGTGTAGGGAACTCTTGTTGTGCGAATTCTACTCGTACTTGAGTTACTTTTGTTAATATTCAGAGATCAGTGTTGCCAATATGAATGTACAGTAACTAACAACATTATCTTCGATAAAGCTATATGATAGAATATTTCACTTTTGTAAATACAAATGTTGCATTCCAATTCTAAGTTTATAGTTCCAATAACTTTGCTCAAATACTTAATTTGGTGAATTAAATGAAAAAAATTGTTTTGATTCTAATAAATATTTAAAATGAAAACCGGAGATATATTTACATAGAAATTTACCTCCGATTTTATTTGCAATATGTATATGTATAATATTTTTAATTAATGCATGTCATCCTTTCGGTTTAAGAATAAATGATTAACGACGTTTAACTGCAACAAATATGGCACAAATATTTTTATTCAATGGTTCAAATCAAAAGTAACGTTTTGTTTTAAAATTCGTGGCTAAACTCCGAAACACACATGTCCGCCATAACATAATAAACTAATTTAAGACCAACTTCAAGTTATTTCGTGAGCAAGATAGCGCAATCCCATAAATTGAATTCCATAGACAATATTTATCTGTCACTATAGAATGACGAAGTGTGCGAAAGAGGTAGAATATCTCCTTTTTTAAATTAATTGTTTCGAGCATTTTTTGCTTTGTTTTATAAAAGTATAACGTATTTAATATAACATCATTGGTCTCATCATGTTACATAAAATTGCGCCATGAATTTACCGCACATTTTAGTACACCTACATTCTAATTGAAAAGCTGAAATTATAAACAACTAAACTGACATAATGAAGATATTTCATGATAAAAATGCATCACAACAGGCTATGATATAGATAGTCTGGAAACCCCTTTTTCTTTGTTTTATTAAAGTATAACGTATTTAATGTAAAATCATTGGTCTCATCATGTTGCACAAAATTGCGTCATGAATTTACCGCATTTTTAATATACATTGGTATATTTATAATTTAACTGCTGAAATGGTAGATAACTAAACTGACGTCATGAAAATATTTCGTGATAAAAATTCGTCACGACAACAGGCTGTGATGTTGATAAAAAATATTCTTTTTGACATGTATCGAACGTTATCAGTGTTACAGTACTGCAATTCATGCTGCAAGTTATATGAGGCATTCCACCTACTCATTAAGACATGAATCTCTTGTTTATTTACTTATATTATATTTAATTATATAAAATGATATAATTAATTGGCGTCAAATTTTGCATCCAGTAAATGCTCTGTCATTGACTGCCTAGATTTTACGAAAAGTTAATGGCAGATGTTAGCATCAACATGGTGATACATTGGTCTAAAAAGATTTATTTTGTATTTTTTTATTTTGATTGCGTTTAATTGAATCTAAAGAGAAACGTAATGGGTATTTTTAGAGGTATATAACTTTTAAATAAAAAAACGTGGCGTGTTGAGTTGATCACAAAACATATGGTCTTTGACGGCGCAGCGCACCGCGGGAACCCGGGTTCGATTCCCGGCCGCTTGTCGAGTGGGGCTGGACTGCGGTCATGGTTGGCTGTAAGAGATTGCTCTCGTAGTAATAATCGCTATGTGTATCAATTAGATACATTAAAGTAGATAAATAAATAAAAATTATGATAATGGCCATGGTATTGACTTTATTGAAAAGATAATTTTACGACATTAGTGTTTACATACGATTTCAGGCATATGGACGTCGCAGTTGGATCGAATGAAGAGCAATCTGGATTTCCAATTCTCAACCACTTTTCGAAAAGTTGTGGTCGTATATAAGCAATTGTTATCTTCCAAGTGGTTCAACGTCTGTGGTTTACCAGCATAGACGAGCGAATTCACATATACCCACAGAAAATAATCCATAGGTGTGATATCACACGATCGTGGAGGCCAATTCACAAGGGCATTACGCGAAATTATGCATTCATCGAATGTTTCCTGCAATCAATTGATTGTGTCGCGAGCTGTGTTGCATGTTGCATCGTCTTGTTGAAACCAAAGCTCTTCAGCATTAATGCCATTCGATCAGGGAACGAAAAGTCAGTAATAATGAACATAAGGCGCTCTCTATTGACTGTAACATTCTCACCGATATAATCTTTGACGAAATACGGGTCAGTAATGCCATCAATCTATAAAGCACACCAAACAGTGACTTTTGTGGATGTAAACACAAATGGCATATAATACATTTTTCAATAAAGCAAATACCATGGCCATTGTCATGATTTTGAACTGTGTTTTTTCATTCTAAAGTTGTATACCTCTAAAAAACACCCATTACTTTATTGTTCAGTATTCATCCATCAGCTCAACCTCTACCTTTCAAACTTTAATGGCTATCTGCATAAAAATTTCACAGGTTTTATTATACAACAATAACCTAAATGCACAATCAAGACAAAATTTCGGAAGATTTTTTGACGGCACGTTAAATAAGCCAAAATTGCAGATGAAAAAAATTAACCTCTCTCAGCGTTGTATTTAGGTGAAGTTTTTCATATTTACCTCCACCCTCTATTTCCTAAAGTGTTTAGAAAAAACATTTCACTTAAATAGTCCACTTAACAACAAAAAATAACCATTACTTTGTATTTTAATTAATCCACGGGTGTAAACCATTCTTTTTTTGTTTAATTGGTATTATGTGTAACAGTACGTGTATGAAACCTTATCTAAGAGTCCAATTCCTACTTGACCAGTATTTTATTATGTATCTACAGGTATCATCGATTATTTTTTTTGTCATGTAGCCACTTATATCTTTATTTTTTATTAACCATCTTATATCTTTATTTTTTCATTTTTTGGAAATATTTGAACTCTATATTATTTACAATTTGGTACAAACTCTAAACAAAGTAGAGCTGTGGTCTACTTAAATAAATTAAACATATAATATGATAGAATTTTTCCATTGTGACTGTACGCCATTTATACAAATTAGTGATAATTTCTATTTAAAAAAGCTTTAATATTTATATTAATGTATGAAATTACTTTTAAGAGAATAATGTATATTTCACCCAAACTTTTATTTATTGAATGTTTTTCAATCACTTTTTATTGAATGTTTTTTTTTAATAAGTTTTTATCATTTTTTCAATTTTTCTGATCAGCGGAACAAGCCGAATTTAAAGGAGAACGATGTCCACTTTACGACTTCCGTTTCCTTGAAAATACATCCCAAAGAAGGCTACGCGGATAGGGATTTTATGCGAAGTATATACCTGCTAGCTTTAGTGAAATAATATAATTAACTTTGCGTATAACAAATATTTTTACACATTAGCTGTCTTGATAAATTACGCGTACTCATTTTGTTACAAGAAGCGAACACTTCGGTGTTTCGTCTCATTAAATCTTGAAGATTACTTTGGAAATTCAGTGGAGATTATTTTGAAATCTGTGGATAAAATTTCTAATCTTGAGAATTTCGCAGAGTATCTTATTTTTTAATTATCTCTTACTCCAAAAAGCTTTTCTCAACCAAGAGCTGACTAGTAGAGAGAGCACCATTTAGATAGTTACCTACATATTTGGATATGGTTTCTGCAAATTATTTGCTACAACATATTGAATAAATTGATAAATAACTCAAAAGTTTCTTTTCGTCTTTTAGTCATCTCGAAGAATTTCGCCTACAAATCACTACAATGCTTATTAAAGTTTTTTATGATGCAAATTTTATTATAAATAATTTAATTAATAAAAGCAAAATTTCCATATTCATTCGACGATTCATATTTCTAACAGTGTCATGCGCGATCCTATCTATAATTGTACACAATTAAATGAAACTACGTGATGTAGTATTATTTCTACTTTCTTTAAGTTCTTTACCGCGACCTAGGTTTCGTTGTATTACAACATCTTCAGGTGGGCTATTAGCAAAGATTCATCTCTGAGATATCTTTGTTAATAGCCTACTTGAAGATGTTGTAATACAATGAAATCTAGATCGTGGTAAAGAACTTAAAGAAAGTCGAAATAATACTACATCACGTAGTTTCATTTAATTATGAATAATGAATTTCTATAAAATTCACGTCAAATATATTCAATATAATTGTATGAATAAGTTTCTATTGATTTTCAGCGGGTTCATTAATATGTAATGTAAAAATAATATACAGATTCCACAGCTACTTTAACTTAATATGAGGTTATTATCGGACATTACGTACATTGTTCAAAACATGATGACCAAAATGATCTGGCAAAACATCTATTGATTCTGGTAAGTTGTAGTACCTACATACTTAGGTCAACAACAACGCACTCACCAATGTTATCACTTAATATTGTCATCAGTAATCATCACCTTTTCAGAAAATTTTCACAAAGTATAAGAGTATAGTTAATTAAATGTGGTAAAAAATATATAGAGAAATTGTTTAAAAAATGAGCAAGTTACGAGCTTCTAAATTTAATGGCAAAAATAGCGTAGGTAGATCTGTATATCCTATTCGCTCTCGTGTATATAATGAGCATTATTAACAATGACGTCATAATTCGGTATTGCCTTTCTTATTTAAATACTAAGTTCAAACCAATTAAGTATAATTCGACCAATTTACAAGATTCGTGAAAAAATTATTCATCCCTCGTTAGCTTGTACCTTGAAATTATGAAATGTGAAATGCAAACGCACCTTTTGTTTTATCAACTAAAAGTTTTCAGTGTAGTAATATAATATGACTACATTCCGTCTTCGCACAACGTACAAGAATATAACATGACTACATTCCGTCCTTCGCACTATGATATGACTACATTCCGTCCTTCGCACAACGTACAAGAATGGTTGAGGTTCGTTAAAGAAGAAAGTCGCAATTCATACGGATATCACTTTTTTATGGTAAATGTATAAATAATTACGTATCTCAAACTAAAGACTAAAGACTATCACCCAAAAGTATTGGACTAAGATGGCTAACTAACATCTCTGTTTGAATTTAATAAGTTCTAGGCTGGGAATCCATAAAAACGTAATATATTTTCGGTAGCGGTGGAAGGGGATGCCAATCACTCCGATACCGAAAACTAAAAATAGATTAGAAAGAATAATATAGATCCATAGTCATAATTTCTTTACAAAAAGATTTATTTGTATATAGGAATAGGAGAGTTAGATAGATAACATGTTTATGACATGATTGGAGCGTTGGACGCTGGACGACCCTCAATTTTTGTAGTTAGTAGAGGAATGGAAGTGGGAATTATGTGAAAGTGGTCAAGTTGGTGTAGAAATTTCGATTACCAAAGCTTTCCATCATATCGATAATAACATACTTCTTATTCGGTTTGGAGAGACAGGTTTCTCGTGGATGTTATTAACACTTTTACATGAAAACGTCTCACTTTGCAGAGTAGGCATGCCTGTTTAAAAACCTAGCATTACGAAAACTAGCATATCTATCCTCGGCTGTTTCTGACAAACTATAAGTGATATATTCCAGATTCTGGTGTCCATCGTTTACTCAAGATCATTGTTAAATGATGAAATTATGCATTTTTATTTTTAAATCAACGTCATACGATTTCGTCTGTATTTTTTCAACTTTGATATCAATAATATCATACAAAGGAGGCAAAGTAAAGGGAAAGGCGAAGTCCCACTCGGATCGTACGGGGCTATTCCGAGGCTGTGGGGACCCGTAACGTCTCTCATCATACAAAAGAAGGGACCTTCGAAGTACCTCTAATAGTGTCCCGTATCTACAATCACAGCGCTTCCACCGAAACAGATTTTAAGTACTGGCCCTACTCAATGAGTCATTTAATAACTTCATTTTTTCGAGAACGCACTTGGCGAACGCTCTAAATGACTCAAAGATCGGTCCATTCTCAACCAAATCTCGGTTATTAAAGATACCACGTTCTAAGATGATTCACGTGTTTCTACTCTAATGTTAAGGCGCATGGTCTATATCAAAACTCTACGCGCTTCGTTGTGCAGTATTATTCCACTGCAATCGTGTATTATTCCACTGCAGTGGTATAACACGCGATTCATGTCCTGCGTTTCGAAACCGCAGGAGCATGCTGGGTTATCTCGAAGGGCGAATCTAAGCAAACTGGCAAGGAATGCGCCATGCCCCGTTGAAAACTGCGAAATGTAGTAATCGTTGACGAGCCAGTTCTTACGCAACCCCTCGGATACGTCGGGGAAAAATAACATAGTCGTTTCCACCTTTGAATCTGGGGAAGACCACCTAGTCTGCCAATGAGCATCAACGATATTTTTTGTCAGCAAGGGATTCATTTACCAAAAACTCGAAAGTGTTATGGACCATCAAAACTCTTACCTCGTGCCGAGGTGAAATTTGCCGCGCGTTTCAGGATCGAGAGGTCGGCAGGTAAAAGAGCCGCCAGCTGTTGAGCAGGTTTTATAAGCTTTGGTCAGCACTGATAGCGGCAAACGTTGCGATCTCAGCACAACCCGTCTAACTTGTTAAACTCCAACGCACCACGGAGACCAAACCGATGGCGCATAGGTCAATATACCAAGGTATATTGCCGTATACATCAGCTTGAGACTAGAATTAGTCCCCATCCAGCTACCCGAGCCTTCTCACCGATATATTTTACTTGCCGGATAATTTACTTGATCCCATGTATTTTGCCCAAGTATTTTACCTGATCCCGCACACCGATCCTGGCCAGCCTGACCAGCCATTACTATAGATGGATCCCTCGCCAGTCTGCCCTTGAAGAGTACAGCCTCGGACTTTTGTGGAGCAAAGCTCCGCTTATTCTTAGTGCCTATTATTCTTAGTCACGTAACCTGGCGAGAAAATCGGCTGCCCGATTTTCTAATTCTCTGCGGCTCGCTCCTCCGACTATCAGCAGAGTGTCATCCGCATACGCGATGGTACCGCATTCCTGAAGGGGTATCGCGAGTATACCATCGAACAAGACATTCCACAAGATAGGACTGAGGATCGATCCCTGCGGACAGCCCCTGGTCAAAGTTTTCTGTACTATTATGTCTTTATCTTGCAAATAGACAACTCGATCGCTGAAATAGTCCATTAAAATTCAACGGAGGTCTGCAGATACTCCCCGTGACTTCAAAGCTGATAAAATGGCTCATCACTCATCGTGCGGAGCTACAGTTCCCCGTGGGTCGCATTCACCGATTGCTCCGGAAGGGAAACTACGCCGAACGCGTCATTGCCGGCACTCCTGGTCACCTCGCCGCCGTAACGGAGTACTTGGCCGCTGAGGTGCTTGAGTTGGCAGGCAACGCTGCTCGTGACAACAAAAAGATCCGAATTATGCCGAGACTCTTGCATCTGGCGATCCGCAATGACAAAGAGCTCAACAAACTCCTGTCCGGTGTGACCATCGCACAGGGCGGTACGCGCCCAACATCCAGGCCGTGCTTTTGCCCAAGAAGATCGAAAAGAAGACATAAATTTTTATTTACCTTAAACAGTAATTAGACCTAAAAATAACAAAATAAATTCCCAACACACATGCGACCGTTTAGGCGACACAACCTGCTTCGTTTTTTTTCGTATTTGGCCAAAAGGCGTCGGTACTTGAATTTTAATAATTATCAGCCAATATTAAATTGGCTTAAATTTAATACGGTTGGGAGTGAGCCAGAAATTCCTGAGCATTCCTAAAAAGGTTGGACGAAGTGATCTAAAAGATACGCTGATTCATGGACGTTTAGAGCTTCTTTATCTGTATCCATTGATAATCCGTAATATTTTGATTATTGAATGCAGAATAAAATAGGTATAACAATATATTTGACAGTTTGTGTACATACATATATACATACGAACGTATATATTGATGGAATACTGTACTAGTGACAATTCCGGAGAATTCAGATATTTTCTGTATTGTCCATCAACATAAATAACAAACTTCGTACATAACACCGATTCACACGTACATTATTTAACCACGATAAAAAGAATGACAAAAGAATGAATATGCCACCAATAGCTATATCTAAAATTGTGATTAGCTAGTTCCCATTTTATTTCTGCAAGAGTGTATTCATATGTATATCGAAAGTTAGCAGCGTACGTCCAGACATGGAATTTATGTAACGTATTGTTGTAATATTATAACAGTGTGCATCGCCAAGTTAATACAGTGTTATTTATTTCTTATATTTAACATTTAGAGAATATAACTATAATAAATTATAAAGAACTTTTACAGTGACACACACGTGACAATAACAAGTCCAACGTGACAAAAACAAGAACAAGATTATGTTGTTCACGTATAATCATTTTCCAATTATCTTTTGCGATAAACAAAAACTGGTATGTTATAGTAAAACAATGTCTTTTGACACCATTAACTTATCCGAACTTGAATGATCTAGATAAAAGACAATTTGCCAATCATTGTTAAAGTGAACATCGCGTTGTAAAAATATTCGCCGAAATTTAATTCAGAGTTATATTCTGAGTTCATCCATTAAGGATTTTATAGACTTATAGACAGATGAACAAAGGTAAGAGCGAGAGCGATGATGTTATGAGTTAGAAAGAAATAGCGTAATAAAAATTGTTAAATGTAACGCTTTTTCAAATATATTACGTTACAAATGTCTTACGGTATAACTTTTGTACTACAAAATTATCATTTACAATAATACACTTGCAATTTATAAATAAATAAACTGTTTATATTAAAATTTGACATAACGAAATCACGCTGTAATATTTAAACGTAAAACGTTGTCCCGACTCCCTCTCGCGTTACATAATTTCAACTTGGTACCATAGTACCTAACCCAGGGTAGGTTAGGTACAATGGTACCAAGTAAAAGTATGACGTGATATGCAAGTTATTTTAATAATCTAATCAAAGTCACAAGCATGTACAATACATGTTAAATATCTTTATGCATCAATCAGAATGATGTTAAAGAGACTTGCATGTCATTGCTAATTGATTAAAATTGGAAATGGCATTACAAAGCTATTTTAACAATACTTGTGAATAGCATGATAAAAAATCGTAGTCTTGTTCTCCTTGAATAAGGCTATTATTCATTTTATGTGCCAGCATTACAGAGTACACTTAATATTCCATTTATTTCTTTATTTTCACTTTCGAGCGATAGAAAGTTAACATTTCATTGTTTTACTTTCGAGTGACAGAAAGAAAATGTTGTAGTCGCCCAAAAGGTGAAGTAGAATATAAAAACCTTTTAAGTGACAGTAGAATTCGTTCTACAAAGGTTTCGCACACACTTGGCGCATAGAATTTAAGGATACATAGCATACTTAGTATTAGGATACATAGTATTTCTATTACACTATTTACATATATTTATATTATTTTTCGGTATACTCGTAAAATCTATACAATATACACAATTAAATGAAACTACGTGATGTAGTATTATTTCTACTTTCTTTAAGTTCTTTACCACGACCTAGCTTTGGTTGTTTTACAACATCTTCAGGTGGGCTAATAGTGGTGGGTAGCAAATATTGTCGTGTGTAGAATCTTAGAAATGTTGGAGAATCTTTGCTAATAGCCCACCTGAAGATGTTGTAATACAACGAAACCTAGGTCGTGGTAAAGAACTTAAAAAAGTAGAAATAATACTACATAACGTAGTTTCATTTAATTGTGAATAATGAATTTCTACAAAATTAACGCCAAATATATTCAATATACAATATAATAAAACTAACACAGTGATTTCTGTGAATGACAAATATTTTAAAGAGCGATTGATTTGGCATATAGAATGACAACAGAAGCCAGAAAACCTGTTCTAGAATTGTTGTTTGTCTCTCTGTCTGTCTATGTCAATCACGTAAATAGGCTTACTGGACGTATTTTGATTATATAGTTTGTACCCTCGAATGTACGGTAATAGTTTATGCCCTCCTTTTATCCGGATATTACAGATTTAAAAAAAACTGACTTGGTGAATATTACAATAATGAGTTTGCCATATTTAGCCATCTATTAACGTTTTACTAAACTTTATGCTCATAGATATATTGCGATATGGTACTGCCAATATTAGTAATGTCATCTATCACATTAGCGTTTTAAAATTTACTACTTTATGCTTATAAAAATATGACGACACAGTATTGCTAACGCCATCTATTAGCGTTTTAGTACACTTTATGCTCATAGAATTCTGAGAAAAAAAATAAAAAAAACCAAAAACACAAAAATTCCTAATAACTTTTCTTATTCTAAATTCCACGCAAACGCAGGCACGGGCACAGCTAGTATTCAATTAAATATATTAATACGCCTTTCACAGGCATACACATATCGCGAATTTCTCAAAAATTATATGAGATTTAAAGGTTAAGAATAAACTTTAGGTTAACCGATAGAAATGCTGTTTTTTTTCATTTTATCTTACGCAATTTCAGAGGTATGGTAGGGGAGGCGATATGTGTTTTTGTGAATAATTAAGATAGTTTTACAGCAATATCTGTAAAACTGTGTTACGTTTTGCAAAATTGAATGGCAGTGTGTGGCACTACCGCTTTTATTTTTGTGAAAACGTCAATCGTGTATGTTATATTCCTACGAGTAAGAAATATGTAGAGCAGTAACGTTCGACACAAAAGTGGCCCCGCAAAAATTATGCCGCCTTGCAAAATTATGCCGCTCTTCAATCAGTCTGTTGCTAGACGCCTGACGACAGACGACGCAGCGTAAATTTTATCTTCTAAATCGATAAACACGTTAAAATGCCATCCTGTATTATAAAAAATTGTTTAAGTGCATCCCATACACATAATACGTCAAATGGGATTACATTTCACAGGTTAGAAATTTATTTTGTTTAAGTTTAAATCAATTTGAAATTAATGATAAACGGACATCGCACGCCGTAACTAATTATAAAGGTAAAGCACGTACTGAAGCATATATGCGTTAAAGAAATATTACTAACTTTGTATTTTATAAATTGTTTTATGTGTACGTATTTGTTTTATGTATAAAATGTTATTTTTTTAATAATTATTTGCAGAATTCCTCAAAATCACAAAATAGATATTAAATGAATTATTATAATTTCACACAAAACAAATAATAGTTGGCGGCTTTCAAAATTTTCCGTTTTGTGTTCTTTACATTTTAAAGAACACGATTTTTACACAACACCAAAATGATATTGCAAAATTAACAAGACAGCAGTCCCATCCTTATTCATCGTAACATTTTCTTAAACTGTGACTCCCGTTGTACTTTTTTAATGTCTGAAGGTCAATATAATTGTCTAACCAGTTACTTTGAACTTCAGACATTAAAAAAGTATGAACTGTTTTCAGGACATACTACTTCAGGACACACTACCGCTTACTAATTTAACCACATTTGGGGACTCCACAAACCATTTCAGTATACACGACCGCCACTCATTTAGCCACACTGTTAATAGATCAACCACCCCATTTACCAACGTGTCATCATCAAATTTAGAATCTGCATTATATACACCTAGGAAAGAAATATTTAAAAAAAATTAAAAAGGACAACACAAATAAGCGCAGAGGTTAGCAAAATTAAAGAAAATGCGAAAGATCAATAAAAAAATTATGAAAAAATATGTATCTCTAAAAGAATTAACTAAAACTTTAAAAAGAAATAGATTTATAAATAGTGATACTTGCGCAGCTCTAAACAAAAATGTTGTTACCACTGAAATTATAAATAGAATGTGTTTAAATAAAAAGATAAATCGAACCACTGTTATACTTTCACCAACTTTAAGGAAATTTGCGCTGACATTAAATTACTATTCTCCCACAGGCTGTAATTACGCAAGATCAGTTTTTGATAAATGTTTACCCCATCCATCCACTTTAACTAAATGGTATCAAAGTATTGACGCTAATCCGGGATTTACTAGTGAAGCATTCTCTGCTCTTCAAAAAAAAATTTCAAAACAGTAATTTAAAATTTTTTGCTCTCTTATTGTAGATGAAATAGGTCTAAGACACCAAAAATTATTTAACGGTAAAATTTTTGAAGGCTTGGTGGCTGCCAACGAGGTAGGTAAACAGGCGTTTGTTTTAATGTAGGTACTAATACCTATTAGTGATAATTGGAAATTTCCATTGGAATATTTTTTGATAAACGGTTTATCAGGTGAGAGAAAAGCTAATTTAATTAAAATATGTTTAGAAAAATTTATTGAAGTTGGCACGGAAGTCGTATCCCTAACATTTTATGTATGTAGTTTAGCAGCGGCGAAAGAATTAGGTTGCAAGTTGAAATACCTCTAGCAAAAGTCAAATTTATCGGTCGAATTATGTGATCACTTTGCGCGTGCGCATTTCGCGACGTCCAGTCTCCACCAATGTTGGAGCACTACATCCATTTTCAACTAAATTATTCAGCCGTATGTTGTATCCATGTTACTTTATAAATAACGTAAACGTTACGGAGTTATTAGCCTTTAAGCAGAATTCGGTATGTTGTATCATTATGAAACTTTTATTTTGACAGCTACGTACTTCAAAATGGCGCTTTATTTCAATTCACGTAAAGGTACCTAAAATATTTGACGTTACACGCTGACTTTACATGTTAAATAAAGATTTCTTTCGGTAATTTAGTAAATTAGCCTTACTTCTGTAATTAATTGAGCAAACTCAAATGTAACATATCTAATTTTTATTGTTACATTATACAAATTATGTCATGTATTAAATTAGATAACAATAAACATCGTTATATACTTCATCTCAGAAAAAAGTATTTTGCATTTACAGAAATGTTTGCAAAACCGTACTCGAGAACTGAGGGTTGTCTCGGATCCATTTACGTTACCAAATATTGCGTTTGTAAAATACTTTCGACTATCTAGATAAATAACAAAATTTCGACAATTAGTGACAAGACGAATAAATCTTGTCATCATCGACAAAATAGCTCCGTCCTTTTCTTTCTACTCGTAAAATTGCATGGTGCTATTATTTTCTCTCCACCAAGCCACCGAACTTTAATTGAAAATAGAGACAAGGATAACGCGAGTACGATATAGTATGACTATTTTTAAAGTAAACTTTAAGGCAACCATTATTGTCTTGCGTTAGCTATCGTATATGTTAAGTAAAGTAAAAGATACCACATAGGGCCGACAGAAACAGTTGTTCATTTGGGAACGATTGCCTCTCCATATCTGACATCGACTTTAAAGACGCTTTCATGTAAAAAACATAGTTTTGGAATTCTTATAATTCATCTCTTAATTTAGCACTCCACTCGAGGCATGAAATTAAAAAAAAATGAACTAAATTCTAGGCCCACAAGAGATCTTATAAAGGTTTAGTTTTTTCTTTTGAAGTACAGAATACTAAAAATATAAAGAAATATGTGTATATATACTGGCGCAGAATCCACCACCTTTTACTGGGTATTTGGGAGCGTATCATAAAGATCTTTAGTTATTTTTACATATTTCTAAATTAAAATTAATTTGGGTACGAAATAACACAATTTTTTGTCACAAACGATTTTCTTGAAAGTTTTCACATGATTAGTACTTTAAAGTTCAACGACATACTTTTACGCCTTACAGTACTCAATCTAGAACCAGTCAAGGCAATGATCTAAATCCTCTTTTGTTTTTCATTATGCTAAATATGTTGCCCTTAGTTGTAATGTTTAATCTTTTCTTTGATTTATGCAATCAATCAAATAGTGAGCGCGTTTAACGTAACGTTGACTTACGTCCGTATGCACCACACACGGTTAGGACTGTCAGTCGGACTTACTGACAGTTTAAAACATATTTCGTATCCATACTTTAGCGATTGTATCGTATACTAGGGCGCGGTCAGTAAAGTAGACTCTTGTTCCGACTCGACTGACAGTTAACGAGAAACAAAAATACGTTTTTAACTATCAGTAAGTTCGATTAAGAGTCCTGACCGTATATGGTATGCACCATATACGGTCCGGGCGTTAGTATTCTAAAGAAGTTTGAGCAGTAGGCCACAGTTTAAGGCTAACCACGTTTTAATATGCAATGATAACGTATTCTCGTGTACGTGTTCATTTTATGCATAGTTATAAGCTAGATAGAACTACTTTCGTAGATTTGACATTACGCTTCTAATGTTACCATCCGTGAGGCTACGGTGTGGTTATGGAAAATCGAAAATTATCATTAAGCGCATATTGTGCTATACTTTTACACCTCTAAAGCTATCATCCGTGAGGCTATGATGTGTTTATGGATGATAGCTATCTCCCAACTTACAGTCATATAACCGAAAATTGTCAGAAACATGGATAAGTTAACCACTGGATAACGCATAAGAACACAGTTGTATGAAAACTAAGCTAGCCACTTCTCATTAGGGTAAACGTACCACGTGACGCCGTTAGCCAATCAGTGCTTTGTCCCTTTGAGTATCACAGAGATGTAGATAGCTCGATACTTACGTATTTTCGATGTGTCAAAGTAACGGTTTTAACAAATTAAAAACATCGTTATTTAAAAAGAAGAATTTTATTATAATATAATCACCATATTAACTTAATATACTGTGCACGAAATAATGTTATATATATATATATATATATATATATATTATTTGCTAATATGAATTGTGAAATTTACTGGAGAAAAAAGGATACACTTCTTTCTCCAGTAAATTTCACAATTCGCAACAATTATTTAACAATTAACAATTTAACAATTCTTGTCGATTATACAAAACTGAGAGATATAAACAATAATGACTCGCATTGTCCAGCCACCTGTATCCATTTTTCTTTTCAGTGCGGGCAGTTCGGAAACCTAAAATGATAAGTGTAAATAAAATATAATATTTAAGTGTAAGTATATTAAGTGTAAGTAAAATATAATATTTAAGTGTAAGTATATTAAGTGTAAGTAAAATATAATATTTAAGTGCAAGTATATTAAGTATATTAAGTGTAAATAAAATATAATATGTTATGCTTAGAAATCAATGAACTTATTTTACTTTTTAAAAAATATCTTCACAATTAAATGAAAGTACGTGATGTAGTATTATTTCTACTTTAAGTTCTTTACCACGACCTTCGTATCGTTGTATTACAACATCTTCAGGTGGGCTGTTAGCAAAGATCTTTGTAAAGAACTTAAATAAAGTAGAAATAATACTACATCACGTAGTTTCATTTAATTGTGAATAATGAATTTCCACAAAATTAACGCCAAATATATTCAATAAAAAATATCTTATTTATAATTTTTGGGATTTTTAAGAAGTAACAAAAGTATCGATTTAGTTACCGATGACGGCGCGATACATCTCTAGTGGCGAAAAATTCAACAATATGGCGGAATCACTGCCGGCAATCTGACTGTAATATACGAAGATATAATTGCTTAAATAATAGTTAACAGTGTACTTACTTGTGAAAGTAATTCAATTTTTCTCAAGTGGTGATGTAGAGCTTCTGTTTTGGTAATATTTTATAGCACAAGAAAGCATGGTTTATTTAATTTTGATTTAAAATTACGAGGAACTTTCGCTGTGACGTTCGTTTTCTTACTGAAGGCGCGTAAACTCTTCGCCCGGAGCGGTGGCACAAATTGTGCCATCGCGTGGCTAGATATTTTGTGTTGATGCGTCATCCAGTGGTTATCTTATCCATGGTCAGAAAGCATATAAAATACGAGGCTTTATCATTACAGAAGAACTGCCAGTACCCCGGCACCTACCGACCGAAATAAAGCTGCTGAAACAGAATAGGATAGCCTACGTTCAACAAAACAGTGTTGATGCAAGTCAACTAGCGCCCACAGAGCGAATAACTCGCTACAGTTACGCAACCACCGCTACTTTTGCTGGTAGGAAACAACGCTATCGCTACACACAGCTACAAGTCGGCTTCTCCGAACTGGCTTCGTAGTCACCTTCGCTGTTAAAGTAGGACAACAGTCGCACTACCTCGGACTACGTATTTTCAACGGTGCGCATTAAGATAAGCTACCATTCAAAGCCGTATATCACGAGTCGTTGGTCTCTCTGAAATCGAAAACAAGGCAAGGTTACGTCGCAGCCTCAGGGAAAACGCGAGAGAATACGTAAATAGTCTCATAATTAACAATTCGAGTTCGTAAAATGACTTGACTCGCAGGCCGGGATTTCTCGCCTTCGCCAAATTAGCACTGCTGCGATTATTGCCATGGCAATCTCCTCTCTCTCTTTGCAAGCCGCATCGGCAATAGCGTAGCGATGCTTCAGGCTCTCGACCGAGTTGATTATATATACAACCCTGAGATTACGAAAACAATTATAGAAAAGTTAACATCATTACTGATATATAGCTGGTTCGACTACTCTGCCTCACAACCGAAAGATGGAACTGATTTACTCAAGCTATCTCGCTTCCTAGATCGCGAAGCGAAAAATCGGCCTCTATGCACAGACAGAAGCGATTTCGCGAGAAAATTCCACCATTCAGGGACGAATACAGAGAACATCCATCGCAGTAGAAAGAAACAAGACCAAATGTTCAGTCTCTCCAAATGTGGTGCAGGCTACGACTGAGTGCAAGAATTTTAATGAATCGGACTCGTACACAAGGTGAGACCTAGCTAAAACGCATGGCCTATGCTTCAGATGCCTACGTTACCGCAACAGGACACACATTTGCTGTCCGAAGAGGTGCAAACATCTCAACCACAAGCTACTAGATGTCGTACGAGAATGCCGAAAGAAGAAACAGAAGATGCGAAAACATAAACTGTCAGTTCTATATCGTTCTATATTCGAATTAGTACGGCTGTCCAGGCCACCTCCGAGAGATTGACCCCCCCCCCCCCCCCCCAGAGAGTCAAGAGTAGCACTCATAGAGGCTGACTTAGCCAATCAAGCCGGCGTCAAGGGCCCAAGCGACCCACTACGCATCGAAGTCATCTCCGACAGAAAAATTACCGCTCGGACGTCGTGACGAGTCGCTCTAACCATAGAGTGTGCGACTCTATAACATAAGATGAATGTGATAGTGCTCCGTCGCTTATTGTTTATTAGGGCCCAAAAATGCACTATTGCGCCATAATTACATGCAAAAATAAAAGCTAGCAAAAGAACATAACAAACTGCAAAATTTTCTTTAATCGATACGTTAATTTGAATACATATTGTTGGATTTTAAATAAAAACGTTATTGACTACGTAGTTGCACCGATACGCGTCTCTAGTGAAGACACTGGATGTCACTATTGGGCAAGTATCGTTATCGTGAATATATTTGAAGACTGTCATCTTAATGAGATAAACGTTTCACTGAAACACTAAAATTGTTTGAAAACCTGGTTCTCCTTAGAACCTTTTGGTGTTATTATTTAATTAAATCCTGTTTTACTTAAACTTTACTCGTTCACCTTCTATTATTTATTTCAATTTTCGAAATAATAACAGCGTGTACACATTATAATTTTCTTAATTGTCTTAATAACATTTAAATTTAAAAATATCTAATTTATTATACCGATTTAGCTCGATATCGTGGTGAGCGGCTGATAATTGGGACGATTAGAGAACACCTCTGTAAAGATTGTACACCGCAAATTTATTAATATTACAAAATGTCATAATTCGAAATTAGTGACATGTTTTCGTATACAGTTCCGGAACCAGTCATGTTATTTTTTCTGACAAAATATAATTTTTTTCCATTATTTACACGACACCGAATCCTAAAATATTGTTTTTATATTTAATTCTTCATATAGTTTTTATATTCTGTTTAAATAATTTAAATTTAACACGTAGTAATAAGTAAGCAAAATAGAAAATTTGAATAAATAAAAAAGACGTTTATTTATTAAAATAATGAACGAATATTCATATGTATATCTATGATGAATACGAAATGTTATAGTATTAAGCTTAATTTAAGGAAAGATCCAAGATTAATTATAATATCCCAATCTATCTTGAAAATAATATAATATCCCATCATATCTTGAAAAAAGAGATTTGTATAAAACTTTTTTATTAATGTCGTACGGAATAGATTATTGACAGTCATTAAATAATTTTGTTTTTTAGTTCAGACTTATCTTTATCTTTGATTATATAGCGTTCGTTCTCTCCGGAGAGAACCTTTGCCAATGTCAAAGTTCAGACTTTAGACGCTTAAATTATAATATTATTTTTTTTTAGTTCAGATATCTGCCTATTATGTTAAATCATTTTATTAAACTATTATTCTATTTATTTTTAACTTTATCGCTATATTCACTCATTAGATCAAGCGGGATGCATCATTTTCATTTCATTAAACTGAATGGATTCATTGTTTACCAGAACCATCGCGCATTTTATCATTTAAATTCAGTTCAAAAAATTAAATACAATGTTTTTTGTACATTGTGAAAATATAGGTATGTCCAAAAATAATAGAGAGAGAAAACATTTTCTTCAATAGAATAGCATATTAGCAAACTCTCGTGTTTTCATTAATCAGTTTGTTGTAGACAATAAATTTAAATAATATTATAGTACGTACGTAGACCTTATAGTTTCGAAGGATGTAAGTTTCCTTAAAAAATAAAATTGAGGTGCGTCAGCTAATATGTATTTCTGCTTTGTACTGCTACTTTACTTCAATATCGTAGAGAGTGGTCGATAAATTCATGAACAACACTAAAATTTTAGAATATTTTTTGCCAGCGGGATAAAAAATATGTGATTTAAGCTTGCGGAAACTAGAATGAATTTGACACCTCTATGGTAAATATGAGCAGAGGTGGGGACGTGCATCGTATTGTTGTAGGCGCGTTTAAAATTCATTTGTTTCCAACTGGCGACACGTGTTTTCGCACAGTTCGGCGAATATTCCACTTCTATATTGTTTTTTGTTCTGTGCAGATGCGATCTATCCAGACATCGACAGACAAAAACATGGACGAGCAGCTGAAATATCACTTTGCGTTAGAAGTTCCCGTTATTCTTACCGTCTTAAGCTTCCCAAAGAGTGAGCAATTAACATAATGAATGATATATAACAAAGACAGAAGATAAACTTTACTAACTTGTTACGGAAACGAAACAATATTGAAATGCCTAACAACTATGATAAGGCGATAAAGCGGCTGATAAATACAGGAAAGAACCACAGCTATCGAGTGCGATTGGCATCGACTAATTTCAACGTAGCCGATGATGCGAACAAAGACGTATCTCCGAGTTTCGACCCGAATCATAGATGGTATCAGAACTTTCTACGCCAAAATCTTACTACCTGGTCTACAGAATAACCTAGAAAAAACAAAAACACGCGAGAGAAGAAATATAATTTTATTGAAAAAAGAAAGGAACTCTGTAATTCAATATATCAAGTAAGTACCTAAGATGTTAAAAATGTCGATTTAAGAAATTAATATTTCTTCATTTTTATGTATGGAGAAATTTAATGATCCTTTACCCGAATCGTTATATTTTTTCATAACAAATTAATTTATCGAATAATTTATAATATAAAAGTTATGAAAATTGTATTTTTCTAGAAATTAAACTAAGAGCTAATACTGCAAGCAAAATATTATTATTTATAATTTTATGTTCAATTTTAAAGTCTTCTATCGCGACCATTTAAGGATAAATTTAGACAAATAATTTTTTTTTCTATTTTCATGGAATAAAATCCAATGCTTTTCACCTGCCTATAGATTATTATCATTATTAAAAGTATCCTCCTGATTGAGCCGCTTACACTAGTATTACTTTATAATTCCAGAGGATGAGCTATGCCAAGTCCCCTTTTCCTAGTTATAAGTTTGTTATGGATTCTGAAGTTGGGATTGGAAGCGGCGCAGTATTGTACAGGTGTCTAAAATAAAAATTTTTAAGAGCTGAACATTGATTTTGTTTTATGGCGAAGTTATAACTCTGCAGAAATATAACTTCGGAATTATTCCGGCGGTTAATAAAATCGTTCCATTAAACAATAAAATTTTTCCCACCGTTTTCGTCACTTACGACGGCAGCAATACGATGAAAAAATATTTTTATCCTCAAAATTTTTAGCTTCTTTAAAACATATATTTTATGAATTATATTGAAAAACACCATTCCCGACAGCAGCCGATTTTCAAAATAGGAGATGCTTCACGCAATATCTTGAGTACTGCAATTCATAAAACTTTGCCGCCCAGATAAACACCACATCACCACAAACACAGATATTTACACGCGGAAAGCAAAAAATTGAGAAAATGATCCGAGATTATCTCAAAACAAAACATGCTCAAGTCTAACGTACCGATAGCAAACACGGAAAATATAGAGTATATACTTGTACGAACGAAACGTCTTCACGAAGCCAAAACAACACTGACCAGCGCCGGTCAAAAGGAGTCATTTGCAGAAGATATGGAAGATTACAAAAATAATACAGGTGTATGAAGCAATAGTCGACTACACTTACTAACTGTAGATTTCGTGGATGGAATAGTACAACTGAGACGCCGTATCAGTGCGGTGAATGAAGTAACTGACAGAAGAACCTTCTGATTCTAGACAGGAACTGCGGGAGATTCGCAGTTGAGGTCCGGTCCTAAATATCGATTTCGTAATCCTCCTCATCGACACCTCACTACCGTGGTACACCTGGCCGAAAGGTGACCTGACAGCCACCTACCCAAGCGCAAATGGAATTATTAGAACAGCTGACGTGTGTACCAATGAAAGTACTCAAAGAAGACATACAAAGTTAGTTATCCTACCTATCGAAACAATCATCTTCCAACTTACGAATGGACGCAACGTCGCAACGCACGATGAACGGCGAGAGAGGTGTTTCGGACCATCGTTATAGCCGACGCGGCTATCGAGCGGCCGTAGATTCACAATCTCTGGTATGGCTACCGGCGCCCAAGCAAAAGGACAAAGTGGAAGGTTAAAAGAGACTGTATGATAGTTCGAATTAAGTAATCGGTTTAGACCAACAGTTCTATGTAGCCTGACTTTGTAAAGAGCTAAATATAACATTTTAAAAATGGTATTTTATTCATCACGGAGTATTAATTTGTAATTGATCCAGCGAGCTCTTTACAGACTTCATTTTCAATAGCGACAGGACTGGTGAACATCGAATAAAGTCCTCCAATCAAACAACAGTCAAGTTCAGGGCTCTGATTATTACAGAAAATTAAAGAAAAATAGAAGAATAAAGAGTATGGTGTGACAAATTATGTCACACTTACAGCGCTTATGTCTCCGAAGTTAAGAATCTTATAGCAATATTAAATTTGTTGTTAGCTAGGAAATTAACGACATTTCTTGCAAATTTTATAAATTTTATTAAAAGGGATACGCTTGTGGTGTAGTTCTACATTATCAAAAGTTTCATCGCAGTTGTTTATATCGCAACACACTTTTACATTTGCCACTGTCTCCTTTTGATGTTTTGTATACTATTTAAAATGTATATTTTTTTTAAATTACCAGATTTTGTCGATAGCTTATTAATTTAAGAAACAATTTTCAGCCTACTTTCAATTTGTACCTACTTTAAATTTGTAAATAATCTAGTGGCTAAAATAAATGAATAAAAGGTAATTATTATTAATCGTGCCTTTTTTTCGTTAGCTTTTAAAGCAATAATTAGTAGAAACATATAATTGAAAAATTTACAACTGACAATATCAAACAATCAAATATAATTTTTGTTCTATGCAATAAGGAATAATTTAGTTTGCAATTGCTCTAATTAACAAATTTCTAAATTATGATAAGTAATCCGGAGCTAAATTTTAGAATGACAACTAGGCATATATACATATAAATCAATCGATTAACAAATATGTAAAAGAAATACCATGAAGTTAAATATTGAATCACAGGTTGCATTTTCTGCATTTGTCTCTACCTCGGTAGTAACACTCATATTTTATATTTATACGAAGTTATATTATTAATACATTCTTTATACTTAGAAAAACGATTTTTTTATAAATTAATCTTCTAAACATATTTTAAATATTGATGTATACGTTGTATGTATTTTCCAGTTGTATCGAACGTGACACAAAAGTTGTCAAAATACATACCTCACTTAAACTGTCAAACACAAAACGTCAAAACACAAGGCGGTATCGAATACAATTTAGTAAATAGAGTTATTATTGCTAATAAATCTTTTTCATATTATAAGATGATTATATTTCTCAGCGAAGAACATAAAAAACATTTAGAAATCTTGCAATCTCATTCTGTCCCTGGTAATGTGCCTTCCATGGTGTACCGAACAATTATTGTATGTTGTTGTGAAGCAAAATTAAAATTGTGTCCATTATTTATTTTCAGTTCTTGTGGATTTTTGCAAATTATCTTTGGATTTTATACACAATGGACCAAATAATAAGAGATATGCAATAGCTGCACGTAAGTAAATTATAATTTTATATATGCTTGTATAAACTACTTAAATTATATTGATTGGGCGTTTCGAAACGCAAGTTAAATAATATACAGCTGCTTTAATAAACAAATTTATTTCTCTTCGATGTTAAATATCTTAAGACAAAAAATGCCCACATAAAAACGTATTTAAATTGTTTTGATCTTAAATTTCATATTCATATTTCAGAGAAATTGAATGTCTCGGAAGAGGTTATCGAAAATGTAGTAAATGGACTGGTGTACTTAGTGATAGAGTGCTGCAAACAAAATGTTAGTTTTAATCTCTATGTCTTCACTACTCACAATATGGTTCATGCATTTGTCATGATTTTTCATATTGCTCATTAATTTTGTGAAATCACTTTAAAACTCTATAATATTAAAACAAATAATTTACTAGACAGCTTTTCTACCAAAGGTTTATTTGAAATTCTGTTACATATGAAAAATTTTACCATTAAGTTCTTTTTATGAAAATTAAACATGTCATGTCTCGTTAAGTAATATATGTATCTATATTTTAGCTACGAGATGGGGACTTTAGAGCTTCTTTATCGATAGCAAACTTTTCATCAGAGCATACTGATGTTTTACTAAAATTTTATAAGAACAAGAAAGCAGAAGTTAGCACTGCTTTAAACAGACTCTCATTACGAGCAACATCTTATCAGGATTTGGAATGGAGATTTGAAGTTCAGGTATTAGTTTTACTATATCTTCTTTCTGCTGATTTACGTAGTATTATGACTTTGTTACATATATTAATTGTCGAGTCTTCAAAAAAGATCATAAGTTGGTTCTGTATAATTTTCCTTTCCGCTAGATAACATAGAATGTACTTTTAAATTAGATGCATTGATTTCTTTAAAACTATTGCAGTATCTAGAGGTATCTTCAAAGTACAGTTATCGTAAAGTCTACCTTATAAAATGTTGTTAAACAAAAACACCTAATTTAACTTCACATTTAATAAAAAATTTAATTTAGTAAAAAGGTAAAGTGAACATTTGTCTTTTATCTCAAGGCCTATTAACACAGGTAACTTTTTAAAATTTATTGCAGTAGTTGTAAATGACTGAATACTGGCAATAATTTATTTTCAAACTTGAATGTACACATTTGGCAAGTAGTCCATTTATAAGTCAACCATTTATAAGTGGTTAGAAAATTTGGTTATGTGGAAGACTGAAATATTTCTTTGAATCTCAAAAAAAGAATTATAAAATAATTGAAATACACAAAAAAATTTCAAATATTGATGTAGCACAGGAAATGTAGACCTTTTTCAGACACCCCCAAAAAGATTTATATAGAGCGAGTTGTAAGGTCTTGGAATCAGCTGGGATCCAGTTGATTGCCAAGTTTTGCAGCTTAGATTGAGAAGACCTTTCTTTCCTCTTTAAAGACATGATTCTCCTTTTTTGTGAGCCTTTTCATATTCTGCTTCCTTCAACCCTGTCCAATTTACATCCTGATGTGCTAAGTTTATCTACATTTATTTTTTATCAAGAAGTCATGAAATCCGTGTCTTTAAAAACAAAACCATTTCTTAACTCTTAAGCAGTCAAGTACAGGGGGGGTCCAAACATTTGCAGAATGAAGGGGAAGGGAGGGGATACATTCTTACTTGGTACCCTGCTAATTATAAACTCATTAGAGGTATATAAGTTAAATATCAAGACCTTGATGTCATTTGTTAATGAATAATCATCCCTTAAAAAAGTAAATCTGGAAGTGAACTGCGAGCATGGAGCAAATCGAACTACGCACTGTGATTAAATTCCTCATTAATGAAGGAAAAGTTCCTCATACCATGAGATGGGAGTTGTTTACTGAGATTGTTGCTCTGGTAAACCCATGGTTTACAAGCGGCATGGTCTATGTAAACAAGGTCGAGACTAGATTGAAGACGCTCGCCTGAAGAAGAAAAAACTTTTTGCATTAATCGATGTATCAGATACAACAATTTTGAGAATTCTACACAATTATTTTGGCGTGACTAAAGTCAGTGCAAGATGGATCTCGCGAATGCTTATGCTGTCGCAAAAGCAACGAGTCGAGGTGTCTGAGGAGTTTTTGAAGCTCTGTACTAATGAACTTACACCGATTTTGGAAAGAATTGTGACTGGAGATGAAACATGGGTTCATCACTTTGAGCCTGAGTCCAAGCAAGGGTCGATGCAATGACACAAAAAGGGTACTCCACCCCCTAAGAAGTTTAAGGTCTCGGAGTCAGCTGAGAGTACTATGCTATCATATTGAATAAACTGAAGAAAGCTATCAAGGAAAAGAGATAAGGAAAACAGGCTAGGAATGTATTGCTTTTGCAAGACAACGTGCTGTTCACAAAAGCAAAGTTACGATGGATGCTGTTCACAAATTCTGCTTCAAATCACTGATTCACCACTCTATAGCCCCAACTTAGCTCCCAGCGATTTTTACTTGTTCCAAAACCCGAAAAAGGAACTCTGAGGAAAAAAATTTAAGGACGACAGTGCGGTAAAGGGTAAAAATTTCAGGGCAAAGACAAAAAATATTTTTTGAGTATTTAGAGAAATTTATTTCAAGATTTAATAAATGTATTGAACTTAAAGAAGATTATATTTAAAAAAAAATAGTTTCATTATTTTATTTAACTTGCAACTCTGAAGTTTCCCGGACTTTTATTTTTGACTTTTGGACCTCTCCTCGTAAGTATGTGGATATGTGGCTGTATGAAATGGCTACATGATGCCGGTTTCCATTTAGGGATCACCTCCGAAACATGCATGTAAAAAAATGTTTACGAAAATATTTGCAGTATATTATTTTAGTTTATGTACGTGCATATATTAGTTAGAGTAAATAAATTAATAGAAACTTTTTTGTCATCAACGTTATTATAGTTTGATTTCAATGGTTAAAATATTTGATACAAATGTTTATCTGTTCGTCTGTAATTTATAGTATATATCTTCTACATGACTATTTTGCCACTGTTACACATCTGTACATCGTCTCCGACGATGGAAAATTTCTTAAAAGTAATTCCTTGAATATTATGAATTTCAGATAGCATCTGATGCAGACAATGAAATTGTGTTAAAACCTGGCGCCCTTCTAGATTTTGTTTTGCAAACACCAAAATCTTTAACAGACAGTGATGAAAATGCCAGTTTAGATGACACAGCAAACAATACTGACACAAGTGCAGCGCTAAGCCTAGATTCGACCACTGACTCATTGGATCGATTGCGTATAACGAGAAGTGTGAATCAAGCTACAGCGGCTAGTCAATGCGACAATCATATTGAACATGTTTTGGTGCAATGCGATTTACCGAATCTAGTGAATTTGACGACCAAACTTGATCAGGCTTTAGCCGAATCCAAGTCGGCACATGTTAAAAAAATGTATCGTAATTTTCAGAAGAAATGATCATTGGTAGTCATAAGAATAAATGTTTTTTTATAATTTAAACAGTGGTTTCAATAAGGAAACCCTGCTTAAATTTAATTGACTGGTCATTATTAGTTTGCTATTAATTTATCATTACGGCTTGTTATTAATTTATTATTTTAATTAACTATATATTTTATTTGACACTTTTTTAATCATTAGTGTCAATACTTTAAAACATTTTAAAAGAAAATTATAGATTTAAAAGAATTCTAGAAGCACTTAAATACCATAAAAACAGGTAAACATGTTTATGGTATTTAAGTGCTTCTACAATAGATTTTTAATGGTACTGAATTAAAACTGCGATTGCGGTGACCAATTCTCTAATCTCATTTGTATAGATGAGATTTTTTATTGTTGGTAAAAGTACGTTCTTTTCTTAAGTGCTTTATGAAAATTTTTTTAAAATATAAATTGTTTCATTTTACAGTGATTTTATCAAATGAATAGCTTTAGTTTAAAGTACACTTTAGTATGAAGAAATTACAAAACTCATTGTCTTCCTTATTAAGGCACTTTTTTGACTCTGAAAAAGATCACATATTCCATAGCTCGTTTGTGTAATAAATACAATATATAAATAGGTGATTTTTTAAATATCAGCGCACCTTTTATTGAATTAAAACTATATTTTAGGCTAATATTGAAGTAAATTCAATTTTAGGCCAATACTAGAAATAATAAAACCTAACGTATTTGAAAACTATCAATGGCTATAATATGGGTTTTATTTCATTGTAATACCACATAATAACTACCTGGCAACTTATTTGAGTATATATACCAAGTTTCAGCTTAATTGTGTCACTAACCTCTAAGCTACCATCGATCGAGCAACTTATTCTGGAAGTAATCATGAAATACGGAGAAAATAATTTTGAGCCGTAATCAAGTTCCTCACAAAACAAGGAAAAACACGACAAGTAATTTCAATGAGATGTCATAAATTTACGGGGACTCTTGCGCTAGTCAAACCATGATTTACCAGTGGCATTATCTATTCAAACAAGGCAGAGATACAATCGAAGTCGACCCGCTTCCACTTCCTCAGACATTATTGAAAACTTGTATTGGAAGATGCCCAACTAAAGAAGAAGCAGATGGGAGGAATGGTTGGAGTATCCATTACAACCATTTTGAATATTCTTCATGACCATCTTGAAATAACAAGTCAGTGCAACATGGGTATCAAGAATGCTCACACCACCACCGAACCAACGTAATGTTCACGTGATATTTTGGATCTCTGTACTGTTTTTGTCTTTGTCTCTATGTGTGTGCACATGATAAGGATGACATTTTGAGCTGAATTATTATAGGTGACGAAACTTGAGTTCATCATTACGAACCCGAACACAAGTAGGAGACCATGCAGTGACATAAAAAGAGTACCCCAATCCCTAGGAAATTCAAGATGTCACAATCAGCTAGAAATGTCATGCTAATAGGTATACTCATTTACTTCAAAGATAGGGATGTTTCTATAACGGGAAAGTATTACGCTGGTCTACTGGAATAGCTTAACCCCTCTTGGGCCCTGGCAAGTGAAAATCACAACCCAACATTTAATTATCAAATAACTGCGGAAATTGTTTCAATGAAAACTACAACCATACATTTTCAGAAAGGTTATGAAATTTCCTGAAGGTTGAAATAAAGGTTATGAAATTTCCTAAAGGTTAATTTTTAATAATAATTTTTTTTTATTTACAAATCCATAGATATTAAAAAATGTAAAATTATTAAAAGCTCAATTTCTCACCTTATTTTCAATTATTTTATAATATTTCGTAAACTATGGCTTATCAAAAATTAATTTTTTTTTTAAATCTCAAATAAATTTCCAAAAAAAATATAAGTTATATAAATTGAATATAAATTAAAAATACTCAAAAAAAATTTGTAAACATGAAAAAAAGCGACACAGTGAATTGATATGTCGTTGGCTGCGCACGGAAAAAAATCGCTACAATGAAACTAGTTACCTTTTTATTTTACAGTTTGCAGAATTTGGTATAAAATTCTGAAAAACGTAGTGTAATTTTCTTTAAATAAACTGATAAATTATTTAAAGAAAAATACGGAAGTTTTCTTTTTCTTCATATGCTACCTTAGTACTCTCTAAAATAATTATAAACTGTTGTTTGTCCACGGCGCATTTTATGCGAGTTTTGATGAAAAAATAAATTTTTTTTCTGAAGGTTATTCAAATAAAATCGTATTTTTTTTTATTTACGAGACTATTTCATTACTTAACAAATTTGTGTTTTCCCCTAAAAAAGGGTTATTTGCAGATATAATAGTGGTAATAACAAAAAACCAGCACTGAAATTCTAATAAAATTCAAAAGATTGTCAATAAATATAACACAGATTTTTCATGATTATGAAAATATGAGATACACGCATTTTGTGTAATTTTACTAATATTATTCAATACAATAGAACTTGTAAAAATAACTTCCAACGCCTTTGTAAACACCAAATGTATCTGTTTATGTAAAAAAATCTATTCTGCGCAGCTGTTTACAATCGCACAGTTGTGCGAAACATTTGGGTGATCTGTGTTATATTTATTGACAATTTTTTGATGGTTTTTTGTTATTACCACTATTATATCCGCAAGTAACAATTTTTTTGGGGAAAACACAAATTTGTTAACTAATGAAATAGTCTCAAATAAAAAAAATATGATTTGATTATCCTTTAGAAAAAAATTTTTTTTTTCAACAAAACTCGCGTAAGATTTTAAGATACGCACAATGATCATTATAAATAAATATTATTAAATTTGTAAAAATAATTTCTAACCCCTTTGTGACGACATGTTTCTTTGCTTATATAACTCATAAATCGGATACTGTTGCGCAGCTGTGTGAAACATTTTTGTGACAGTGATATACACAATTCTTAGGAATAAATATTGTTCAATAATATAAGATTTGTAAAAATAATATCTAAGGCCTTGCAAATACCTGCATTTGTTTATGTAATATATCTATATCATGCTGTTTGTTTACAAAATAAAATATAATTGTCGGCATTGGAAGTTTATCAGAATACGTACAAAAATATATCTCATTTTTATGAAATTGTCATTTTCCAACGTATAAAATATGCTCACGACCGTATCTAAGCAAAAACGTTCTGTTTTAATTTTTTTTATAATTAAAACATGTTTTCATATTATCGTAAAAATATTAACAATATACCTATAATGATTACTACATACAAGAACATCACATTAATTGCAAAACAAATCAAACTCATTATTGCAAAACATGATAAGCTAAGACTAACGCCCAATTTATTGAACAGGTAAAGTATGAAATATTTATAAATTTTTGGTTAGAAACATTTTTTAAATACTTTGTCACAAAATATGTAATAAAGCGACTAGAAAAAAATATTTCACGCTGAAAATGTTTAATATTACAATTATAATTACTTCAGAAGTGCATACTGCCATATTTTCTTGGCGTAGTTTTATATGTGTGAATTCAAGGTACACAAATCGTGTGAATTTTAAGATGTTTCATAAAGCAAATGAAATAAAGATAATTTTCAATAAAGTCAGATTATTTTGATTTAAATATAATACAATGTACATCGCAACAATGGTTAGCTTGCTTATTGTTTCATTTACTAAAGACAGCTTACAGAAACAAAAGCGCAGTTTAAAAATGGCCGACAAGTGATTTAAATAATTTATTATAACCATTTAGCTGCCCCAACAACATTATACCGTGCTATATGCATATATCCAACACTGTAAAAAACATTACAAGGTGTCGACCATTCATAATTGTTTTGTCATTTGAGAAGTTGGTGAGTACGAGTGTCCGTTTCGGAACTAATATCGGTTCAGCCTACAATGGGGTATAAAAGTATTGATATGAAAAATTGGCAAAGGTGTACTGCTTTTGCAAAATGATACACCTGTACACAAGAGCTCTTGTTTCGATGGCTGCTGTCGCAAGTGCAGCTTTCAAATATTACAACACCCACCTTAAAGCCCAGACTTGGTCCCTTATGACTATTTGTTCCCAAAAATGAAGGAGCTTTGAGGAAAAAATTTAACGATGATAAAAAGGTCACATCTGCAATTTCAGCTTATTTTTAAGATAAAGCCAAAACTTTTATTTAATGAGTATAAATAAATTAATCCACCGATCTGAGAAATGTACTGTGGTTAAGGAAGAATATATTGAAAAGGAAAAGTAGCACCACCTTTTTTTGACCTTCCTTCCACACCATTCCAGCTTTTTGACCTCCTATCATATTTATCTTTATTAAAGCTGCTACTACAAAGAGCTATGTCAACCTAACTTACCTACATTGAATTTAGAGCATACAAAAAAGGTACTACAAGTACAATTATGGTTAGGATGCGTTAAGGTACCAATTGAATGGTGGTTCATTAAGAATTATTGCAATGAATTAGCCACCAGCATCTAAAAATTTATTAAAGATGGTCCTTTATTATAATATATGAAAGATGCTCCTTTATTTTAAAACCAGATATGGCTCGACTTGTGAATGAAGAAACAGTGGCTTAGATTGCTCTCTCCCTCTTATGATGAACTTGATGAAGTCGTTGAATTTGTCATTAATATCTCCTGTATTAAATAAAAATGATGTTTGTAATTTTTTTCGCTTTATACTATTTGTTAATAGAATATTTTTTACTAAAAAAATGTAAAATTTTGTTATTTTCAACGATTTTTGTGTTTTTATTTTTAACTGATTACAGATAACATTATATAGCCGCCATTTTGTATCAGCAGTTAACAATTTCATGGCTGATAAATAATCGGCAACATCAAAACCTTTTAAAATCACATTTTTCTTCGAAATAATCTTGAAATATAACAATTACATTTAAAATAAATTTTCTTTAAATTAAATTTCTTTAATCAAAAGAATTTTTTAAGAAATCTTAAATTTTTAATGGAGAGATAGTAATTTTTAAGAGTTAAACTTTGTGGAAATGGTCTTAAGAACTCTATCAAAAAAAAATAAAAATTTAGTCAGTACAATTGGGTTCTGAGGTTTTTTTTGGGCTAATTGCATTCGACTGGGTGAAGCCAGGATAGGTTTTTACTCTATTATAACCACTACATGTAAGTTTCCAACGTTCCAATTCGAGAATAAACACCTTTGAAAAACATAATAAACTGTAGAAACTGAGTTTTTGTACATTCCGTTTTATTTTTTTGAATCTGAATTGTTTACATCAAGCATTGAGTTTCGTGATTAGAAGTGCAGAAGAATATTGGCCATCTATTCATTAAGAATTTGAGACAATTTAAGATTCGGTTTTCTGGTTCTTACCTGCAAAAATATGGTGCAGCAATATTGCTTAAAGTATTATTCAAAAATAATTTTTATCATTCTAAAATCACACTTGCACAAAATCCATCAAATTTACTTCAAAATAAAAATGCAACACTCAAGACAATTAAAAATAATATATAATATTTCTTTAAAACATAAAAAAAAGATAATCATTTATTTATTTGTATATATATATATATATATATATATACATATATAGTGAAGTATATATGCATATATATATACATATATATTAATATATTGCGTCGCTGATATTGCGTGCGCCCTTGGATAGCTGGGAATAAGTTCGGACGAATGATCGAGCAAATGCACGGTTCACTAAATGACCTCCTTGCTTGGTGTCGATATTCCTAGAGCCTCTTCATAGCCTGATTTAGAATCTAGCTTGTCTGTGGAAGAAATTTAAAAATTATTTTTCAATCATATACCTAGATATATTTTGTATTTTCGGCAGAGATCTGCGACTATGGGAACCACTTTTATCATGTGTATATTGGTGGGGAAATGTCCCCTTATAGGGACCAAAAAATTTATATGACACGGCTCGATCTGAAGCTTGACACATATGAAAAGGTAGCTCATGCATTGGATATGGAAAAAAGGTGTCAATTACATTTTTAAAAAATTTATCGATACTCCAGCACAAGCCATACGCATTACAGATATACGACATAATATTGAGTGATATATGAATGGCAGAAACTAAATATCGCCAATTGGAAAACAATACTTCCTAAGTTGTGCCAATGGATATATCTTTTGACAGTTATGATGTTGTTTATCAAAAACAAATATAGGTTTCTGATATAGTAAACAATAGCCTCATAGCTGGTAGAACAGCAGATTAAACAATAGTTTAATATTTATTGATAATACCCCTTTATCTACAAAATGGTTTTTGTCACTTTTTTTGTGTATATTTAGTTTTTTTTAACTACTATATCTCAAATGATGTCCGAA
The DNA here is from genome assembly GCA_039881145.1 of Druceiella hillmani. Classification (NCBI taxonomy): domain Eukaryota; kingdom Metazoa; phylum Arthropoda; class Insecta; order Lepidoptera; family Hepialidae; genus Druceiella; species Druceiella hillmani. The sequence goes on from JAYKKI010000035.1 coordinate 15,794,597, forward strand.
AGGGAGTGTTTTCACAAAAAAGTGTTTTGAAATAAAGATAAACAAAAAAATTATCCGAGACTGACAAGGAAAATCTGGTAAATTCTTATTAAAAGTTTTGATAATGAAAAACTATCAACAACATATAACAAAAGGCAACTCGGAATTTTTTTAAATCTTTATGTCAACTTTACCTCCTACCTATGTAAAGTAAGCCACGACATGATGAATGCTATACATCTCTATCCTGACACACAATTAGTGGTATGAAAGCGCCTGGGCCAAAACTTCCGAAAATAAATGCAATTTTCAAAATCACCATAGATGTAATCAGCTACAATCAGGTAATGTTTTACCATACTTGACTTACTTTTCTATATGCTTTTTGGCCAATAAGTTTTTTTCACGCTGATAATTTTCCTCAAACCTATTCCTTTATGTCCTTTCCTATTTTTACCATCCCAAATCATGTCAATATTTTGTTTTCTTTTTTAATTTACTTTTATATTTTTTTTAAATTTTTTTTTCGTCTAATGTGCTATAAAGAATTTTCATTGTAAAATCTTTTAGTTTTCCAACTAAATTTCAATACAAATTGTTGTGGTTGCCTGGAAGAGATTGCTCATGTAGCAATAAGTACGCCATATGTACTATACATAAAAGTTAATAAATACATAAATAATTTTCAAAAATTCAGCGATGACCTTGTCCTCCATTGCTTTGCTCCTGTCGCCCACTTTCTCAAAATGGGTTCCCATTTCCGCCCATTATCAATTATTGTAGCATATTTTTCATTCTTTTGGATGAGTGCAAAAACATTGAAATATATTCAAAACACTGTTGTATAAAACACATGTAAAAACATACATTTCCTGCATTAAATTTGTGAGTGACTGTTATGTTATCTGTACCGAGTAATACTGAAGCATCACTTATACTGCATCATGAATCTTTTTACTTCTATTTAATAATACAATCTTTTTTTTGACCCTGCCTTCTTGTTTTATGTTAACTGGCTGTAAGTTTTTGGACATTGTATGTAATTTTCTAACAACAAAAACAATCTTAAATTAACCGTTTGAGTGCCGACGAGCGCCATCGTGCTCGTGCACATACTAACTAAATTTGCCACGAGCGCAATGGCGCTCGCAAAATCAGTTGCTGTTTAGCGCGCGGTAGGGGAGATCGCTCGCACGCATCGCTCATTTTTTATCTTTCTACGTGTTACATAAAGTTCAAATTATAATATTATTAGTAATTACAATATACAAAGGATCCAGGAAAAGAACATTTTTAACCCATAATGTCGGAATACGAAAATAATTTGAGTGAAAATGATCGTTTTTCAAGTTGTGAAGAAAGTGATAGTGGGAGTGACATTGTGGTGCACCCACAATTTGAAGTAATGCAAATTTTGAGTGATAGTGATAATAGTGACGATAAAAATTATTTTGCTGACACGGAGGATGTACCGGACTGCGAAAATGATGATGTGACCTTGATTTCAGACTTTGTTATAATTTTTGTTCACAATATATATTTCCATAATTTTTGGAAGTGATACAGTTTTTTTTTCGAGACAAGGGTAAATGACATCAAAAACAAAAGATTTCTTTGGCATTTTTAAATATATGTGAGTAAAAAACCATGGCACTAAAACGGTTAATATTAATTTGACAAAAGTCACCATACCAATGAATGTATTGAAAGAAATTAAGAGCGAACACCTCTTACCTTTCTTGGAAGTCTTTTTATCCTTCTTAGATTCCCTCTCTTTGTCATGTTTCTTTGTCTTCTTCGCTTTATCAGTCTTATGCTTCCCTGATGACTCTGTCTGCTCCAAGCCCTCAACTATTCTCTCCTCTGTTCGCCTCTGACGACTATCCTTCTCCTTTCCGGACCTAACCTCTATTTGAGAATTATTATCACTAGGATCCTTCTTCTTAGACTTGGATACTTTCTCTTCGCCCGTATCGATCATTAGATCGATGACCACGCGCTCTTCTTTTGGTTTTTTCTTCCGCCGAACAGTCTCAGATGATTCGGAATGCTTCTTCTTTGAGTTTTTATCTTTGGACGATTTCTTACCGTCATCACGGTGTTTCTTCTTCGTATCTTTCTTGTCTTTGTTCGTCTTGCTTTCAGCGATGGGTGCATCTGTGGCTTCAGGCAAGTTATTTCTGTATGACCGTGTAGGAAGAATTTCATCGTCTCGAAGTGGTCTGTAAAAAAGAGACATTGAAATAAGTTTTGAATGGATGTTGAAAATAAACTAATTTGATAATTGAAGTAAATTGAATATTAACATTAAAAATAAATAATATACTCGTAAAAAACAAGTTACGTAGACATATATAAGTGTTACGAAACATTAATTGTATGAATAATGTATATTTTTGGTTCTCATAAAAGATCTGCTTCAACTTTCATACCATATATATATTTTATTCGTATACTGGCGACCATTCGTATACTGGCGACATTACCTGTGGTTTCCTCTGTATAAATTTTCAAATAACCTTTTTGGTGCCAAGCAATTATATCAACGACAAGACTTGTGGAGGTCTTGTCATTGATAAATAGTCGTTAATATGTCACTAATCAAACTAATGCAATTAAAATAAACCACCAATAACCCAGACCAATCACAAACATGAATTATTTTTGATCAAATGTTAAGCATTACGCTACTAGCTGCAACAAAATTCAGTCTACCATTAATTAATTGTCAAAATTTGTTGCAGATAGTGTTTTCTAGATGTAAGGACTGTATAGAGTGATTAACATACAAACGAGTGTCATCCTGTTCTCACAGTAATAGATACATATCATGCCATCTTGCTCACACTCTCATACTATTTTTGTATACTGTGCCATACCTATACCTATATACTAATTTGCTATACACGACGACAGTTTGATATTTATTCATAGTATGCATAAATCTCAAATTACTATGACGTCAATATGATGAAGATGTATTTTACAACAATTGCACCTATTTAATTTTGAACTGTACCTCGTACATTCTTTACTCGTATATTGTTGAATTTTGGTAAGTGATCTATATTGTATGCATATACACATAGCCATGAATATATGTAATTATTGTTTATCGTAAAATGAGCAATTTTGGTAACTTTTTAATTGTAATAAATGAATATAACCATATATACATATATATATATATATATATATATATATATATATATATATATATACATATATACATATACATATATACATTTACATATATATATATATCTATATAACCCATATATATGGTTTTATATATATATAAATCTGGAGCTGGTTTTACGGCTCTGACACATCGTTTCAGATTATCCCATATATGTTCTATCGGATTGAGGTCGGGACTTCTAGCTGGCCAGTCTAACCGACGAATTCCGGCCTCCTGCATATATGCATCAACGTCTCTAGAGCAGTGGGCGCTATTCCAGTCTTGTTGAGTCACTATTCCTTAAAACACTATTCCAGTCTTGTTGAGTCCAAAATTTTGAGCGATCTCAATCTGGCAATTCAATGCTCACGGAGCAATGTAGGGCCCCGAGCTAGGCGATAGCTACGTATATAATATTTTGTTAATAATATGACACAATAAAAACCGTCCGTTTTTTATGCAAAAGAGTGTATAGATATTTATATATATATATATATATATATATATATATCAGTTATTTACTCAAATTAATATGAATTTAGTAAAAAATGCTAAATAATTATCATTTGACACTGCTCCGTTATTTAGCAATAGCCCTAAAACTTATATTATTGACGGGACTCAAGTATTTCCACCAACTCAAACAAACACCTATACATTCATACCTCTGGGACCTAGACGTTTTTTACGTTAACGGTACGGCATTACGTTTTTTCCTCATCTATAAATCTGAATTCTGTTACTGAAACAGCACTAATAATCAAAAGCAAAATTTAAAAATTTTATATACATATAATTTTTCAAATTGTCACTCGCACAAGCCACATGTACATAGACGTCCTGCCATAGACAAGAGGAGTGCAACATTTATGGTGCAATTTTTTATTGTTTATGCTAGATATTTATAATAACCGACATTACAAATAACATAACAATAGTTTTTGTTAGTTTCTTTTTTCATTTATAATTCCTAAAAGCTTTGTCAGCCCAGCCTAATAATGCAAATAAGTGGCAAAATACACAATTGGAGTACATTCCACTAGCCGCTCGCAACGCTCACGCCTGCGACCACGATCATACCTATTCCACTAGCTTGTCAACGTTGTAATTGTCAGTACAAGTGGAACAAAATAGCGTATTTGTAACTATGAATAAATAGTGGGTACTTAATATTATAGATTATATTTATTATGTTAAATAATAATTTAGACTCACAGTAATTATAAAAGTGCAATTTAATTTCTATGTATTAATAATTAGACAATAATTTAGACTTACAACTTTAACTGTAAAAGCGCAATTTAATTTCTATAGAAGTTTGTTGATTGTACCTTTTGTGTCTTTTGATGTCATCTTTATTTCTATTAGGTACATCTAAGAACTACATAAAGTGATTCTCTCCATCAATATGTTTAATTCCAAGGATTATATAAATTTATTTACGTAAATTTCATGTATCAATGTGTTAAAGTCAAATTGACAGATAAACGACCACAACAACTCACCTCGATACGCGGGTTGTCGCGGTCGTGAACAATGACGTTTTGATTATGACTGTGATCATCAAGTGGAACGTACTCTTAGTATATAGTGCACAATTTGACAGTGCATATTATGTATATTTATATACAAGCTTTGCGGTGAAAAGGTTAAGGTGACGGGATTCACGTACAGGTTTTGGGCTCTCAAGACACGTAAGCAATGAATTTAATATCACATTAAGCCAGTTATTGACGTAGTATGGTACTATAATATTATTTAATACAAACACCTAGTTTCATCCTACAGGAAAGTAGCAGGTGTGTTAACTCGAATAACAAACTATGTTTCATGAAAATCTGTTCAGGCATGAAGGTGTGATTGAGTAATGAAGATCCAAACATATTTTTTATGTTGTTATTACACTGCATATTTTCTTAAAATTATTGCACAACTGCTAGACTCTGTGCTAGAATTTTATACTAATAACATGAAGCATTTACCAAATTAATTTTTTATTTTAGTTAATTTCAAAGAATTTGTTACAAAACATTATTTTTTTGAAGTGAAAGTTCTTAGGCGGCGCTTCGATAATCAACAATATAAGTGGACAAGAATTAAGAGTAAAATTTTAAGGTGGCGTCACGTTTAGACACATGTTGTTACATGAGAGAGAAGAAAGATATGACGTAGAGAGAAAGAGAGCTATATATTCCGATACCATGGAAGTGGAGCAAAGAAGAGTGACGTATACACTATGATACAAAGTAATTGAATAAGAATGTCGCATATGCGCACATTATAGATGTACGCTACACATGAACAGCTGACGTACCACGCATACATTGTGTTATTAATATTTATCATTTTATTACGTGTTTATTTACTTTTGTGTCCTATGATTGATTATATCTGTGAAGAGTTATTATGTTAGTATATTTAAACTATTAACATTTTACCAATAATGACGTTTCTACGTCTTGAAAGCCGACGCCTTTGTATAAAATATGACCGCCTTCCGCCAGAAATTTGCGAATTTTTCGCCATTTGCACATTTTTAATAAAAAAATTATTAAATATTGCTTCTATTGAAACTAGTGGCTAAAGTTTACCTTTAAAATCGAAATAAAACTAGCTAAGTGATATAATACAAGTCATTCTATTTAGCAATATTCTTTAATGTTTCTTATAATTTTGTATAGAGTTTACTTTTGACTTTTTGACTTATATTCGTCCTTATACATACAATGAGTAAATTAAAAGTTGTTTTAAAATTATATTATTATTTTCTTCAGTATAGCATAGAAATATATAGTACTATGTCACATGATATATAGACTAAGTTACGACTGACACTTTTCATAGATGGCCAAGACAACTATTAAAAGAAAAAGATCTTAGAGTGAAATTACAAGGGTTGTTAAAATACAGTTTTATTTTTGAGGGGTGTCTTTGCATATATACATAAAAGGAGTGAGGAAAGAAAGTTTTCTACTAGATGTGTATGACGTCAGTGAAAATAGCGCTTTGAGTAGAGTACAACATTTTTAATTTTTTCTTTGGGTGCAATGAAATTTTGAGTTTGAATTTTGTGTAACATTCTTCACGCAACGTTTAGTTGTGACGTCTAATGTAATGATCTATCTCAAGAAATACAGAAAATAATTACTTAGGTAACAACCGAGAGTGACAGATGAACACGATCGAATAAGACAAGAAGTGTATGCATATACGAAAACAAACAAAAATGGTGCTCACCGCTGCTATCAGCGGTTTTGTACGTTATGCGTGTCAAAAGTAAACTGTCAAAATTTTTTCAATTTATTTATCTACTATTGATTGATTTATAACTGATTTTACGTGTACTTCATCCATTAGAAGACAAACAACAACGTTTATATATTTGTTAATCAAAAGCTCGAAGGCATTATTTGTTTTTTACACCACCAGTTACGGAGGTCCTGCTCTTCTTGGCAGAGGATGTGATAAAATACCTTTTATTTTGGGTGGTGATTTTAATATGAATTTGCATCTGACGATTCTATTTCATTAATAACTTTCTGTGTGAAAAATTTAATCCAAATCTGAATAATGATCCTAATATAGCAACAACTAAATCTATAACTAAAATAGATGCCGTTTTTAAATAGTATTTAGAAAGTATAAGTCAAGAATGTACATTTCGTATTTTAGTTACAATAACGCTATAGTGTCAACTTTACCAACATAAACATCACCAGATAATACTGTATGTAACTCATTTTTTGTAATATAACTCATATTTTGTCTATATGTTCCTACCTTCATCCTTCAAATACTATCTTTAAACCGTTTAAATACTTTCAAATCTTTTAGAATATTTTCCGCTTTTTCTTTTTCGCTCTCTTCAGTTTATACCCTTTACTATATTCTTAGAAATTGAGGTTTAGTTCGTCAAAGAAGTTTCACTTCCGTCACTTTAACGCGCCTTGTTATGTCTGTAACTGTGATCTCCATCGCAATCTTGAGATTAAGATGGTAGACGATACTATTAGTAGATTTGCTAGTTATCGCCAAAAGAGACTTCAAAACCACATTAATCCAGAAGTGTCCAGACCCTCAAATGTGCAAAATATTGTTAGAATACTCAAAAGAATAAAACCTTTTGAGCTTGTTAGACATTAGAACACTAAGTGATTCAAAGGAAAGTCTTAGTCTAGACTGGACTGGAAAATCTTAGTCTTTATTTTATTGCTTATTAATAATTTTGTAATTAAAACAATACTCACACATCGAGGTCAATGTCGAGTGCACGGTGTGGATCATCTGGAGGGTGTGGAGGCTCATCATCTGAGGACAGGGACGCTCCCTCGGGCAGCTCTGTGGCGGTGCTAACCAAGTGGTGACTCACCGGTTCTATAGCATATTTAGTTTTGTATTAATTCCGTAACAACTTTGGGCTCACAGCAGCATTTATACTTAAATTTTTATTATACTGTTGTTCCTACATATATATGCACTATATAAAAAATGTATGTCCTTGATTGGCTGACTATGTAACTTTTACCTTTTTGTCCTTTTTTAAAACTACAGAGCCTGTGAAGCGTCACAGCCTCACAGATTCTTTAGTTTTAAACAAAATTTATGGTGAAACTTTGTAAGTAAACACTTCAGATTGGGATCTTAGTTAGTATGTAGTAAAAAAATATAGAAATTTTTTTTTATTGTACATCTTGATACAGGTAAAAGGGATACAAATAATATTTCATGCATCCGATTAAACAGGGTGTCATTAGATAAGTGTTTCCTAATTAAATTGTGGTTCTATTTCCCATTTTTAATTTTTCATGAAATATAAAACTTTCATGACGTACAATGTGTCGTCTAATTTTTCAGTCATGTGTTTGGAAAATCTGAAATTTTGGTTAGAAATTTCACTTACATTATCTCGGTAAAGTGGTATTAACTATTTTAAGATGTATAAAAAGCTGTGGAAGCTATGCCAGTTCCAAAACAACTTAAATATATTTTTTTAATAATACTATATGAAAGTTTCCAAGGTGAAACGGCATATTATTTGCAGAAAAGGAATTCTTATGTTCCAATGTAGCAAATAGAAAAAAATGCAATATTGAAGATTGTTTTCCATGTGCAAAGTTCTATATATTACAATATCTTTATTTTTTATATTGTGTTGTCGTTTTCTAGACATAGGAAAGTTTATGAAGAAGGCATACAAATGTACACACTTGACCTCACTTATGAAACTAAATGTTTTAAACATAAAAAAGTACCTACAGGTATTAAAAAAGTACCTATAGATACATACTGTAACACATGCTTTTTTATAAAACTTTTAACACCCAAATATTTGTTATACATAATTTTGATATATTTTTAAACATTTATATGAGAACCATAATTTCTTCTGTGAAGCGTCCAAGTTTCAGCTTAATTTTGTCATTAACCTCTAAGTTATCATCAATCAAGCAACTTATTCTAGAAGATGTCATCACGTATGGAGTAAATCGAATTTCGAACTGTAATTAAAGCTGTTCTAAAAAAGCAAAGAAAAACACTGCAAGTCATGTTGAATGAGATGTTATCGGTTTATGGGGACTCTTGGCTCTAGTGAAACCATGTGTCATAAGTAAGGCAGAGATTAATTCAAAAGTGATTGACAGATCTGAGAAATGTGTTAGAAACTGTAAATGAAACTACGTGATGTAGTATTATATCTACTTCATTTAAATTATTAACCACGACTTAGGTTTCTTTGTATGACAACATCTTCTGGTGGCAATTTGCCAACCTATACATATAATAAAAAGGCACAGTTTCTCAACAATTAAATTTTAAGCGTTCATTAAATTTTGAGAACCGATTTTACTTCACTAGTCTACTGTTACTGTAGTATTAAATTGAAACCATGCTAGATAGTTTCGCTATAATTCTAAAAGTATTGATGGTTAGAATAAAACAAACACAGGACAGAACTTCCAGATTCACCATTGGATCTATGCATGTGGCTTTAGAATCTATAAAAAAAAATATTAATCAAAAACCAAACTCTTAATCTGTAATATTCTTCTGAACTTTTGGATGGTAGTGTGTGACATTAACGCATATAAAGTGTTAAAAGTATTTCAAATAGTTTGTGTTTGTTTCTTCCATGTTTGTTTGAAAAAGTCAAATATTCTTCTGAATGCTACGGAATATAATTCAAACTCAACTCACCGTCGCTCTCTGAACTAACTTCCTTTTCCTTCTTCCCCTTCCGTTTCGTCTTCTTTGTTTTCTTTTTCTTGTTACTCTCCGTAACTGCTTTCAGATACCGGTCAGATCGTTTCTCTGCAATGTTAAAATTAAAATCAGCTATGTAACTAATATATTTCTTTTAATCGACCATTTAAAATATCTGTGAAAAAATATAATCATGATTATCAAAAAACGTACTATACAGCCTGTGATGATCTTACCAACCATGACATAAGTTGGAGTCAATGACAAAATCCCATTAATGGAAGCTAGCCAGACTAGAAAATATTAATTTGATTAATTTGAGAGGAGATAAAGAGTGCTACATCGGACATTTCTAGATCTTGAAACTTTTCCCCTGTGGAGTGTATTCAGGTGGGATATACAGTGTGTATATGAAGGAAATTTCATCTCTTCAAACACTTGTTCCATTAATCATGTGTAATCCGACAATATGTTATTTTTGTAAACTAGTCGCCCAATTTATAAAATAATTAAAGTTTCAATTTTGTATGAAATCATAATTATGTTTAAATTAACATCAATCTTTACACTAAATATCAGTTTGGCAACATGTACACCTATTGCAAACTTTGCAAACTGTCAAGGGTCAAAATGAAATGTCACTTATCCATTTAAAAAAACCTAGTTTTTTAAACACACGTACATAGTATTTAAAATAGAAATAATTTTGTTTCAGAATGTATTTAGTATTTACACATATCTAAATTTTATGTTCCGTTTTCGTGTTAAGTATCTTTCCCGTACTTCCCTGTATCGCACTTTCGCAACCAACGACAATAATTTTGACTTAAATTATCTACGTTGTGCATCTGGTATTCAAATTTTGCTTCTTATAAAATGAGTTAACAAATTTGGTTCCATGTTTATCGATATTGTCGGAGAAGTATCAGATATCACTGAAATGACGGGTTATCCTCTTGTATTGAATTGATCGTAACAAGACTTGGTTGTCGGATAACGTTCGACGAACGTTATTAGGGCTATTATAATAATGACATTCGGTATGCTAATACCATGTTGCGTCAGCACTAAGAAATGACATATTCATAACTTCACTCACTCTATATCAGAAATAAATCATCTTACTAATAAATCTTTTAACAGAATAAAATCGCATTAAACCAATCAACTGTTATGTCAAACTAAACTTTGAAAAATATTTTAACCAGAAGAAATATGCGTGGGTTGCCATAGTAAATAATAAATAATCCATAAAGGTTGAATTAGAAATAAGCTAATCAAATTAATATTATTTTATTATTAAGAAGCAAATAATAATTTAACTAAACGACAAATAAAAAACTATCGTATTAATAGTTATTCAGACAAGTTTATTTTAAAAATGGATAATAATATTTTATATAACTTTTAATATTTGAGAGAATAATGAATGGATGTTAAAGATTTTTAAATGGCAATAATTTTGATTTACGAAATGTAAACAAAGTTGGCCTTAAAATTAATTTTGATATCCTTTTCTTTTTTTATCCTTTTTATGGTAAAACTATGCAAATGAAAGGGATAGTTAGACAAGTCAAATTCATTATCGATCGCTAAGAAGAGTAATCATGCAATATTGCCACATTTTTTACGTTTATCGAAATATAAGATATAGGTTGATGCATTTTCAAGTTAATGACTTATGACAATTTTTAAATATAAAAAAAGTGGACCCTCCCCCTCTGGACACAATTCGTTTCATCGACTCCGAATACAATTTGTTTCATCGACTTTCAAATCACAACGATGCTATACTATCGCTTTTTCGTTTCGTCGCTTTTTCATTTCATCGATTTTCAAATCACAACGATGCTAAAGAAGTTTTCACTTCAAAAATAGGGGTATTGCAATCTACCCATGTAGTACTATTATAGATTAAAATCCCCAAGTTTCCTTACTTTACATAGTGTATATTGATGGTACAATCAAATAAATACCGCCATCTAGTGATGATTTCTAAAACAACACATTTATAATAGTTGCTTATATTGGAAATAGATGTCGCGTTAATTAATTAAGTACTAGTAGAGATCAATGATCTTTTTTGATTTTTATTACAAATGTTGACGAAGCCTCTAAGGGAAAAACTGTTTGGTGGTTTTTGTACAAAACGCAAACAAACACGACCTTGTTGTCATTTTATTATATGTAAAGGTTTGCAACACAATATATTATTTCAATTATCAATAATTATTAATATTAATTACTTTATTTGTTTTAAGACGTTCAGGCTGAAATTGACATCTCATACTGCAAAGTTTACTTTTGGAATTATGGCCTTCAGCGCAAATATGTAAAGTGATATTCCGTTATCAATACTTCCAATACGTTAGTTAGAAACAATATGAAGGTAGGTAATAGATAAATATAAAATAACACGTATTTAAAAAAAAATAATTCTTAAAATCACTTGCAAACTTGAGGAAATAAAAAACATAAAAGTGCTTAAAGGTTTTTTCACTGTATTCATAATAATTTGAGGTAGAGAGTAGATCTACAAATGCAAACTACAAACTAACTATCAGGACCCCGGGTAAAACTAGGATTTTAAAAATGAACAATTGAAAAAAAATCAAACTCTATACAAAGAACGTCACATACCATAATTTTTATATTTCCTATTTACAATATTATTTACCGGTTTTTCTTCATTAACCTGCCAAGGACCCAAGAGCTAATTCGCATTATAGCAATAATCACTAAGAATGGCAATTAAGTAGAAAAAGGTTTAATGAAAAGCTCATCACAACAATGCGATTTTTATGGGTAATATTTTTCAAATTCGTATTTTGTTATGGAATAATCTGGAACGAAAATTATTTTTGTTTAATATATTATTTTAAATATATATTCCCTTTGTTTAACCGTTTTAGTGCCATGATTTTTTACTCATATATACTTAAAAATGCCAAAGAAATCTTTTGTTTTTGATGTCATTTACCCTTGTCTGAAAAAAAACTGTATCTCTTCCAAAAATTATCCAATTTTAATAATTTTTTCAGTGATTTCTTAATAAAAACTTGCACAAGGATAATAAAATACAAAGAAAATTATGGAAATATATATTGTGAACAAAAATTATAACAAAAACTGAAATCAAGGTCACATTGTATTTTCGCAGTCCGGTACATCCTCCGTATCAATAAAATAATTGTTGTCGTCACTATTATCACTATCACTAAAAATTTGCATTACGCCAAATTGTGAGCGCACCACAATGTCTCTCCCACTATCACTTTCTTCACAACTTCAAAAATGATCATTTTCACTCGAATTATTTTCGTATTCCGACATTATGGGTTAAAAATTTTCATTTCCTGGATCCTTTTTATATTGTAATTACTAATAATATTATAATTTGAACTTTATGTAACACATGGAAAGATAAAAAATTAGCGAAGCGTGCGAGCAACCTCCCATACACGCATTTGTTCTTTTTTAAGTTATTTGACAAATTCTGATAAAAAAGTATTTTAGCAGGATATTTAGAGAAATAGTTGACATGTTAATACAAAGTGTGGATATAGTGATCCTTATTTGTTTGGTTCCCAATTTAATACCATTTGTCTTCAAATATGGGCTTATGCCGTAGAGTTTTCGGCTTATGGTCATGGAAAAAGTTAAATTAGTGAGAAAATGAAGAAGCATAAAATTGGCAAGAATTAGATCAGTAAGAACTTTAATAAGCAGACTCTTGGGAATGATAAAATAAAAAATACCTCACATAATATTATATACGTGCATACATGTGTGTGTGCGCATGTATATGTATGTATGTGTATATTATATATATATATATATATATATATATATATATATGTATGTATGTGTATATTATATATATATATATATATATATATATACATGACTTTTTTTACTATACCATTCCTTAGTAGCTTGCCCTACCCAAAAAGCATTGTATGACATTACTAATCACTGCCAATGAAAATGGAAAAAAACTCACCCCGGTAGTTTGGTGTTCCACTCATATCCAACTGCAGAGGTACCTCTAAGGCGATCTCCGCAACAGGTACCAACTCTTCACCGCCTAGCTGTTGGTAGGTTCGTGCGCCGCTCTCCTTCAAATAGTGCGGGTTGTTAGCCTGCTCTTGTCGACGTGCCTCTCGAAGCTGTAATGGATATATCAGGGAGTTAGTTAGGGAAATGATATAGTATATTAAATATATGAAGAAATTTTGTAAACGATAGAAATGCTATTTAAAAGTAGCAATATCTTAGTAATATCCACTATTTAATACAGTCCAAAAATTATTAAAATTTAATTTTGTTTCCTTGACAGGGATAGATGGCTCTTGTTGTAATAAGTTGACTTTATTTAAGTTACCATGAGTTCATTAAATTTAATTATATATGATTTATTGCAAATTTATTTTTATTTTATAATAAGCGAAATACATTAAATACAAATTAGATTGAACAATGAGGGAATCGGCTACATCTAACACACTTCAAGCGATTCGTCGTATACATCCACTCACTGTACCCGTCGGCTTGAAACTGATTCTTATAGAGATAAGAGAATGGGCTACACGATGGTATTCAGTGTTGCAACCCATCGCAACACTTCGTTACATTTTGAACAGCCCTCGTACAAATATTACAATTACAGATTAATAGAGGTCGTGAAAAATATTGTCAACGCTGTGTGGGGCTAAGTCAGTGAACACTTGATTAGCATATTATCATTTTTTATGTGAAGTCCCCATATTGTAATCAATCAAAATTACTTATGTGTCTAAATATGGTGTAGTGTTTTATATAAAAAGGTACCTAAACAAGCACCTTTAGAAACAACTCAAAGAAATTGAGATCCTCAAATATCTTTCTATAGATTCTTGAATGTCATTTTATGGTATAAACCATAGAAAGGCGACAATTGAAAATCGTAGATTATTGCAGTTAAAAAATATTTGTAAACTCATCAATTGTATTTAAATAATTCGTTAATAAGTATTTAGTTTTTTAAAAATATATACCCATTTATACCCCTCATATAACCTCTTTTTAAATTAGCATTTTTTTTATGAAGCTACCTATCAAACATGTATGTTACATGTTAATCCACCATTCACATTATAATTATTTTCACTAATAATTAACATTTTGTAATTTTCATAACAACTATTATATATTGTATAACAACTATTATATAGCAACTATTATATATTGTATAACAACTATTATATAACAACTATTATATAGCAACTATTTATAACATATATAGCAACTCTTTACAACTAATATATTTAATCTCTATTTGAGAACTAAATACTGCCATGTTAATGACATGCTCTGCTCGTAATATTTTCTCTTATTATTTTCCAACCATGCACTTACCATTTCTGCCTCTTCCTCTGTGAGCTGGATGACTGGCTTTACGCGCCCCGTCTTCTCATCATAGTTGGCGGCTTCTCCTCCACTGCCCAGTTGAAAGAGCCCGTCGCCGGCGCCACCCGTTGTCGTTCCCGGATCTACTTCCTCATCTGAATCTTCAGACGAAGCTGAGTCTTCATAATCCAGCCAGTATGAGAGATCCAGACTGAAAGTTAAATTTTATACAAGTAAATAAAAGATACTATAAAATTTAAAGTGTATTTTGGGAAAATATGAAATAGTTTAGCATTCACCCCAACAAATAGTTTTTTGCTCCCGTTTCAAAAAATGTAAAAGACATGTATGAGCCAATTAAAACTAAGCGGCCACTAAAATAATCTTCCTCTTAATACCTCCTTAAAGGGTTCACAGATATGGTAAACATATGATGAAGAAATGAAATTAAATATAAATTTTCTATTATAAAAATAAAATGACACAGAACTAGAGTTTGAGATAACAATTTTCACAAAGAGATAACAATTTTCGCCATATTTCCTTATTAATCAACTTCAATTCTGAAATATAACCTGTGGATCCACAATTCATCATGAATTGGAATGTATTCATACCGACTCAATGTTTCTGATAAATTCAAATTCACACAGCCTTCCCGCCAGCATTTTAAGATTTTTTTCAATTATCTCAAGCCAAACTGTACGGCCATACTAATAATTTTCCTAACTTGTTCCACTGCTAACTATTGGTCGCTTTCAATCATCTATACAATTTTTCAGACGTTCTTTGCAATAGGATATTTGAGTAATTTTTTTTATTTAAGTCATAATTTTAAGGTGTAAGCTGAAAACAATTTTGATGCATCTTGAAAATTTATCGAGTTATAAAAGTTTAAACTGAATGTTTAGACTAGGAAGGCAATAATGAATTGTTGTGTCATTTTTAACGCATGTTGTAATCTATGAGTGAATGAGATAGGGTGATATTCCCTATCGCAACCATTTCATTTAAAAGGTCATAACTCGCTTATTTTTTAATAAATTTTTATTATCTTTTTCAATATAATTTTTTAATTAACCTATATTTTTATATTTTACTAAAAACAGCAAATTTCGAAGTAGTCAACTACCCTGTTATGCAAATTCTTGGATGATGTCGACTTTTATACATGGGTTTATCCATCGGCAAAACAATCCCATTCCAAGGTTTTAAGAGTTAATAATGTATATGTAACTGACAAAGTTGTGATGTTATCTTATTTTACATTATGAAAATTTTTAATTACAAAGAGCATTTTAATTAACGGGATATTGAAGGAAAAACAGACTGTTTGTCTGTAGTAACCTATATTAACCAAAGTTATTGACACAAGTTAGTCGAAATATATTAAACAATGTTCTATCCAAACGAAGAAACTAGCTCTAGACTAATAGACTAGCTCTTATACTAACCTAACCTAGAAGTTTGACAAACGCACCGTTGAAAACATGTTGCATGGTACTTCCAAGCTTAACATTTTATAAAATGGCAATAATATGGAAATGGCACCCCACTTGTGTGCGTGAAAAATAAGTTTTCGCCGCCAGCTTGAAGAAGACTTTTTTTTATTTTACTATCTATATGAACATAGGCCTAAAATTGTAAAAACTGTGAGTCATGGACGGACAGATAGAAAAATTTTAAGAACTTGTTTTCAATTACAGAACTCTTAAAATTGAAGAATACTCAAATTAAACAACAAAGGGTATAAAGAAATTATACTGAAGTGCAGCATATCAAGCAAGACATTAAAATGAAATGACAAGAAGGCCATTTTAACTCTAAAACACTACTCGCGAAATTACCTTGACAAACTGCTTGTCGAAGTTGATCACAGTCTGAAGTACGTGACTACACATTCGTGCAACCTAGCAAGGAGCCCGTGACTACACATTCGTACAACCTAGCTAAGTCTCCCGTACGCTAACCTCACAAAGTCCTTTGACGTGAATACAAAAAACCGACCGCGATCGGATGTCGCCCGAGGCGAGGCGAGGTTGCACAAAGCAAATCGAAGTACCCCTCTACACTATTCTCTTCGCCTAATTTCGATCAACTTCGTGAGTAGTGTAGTGCAGGTATAACAAACTTACTCGGCAGGCAAAGGAACCTTCTTCTGAGCTTTGGGAGCAACGGGCTTCAATTCGCCATCAAACAACTCGCACAGCTCCTCGATCAATCCGTTGCTGAAGCTCTTCACGACTGTCTGCTCCTCCAATTCTTCCTCAGAGGGATCCTTGCAGTCACCGTTCAACTCTTGAGATGCAGGCGTATCTTGCAACAAGCTAGAATGTACAAAGGTAATGAAAATTTTGACACAAGAAAACGAAATAGTTTACATCGAATCATTTAAATTCTTAAATATAACTTAAGAATATTAAATTTACTTAGGATATTTAAAAAACCTATAAACAAACTTTTAGAAGCAATAAATTTAAAATACAAAGTTAATAAAACGATTAAGTCCATTAAAAGATACTATTTCAATAGTAATCTCAAATATAAAGTTTTCATTATAAAGTAGAGACACTTTCAAGATATTTGTGACTGGAAACAGGATGGTACAATGAAAAAAGGTTTAAAACAACTATTATAATAATAATAACAATAAACATTTTTATTTTCCAAACCTTAAAATATTATAATTATAAAAAAATCAATAAATTAAAATATCTCAGTTCGCAAATTTGTTATACTAGTTTACTAAAATGCATAGTGATATCACACTCTTTGGAATGCATAATTCGCCCTTGAAAGCTTGTTCTATCTTTCACCATTGACTCTATCAACAGCTACTCTTGACCATGTGGTCTCCGCCACAGTCATAATTTCATCTCTCCCAATGGTGGTAATGTCCTTCAGTCCTTTCATAACACTATTGGGCTTGCCCATCATCACTTTACTCTTCAGGCTAATCTTACTTGGATCTCTCTTCGATATCAATATTTTACTGACGGTATCATGTAGTTTGATATTGAAGTCAATCCTTCGGTAGTTTGTTGACAAAATTTGTTTTTAGATATGGTTTTTTGGTAGAACCCATTTCTAATCATTAGGGATCTCTACCGTACTAATAAAGCCGGGTCTCCTGCAACCAAATTTTTGTTAGAAATGAGTCCTACCATATTTTTAACAAAATAGGGGCGTGGCCAAAATGTTTTCCAAACAAAAACATGTAAACATGTTATCCAAAATGAATGGATAACTTACCCGCGTTCGCCTGCGGGGAGTGAGGGAGAAATGTTTATACCTTTGTTGCTTTTGAACATCGCACACGTCATTCACTCATGTGTGTTTATATCATCGGTCGGAGAAAT
This sequence comes from Druceiella hillmani, assembly GCA_039881145.1. Classification (NCBI taxonomy): domain Eukaryota; kingdom Metazoa; phylum Arthropoda; class Insecta; order Lepidoptera; family Hepialidae; genus Druceiella; species Druceiella hillmani. The sequence goes on from JAYKKI010000035.1 coordinate 15,812,705, forward strand.
TTTGTTGTTTAAATTTGTATGTGGTATTTTAAAGATAATATGAATTGGAATAAAGTAGATAGTATATCTTCATCGTCCCAATTGACTTTAGCTAAAATAAACAGTTGGGTACTTGACTACTTTTTTTTTATTTCATTAATCATAATTTCAAGGTACAAGCTGATGAAGAGTGAAAATTTTTTTTAATAATCTTAAAAATTGACCGAGTCATAAAAGTTTAAATTTAATCTTTAGACAAGGACGGGAATACTGTGTTGTGAGGTCATTTTTAATATTGCACATATCTGTATCTTCAAATTTAGAAGCCTATAATTGATTTATTTTTCAATCAATTTTTGAATTTTTTTCAAGACTGATATCTCACAATATTGTACGAAAAATATCAAAATTTAGAATGGGTCAACTACCATATTATGTAACATTGAGCATAGATTTTTTATTTATAAAATATTTCGCTAACATGTTTTGTTAGATTTTTGGTGCAGCACACCCACCCTAACTCTCTTATAATAGAGTTAGTAGAACTGTGGAGACCCCACTTTTTTCATTACTTCCAGGGGTTGTTTAGTTTTGAAAATATGTTTTAACGATCTATATTTATTTAACATTTAATTTTTTATACATCTCTTTTTGTCTGGTTTTCGAAGGAGATATCATGTCCACCATATACAAGGTCCTTCAGAACCATATTTGTTGACCTTAAATATAGTTGACATTAATTAATAGCTTTAATGAAATCATTACTTAAAATAATATCACATATTTCTTGTAAATATGTGCATTATTTTAAATCGAGTGCTACTAATAATAGCCTGTACATGAATAAAAATCATTACCACAGCACAGAATGAAGGACACATCGACCACCTTTACCTGTCATCCACCAACACAGCTTCACCATTATCTGTACCCATCTGCTCGGCCTCTCCAGACAGCTCGTCACGTAGCAGCGTCATGAGGACCAGTGTGTTACTGGCACGCTCCTGTACTTCCATATCTTCGCACATGAGATGCGGTTGTAGCAGCTCTGATACTTCGGTCACCAACTAATGAATAATAATGGATAGTAACAGAAATGAGTTAATTTATAGTCAATAAGTAGGATTTATTTATTTACAACATTCTTTATATTAAAGATAATTTTGAAATATGGTAATCAATCCATATGAACGAATTCTCAATACTAATTAAAGTGGTCCTTAAAATTAACATTACTTTCCAAAGATTATCAGCTACTTCATTCGATTATTAAAATATAAGATATTATCATGACATTGTGGTATCATGATAAAAGATCTGAGAGTACCAATAGGTTATTGGACTTGATATTGTAAAATTGTTGTAAATTGTTCTGTATTACATTATAAGCACACTATGTTTATATTTATATATATATATATATATATATATATATATATATATATAATTTTCATTCATATAAAATCACTTTTCAAGTTTAAAATAACCAAACTCGCACTAAGATGCAGTTTCTGTAATGGTGGCTAGTTATGTGACATGTGACATCACATGCAAGTAACGATAAATAGTCCTACTATATATTATTTATTTTTCTATTAAATCGGTGTGTAGCGCCCAATGTACAAATACGTCTATAAATGCTCCATACAAAGTGTTTGTTTCAGTGCCAACGAATCCTAAAAGATGAAAAAGTGGCTGCAATTGGCCCGAAGAGATCCAAACAGCATTATAGCTCACTCAAATGTTTTATGTGTAAAGATCATTTCGATGTATTAGGGAGAGAATATTTGTGTTTTAAACATAATTATCAATATCAAAGACCTGCAAAGGATTTTTACATTTAATCATGTAATAAATACCACAGAAATGCTTTAGGCAACACAACGCAAAAGGAGATTCTATAAACATTTTCTAAACACCTTTAGTGATTTCTGTAAACAAATTATTTATAAAAGATACTTATAATTAATACTGCTCTTGTGTAATAAACACACAGTTTCTCACTGTATCCTTAAACTCTCAGTATGAAAAGAAATGTTAAGTGGCATTTATATACATAGACATTAAAACCTATATGTTTCTTGAAATTATTGAAACAATAGACTATTTGATAATGTTGCAAATATATTACAATTCGTGGTCACCCTATTAGATTATAACTTAAATAAGCGTATTTCCTTTCATTTTCAAAAAAATAAGTTTATATTTTGTAAAAAGAAAGTCAAGAAATCACAATGTTTTTTAAAATTCAGTCCGCATTGCAAACATCCTGTTATTAGTTACATGTTAAATGACATCACATGGAAATAAGCAGACTGATTGTAGTTCACAAACATTGGATCTTTAGTTTAAATATTGGATCTTTTAGTTACATATTTCTTAAAGTTTCTCATTTGGCCTTCTTGTATAGCATCCATTCTTATAGACTTTTTTGCAACTGATCTGACGCTGACTGAATTTAAAAAAACATTTGATTTCTTGACTTTCTTTTTACAAAATATACTTATTTCTTTGAAAATGAAGAGAAATACGCTAAAATGTTTTGTTCATTAAAGCATTTTTTTTAATGGTTTTTTAAAATCACGTAATCAAGCAAGAATGTCACCTCCATAGCTCGCTTCTTGTCTCCCTGTCGCTCGTAATGTCGCAGCAGCCGTGCGGTCAGTTTGCCCGCATTATGGACACAGGCCGCACGCGCTCGCCCACTTACTCGCGAGACACTCAGCAGTGACTGCATGTGGCGGTGCATACTTGATACATCACTGTAGGATGGAAGGGGACGATGTATCAAAGTGTAGACCTATTACCATTAGCAATGAGGCAAGCACTATATTTAAACTTTTAAAAAGCAGCCAAATTTTTTATACTGCTCATTTCATACTTAAGACAATGTTTAGTTTATCATTGAAGTCCAAATATGAATATTGAATATATTTGGCGTTAACTTAATGAAACTACGTGATGTAGTATTATTTCTACTTATTTAAATTCTTTACCACGATCTAGGTTTCATTGTATGACAACATCTTCAGGTGGGCTATTAGCAAAGATTGACCCTTAGAAACTTCTAACAGCATTCAAATGTTACACAAAACAATGGCGGAAGCGAGGTTTGCATGTACAAATAAATACAAAAGGCAATAAACTCATCATCCTAGAAAATTAGAAATAAACAGACATAAAAGAGACACCAATGTTATATATTAAGCAAACAACTCAAAACAATATCATCACCCATACTTAATACCTTCTAGACATAATATAGTTAGACAACATTGATAGTGCAGTACACTTCAAATTGTTTCAGTCGGGTGGCCGGGATCTAAGGAGACACAACACAATAAAACAAAAAAAAACGAGTGTGCTTTAGACCACACAACTGAAGTAAAACTTCAAATTCACAAAATATGAACTTTAAAATGAATTTACAATTTTATTCACTTTAAACGTAGAATATTTAATGTATTGAACAAAATAATAATTTATAAAATTGTTCAAGAACGAAATGAAATTACAAAATAATAAAAAAATCACCGTTCGCGTAACGCTAGCAAACCCGCATATATATATATATATATATATATATATATATATTTCATGCACTGGCTATGAGAGGAAGAGAAAGAAAATGTGCGCGCACTGCTCTCTCTTGCTCCTACAATAGGCTTGCACCGTGTCTTAGATATACGAAACATAACTGGCTATGAGAGAAAGAGATAAGAAAATGTGTGCTCGCACTTCTCTCTCTTGTCCCTACAGTAATATACGAAACGTAACTCTCTCTTCCTGTCTTCACTAACTTATATCTCCCTCGCAGCTTCCGTTCGCCTCGCCCAATCACACTTTTCGTAACGCTTTCGTCACGCATTCACCAGCTTACTCCCTAAGTCAAGCGTGCGTAAAGAAGTTTTACTTCAAAAATAGGCGATATGTATAATTAGTTGTATAACCTTGTTCAAACTATCAGATACCCATGCTATTATATAAATATATTACTTAGAATAATATTCATATAATTTATTACCCTCACTAAAATACTTGTATAACTTTCAAAAATATAATAAAAACCATACTCCCTTATCATAAACTCACTAACGTGCGGGAAGACCCGTGCAAACCCAGCTTCCGCTATTGTTTTGTGTAATATATAAATTCTGTTGGAAGTTTTTAAGAGTCAATCTTTGCTGATTGCCCACCTAAAGATGTTGTCATACAACGAAACCTATATTGTGGTAAAGAATTTAAATAAAGTAGATTAGCAAATTAGCAAAGATTGACATCTTTGCTAATTTGCCCACCTGAAGATGCTGTCATACAACGAAACCCAAGTTGTCGTGCAGAAGTTAAATAAAGTAGAAATAATACTACATCACGTAATTTCACTTAATTGTTTCCAAATATGAATAAATTTTGCTTTAAATCCTTGGTATTTTGTTTTCAAAATGACTTATATTCCTGTTTTAACACAATTCTGCAAATTTACCTTCGCTCATTGTAAATAAATCATACTCATAATCTACTGCAGACCAGGCAGGCTGGAATAATTTGGTTCCAGTATGACAATAAAGTGACAATTACTTCAGGGTAGGAAATTATTAGGTATAAAGAATGAAAGTTTACTCAACAATATATTTTATAACTTTGCACTTATCTCCTCTGAGCTACAATAAATGGAAACCTGGAATAGCGAAGAGGAAATCGTTAGGAAATAGAAAAGAGAAGCAACCATATTGTCTCATTCATGTACAGATGTCAACATCTCTTGAAAACGATTAATCATGAAACTGATTTCACCTGGGCTCTAAAGGAGGAATTCTAATCGCTTTCCGAAAGTAAAATAATGAAACACAGAAAATACTTTGAATTATTATAAACAAATTTAAGCTTTAAAAAAATATTTTTTCGCTACATCCACTATATCCATACAAAGCGTCAATTGTGAACCAAATCTAACTCTAAAATCAAAGGCCCAATCCAAAGATGGAGTGGAGTCTCGCTGACCATATATTTGTAATTAATAGAATGTGTGCTCAGCTGTTAACTCACTATTCAACATTTGTTTGTGTTTGTAAGCATCTTGTTGCACTCCACTCAATAACATTGCTAATGTTACAGTGCAACCATTCACCACTTATGCATGATCCAATGCGAAGTGGTGAATGGTTGCACTGTAACTGCAAATGACCGATTGTTTGTTTCTTTGCACTATTTCACTTGCTCATATGGTTAATATAATATGCATATATATATATATATATATATATACACATTATTTTTCAACATTAGTTTACTAGAACACTCCCGACTTTTCTAAGTTTTCTGGATTCCAAATTTTTACCAAAGATAGAAAGAAATATTTATATAATTGAAATAAAATCATCAAAACTCACTCGGCATACTCTCCCACAACGAACGCTGCAGCATACAGCACCTCCTCCAGTGCTGGACCCCGTCCGCCTTCCGCAGCCAACCGTACCAGTGCGCCACACTCACGCACTGCAAATCCACGCACAGAAGCCACGCGCACGCCCACATCTGTCAACTGCTGCGCAATGAGGGCACCTGAGGAGGGAACATAGCAGTCATTAATTTATAAACATTTTTGTCTACAACGCAAAATAACTACGACCTGTTTGTCTACTATTATCTATGGTATAAATAACTACATTCATTTATATTTAGTTGAGTTTTTTTTATACTCATATTTATCACTGACATTTGTATACTTTTAATAATTACGTATTTCACATTTCTGTTTTCCTTCCCTTTTGTATTCTGTTCCTCTCCTTTTTCTTTGATATCTTCCTACATATTTTAATCAATTAAAATTAAGACATATTAATAACAATCTTATTATGATTAGTTTGTGATATATTCTGTGATAGACAACAACTCTATAGACTTTATAGGAGTATTCTTCAATCAGTTTTATTGTCTATGGTATAGATATGTCAAAAAAATTATTTACAAAAAAAAATAATTTTACAATATAACAACTAATATAACTTTCGGGTGATCACCCCTTTACCGAGAGAAACGTTTAAATTTTAGGAAGTGTGTGTAATACTTCAACGATATGCCACAGTATAATATATAATTTCCTACTGCAATATTTTATGACATTTTAAAAAAAAAATGAAACTGTTTTTGGTTAAATGTTATCTGAATTTTTTGTAACATAGGACTATATTATGTAGCATATGTTTTTTTAAGTGTTTAAATCAATTTTTCCTGTAAAAGTCCCATTAACATCGGGTTAGTCCATCGTAAGATGTAAAAATTAAAAGCATAATGAAATAAAAATTTTCATTAATATTTGAAATTACTATGAGCCATTACAAATATTTTTATGAAATTAAAAATGAATAGACAAAGCCTTTACAAAGTTACTAACAGTACCGATCGTATCAGTTAAAAATTTAGAAAGTCACCTGAATATCATAATTGAAATATAGCATGTTGTCCCTATCGCAACATCACTCTACAGTACCCAATAATATATAAATTACTCAAAAGCAAAACAAAACACTGAGCATAATACCGTGAGTCGCATATTTACTTCGCCTTCTTCGTCCGTAACATTTAGTATCTGAAAAGATAACATGACAGGATGGAAAAAGGACCGTACAAAGGACAATAGTTAAGGTTAGAATGATGTAAAGGTGAAAATGTTTTCCTACATATAAAATTGTTTTTAGACTCATGCATCGACAAATACTAAAGACCACTTTTGTTACGAGATTGAACATGACTTTTTTTCTAGCACATTCATTGATGAAAATTCAAGATAATAGAAACTCTAACTTAGACTACATGCAGTTATGACAGATCAAAAAATACTGATTAAACACATTTCAGTATACGCGTAAAACGGGGTTCTATGATGTTGTCTATGTTTCTTGAAGTGCCTATAATTTTTTACTCTTTCAAATCTATGGTCGAAAAATCAGAGGGGATTACTTTGAAGCTTAAAATTTTTTAGATGGGATTAAAAATAAAAAATGGTGAGCAAATATCCAATTACGCTTTACATTTGTCACAGTAATATAAACCTAATAGTTTTTATATTTGTTAAGGGGGGAAATACCTGTAAAATTTTGAAAAAAAAAATTTTTATTTTTTTCAATCCTTCAAGAATATGCCACCAAATTTTTAGAACATAATTTTAAGTATTTCTTATATTATAAAGTGTAAGCCGTGACGACATTGATGACGATTATACCTCTATTCTTTGCGTTGCGTTTATTATACGAACGTATTATTTGCGACGAGCGCTGGGCGCGAACGCAAAGAATAGGGTCATATAATAAACGCTAAGAATAGAGGTATAATTAAGCAGCAGACTCTTTTACTCGTCTGTTGAATTTCTTTAGCTTCTAACCTCTCTATTGTTAAAAATTTGAATGAACAGATGTTTTGAAATACTTTTATGCAAATTCCAAGTAAAGGACAGTTTCACAGTTGCTACAGAGTATATTCGTACAGGCCAGATCCAGTTTTGCTGTTAGTTTTGTTCAGTTTAGTTTTGGAACTCATTCTGTACGCAACGACGTCAAAATGAGTTCATATCCTAAAGGAGCTAAAGATACGTACAGGCCAGATCCAGTTTTGCTGTTAGTTTTGTTCAGTTTAGTTTTGGAACTCATTCTGTACACAACGACTTCGAAATCGAATAAATATAAAAATGAGTTCATATACTAAAGGAGCTAAAGATACACCAGCTCGGTCAGGACGCCCGCGTAAACGGAAATTTCATCGAAATCAGCATACTAAAAATGATGAAGCCGAACAGTCGAGTGCAAGTGCGAGAAAATTATCTAATGTTACTAGTGAGGACATTTATTACAATAATATGCATTGTTATAAATTTATTGAGTTTTTTACAGTGTTCATTGCGTTATCAGAACTTGTTGTGTGTCGCGAGTGTAAAAAAGCAGTGAAATTTGAAGAAGCCGGCAATCGAAGATCGGGTTTCAAGATAGTTTTATTATGTCATTGCGATCATAGAGATATTAACTCAGGTCCATTTATCAATAATGGATTTGAAATTAATCATAGGATTGTATTTGTTATGCATCTTTTAGGAGTCGCTAGAAAGGGGATTGACATATTTTGTAATTTTATGGACATGTGCAACGCGACGGCTTGAGTGAAACTGCATATAATAAAATTGTTATGCAACTAATTGAACAAAATGAGTTCTATCAGGCTACAGAAGGACAATTATATGGCGCTGGAATTGCTGATTAATCGATACGTATAATCATTGAATTTTCATGTATTCAAACTTTAAACTCATTTTTATCGAAACCATATTTTTCAAACTGGCGTACACGATAACTCAAAAAGTTATTGATCCATCTCCCTGAAATTTGGCACACATCTTTTTAATGATATTATTTTCTATAAGAACCTACAAATTTCCGAAAATTTTTTGAAAAAATAATTTTATCGAAGCAAAAACAATAAGAAAATTCAGCCCAAAATTCATGTTATATTTTTCAAGTATTTTATTCCATGAATTTTTTTTTTTAAATTTTTTTTAGGTCTAGAAACTATGACATTAATAAACACACAGAATTTTAGTTTTTGTTTTCAGATCACTAGAACCCATGCTACAATGCTCGCCGATTGAGAAGTCTCGCTGCGACCTTTCTGGAAGAATTTAGTGTACATCAGCCATTTTGAATAAATAAAATAAAAAAAAAATTATTTTATTTTAATCTTTGAATAAACCAGATGTTAATTTTCAAAAATATATAATGACTCTTTCATTTAAAAAAAAATCACGAAAATCAAGCAAAATTTGAGCTTTTACGGGTATCTCCTCCCTTAATGCGTAAATTTGAAACGGGTGTGTTGATTTTGTTGTAATATTATTGTATTTAGTAGAAAACGTTTCTCCAGTAAGTCACTGCTAGTAATATTAAAAAATATACAGACATATTGGATTGCAATATCGTTAAACAAAATAGTTCAGAGATGCGGGTTTCTACAAGATGTTTTTGGAATTTTTTATAGTATGCTTGGGGTCAAGTAGAATTCACATATATTTTTAAAATTTTTTTATTATATTAATCTATTTGTAGAGCACCAAACCAAAACTGCAATATCAATATTACTATCAAATACTCTACTTAAAGCGGGTGTGCGAATATTGATGCGAATTGTATTTTCTTTTTTCATTATTGGTCGCTAAAAACATATTTACCAAAGCCTAAATATTTAGAGTATTATTTAATAAGGTAACATTAAGAATAACTTTCTAAATTTACAATTCCCTTAAGTGTCTTATTTTATCGACCACCGTCATTCATTTTAATGCACACTGCATTATCCAAAATATATATACAATATCAATATTTACATAAAATTCACCATAAAAAAAATGGATCCATAAATGACCCAATAACCAAACAAATTGATACAAATTTATATTGTGAATAATAAATGTTATAAATAACCTTTTTCTCACAATATAATGTATATTTAAAATTAGCCAAGGGCATTACGTTCCATCCATAATACCGTTGAGGAATTAATCAGCTCTACGTATTAACGCCATTTGGTTGTTGTCAAAATCACATTAGCAAAAGAAGAAGTAACACTTACCGTGCTTGCCACCCGTTTCCATCTCCGTGAGCTCGACTAGTACAGTGATGTACCACTCGAAGTCAATGACGTGCTGGTAGTGACCTTGCGAGCAAACCTCCACTATCTTGCTGAGCAACTCGTCACGGTACAGTGTTCCTTCAGCTCGCTCCATGTGCCCCAGTAGCCGTTTTACAATCTCCATCAGATTTTTCTTCGAAACCTGAATTTGGATTTGAATAAAATGTAAAGCTAGAGAATGATTAAAAGAATTAATTTTGTTGGTGAATAAAGAGCTCATAAAAAACTAAATAAAAAGCTAGGTTACATGAACATGACTAGTAGAGAAATGATGTTCAAAATTATTTAATATTGCCTAATTATCACTGTATTTTTTCAAGATATTTTACTTAATTATTTATTTACCCAAAGTCTCACAAAATAAAATACAGTCACGTAAGTATACAACAAATATATCACAGTATAAAACTAGATTACAATTATAATTATGTGCGTACAAAATGTTTAGAATAATTTTATATCTGTTTCCTCGTGAATTTATTATTATTCTCATGAATTATAATATATAAATTATTCTCGTGAATTATAATATACTGATCAATTTATAAATATTAGCTTTAACTTAGAATTATTTTTATTCTATATCTATTTACAAAAGCTTATAATTAATTCTATTTTAACTAGGCATTCATTTGTAAACAGTATGTTTTGTATTTCCTTTTTAAATGTAAATGATTTCCATTCAAAAATGTCCAAAGACAACTGTTTAGGAACAATATTGTCATATAATCGGCACATCCGATTCTCGGTATGCGAATTAATAATTTTGTGCGAATACCACAAATTAGCACTTTTTCACTATGTAGCTAATGATGACAAAGTGAATCCTCTGAAGTCTGCTTGTCTAAGTTCTATATATTCAACCAAGAGAAAATCTATAGTAAAGAATACTCAAAAACCTCTTTTGTATTGTAAGGGTATTGATAAATAGATGAGGCCTTCCTTTTAATTTTGTTTTATATCTATATAAGATTTTGCTCGTGGCTTTGCTATTGTAGATTTTTTTTAATACGATGGTTATTTTCTCCAGTAATAGTGTTCGCATTTTAAAAATAACTCTGATTGGATGAAAGTAACTTATACCTCAGCTTGAACTTTAAGCTCAATTGTTGTCTCTGAAGATCAACATTTCTATTCATCAGTTCTTATGCCTGTGCAATTAAGAATACTTCTTGTAAGAACCAATGTTCTTACAAGAAGTATTCTCCAAATGAAATTTCCATTAAAATTAGTCCATTACATGTGTATACGAGAGGTAATACTGAATGTTTCTAGAATAACAAAAATGGAACCAACTAACATGTTTGTAATTTATTTATTGATTTTCAAAAAACTCTCCGTGGCAATCTATGCATCATTTCATTCTTTGGAAATACTGAAAGAAGAGATGTCTCATTGGATATCTTTTCCAAGGTCTTTTCGAGAGCAGTCACCCTTTTTTGGCATCTAGGAATTGTATTCTTCGCAGTTTATTATGCTTCTGCATAAATAGAATTGCTTAGTGCAGAGTGGGGTCGTATGGCGAATTTTTAATAATTTCTACATATGAAATGAAATATATAGTCATTTTTCGGACTGAGTGTTTCTCGAGGCATTCTCATGACGAAGGAGGATTCTAGTGCAAAGGCGTTGCTTTTAAATTTATTTTAAAACGACAGGCAAACAATCGATACTATACCAACCAGCCTACAGTAACTGTTCTTTCATTTTCCTGTATAATTGTTGCATAATAACCCATTATGCAAGTTCCGTTCAAAGAAACAAGCGAACACTTTTTCCAAAATTTCATCCTTTCTTCGTCTTTGGAGGCAATCTTAAGAAGGAGACACGTACTGCGCAAATTGCCTCAGAATTTCAGGTTCATAACAACAACAGCATATCCAGCTTTCATTGCCCATGACAGTTGCGAATACAGCATTTGAATGACCTATGTCGAATTTTTCGAACATGTATATAAATGTACAACACGCAAATAATGAGAAATTAATTCAAAATGTTATTTGATTACATTAACTTTTAGATGGGTATTAGGATTGCTATAGCTTTACGTCCCGAGACAGAAGAATTCATCTTTTTCATATACTATATACAAATACCAACATCCGATTGTAATCTTCGATAGTTTCACCATTCAAGTCACAGGTTTATACTTCTGTCATATTTGGATGGTTGTCCAGTTGCTAAAAATTGTTTAATTATAGTCTGTCCTACTTGCATTTATTTCCAACATTGTTTTTTTTCTATTGTCTCTTGTCTAACTTACACAATGCGTTAAACAGCTGTGCGGGCAAAGATTTTGTTCGCAAACCAAAAAAGTGAAGTATGGAAAAAAAATTAATATTATATTAAACAACGTATTCTTCTTAGCACAAAGCACGTATTTAGACAAATGGATCTTACTGACTAACTAGTCAGTTTTCTTCGAATAATTTGTGAATATTGTGTTTGCAAATGAATCAAACATAATTATATATCACATTCTTTCTGACAGTCTGTTTTTATCTAATAACTAAGTTTTGTGAATGTGCTTTATTTGCACACATCTTCTATTTTTGTTGCGAAATATTCAAATTATGTCCATTTTTCAACAGACATAACAGTATGACCACATGTATAACAATTTGACCACATTCTGTAAAACGAAACACTTGGGTGTTCGGTGCTTTTCAATTACGCTTTATAAAAAATATATAATTAATTATAGAAAATGTAGTTTTCTTTAAAATCATGTTTCCTAATCATTTTTATGTGGTACTAATAAACATTATCATATTTTTTAAATGTAGATAAGGCATTATTGTTGGTATATTTATTTCCAAAACAATGTCTTACTTATACTTCTTCATAATGTGAAAAAATGTACTATCCCATTCTTAATATTCACAAAAAGATCTTAGAGATAGTTTGCCAAAGCTTCATCGTAGGACAGAACGAGGTGTGTCATTTTTATACAATGGTATAACAACACTGTATAACAACTTACAACTTAGAATACTTATAATAACCTTGTGATTTACAATGGGTAACATTTTTTCCAGTAAACATACAAAAATGTAAGTAAAATTAGATTCTTATTTTGAAATTGTATCTACACCTAACTTTCAACCAGTTTTGGCTTATACATATATAAATTTGGTAAACCCGCTATATGAATACAGTGCCACAATGGATTACAAAAAACCATCTCTTACCATCCCATGCAGGAGCCCGAGTGCACGTAGCCGAATAGACTCATCTTTGTCGTCTAGGCACTGCAGTACGAGGTCTTTGTGTGCCTGTACCGACTTGGGATGCGACTTGAGGATACGCGACATGGCCAGCAAGCCCAGGTACTTCACTGCAATGGACGCAATGATGCATTTCATAATTCGCTGAGAATACTTTAAAATTTCCGCACTCAAATTTTATTGTTTTAGTTATCGTTTTTAGTTATCAATTAATAATAGCTACATCCCATTGCCTCTCTCTAAATGCTCACTATTTATTTCGGTTTTGTAGAAGAGGTACTCTAAATAATTTTTGTTAAACAAAATTTGTTACGGCATATTGTTTATCTTATAAAACACTAACAATGTGGAAAGTTTAAATAAAATTGTTATACCTAATTTCAAAAAAATCATTTTTTACTTCTTTCTCATGAAATACCTAATAATGAAATACCTAAAATTCTGGAAGTTAAAGAAAAACGGAATAAAACTGTGTTGGAACACGCACAAAGTACAGTTCCTTAGTTGTCTATTATCTCTCAAAATTTTTGATACAAATTAAAAAAAAATTATTTGAAAATTCTAATCAAAACGCTATTATGTCTTTTTCATGTGAAATATACCTAAAATTCTGAAAGTTAAAGAAAAATGGAATAAAACTGTGTTGGAACATGCACAAAGTACAGTTCTTTAGTTATCTATATCTCTCGAAATTGATGATACAAATCAACCAAAAATGATTTGGAAATTCTAATCAAACGCTATTTGTTTTTCTTGTGAAATACCCAAACTTCTGGATGTTAAAGAAAAACTAAATAGAACTGTGTTGGAACACGGGCAAAGTACGGTTACTTAGTTGTCTACATCTCTTGAAATTATTGATACAAATTAACCAAAAACTATTTGAAAATTCTAATCAATTTTCGATTACCTAGAATTTTTTAAAATTATCTTACCTCATAGTTGAAAAATTAAATAGGGGGAAAAATCATTTTTTGCCCCCGCATAACATGTGTTTCAATAAAGAACTCTAAAACGAAAGTATAGAATCCTAAATTGGTGTAATGGTTTAGGTTTATACAATAGCCATTGTATAAACCGAGTAAGACAATTAGTAAAAACACATTTTTATTATTATTTATTTTGTTAGCCTGGTCACGATTGATAGAGCAGTTTCGAAGACAATTAATCCAATATGAAAACTGTGAGTAGATTGCTTTACAACAGAACTGATCAATCTTAATGATTTCCAAAAAGGGACCAACTGTGTACTCTATTTGCTAAAAAAATTATTTTTAATTCACATTTTATATACTGTTCACACTGAAAAATTATTCATTAAATATTAGATTATTTAGAATATTTTTGATCTCCTCATAGAAATGTCAACCCGAGTTCATTGCTCGAGGATTCATAATCAAGAAAATTACATTAAAGTACATAGAGTTACATTTTTAGTTGTTAAAAAATGCCACATCTAGGTTACAGTTCTTATTTAATAATATCTGCCATTCTCACCAGTACTATACTTAAAAAAAACTTACAGTTTTGATCGCTGTCCTCAATGAGTATACGCAGTTTCTGCACGCAGAGTTGCACCGAAGCAGCATGTCCTGGCATGCCTGAGCTGATGCTGATGAGCACCACGATCACAGTGTTCACACATTCGTACAGCAGCGACATAGCTGATGTGCTGCGATATTACAATTGGGATATTTCTAAATGAAATATTAATAATACTGGTTTTCAGTGGCTATATAATATAATATTGCTGAGATTAAAAATGAACTTAAAGGGAAAATCATTAGTTACCGACGTGACTCAAAAGGTTTTCACATTTATTTCTTGTTATGGAATATACGAAGTCTTGTACATAGAATTAAAAAATTAAATATACAAATAATAATAATGCTCATATATGCTCGATCTAATTCAAGAACATGAATCACAGAAAAATTAAAAATAAATCTATTTCTACTTTTGATACTATAGAAGCCAAAAAACAATTTTTTTTATCGCATTTATATATACGAGTAAATATATAAAACTTTCCAAATGTACCTTAAAACAATAAATTTATTATTTTTAGGGTTTTCTACTCGAAATGATTGAATATATCATTTATAAGATCAATAATGTTTCCATCTGTCTGTTACAATTGTTATACTTAGAAATTTTTTTGACATAGAAACTTGAAATTTGGTATAATAATAAAGCATACCATATCTAATAATCCATTTACAAAGCAGATGAATAAAGTACTCGAAATAATTTTCTATTAAAATTTATAAATTGGAAGATCTATTTATAAGGACTCCAAAACTACTGTTTTTTTTTATTTTATATAAAACAGTTCTATAGACCAATGTCTAAAAATATGTTCGCCGCCCTTGTCCCCCCCTTCCCTAAAACTGCTAATATCATAAAATTAGAAAAAACAGCATTATCAGAATTTTTTATATTTCATAGCTTTTGCTGAATCCACTATATTTTTACACCTGTGAAATATATCCTATGCAGTATACACTCATGGACATATTTAGAGGAATAAAAGCAAAAAAAGGGGGCAAATTTACATAAAAACAGATTTATCTGTGTTGAACTAACATTTTTGAACATGAAAAAACTTAAGACTTAACAAAAAAAAAACAAATTAGAGGCAGCAACCTCAGCATCTTAATTGTAAGAAATTTTGACCTATCATAGCGAAAATTGAAAATTGTTCTAAAGACTAATTTTTTTCTTAATGGGTGACACAGTCACTAATGGTCTTAAGGGATGACACAGTTTTCTTGGGTGACACAGTCCTCCTCTTGCTGTAAAAACTGTCTGTACCGGTCTGGGCATACTTTTTATTAAATCGTCAATGAAACTTTGTGGCATTAGGTTCCATTCTTCCATCAATTCACTTTTGAGGTCCTTTAAGATAGATGGTGCCAAATTTCTTCACTTAATTTGTTTTCCCAGCTTATCTCAAACGTGTTCTATACTGCCCCATACCATTACTGACTCTCCACCATAAGGCTCTCTTCCAACAATTGTACACTGAGGGTCTTTCTCTAGGTCGTCTCCATACTTTAATCCTTCCATCATATGACTTAAGACAGAATCTGAACTCATCAGTAAAGAGTACCTTTGCCCAAGCGTCATCATCCCAAATTTCAGGGTGAACAAGAAAAGTGCTAAGTGTAACTTGTCGAACTTCCTGAAACTCGGTCCTCACCTCGGAAGAAATGTGGTTTCTTACGACACTGCTTACAATAAATCTTTCGACCCTCTCTGTTGTTACTCTTTTGCGACTTTGCCCTATCATCTTGTATACTTTTGTATTGTTTAAGATTGCAAAAAATCAGACTTGGAAACTCGTAATGTTTGAGCCGCTTCATTGTAAGTGTAACCATTTTCAATTAAAGTTACAGCTTTCGACACTTGAGCAACGTTGCAATCCGGCATTATCACTTAAGTTGAACAATTTTGTGAACATAAAAAATTTGTGAGAAAAACAACAAAAATAAAGTGTTTGTTGCAAAATTTCTTACACTACTCAATATTGATTATTGTATTATATAATAAAGAAATTAACAGATAACCAAATAAAAAACAAATATAAGTCGTAAATAAAATTCAACTGGAATCTTCTTCAAAAATTCTTCTTTTTTCAAATTACGTATACTGGTATAGATGGCCAGCACGGAATATGAAAAAAATTGTTATTCTACTTTTTTTTTGTGTTACCCTAAATATGTTCATGAGTGTATTTTATATATGGTGAAAAATAATATTTGTAAATAGATTAATAGAAATAATGTATACCCTTCAATACTGATATAAACCTAAATGTGTTACCAGATAGTTTACAGAGTGATTTCCACTCATCCTTAACAGTTTTTATTTTCATTTTACATATTTCGGATCATAAACTACATCTATCTAAGAAATTTAACTGTGACTGTAACAGACGGGAAGATAAAACTAATGTATTTAAAGAACAAAAACCTTTAGTTTAAAGTATAATATATTTTTATAGATAAAGCAATGTCTTATATAAAATCACACTTTACAAACAAGTGATTAAGTAGTTGTTTACAACAATTTTTGCAAATTGCAAATTTGCAAAAATATTACTTTTGCTATTATTCATAGCACTACATAAATGTTTACTAACTTGAGGTTTCTAATTTTAGAACAGTTTTTGAAGAAAAGCTTCTTAAATAATATTTGGGATGGGACCTATCTGAGCAAAAGTGAAATATCACGAAAGAATGCGGTGATAAAACACTCCTCATTGACTGGGCAATGCACATTGTTGCCCATATGAGTGAGCGAGATAGAATAAAAGAGAGACAAAATGCAACAGACAGCGCGTAGCGCTGTCTCTCTCCCACCTTCATTCTCTTTAAATAAATATATGTATGTGTGTGTGTGTAGCATGCACATATAGTAACGTATTTTTTTATTGGGTGATGGATAATTCAAAAATTATTTGTAAAAATATCTGTTATTTATTACTCTATCAATATTATATGAAGTAATAATAAAAAATTGAATTTTATACGCAATGTGCTTCGCTACTGTCGAGTGTCCCACGACACCGCCCATATTTTTTTATTGGCAAATCACATAGTTCATAAAATATCATCTTGTTAGACTTTATATGCAATATAGCAACTACTTCATTGTAGTAACCGTTTCTTGGGATAGCACCGTAGATAGTAGAATACTGGGTTAAATAACTCTATTATTAGTTAAATTTGTAATTTATGTGTCATTTAGAAGTCACAAAAAAATAAAATTGTTTCTCATATACACAAAAATTTCAAATAACTTAATTACCAAGAAAGCAATGTTTCAGTTCACTTACCTGTGTATTAAATTCGTCAACGGCTCAATCAGCTTTTTACCCAAGCGAGGTTCTAATGGAGTTAAGGCACCGAACTGCAACAAGCCAATTCAATTCACACATAGCGATTCTACGATCTAGCAAAATACTGCATAATAGGAGTTTTACAATGACGGGATTTATGTACATATTTAGTGAACAGAAATCAATTAGACAGAACCCTGATTCGATACAAAAATTGTTTAATATATAGAGGATATTGGGCCTTACACTTGTAACATTAGTTTATATGAAAGATACTGAAGCTAATGAATGTCGCATGTTATTTTAATTATTGATGAATACTAATGATGGAGAATCAGGAGTTTAATGCTGGAAGTCTAAAAAATATTACCAAAGGTAAGAAGTACTACCAGCACAGTTGCACCAATAGCTTCTACCTATCACATAATCATATAAAACTGGGGAAACATACATAAATTTCTGTTATATAAAATTGTAGTCCAATCTACATATATTAGCACTAAATATGCAAAACGTAATATTTTATTTAGTCTTCTTGTACCTGCAAATCAGATCAATTAAAGGTTTGGTCACTTTTCTTCCTATATCAGGATCATGAGCAGTCAGAGAACCAAACTACGATCAAAAATTAAATTGCATTATGATACATAAAAAATACATGAAGTCTGTGAAAGATGTAACCTCTTCAAAACTAGTTATAGAAAAGAAGGTCATCATTACAGGAAGTCTGGTTCCTCTTTAAATGTCTCATACAGTTCCAGCCGACGATATAGGTAGTATCCATACTCATAAAGACATTTAAACTACAACAGAAGTCTGACATTCTGTAGGATGTCAGACTTCTGTTCCAAAGATCCAGTGTCATGGATATGGGAAGCTAGTAAGCTTCCTATATCCATGAAACTGGATCTTTTCGACTAAGAAATAAATAGGACGAACAATCCACCTACAAGGGCAATAGGTTGACATCATTCTCAATAAATAACAGACCTGCAATACAAACATTTCTGATCGTAACTTATTAGGCTCTTAATTTTACATTTGAACACCTCAAATGTTTCAATCAATTTGCGATGAAAGGAGAGACGATGTTAGTGAATGAACAAAGCTTATTTAATATTGTAACAAAGTTCAATAATCAAAATTAGAAGTCCATCAAATTCATCCGATTTTTCAGTATTAAGGCCTATTGCTTACAGGCTATCCTTAACTTAGCACCAGATCTGCAAGATTTTAAGTTGATTTTAAAAAAAATTTGTTCATATAATAACTATAAAATCTTGCAACAAAATTTTCCAACATATATCCTTTCTTTTATTGTTTTTTTCACCTGTCTCTCTTCCATAATAAAGTGGTAATTATACAAATTTTCAAAGTATTTGATAAGTAATAGTACAAATTTCATGCTTAGAATAGTAGAATAGTATTAATTAATAATATTATTATTATATATTAATAATGTTACTGCTTCATTACTAATTCTATATTCTACTCATAGTTTAGATCAATCTTCTCAAGATTATTATGTTAGAAAAGTATATTTATCCCTCTCACACCTCTGGAAATATCCTATTGTTTTCATCTCTTAGTGTCGCCACCATTTTCCACATTGAGTGTTTACATACATTGAATGGAATTGATTGATTGATTATCTTTATTAAAAATTACATCGCGTACATAAGATAATGACTGAGCATTTTCGTAACAAATTTGAACCAAGGCAGTAAAACAACATTTTTGTACAAGTAAACACTATTATTGCTGGAAAGACCTGGAGAGAGGTTAAGCAACTGGCCGCTGACCGCAACAAATGGGTAAATTTTACGTCTGCCCTATGCTCTGACCGGACCAACAGGAACTGTAAACACTATTATTTACAAATAACAAAATTGTTTGTGTCATTTTTTACCTCCAATTACAGTTTAAAACACTTTGCAAAGAAAATTTCAAAAACCTTGTGTTTACAGGAGAATCCATTAAAATGTACTTGTTTAAAACAATTTTCTACATAATAAAAATACTCTTAAACCAGTCACTAACGTTCCATACAATTTATTAGAATCAATGCTTTTAAATGCTGAAAAATTCAAAAATTCATTGTATTTATAACCAGGTAACTAACAGGCAGCTAAAAATGTATGGAAGTTTCATATATGTTTTAATATGGCTCGTTTAAATAATGTATAAAATATGCAATAAAAGTAGTACAAAGCAAATCCTACTTTATTGCTAATTTGAACGTGTTCTAGTCAATTACTCTCCCTATATTTAATATATTTTATTTTCTATACCATGTATTACAACGTCACGATACCCAGGATAAATGTACTCTATATACATGTATTATTGCATTTACTTATCAATTTATTACTTCCCTGGGTATAAAATTAACAATTATTGAAAACAGTTTCAACTAAAAGCTATTCTTGTGCTGAGACAACTCCAAAAAAGATATACACTAAGAATCTGAAACAGAAACTTCTAAGAAATAATGTGGAAATGTGTAAAACTCATTTCTTATAAATAATAAATTAACAACATCTACTCACCAGTTTGATAATTTTAATGAGCATCCAATTATTGGTGGAGGTAGTCATGAGTTTGAAGAAGACAGGCGCCAGCGATAGATAGTTCTTAGGGTTCTTGCGTGCCAGCTCACACACCACGTTGACTGCAGCGGACTGCACTCCTGTTTATGTAGAATTATTAGTACTACCCACAATATACAATACAAAAACAAATCCCAACAATTTACATACAAAATAAAATGTTACAAAGTCAAATACACTGTGATTGTAGTGTTAACAGTTTCCCTTTGGTAGTTTTAACAGTCAGCCTTCATTTACATAATAAAAAATGACACTTGACTCGTTTTATCAGCCATATGTTCGGAGTGTTCGGCATCCAAATATAAGAAAAGTTTCAAACGTCTAAAAATAGAAGTATAAAAATTCTGTGTGTGAAACGAAAATTGTTTTCAGTTTAAATTCCCACAACTCTACAAACCAACAGCTAACACAAAAGAGAATTTTTCTAAATTTTTCAATTATATATATATATAAATATATATATATATATATATATATATATATTTATATATATCTAGGCACTTTTTAATATTTCTCGCAATAAATTGATTCACATAAAAATAATAAAATTATATTTTAAAACCCCGTTTTCATCTTCCTAGATTTCCTTTGCCATATAATTAAATTTTAAAAAGTTACTATTTACCTGTATGTTGCAAAAATTTTATTAAAATTTTCGCCCCGTCTATTATTGATTAGCATGGACAGGCTCTATTGCAAATGACAAACATCTTCAATAATTAAAAAATTAAAACATAGAGAACTCAAGAAACGCCTAATGTAAATCCGGTTAAGTCATATAAAACTTTTCCAGTTATAATTCAAACTTATGCACGGTGTCCTGGAATAGATGTCGGACAAAGGACAAAGAGAGACACTATTCGTTGGTTAGAAAGGAATAAATTGTCCTTGAAATAAAACGTAAAACAGGCCCTTTTTCTAAATGAGTGTAAAAAAAAATATTATACATAACCCCTTTTAACACGTGCAATACTTGCCCGGATTGCGGTGTTTATCCGCAGTGGCGATGTCTCCGCAGCTGTTCGCGGGTTATTCCCCCGAGCAGCGCTGGGCAATATATGCAAAGATCGTGTGTACGAAATAGGTGACAAATAATTATTAATATTATTTACTATTACGGAAAAAAAAGTCATCTTTTCAATTTTATTTTTACGACAATCAATTATTTTTCAATCAAAGAATAACGCCTTTCTTTGATTGATACTTATTCCCGTACACCGTGTCTATGTAAAAGCAAAAATATAGATATATTCAAATACAAACTTCGATAAAGGGAAAATAAATTTTCACTTTTTAATTAATTTCAAGCTATCGATCATACTTGTTTGCTCTGAATGTACTAATGCAATAATTTACCAGGATCCGGATCCTCCAACTTCTCCTTTAGCCGAGGGAAAGCTGGCCGCAGGGCTTCCGGGTATCGAAGAAATACTTTATACATCATCAGAACTGCCTTCATGCGCAGATATGGCTTTGTTGAACTCATCTGCAAAATACAAATTTAATAAACCATTCTTACATTATCATCATACTATGCTGATTTTTTTGTATTGTTGTCAAGTAAAAATAATAAAATTTGTTTGAAATGTGTCACAAAAATGTAAATAAACACTTTTTTTTTTTAATTTGTGAAGACCTAATTTTTTAATTACATACATGTTTCATTATAGACACACAATATAATGTGTGTGTATAAATAAATATATATATATATATACAAATATATATATATATATATACATATGGTGTCCAGTGTATAGACACACAATATAATGTGTGTGTATAAATAAATATATATATATATATACAAATATATATATATATATACATATGGTGTCCAGTGGCAGATTTCAAAATTTGAACAAACATAGTTTCTGAACGCAACACATAAGAGGAACAACACATAATATCCGCACCGCTTGCGCTTCTAATGACGCGGGGGGCGTCATTAGAAGCGCAAGCGGTGCGGATGTTTAAGTAGCCATGGAACAGTGGAGTGGAGAGCACCGCGCTTTTGCCGTCGAGGCGTACATTTCGAGTGGATTTTCGCTGTTTTATTTAGTAATCGTTAGAGTATTCGTCGATTACATGATGGACCATCGATCAACCTCATTCAGTCATGGGTAGCAAGGTTCAGAGCTACAGGATCAACATTAAATAGGCCCAGGCCAGGACCTACACCATTGGTAGCCACGGATGAAAATGTCGCGCGTGTTATGGTTTCTGTCGTTGAAAATCCCCATTGATCACTGCGTACACGTTCATCGGTATTGAGAATTCCGAAATCAACTTTACAGGTAATAATGAGAAAAAAACTCAAGTTCCAACCATATAAAATTCAAATTGTTCAAGATTTACACGATGACTTTCAATTAAGAAAAACTTACACGGAGGTGATGTTGTTGAGATTTCGTACTGCTACCCGGATGGGCAACATATTCTTTAGTGACGAAACTCACTTTCACATTGGAGGATATGTGAATAAGCAGAACTTTCGTTACTGGGATGTCCACAATCTAAGACAAATGCATCAAGAGCCTTTACACAAGCCTAAAGTAACAGTCTAGTGTGCCATGTCTGCATCTGCAATCATACAGCCTTATTTCTTTGAAAATAAACGTGGCCAAACTGTAACTGTGAATTTGGAGAGATATGCCCAGATGTTAAATGACTTTTTCAGAGTAGAACTACAGAATAGTCCATCCTTCAACCAAAACACATGGTTCCAGCAGGACGGGGCCACAGCTCACACTGCTAATGCGTCCATGAATGTGGTGCGGCAGTTATTTCCAGATAAAAACATATCCCGAAACGGTACCATACCGTGGCCACCTAGGTCACCCGATTTAAGCCCATGTGACTTTTTCTTATGGGGATACTTAAAATCCGTTGTTTACAAAACAAATCCGAGCTCTGTGACACAACTGAAAGAAAATATTCGAGCCGAAGTCAGTAGGATACCCCAGTCGCTCTGCAAACGCGTTTTTGAAAACATGCGTGCTAGACTCGAAGAGTGTGTCAGACTCGATGGCCGCCATTTGGAAAACGTGGTTTTTAAAAAATAATATATATATATATATATATACATATATATATATATATATATATATATTAATGACTATGTATATATAATATACCTAGTCATTTTCCAGCCTTATTTAGGCTGGAATATGGTAAAAACGTTTTTATTGTAAATTTTTATGTGAAACTTACTATTAATGCTCGTCAACACAAATAATGAAACATGTATTTCAACATTTTTCGTAATTCAATCTCTAAGGGGTGGCGGCTGAGTTCGTATGGCAAAACATATTTTTACTATAAATTTTGCTTAAAACTTAGTATTAATGCTCTTCAATACAAATATTGAAAAACGTATTTAAGAATTGTTGGAGATTCAGCCCCTAAGAGGATGAAAAGGGCTGGCTAAGTTTGTATGAGAAAAATATTTCTATTGCAAATTTTTACGTGAAACTTAGTACTAGTATTTTAGTTCTTAGTATTTTAGTAACACGTATTTAAGAATTTTACAAGATTCAACCCCCAAGAGGATGAAAAGTGGTGGCTAACTTGGCACGGGAAATATATTTCAATTGTAAATTTTCACGCGGAACCTGGTGAACTTTATTGAATATAAAAAAAGTGCCTGCTCCCAGCAAATGTACTACACTAAGCCCTTGTATCTATAAGCTCAATGTAAATAGTAACTAATATAACAAACATAATTAAGTTAAGCATAATGTGAGACTAAAAGTGAACCAGAACAACTGTTAGTGAATCAACAGACCTACCGACCTAATACAAAAGATTATAATAACAAAGGCTGATAGCCACTCAGTAAATCAACAAAAGAATTACACTTTGCAAGAAAACATTCAATACTTCAAAAGACCAAAGAAATCATTAATTTCATTATAATATAATTTAACATAAGACAATTTTAAATACTTTTCAATATTTACTGCTCCTTGTCACATGTGTAATGTCTTCAGAATATTATTGTCCAACTAATACATGAATTTAATATTAAATATATTAAATTAAATAAAAAAAAAATCATGTGTGCAATTCACACGTGGTAGAAGTGAAACCTTCAAAAATTTTAAATTTTAATTTTTAAGTTTAATATCAATTTTTAATTTTGATATAAACTAAAATAATTATTAAAGTTTTTATAATTAATAATATGTAAATAAAATGGATAAATTTCATCTAATTTTATAATTAAATTAAATTAATCTATTATTTAATTTTTTTGCACATCTGTTTTTTTTTTAATTCAGAAAATGATCGAATACACACAAATTTAAAGTTTATGAACATTTACATACAAGTACTAACAATCATTATTCACAATATCATTTTCAATTGCGTGCATAAACACGTACAACGCTGAGACCCAAGCAAACTCTCGTTATGCCTTGATAAACACGAGTGGAGGGGTTACGAAGCAGAGCACAAAGAGAACCACGAACATAAGAAACACTGTATAATGCTTCCTATCTCGTTTTCTCCCACGTTAAATCTTATGAATTTATGTATCTGTCCCTTTTAAATGTCGCATTTTCGTTTCATCGACTTTCAAATCACAACAATGCTAAAGAAGTTTTCACTTCAAAAACTCTTAATAATTTTATAATTAGTATTTCATTATTAGTTGCCGACCTAATGTTTTATACATATATATATATATATATACATATATATATATATATATATATATATACATATATATATATATATATATATATATATACATATATATATATATATATATATATATATATGTGTGTGTGTGTGTGTGTGTGTGTGTGTGTTTGTGTGTATGTATATAGTACCAGGTGACCGAGCGATGCTTGGAGTATTTTCCCTTCCCTCCCCCACCCCCACCCTCGCCTTCCCCTTCCCCCTCCCCCTCCCCTTCCCCTTCCCCTTCGCCTTCGCCTTCGCCTTCCCCTTCGCCTTCCCCTTCACCTTCCCCTTCCCCTTCCCATTAATTAAATCTTATGAATTTATGTGTCTATCTCTTTTTACTGTCGCTTTTTCGTTTCATCGACTTTCAAATCACAACGATGCTAAGAAGTTTTCACTTCAAAAAACTAAAACTCACCAATGTCATGATATCATTAGCCAAATCCCTGGCAAGGTCGTGTGATATGAAACAGCTGAGCCCGCTTAGTGCCAACCCCGCATCGTACTGGTTCTGCGAATTGAGGTCCTTGCGGATCATGTTGGTTGTCAGCATCAGTAGTTCTGAGTCGGCGTGGAACGACTGGCTGGCGGCTAGGTAACCGATCCGCTTGTAAGTGAACTTGTTTGAGCTCATCACCTCTATTATGTTGAATACCGCCCATGATATGTCGTAGCCTAGCATTTGGAGCTGCAAAATAAGGCATAGGAAATTTCTAGATAATTTCAACAGCAATAATTACTAATACCAATATGGATATAGCCAATGAGATTCAAATGGAGTCCTTCTAGCTTGTGAGCAAAAAAATTGTAATTAAAATTTTACACATAATCAATGTCAATGTACCCAGATTGCCCAATCTATGATAATTTACTGATAAACAACAAATGAAGGACGCTGAAATATTCTTTTCAGCTTCCAAAAAACATTTCTTACAACTTTGGCACAACTATTATTTATTTATTTATTAACTTTTATGTATAGTACATATGGCGGACTTATTGCTATATGAGCAATCTCTTCCAGTCAACCATAACAATTTGTATTGAAATTTAGTTGGTAGACTGTAAGAGATTTTACAATGAAAATTCTTAATAGCACATTAGACAAAAAAATACAAAAGTAAATTAAAAAAGAAAACAAAATATTGAAATGATTTGGGATGGGAAAGACAGGAAAGACAGGAAAGGGCGAGGACACAAAGGAAAAGGTTTCAGGAGATGTAGGACTTTTTCACTCTATCTTTGAAAATATTTATAGATGTGATTTTCCTGATGTCAGGATCCAGGTGATTCCAAATTTTTGCTGCTTGGACAGTGAAGGATTTTTCGTAAGTGGTAGAGGTATGTTTAGGAATAAGTAGGGTGTGTGAACTTTCAGATCGCAGCCCAAGGCCGTGAGCAGACAAATCTTTAAATTTGCCACTAAGATAATTTGGGCTATGAGGATTTTTTAATATTTTAAAAAGAAGTGTAAGTATGTGAAGTTGGCGTCGATCACGGATCTTCAGCCATTTGAGAAGTGACCTGTATTCAGAAATGTGATCATATTTTCTGAGGCCGAAGATATACAACTATTACTGTGTGAACTAGAGAAAAGTCTTTCTCTAAATTACAACAAATCAAAATGGATGAGATCTACCACGACAACTAACAGATTGTATGCTTGTACATAAAAAACGAGTCCTTGAAAATAAACAAAAATGTTCACTTAGATGTACACTTAACGCTGATTTTGTATAAATTTTTATTTAGAAACAGAACAATTTAATAACTGTTACTAAATTTAACTATAAATTTAAAATTAATAACAGTTACTACTACATACAATAGTGCATGCCGACTTTATTCGCATATATGTTGCATTTTGTATTATAGACCTCATATGTTACATTTTGTATAGACCTCACATGTTGCATTTTGCATTTTGTATATGTTGCATTTTGTATTATAGACCTCATGACTTCATAATAATTCACTGGGCAAAAAATAATGAAATCTACTAGTCCTATTTTTAGTTCCATTAGTGAGGTTAGAAATAATGATACAACATGTATATTTCAGCTTTTGTTCGCTAGTCTGAAATAAAACTTCAGATATCATATTAGCATCTTCATTTTAAACTTGCATCATTGCAAACAGATAACAATCCAATTGGATCTACATAGAATTAACTAAGAATTTTATTTCAATGATGAGAATTCTAAAAATTATGAATATTTTATTGCACTCTTCTATCTCATCTATCTTATCAAAAAAACTACATTTTTTTATATTAGTGTGCTTTAGGAAAATCTCATGTAACACGTGACAGATTAATTCTATCATATAATCTATCTCTTTACCAAGACACACTGAACATACCAATACTGCTTACCTCAAGTAAGCAGTCATGGTATGCCACACTGAATTGTTCAGTGTTAAATAAATACTTTTAAGACTTAAATCTAAGGTTGTATATAAACCATTTTTTATTAAAGCAGATGGCACATTTTAATATAATCGTAAAAAGTATGCACATGTCCTTATTTTGATGTACACGGCCAACGATAAATGTTCTGGATAATGGGTAAAACACGAAAAAACTAATAAAATAAAGAAATACCAAAATAACATGTTTATTTAATAAACAGATTCAATTAATGGAATTCTTTTAACAAGTTTTTCCCAAATAGAGTTTAAAATAATATTCCACGATGTTTAAAATACCTCCCAAAGATTTTCTGCCAAATTCACATTCTTCACCCTCCGATTCAGTTCATCCCATAAAACCTGATCAATTTGAGGTCGTTATGGTTTGTCAGATAATTAATAGAGAGTTCGGAGATGTGTTTTGGACGCCACAGTTTTTGGAATTACTATAGGAATACATATTCCTTAATGACGTTTTTATTGAACTGTATTTGAGTTGTTTTAAAATATTAGAAATTATTCTACTACGAAAGAATCTAATGTTATCAAATAAAATTGAATTGCCCAAGTAGGCAAGCTTTAAAAAAATGTATAGAATATACTGCCTATCCTCAGTGATAATATCCAACTATTCATATGCTAATGTATCATGTAAAATAGTCGATATCAATTGTACTAACAATAACCTTGACAAACAATACCTAACTGATAAAACAAATAAATTTAAATACAAGCCAATTCACATGAGCTATTTAAAATTTTTCACCAATCATGTACTTTATTTAGATTAAATCGAAATTTATTGTCATTATCACATTATGACATTTGCATTTTTTTTCCTATGATATTATATACTCTTCAAAACATTGGAAAGCAAAACCGATTATAAACATCTGATCATTTGGTTTATTAAGTATTTTACGTCTTTTTAGTATCTTTTGTATTAAAAAAAAATTAAATATGATTCAATCAGCAGATTTAGTATCGAAAAGATTACATAAAAATTTATATACCAAATGTCAAAATTCTACAAAGAAAAATATAGGTAAATATGCATCCTAGGGTAGATGTGATATATTTCATCTAGGCTGAATCCATTTTGAGATTGCAGGTATCTATATCTGAAGACTCCTCCCATTTAAAGTCCCTTCTGATCCTCATTTCTTATTACACCGTTCAAAATTCCTTAGATAAGTTATCTTCTATTCGTTTCAACGTCATCCCTTTTGTGCATATTCTAAATTTTATTTCCATAATCGTAAATAGAACTACCTGTCAAAACGCACACAAACACTGAGAAAAATGCACCACAACATTTGTAGAAAGTAATGATAACTGGGCTGTGAAAGAATGGGCACTGACAATCTCAATGGAAAAACATATAATTGACCTGGCACTTCTCGAGATTAACGTGTCGCTATGCCTGTATGGCATGCATCATACTAACGTAGTGATTGCATCACAAATGCATTGAAAAAAATATCTGTTGAAGCAAACAATTGCATTTCAATTCAATTTACATTAAAATAGTCTACAAAACTCCTTCCCTATACCCTCATTCCACATTTCTACTTTTTTGTATTCAACAATGGGATTTTTTTGTACTTCAAACAATGGGATTTTTTTTTACTCTCAAACAATTTCTGCATTTTAATTTTAATATCCAATAATGTCCTTTGGGAAAACCATGGTAAGGAATTTTTGGGGACAGCACAGATTTAATTGCAAAAATATATAATCGGTATACATATAAACAACCAATTATGTATGCCCATTCCTTTTCGGTTGTTTCCTTTAGGCCATACATTATTAAAAAAATTCATTATTGTGCCACAAATTATAGCAAAACGTTTAAAAATTTCACCAATAATTTCTATTTTGTATTATACTACAAAGCAATAAAAACAACTTTATTCATATCAGAATATCCTTTTATAAGTATTTGTACATTCATACACAACACAATACGATATAGAATTATCACACCAGCATTTTATAAGCTTTTTTTTGTCTCAATAAAACTGAACATTTTAGATATTCTAAGCATTTTAGATTTATCTATACTTTAGCTAATAAATTTATTTCTAATCACCACTGGCAACTTTTTTCTACTACCATTTGCCATGCCTACTTGAAAACCAGCTCTCCCATCTAGTGCACCGTCTTCAAAAACTTTGATTATGTGGTTCTATCAAGAAAAATGTAGAACTGAAAAAACGGTACCTTAATGCCGGAATACTTTCAACTGCCAAAAGTTAAGATTTATGGACTACTCCAGTTTCTTTCGTAAAACGTGATGATGAAACCTCATTCTTCTCTATTCTGACACACTTATTTTGTTTAAATTGTATCCACAGGTATACCTCTTTCTTCACTTGCAGTTATTCTTCACAACCTTTCTCCATTTTTCATTTTTTATTTTGCACAAAACCTTTTGGTTACAATCCAACAAATACTTATACCAGGACTGCTTGAACCTCGTATCACTTTGTTACAATATATGTCCTAAACCTTCAGAATAAAATTTTGCCACAGTTATATTTGTGCTCCTTTCTCGATTGTTTTATATACACAAAACGTTGGTGTATGTCACAATATACCGGCATTCCTTATGTACAGAATTACTTACTTCTTTTCCCAACAATTTCTATCTATATTTACATATCACCTCCCACCTAGACAGCAAGTAGAGTATATATCATATTCCTTTGTTCTGGTATATATCTTTTGCCTTAATTCTGTACCCAAAACCACCTTGCCTATTTCTTTCACTCGTTATGTTCCCTTACAGTTATTTTACTATACTTTTTATATTCTTATAAATTTTTTCTAAACATATAATTTTACCGAATTTTTAACTGATTGTATGCTACACTATCAAACTGTCTTAACACCATTACTCTTATCATGGCATTTCCATTTTTTTTAATAACATTCTCATCATTTATTTTCATTTTGAACCCTAGCTCATAAGTTTATTAAAAGACTCAAGGTATAAGTCTTGTTGAGCAGAAATGCAAATTTCCCAGATTCTTTGGTTTCAATGAAGGAATATAAGTAAAAACGATGTATTTAAAAAATTACGACTCAGATTTCGGCTTGGGCTATTTCGTTATAGAAAAATTCCTTGAAATATGCTCTTCCTATTAAGAAATGAAATAAAATAAATATTTGCAAATTCAGTGTTAAGGATTACTAAAAATAGTAATTAAGTCGAAAAACTTGTAAATTATATTTTCTTCACAAAATAGACTTATATAAGGTAACTTTTTCAATTCATTTTTAATTAAATAATCGCGACTGAGCCCTAATTTTCCTAAACACTTCATTTTTTACCAATATTCTTTCATTTAGAATGAAAAAAAAACAGAAAATTCACATTTCTGTTAAGCCAGACTTGTTCCATACTCAATACTATATATAATTCTTGGCTTATTGTACCCTCACACACAATTACACTTTTAGAAAACAGTTGCCTCTCAAAACATTGGTTGTTTTGTATCAGCTATATTTGTTGTACCCCAAATCAAAGAGATATGGCTTTAAAATAGATTTAAATAGAGATCCCTTTTACTCCCAGTATCATGTTGCTACCTTATTCAAATAATTAATTAAAAACAGATGTAGAAACTTCATAAAATATTTTAATTGTAATTTTTAGTATTGTCCAAATAATTTTATAGCAATAATTTCGCCTTTGTATTATATAATGTTCCATTTATATTAGAGTGATTGAATGAATTAATAAAATTATGGGAGTTTCATAAATTTCAAAATGTATCTTATTAACATTTTTACCAAAAAAAGGGGCTCGTATCTATACGTCATCCATATCGCTGTCAACAATCTAATACAGGCGCCAAACAAGAAAGAAAAACATTACCAATTTTTTTGTTACTTACATAGGTTAGTTTAGCAACAGCATTTGCTTTCACTGCAATATTATCTTGCCTGAGTTCAACTTTAATTTCTTCCATACATTGAGCTATGTATTTACCCTGAAAGACAATTGCATACATAAAATTTTGAAACAATCTACAGTTGTGTATACGTAGCAGATGGGTATGCGTGACACCCGATGAAATTATATATATAGTAATTTAGTTTAAAACAAATAGGAATGTCGGTTAAAAATATATGTAAACATAGTATTTATTTTGTATTTTACCTCATTGTCCTTATTATTTCTAATTCCACGGACCAAATCTGTCAAATTTTTATCGAACATCCGTTCCAAGTTTCCCTTAACCTTTTTAAGTGCCATATTTCTTAACGTATTAGGTAAGATGCGGAGAATTCAATTTTATTTTAATACCCTAATCTAATTGTTATTAATCTCACAAATTAAAGGACATATTTTTTTTTATTCGATATACTACCACTAGATAGAGACTGCATTTGAGCAAAAATGCGCAACTGTCAAATGTACATCCATGACAAATGAAATACCATAGTGAAATGCGTTTAGTCGAAATTAGGAACCGCTTTTACTAACAATACGGAGAACCGTAGCGTAACTTTCTGTGTCTCAATGTAGGTCCGGTGGCAGCGATATTCAAACTTTAATTAACTATTTATTTATTTATATTTTAATTTTCTTTCTATGATATCTTACAAATAAATAATTTCTAAAACACGTTAAAGTAACAAGTAATCATAAATTTTGAATGAAAATAAATGTACAGTAGTCATCATAGCTAGAAAAATAATTCATTCATTTTACTTTTTCCCTCTTTGATACAGTAAAATATTTGTTTGATCGATTTCAAACTAAAAAAAGTCATAATTTTACAATCCTGTTCGACAATGAAATTGTTATATTAATAAAATGTAAAGTGACCATATTATCACTTTTAGTGATAACCTATTACTACATTAACCACTAGGTGTTTAATTTGATTGATTTTTTCTGTCAGATTTTTTGTGTGAATTATATTTATTAAACAATTGTCTTTTTAATATTCATTTAACTTAAGACACATAATCATGTGTAACAGAAATTTATAATTTAATTTTAAAGGTTGTTTAAATTTAGAATTTTGTAATTTTAATATTAATATCTTTAAAAAGTTGGGACATTTTTATAACATAATACATGTTATACTGTCATTATTATTATTACTATTACATTTGTTTATTGTCATTAAATAATAGGTCTATTCTTTTATCTCCTTTTTTACTATTGTAAAAAATCGAATAATGAGAATATATTAGTTTTATAAAGAAAAATATTTCATAAAGTACCAAAGGTTATTATTACATTTAAAAAAAGGGAAAGTGTGTAGTAAGAGTCGTGAGGTATCTACGAAATAAGTCTATTAGAATATATTTTTTACCAATTTTTCACAGATATTTTGCAGAAAGAAAAAATTCAATTAGGCATTGTCTGGTTGTAGGTATACAAAAAGCATGGGTTAAAAACCCATTTTATCAGTTCTACAATATACGCAAGTTGTAAATAAGCAATCTATCTACCCAACAATATATAGGTTTTGCCACAATTAATCTTCTAAAATGTATTTTTCACAAGTAAGACCCTCATTGTGACTCTTGACGATGTACTCTTTCGATTGTTACTTTCTGTTGCTTTTTTTCTCACACTTGATGAAGCACAGCGTATATAACTTGTGTCAATTCTTTTGTGCCCTTGTCTTACCATTGTTTGGATCTTGTTCTTTTGGTCATTTGCCCAATACCATAAGCCTCACAAGATTGTCAGTACTTTGTGTGATGTGGTCAAAATATTGATTAATCCTTTGCAGATAAAAGTCTAGCTTTTTTAAGGCAGAAGCATTCAGATGATGTGCTGTCCAAGGTGTCTTCAATTACCGATGCCAAACACATATCTTTAATATATGGATATTGTGATACAATGTCTTAGACAAATGTCAAGTCCACTGCCTTAATCTATTGGTGCATTCAACTATGATACTGTGGCCTAGACTGGTAGTCCACTTCCAGTTAATATTCAAAATTATAAAAGGAGGCTAGATTTATAATAAAATTGTATTTAAAAAGAGCAGAAATTGTTTAGAAATTTTACAGAACACCAATCGGTGTATTATCTTCAGGCCAATCAAAGTAGTTAAATCTAATTTGGAGGAAATCAGCTTTACATTAATGTCAGTATTTTAGAGCAACTAACAGCACAGAAATCATGAATATAAAGTGACAAACCACAAAATTTAATTTACAAGTTAGGGCTGTAGAGTATTGCTACAAGCAATGATCTTCAAACTTATAAAGGAAATTCACGATATAATTAAATAATTCAATCGATATCCAAAATTGTATGGATTCAGTACTTACATTACCTCTATATACTTGTGTCTTAATTCTTCATATCAAATTTGTTTTCAAATAACATTGCAACAATGTTATATTTTTAACTGTAACAATAATAAAAAGACTTGAATCTCTGTATAAATAAATTTATTTATAAAATTTGTACAAAAATTAGCACTTTCAATAATTGAAAAACCTCTAATATTTTCATGTCCATAGTAAGCTAAATATGTCAAAAATATTTGGTCAGCATCCTGCAAAAAATGAATAAAAGATTTTTTAATTATAAGCCAAGAAGTCTTTAGTAATCTTAGAGTAATTAGGAACGTAGCTGACTGACTTTTATGGGTGATGAGTTGACAACTGACAACTACCTATTTTTGTTGAAGAATAGCGGTAACCAAATCTCCATCAATTTTCAGCACAAGTCAAGACGTGCGTACCACCAACTAAATATCGGCAGTCTCTAGTAATACAGGTTCAGTCGTACATTCTATCCTTTTCCCGGTTAGCCTATTTTAACTTTTTATATTTAGATAGGTGAGTTAGCCAGAGTCGCTTAGATTTTTTTGTAGGACCTACTTTTATAGGATATATGCATTAAATTATTAAATATCGTATGCACTCTTTCTCCGATTATTGTTGGATCTATGAGAATGAGTTATCTAAATTGCATGTGACTCTTTAACAGTACCTCACTGCGAGGATACAGCTAATTATAGACGCAAAAAATCTTTATTAGCCTTTGTTGGTATTTAGTCCTCTGCCTAGAACAAAAATCTGTTCTCAGGTAATGCAACCTATATTGAATTCAAAAAGTGTTATCAATTCTAGATACTACGTTCAATATGGAAGGTGCTACTGAACGAACATACATGATTGTACACATCATTCGTGTTGGGTGTGTTCACGTAATTATTATATTATACTATACTAATATGAGATTAGCTAATAAATGACGAATGTTTATTAAAAGATCTAGAATTTTTTAAAAACTTCAAAAAGACTCTATGGTCAAAAATAGATTCGAGCGATTCTGGAATGGTGATTACACATTAAGGGACCAACATGAATCTGGATGGATAATTGATTTTATTACTGACAAATTAAAATCACCAAAGAAGAAGATTCCAGACATGCAAAGTGAGCTTTGGTTATTCAACCTAAATTGTCTCACAGTACAGTAGAAAGTCATTTACACAAGGTAGGCAAAGTCTACAGATATAAGTGTTTGGATACCCCATGAATTGAGTCAAGATTAACCCAATTGTCATGCAGACTTATGAACACAAGTTTTATCTGTTCGGTGTATGTTCAACTGCTTGAAACACCTTATCAGTGGGAATGAAAAATGGGTTGTATATGTGTGTTACACACCCTTAACCTTTGACCTTTTACGGGTCAAAAGGCATTGGGTACACCCATGCCAAAAACTGGCTGCCGGGTGTCACAAAAAGATAATGTGTGTTTGTTGAGAATTCTATTAAAACATATATTGGAAAGTACTTCCTAGTAATACACCTATTACCAAAACAGTGTACTGTAGTCAGCTCCATAATCTGACTTGAACTCAATTAGAAACGTTGATAAAACAATAAAGTTTTCCTTATGCTTAATAATGCCCGCATGCACAATGCAAAGATTACTAAGATTGCGAATGATTCAACATCTCAACTAAGATGGCGAATGATTCATGCGACATCGCACTTATTTACCAGATCTGATGACATCTGGCTTTATCTATTTAGGTCGATAAATAATGCTTTTAATGATGGGAACCATCTTCAAGATATCATTGACATATTTTTAAATTCAAACCAGTGAATTTCTATTTTGATGCCGTCCACTTTTTGCCAAAACGATGGAGATGGTTAGTCGATAATGATGGTGCATATGTCACTTATGATTAGTTACACCAAACCGTGAAACTTGTCAGGAGGATAAATAAAAAACAGAATGAAAAAGATATGTATTTAATAATAATATGTTGTTGTATTTAATAATAATATATTGTTGTTCTATGGACCCTTTTGAAGAAGATTTTTCTCACTGAATCCTGAATTAGTGGCATAAGTCCTAATAAGAAAAGTAATAATGAATAACACCCATGCTTATGATAAAAAAATGTTTACAATAGTTGATAACAAAAATGTCTACAAATTTCCACTAATAATGGAAAATCAGTTCTATGAAAAATTAAGAATAACAAAAAAATATTTCGAAGAAAGCAAGATTCACATATTGACATATGTGACTACCAGTGTGTTGACTGTAAAATCCTATAAACATTTGATTATAGCAATTACACTAAGTCTGCTCAAAACAAATTTTAATAAGCTTCTATTCTGATAATGAAGGCGGGAGCAGAAAATCCTAAGATCTACGGTGCAACTCGTGAAAACGGATTATGCAATATAAGGAGTAATACGGAACTTAATAATCTCTATGATAACCCCTCAATAGTGGTGAACATTAAGACTAAAAGCTGAGCTGTATACAATGAATGGGAAACAAATGATACCTAAGTATGGGTACCTAAGATAATGGGTACCTAAGAAGTTGTTCAACCAGCAAATCAAAAGACAATTGTCCAGTGGGATGGTCAAGAATGCATTGGTTTGACAACGTACAGACTGACCTATGAAAACTGGATTTATGGAATTGGAGAAGACTGGCAATTTTAAATGAAGAAAAGTTTCAGATAAGGCCCCAATCCTTCACGGTTTGTAGCACTGTATAACTTCTTATTCCAACGCTTTCTTCTTATGCAAATCCATAAAGAATTGCGACATATAAATGTGCATCCGACAGATGAACTATTTACAGTCCGTAGTAAAACTTGTGCTCACTTTAAACATTAACTTCTATTTTCGTTGCAAAAAAGCAAAACGAGTATGCACTTTCGTACTGAATTTGATCAATTATTCATTAATTTCTATTCTATTTGCATAAATATTTATATTGTTTATAGTTTTACTTCTGTTTTAAGTAAAAATAATTTTATACCTCCATTACTCGTGGAGCAAGAAGCTGAAAATCTTATATTAATCAAATGGGACAACCTAGAACTGAAAGTGGTATCGTGCATCGAATTTACAGAAGACCCATTTAACCCGACGAGCATGAGGTGAAAAAAACTTACATCAAGAATGTCGCAGGGTACAACATACCCAAAATATAATGTACCATAAATATAGTTTTTATTAATTTTTATTTAATTCTGTTGATTGTATTTCATAACTGAAAGGATTATTTATTGGAATTAATTAAAAGACATTTTTAATTATGAAATAATAATTAGTTATTAATTTTTTTTCTGTGCAATTATAGGAACAAAAGTTTAGAAGTTTATAAAAATATAGAAATTAACAATTTAACAATAATATTATTCTTTGGAATATAAATTAACTTAAAACTGAAAGATAATGAGATCCTCATCTTAAAAAAACCTATGATTAAGACACTATGAATGAGATCGGCACAATTTTCGCAGACAAATTTTGTACGCTCCATACATATGGGCTTGGTGCAAGCGTTGCAGGAGTGTTTGGTTTTTCTATCCTTCTTGTATGGACAATCCTGCCATCTGACATACCGTCCAGGCACATTCACATGTCCAGGGTTCACCGAGTTGTTTTTCGATTCGCTAGCGAATGTAGCTTGAAATATACATTTTTTTATTTTCTTGAATGTAGGTGTTGTAAACCATTGATGAACCTAAATTTTTAATGAATTCTGTTCTCTTGATCGTAACATTTTTATTTGCTCAATAGATAATGCAAGCATTGATAGCTGTCACGTTCAAGACACCATAAAATAAATACATAGGCCACCGTTTATTTCTGCGCGAAACGTTGTAAAGTGTTATCATTTCAGGCTACGTAAGCCTTCTCTCCTGTAACTCATTCATCTAATGTATTATCATGTTCTTCTTTGGTGCATAGGAAAGAAGTGTGATGTCTTTTTGAAATCCAAAGAGGAATGATTGTTAGGTTGTTACCCAGTTCTAATGAAAAATTCAGGAATCTGTCTGTTGTCCTTCTGTACAGTTCGAACCAACGTGAGGTAATGCTCATTTAGCAGCTGTAGCATTAGTTCATATCCGGTGAACCAAATATCAAACTTTAAGTTGCAGTTCGAACATGAAACTGGTTGAATGAGTCTCTCCACTACATCAAAGGGATGCATATAGTCTCGATGGTTGTTTGCCTGTGTACACTTCCAAATTCAAAACATAAAAACTTGACATAGACTAAAACCAAAATTTTTAGTCCATACTTAGCAGGTTTATTTGGAATGTAGTCGCAGAACAGGCATCGACCTTTAAACGATAGTAACATCTCGTCGATAGTCAGAAACTCATTCGGAGGCTACACATTCTGACAGCATTCAACAAACTGGTCAAAAAAGCTTCTGAAGGCAGCCATATTATCAATCTTTTGACGCTCCTCTCTCGTAGATTTGTCATCGAAACTAACATTATTTTGAAGAAACTGGAATCTCTGCAGCGACATGGTGATACGAAATATATCAAGACCAGTTCCATCAGTTCGCCAAAGGTCTTTCATCTCTGTCAATTAGATTTGTTGAGACCAGCTAAGTACAGTAAGCCAATAAATGTTTTTAACTCACCTAAAGTGGTTTCTTGCATATAGAAAGAAGCATTAGCATTCTCATTATTAGCAGCACTTTTGATTTGTCTTTGGCGAATTTCCAAATTAAGGCGTATCAAGATTTCATCAAACATGTCTGAAGTGCCAAATATATTCCAGCACTCATACTCTGTAGCAGCATTCCTTGCAATATTTTTAGTGAGCATGCTCGGTTACAACGTTTTCTGAACAAAGCTTCAAATTTGGATGCTGAAAATTCTTGTAGCACCTTTAGACTTATAAAAAGGAGCACTTTCATCCGAGAAGCTGAAGCTCTAGCTCTGAAAAGAGACAATGGCAAATCATCCTCAGGGTCACTTTTTGTTTCATTTACTATAGCTTCTTCCTGCCTGGATTTAAACGAAATATCAACTGGACTATTAGATAAAACATCATCTGGATCATCGCTTTCTTGCTCCGTGCCAGAATTCACTTCCGTGCTCACTACAGTGGTCAGTTTCCACCTCTCCTAACATGGCACGAATCCGTTCTTCTTGTCTTTCAATATCCATTTTGATCAAAAACTAAAAATAGTAAAAAATAAAATGTCACAACTAAAATAAATGAATGAATAGATGAAAAAAAATCATATAAAAGAACTAAGAATAATAAAGAACTTAAAAAAGAGTTAAAAATTCATTATATAAAAAAATACATCAAAAATGAGGCAAGGTATAAATTACCCGAGTTAGGTTTCCACACAATTATCCCCGCCGGTGCCCCGCGAACAACTGCAATCACGTCACTATTCCCTCCTACACGCCCCTGTCTCCAGCTATTAAGCGAGCTAATGTTGCCAGATAATTATTTAAAAATATACCCAACTTTTAAATTATACCTTGGGTCATGGTCCCCTGGTTGAAAAATGTATCCAATAGACAAATAAAACACTGCCATTAGAAACAGAAATAACAAATATTCTGATAATGTAAACTTAAAAGGACTTGTATAAGATTGAATTCACACTTGCTGTAGAACTGCTTATCTACACTATTACTTATCTCCGATAAGGTGTTCAAGAGTTCTAATGATATGGCTTCTTTTTGTGCTTGATGGCAAATATATATTTTTAAGCAACAATAAACACATATAGGTTGTCCTATTAATATAATATTTCTAAAAGGAATTGAACAGTAATTGTTAACACATTATTTTGTTGTTTCCTTTTATAAAAATTAACACATGTCACCTCTCATATCATGGCTTGTTTCATTGCCAACTGGTACTGATATGTTAAGAAAATCAGTGTCAAATCATATCATTAATATGTACAACCCTAAAATTACGATTAAAAACCTGAATATCCATTATTATAATAAATATTATTATAACACAAAGACTATTGAAAATAATATAACTTAATCAGCAAGTTACTACATTCCAGTAACTGCATGTCAATAAGCAATATTTAAGTGTGTGTGACTGTTTGCGGACACATGAGTACTTATGACAAATGGACTACATCTTAACATATAAAATACACCACGACGAAGAAATAGACGATGCTTCTGAGAAAAATTTAAATACCTCTTTTTCTATGTCAAAAAAGGTTATTCTTTCAATTGTCACAGCCGTTGTTACGTCACTTTCATGATAGTCATGGCTGGAATGTCAGCAGGGTCAATGCATTAATTTCGCTCATGGCATTGGATTCAATAAACAAATTTTTTTTAATACTATCCCGGAATCTTAATTCTTCATATTTGAATCTTACAATCGAAATTCCTGGCAGATTCAATATTATCTAACCTGTCACCAAGTGAATAAAAATAAATTTTACTGGTTGTTTTTTTGGCATTAACCATGGGTTTGTGACATACTTATATCATTATTCAACCAATTTATCAATAATTATATAATGACATTAGTTGATAACAGATTTGGTTACCAAATAGAAAATATTTTAGTCTCATTTCTTGTGTGCGAATGTTGATGAATGTCTAAAGTACTCTCAGCGAAGAATCAATATTCAAATACCAATAAGTGTACAGTGATTGTTATTTTAAAAAATCAAAATAAAACAACATGTGTGAAAAATATAGACACCATGTTAAAAAAAAACAGGTTTGTTGATTAGGACGATCATTGGTAAGGAAGAGATACATAGGTATGACTGACAGAATGAATGGTGTTCTTATAAAAGATGGGAAAAACAAAAGTATATCAAATTGTAAGAAGAGATATATGATGGTGTTTATGAAAGAAGGGAAGAACAAAAGTATATCAAATGAAAGAAGAGATACATGATAGTGTTTATGAATGAGGAGAAAAACAAAACTATAACAAATTGAACGAAGTACATGATGACATTTATAAAAGAAGCAAAAAACAAAAGTATATCAAAGTGAAAGAAGATATACGTGATGGAAGAATGATATTATGAAGGAAGGGAAAAACAAAAGTATGTCAAAGTGAAAGAACATATACGTGATGGTGTTTATGGTAGAAGAGAAAAACTAAACTAGATCAAAATAAAAGAAGTGGTACATGATAGTGTTTATGTAAGAAGGACAAAACAAAAGAATGTTATTGTAAGAGAAGAGATATACGATTGTGTTTATGAAAGAAGGGAAAAACTAAACTATATCAAAATGAAAGAAGAGGTACACACCATAATGTACATCTTATTTATGAAAGACGGGAAAACAAAGATAAATTAAAGTGAAAGAAGATGACGGTATTCATGAAAGAGAAAGACAAAAATATGACAAAAGTGTATTAGTGCCATTTGTTAGGTACAGAAATTAATTTCGAATCATGCTGAGGATAGACGCAAATTGACACTGTCTTTCATATTGCATTCTTGTTCAATATCTGCATTTTCATTTTGCCATGTAAGTTTGGTCTGCATATATTTTGTACTGATCTTATTTCAGTAGCAAAATTGAATGCTACGGAAATGAGATACAAAGTAAATGAAGACCAAACTTAATGACAAAATTAAAAATGCGGGTTTTGAACATGAATGCAATATGGAAGAAAGTGTTACTGCAAAGTTAAAGAACTAAGTATTGTGTTAGTTTGTCCATGTCGAATATACTGAGGTGAAAAATGGGAGTATGTTAAATAAAAGAAAGGAAACAATATGGAAACCAGGAATTCATGTGAACGTGAAAACATGCATGAAAATAAGTGAAGAATGAGGTGCGTCAGAACACAGGATTGTAGCATATCATCTATGATACTTACCATCTTTAGTGACCGGTCGTGTGATTTCTTGTGTGATATTACGGTTTCCAGATATACCAGGTTGATTTTAATTATATTTTTAAAAATAAGGCATATCAAAAGAGTAAATTATTGCACATTCTATATATCTATAACCTGATATAGACAAATACCTGCAAACATCATAAAAATATTATCTGTAAACCAAATCAGATAGTTGTCTATGATTATAATTAAGTTTGGATTAAAAAGTATGTACAATTAGACTAATAATAATATAAATCTACTATCTAAATTGAAATATGACAAACTAATATATGACAATCTAAATTAAAATATGATTCTACACTGCGTATAGAAATCACTCTACACAGTATACTGAAAATATATAGAAGTATTAATCTGTTTCAATACTTAATTTTGAAATTGTGTCACATAATGTTGACTTCAACTCCACTCAGTAGTAATATAGATTTAAATTTAAACATAGTGTGTACACCTTTAGACATAAAAACTCTCACCTCAAAGTAAAACAGAATATTTCTAAAATAACCTCCCGGCTTTGCAAATTAAGAATATTGTCATGTTTATTTGAAAGAATTTTCAAATCCGT
Organism: Druceiella hillmani; assembly: GCA_039881145.1. NCBI lineage: Eukaryota > Metazoa > Arthropoda > Insecta > Lepidoptera > Hepialidae > Druceiella > Druceiella hillmani. The sequence goes on from JAYKKI010000035.1 coordinate 15,854,854, forward strand.
GGACTCGTTGCTAGCATTGAACGTCTACGTTAGCATTGGATGTTGGACGTGGTCGTTTCTTCCTTCTTCTTCTTCATCTCGGGGTATTCGATGATGGCCTAATAGAAACAATTTATATTACTGAAGACTTTCCGCAATCACTATGGTCTGACAGCGAGTACACTTATAATTAAATAAACAAAACTATGAATCGATTACACAAATCACTTTCTAAATTTTTTTAAATATACTTTAAATTTTTTAGTGACTATAATCATACAAAAGTACCCAATATAAGTTTATTTGTTGCAACATGGAAAATGAAAGAATGTACCTTGTGTTAAATAATCGTACCTTGTGTTGCGACTGGAATATGGTAGTACTGCTATGAAACTATTTATTTATACAGATATATTTATCTTTCTGAGATTTTTTTGACATAGCCGAGTTTTCTCATCATTCTGAATGTAAAATGTTTTTGATAAATGTAAATAAACCCAACCATATCGGAAATAATCACATTTTAACACATTGTATGCGGGAAACGTATTTTCACATTTTACGTTGAGTGGTAGTAGAGTGTGGGACACATATTAATACGTTTTTTATAGACTAGCGGTAGAATGCGGGTAACGTATAAATACGTTTATTTTTACACTTTTTTTTCTCTAAAGAGATACCAACATGCAGTTATTAAAATTATAAAGAACAAAATTTGGGTCCTTACACATACAATGGTGAATTATGTATGTACTTCCAGGTATACCGGTAATCTATTCAACAGCATAGAGTTATCCCTTCACATAATTCTCTGCTTCACCACGCATTCAGTGCAATTCTAACAATCGGAAAGGGTGCATACCTCACGGAATCTTTGTAATTTTGATCCAAGTGACATTATTTCGAGAGACAGAGCTAACTTTACGACGAAAGTGATGAAGAATTGTGTGTTGATCGTTTATCAGATCTTTCATGTGATAGTGATATCGAAGATCATTCAGAATTGGAAAGTGACAGTCAGATATCCCCCTAACTACAAATTTTACTCACAGAACTATATCTTCAAATTCTGATGAAAGTGAATCTCTGATAGATGCGATTGAATCATTTGTAAAAGATGATTTCTTTCAATATTTACTTGATGAATCAAACAGATATAACAAATCGCAGAAATGAAGAAATTTTAGATTAAAGAAATTTTAGATTTTGGAAGAGATAAGCGAGATGATTATTATGAGACGATTATTCAGATTATCTTCAAGAAGAGACCCCCCCCCCCACAATATTATCAATATATATGCGTAAACATGTGACTGAAAATTATCAATACTGGCAAAAAAATTGCTCAAAAGCAACGTCGGGTTTACGCAGCACACAAAAAAACGAAGCAAAATATGTGTAAATATTGTGAGATTCCCCTTCATAGGGGAAAATATTTTAATGATTATCACACAAAAACACTACTAAAACATTATTTTTCCTTTTTTTACATATTGTATTTTTTTTAAAAATGTTTTCAATAAATGGGAATTTTTACATATTTTATTACTTTTATTTCAATTTCCACTGAGTTTAAGAAAAATATTTCAGAATACATTTTATAGTAAATCAAAAAAAGTTTCATTGAAAAAAAATGGCCTGCGCCACCTGTTAGCGTGCATTAAAAACTACCCACAAACAATGTGTTAAATTCAAAATGTAAAAAAAATTCAAATTTGTTATTATGAAATCTCTTCAATACATTTAATATATCAAATTCAACTACTCCAAGGAAAACTAAATTGTTAAAAGCAATTAGAAAACCTTTTTCAAAATGAAATACCACTATAAAACAAAGGTTAACCGATGATTTGGAAAGTGTTAACATGACATTTTTTCCACAATTTTCGTTATCATGATCAAAAAAAAGGAAAGAATGAGTTTCTTTAAAAATTTTTTTTGAACTTTCAGTAAAATCCACAATTTAAAATTTAAAATTTGTGACATTAAGTCGGCATAAGGATTCCCTACAAAGGGTACATTCATACTTGAAGAAGCACCTCTGAACATTTAATTGCGTTGAGCAGTATGCCACTCGCAAGTTAGCCTGCCTAATTTGAAATTCAGTTTTTGGGATTGGACTTAAAAATATTGGGACCATGACATTAAAATCAGGAGGCAATTTAAATTAATAAAATAAAAAATATATATAAAACAGTAGTTTTTGACATAAAATTAATTAAAAAGAAAACTACTGTTCTAATCGTTCATAAAAAAAACAATTCAAATTATTGAAACTTTTAAATAGTTTACAGAAGCAATTAAGTTTAAGCAAGCATTGAAATAACTTAGCTTCAGGTATCCAAATTAACTCACGTTTATAACTTTTGTTAAATTATTTAGTTTTAAAAATACTGACTATTAACAAAAATGTAAAATAACAATACGGTAGTTCACTCATTATAAATTTTGATATTTTTCGTAGAATATTGTGAAATATAAGTTAATTAAAAACCAGTTTTGAAAAAAATTTAAAAATTGATCGAAACATAAGCCAGTTGTATGCTTCTAAATTTGAAGATATGGATAGAGTTGAGTATATCCCTGTCTCTTTTCCTCTCGTAGAATATAATGTGCAATATTAAAAATGACCTCACAACACAGTATTGCTGTCCTTCTCTAAAGGTTAAATTTAAACTTTTATAACTCGGTCAATTTTTAAGATTATTAAAAAAATTTTTGACTCTTCATGTACCTTCAAATTATGATTAATGAAATAAAAAAAATTTAGTCAAATACCCAATTGCTTGTAAAGATTTCTACCCAAAATTACAATGATAGGAATAGACGTAGACTATTATTATAATAGAAATATTTTGGCAATTTATTCATAAAGTGATTACATAACGTAATTTAATATTAATAATGTGTGTTAATACATCTTATATGTCCTTGGATTTGGCAGTTTTTAATCATTTTTTGTTTATAGTACATAGTCATAAAAATGAAGATATGGGTGAGTGAAGCTAATTTTTACTACTTGAAGCTACTTTTTGTCAGATATATAATTTACAGGAATCCAGTCTGTCTTTACATATTACCCGAAGGGCATCTCTTTTGCTAAGGATTGCATATATTTATTCTCCAATTTGCACCAGGTTTAGTCAGCATCGACAGTACCATGATCCATAAATAATGAATAAAAATATTGTAAATTGAAAAATCAAGTCGAAATGAACCCCATTGGCCTTTTTGGCGGGATACAAGAGCAAGAAATTGGACATCCAGATTAAACCGGAAATGTTGTCAACCTTACTCACCAACACTCCATCCTAGAAGTGTATCAATGTCACGTTGTAGCTACTTGCTATCTGTTATACGAGTAATAACTGACAAAATCTTCATATTGTCTACATATATCTTCTAGTATGAGAGTTCTATACCAAGATTGGGACCCTATATGTCAATATCATTTACCAGGATTGTGACGCAATACTGAACATGTAAAACAAGACTTAGATATGAAATGGCTCATTTATATGTTTTGCTATTCGTCCACAATATATGAAGAAAGAAACATAAGGGTGGAAGGAAGTATTAGGAAGATAGTTTGATAAGATCTATGATGAAAGCTTTCTGGTAGCCGCAACATCGCCTTTAAATCGAGATCAACCTAATAGGAGGCGTAATGAGTAAAGCATCCATTTCTCTTTACAAATTCTATCGTAATCAATAAAGCATCCAATGTTCGCAATTGCTGAACGCCCAACAATCACTGTAGCTCAAATGAATATTGCAACGGAAAACCAAATCAAATAATTTGTTTGCGCAGTGAGCATCAATATCGGTCTAAAAATAGTTAATTCCGAAGGGGTGGCACTTAAAATTATTTGTATAACGCTTATAGCGTTACATGAATAATTTTCCATCACAAGGGATAGTTATCGGTTGACATATACGTTTTAAAAGTTGAGTAAAAATTTCAATGCACTATATGCCAAAGAAAGCCATAAGGTCCTATTGGCCTCTTCAGCTTAAAGACAGCGAGTGTTAAAGACAAATTAGTAATATCTGCTTCGGCATGGCAGTAAGGGGCCGTTGTCACATGGAGTCAAGAACAACTAATTATAGCGTCGGTGGCTCTTCAAGTGTTTTTGTTTTGTTTTAAGTTCATTTCAACATTATATGTATTCAACCAAAATTGGTTCACTGGACAATAACAATGTTTTTCTTTTAACTGTCATCTAAACCAGAATGGTACTTCTCTTTGCAGGTCTGCACGTTTTTAAAGGAACGCATTGATGCGAGGATATACGATTGGTGCAAAATAAACCCAGTGATAAAGAATTCAACAGCGGTATAGGACTTGCTAGAAGGAAAAGGCGGGAATTTGGATTATTAAAAATACAATCAACGCAGATCCAAAATTTGTATAATTTTATTCAAATACACATTTTAATACGAACATATTAGCGAAAATATGCAACCGATTTGGTTCAAATAAATAAATTATCATCCACCACGACAACACAATGTTAACGAATATACAACACATGATGTGACATTACATTTCGGTTTCATAATTGACGCCAGGTGGCAACTACCCTCTCGGGACTCGAAGCCTCGACAATGAGTATAACAGATATTAACTTACACTACTGCTTGTTGTATTCAAATATTTGATTTAAACAAACAATTAGATAACAATATTTTAAGTTAATATTAATAAATAACACAGCAAAAGGTGCCTTAAACAGCATTGCATTTTTAAAACAATTGATGTTTATCATATCCATTTTAAATTTTGTAGCTGTCTATGGTAACTATCTATCAAATGTTCTAATTACAAATAAATTTTCAGAAATTGAATGCTGGCAACCACTGAATATCCATAAACAAAATGGATGCTGCATGATAAACGTCAATTAGAGTAAAATATTCTAGTTTATGCTTTATTTGTCGACATTTTAACAATTTTACGACTATCATAATACAAAAAATTTAACTATTATCTAACTATTTAGTTACTGGTGATTGATAGAGGGAATGGAACGAAATAATTAAGGAAAACTAAAGATATAAATAAATAATATAAATATTTAAATAATTCTACAATAGGTTAAGTTTGAATATATAAATCGCTGTCACAGATAATAAATATGATGCAAGTTCTGTATGATTCAGGTGACTATTATTCGAGATTTGAAATACTAGTACCTTTAGACTCACGAGACAATAGGTTAAGAGAAATATTTGTTTATATTAACAGTTCAATGTTTTTGGCTATATTAAAATGTTTACTAACTATATAAATACATTATATTTATAAGGAAATTATACAAATGAATTTAAAGGAAATACATGGTGAATTATTTTAAAAATGGTGCTGATAAACAATCTGTCGTATATATATTGAAGTCTATATCTGTCATTTATAGAAATTATGATAGATAATATTGCTTACAATATTCTTTCTCAATGTTTCAATTTTTTCTTACAAATGAATATAGGTAAATTACCTAAAATAAAATACAATCGAAAAATAATAACTTTTTAAAAAAATAATAATACGCGTTAAAGTTAATAGTATAATATTGATTATAATGAATATGAAGATACTCATGAGGTCGTAGAGTTAGCCTATCTAATTCCACAGACAACATAGTTTATTTTCAAGCTGTCAGAAATGTCAACATTTGATAGGTTATAACATGAAAAAGATGTAAAACATATTTATATTTTTTTTTTAAATATATATTCATAACCAATGTCATCCAAAGAAATTCAAAGTAATACTTGTAGTTTAAGTATAATATAATCTAGATACGATTAGAACATGTCACTTTCTGAACTCGGGCAGCTTGAAAATAAACAAAATTGTTCAAAATTAAAAAACAGTGCAGCTTCTCGATATGTTTTACCTAAGCTACACTATTTATTCCCTATGACTGCTCAAGCGTAGTCTATGGTACACCCCCTCTAACCATAGACAACACCCATAGACTAGACAGCAACTCTACTCATCTCTACAGGCTTAGCCTTCCTGCGTGTATTGGGGAATATCAAACTTAACCTCAACACCAGCTTGACGTGCCAAATCAATAATCTCAGAGAGTTGAACAGCAAGATGAGCGGCCATATCGAGGTCGTCGCGGGGAACGATGCGAAGCCCCGAGTCCGCAATGATCTTCTTGGCTTCATTGACATTGGTGCCCTGTGAGAAGAAAAGAAATAAAACTTAGTTATGATTGGTGTATAAGAGACCGACAAAAAAATTTTCCCCTAATAAAATACAAATACACGTTTTAATTGCAAATCGAAGTTGAGCGAATCATTTTTCATTTACAGATTTTCAAGTTAATTTGTTTATATAAAGTGACAAACGTTATATATATTTTTTGTTGTTGTTTGATGTTATATAAATTTTTTTTCTGAAATACAATGTTTTACCATTTAAATTAGTCATATTTTATCAGTATTCACTTGAATTTTTCTAAAGGTCAAATGTCACACAACTCTTTATTTCTCAAACTTTTTACGTAATGTCAATCATGTCAATACGTAATGTCAGATCAATGTCATCTGTCAAAGTAGTTTTTTCCAGGAACGACTTCATGTAGAAACTTGAAATTCGGCATAGTGATAAGATATATTAACCCGAACATACCTCAATGGCCAACACTCAAAAATATACGCATGGAAGTTTTAGGGGAAGGGAGGGCAAATGTAGCACTTGAACGAAATGTATAGTGTTGAGTATAGTTTCAAAGGGCTAATTAAAAGGGTCTCAAAATATCTTCTCATAATTTTAAGTATTATATCTTCAGATATATATATCGATATTTCATATCGGATTCCGAAACTATATATTTTCTGAAACGATACATTGGTAAATATATTATATCTACATGTTACTATTTCTCGTTAATATTTGTTTGACATTTCAATGTTTATGGTTTACTTTGTGTGTTAAGAATAGATTTCACACAATATAGAATAGAAATAGATTTGACAAAAATTAACTGTGCTGATCAAAAAATAAATAATGTTACAAAAATTAGATCAAAAACTTTTTAAATGAACATTATTGTCATGCCAGTATTGTGAAAGTAATATTTTACGTAATACAATATTCAGAAATGCAATAAGTATTTGAATTGAGGCAGGTTAATATTATAATTGCGCAAAAAATAATTATAATATTTAAACATTTATATACGAGGTGTATCCAGACAATAATGGGAATTTTCATTTTTTCGCTTATACCACTCGCAAACTCCTGTTTTACTAATAGCAGACTCGCCATAGGCCTTTGTTAACATTTCACACACTTCGTTACACTTTATTTCATTTTATATGCAAAATTTGATACAAATTATTTGATCCATTTCTTTTAACAAATGAAATCGCCGAGCTTGTAAAAACACGTCTAACCTTAGCAGCTGTCATAGACAAAGTAAACAATGAATACAGCTGAAAGTTTTATCATACTTCAGGGGCATGTATACCACCATAATAAAAAAAAATTTTGACAATCGGATTCTCCGAACCTGCAAAATTTAAAAATTCCCGTTATTTTCTGAATATACCTCGTAAATACACTTAAAACATTTCTGTCAATTATTAATAAGAAGTTTTCAAGATTTAGGTAAAGAATTTATACGAGCTATTTCAAAATTGTTTCGGAAACCAGGAGATATTCATATATTTACACTGCACTTCTTCACATCTACCAACTAAACTAAGTAATGTTTAAAATTTTTAAAACAGTTTTACAATTTTTATACAAAATTTTTAAATCAAAGTCAGTCTGGCGTTTCTTCTCAATATACAAACTAAAAAATTTATTAGTAAAAGTATTTATTTACACCTATTAATCACAATTAAATAATATACGAATTTTTTTTTACATTAAATAGTAAAACTAAAAAATTCAACACACCTAATGCAAATATTTGCACTTACTTGCACGCACGAATCTAAAAATAGAATAAAAATGTCTCAATTTCTAGACGTCAACTTCAAGGCCAAATATCAACAAAATCCAAATTAAGTAAATCGGGATGAATAACTATTCTTATTTCATTCAACGCGTGCTCCATCACTCGGTTCAGTATAACTGCCACTCGCTCGTATCATATTTTGTCATGTCGCATCGGATTCAGCAATATCGGTATCGGTATGCTGTTTACTATATTCGAAATATCCATATTCAATACCGTATCTGTGTTAGTACTTGAATATGCATAGCACATCACGTGGAGCAATATAGCGTTTCGTCCGATATATAGTTTCAATATCTATATACGTTTTGTATCGCCCACTCCTAATTAACATGCGTCGCGAAAAATTAATATTTGTAAATAGTTTAACAGAAATGCATATGTATCGTTAAATATTTACAAGTGCTTAATTGTGTACCCAACACTCGTTGTGGAAGTCCCACTTGTGTTTGATAGGTTTAATTATATTAGCTTTTCTTTCCAAATAATATTTTTTCAAATGTATATTTGATCTGAATGAATCTATAAAGTTTTACACTTAACTTTCATTAAAATTAGTTAATTTACATAATAAAATACAAACAAAATAAAAATATTTGTCACACATCAAGGAAAACATTCAACCTTTTATGAATGTTTTAGAATACAATTTTTTACATATGATACATAACACATAATCTTCATCACAAACTGACATTAGAAACTGACTTAATTATGTACAAATATTTTTAAGAGAAGTCTATAAAAAACAAGAAAAAAATAATTAATTAATAAGTGTATATGTGAAGGAATACAATTTAGTTAACGGACCAATTTAGAACGGAATTAACCAAGAATCAATATGGTGGAGAACGCTGAGAGTACTCTCCGCTGTTATAACAAATAAACATCTGGTCCTACCTGAAGCCTGCAAACGATGGGGATTTGAATGTTGAGGTTCTTCGCAGCATTGACGATACCCTCAGCGATAACGTCGCAACGCATGATACCGCCAAAGATGTTCACCAGGATGGCCTGCACTTTCGGATCGTTTACGATGATCTGGAAAGCTTCCTGTAAAGTGTAAGATGAATTTTAGTACAGGATTTTGATTATATATGATGGTCTGCAATGAATTTTTCCATTTTTTTTATAAATAATTTTCAATTTATGCATTAATTTAAATATTAATCCTAACTGTCAGTACTAATATTATTTTGAATATCACCATCTCTTTCTGTGAGATAAAAATTTTTAAACCATAAGGTAAAATATCGAATGGAGATCGGAGAGAACGCCTAGCCAACCGGGCGTTTTTAGAAAACAATAAAAACAATTCAAGCAATAGGCTATTTGACTTGAATTTTTAAATTGTTCTATTTTGTATTATAAGCACACTACATTTATATTTCCAGGATATACTCCATATTTTTTTGCATAAATCACTTTTAAAGTTTGAATTTTCGAACTCACGCTAAAAACGCTATTTCTGTAATGGCGGCTAATATGACGTCACACACAATGTAAACAAATAGTTCTGCCTGCTGATGGGGATTATTATTTACTTTCATATTAAAATGGTCTATAAATGGTATGTAGTGACACAATGTACAAATACGTCTATAAAAAGTCGACACAAAGTGTTCGTTTCAGTGCCAACAAATCTTAAAAGACGAAAAAAGTGGAGTGGATAGCCCAAAGAGATATAAACAGCATTGTAGCTCACTCAAATGTTTTTATATGTGAAGTTCATTTCGATATAAATAATATTTGTGTTTTAAACATTATTATTGATATCAATGCCAATAAACGAAGACTAAAAATATTAAATTTTGGTATGAATGAGTTTTAGTACCAATGATATTTTGACAATTGTTAGTATTTATCTAAATTAAAATTTTTGATATGGTATGAAAGAATTTACATTAAAAACGATATGTTTAAAAAAATTCTGCAACAGATGATTATTTATTATAAAAAAATCGATTTAAAAAATTTCATACCTGATGACTTTTGTTTGCGAGAGAATACGTTTTAATCTTTTTTTCCAGTTAGTTCACTTTATCTTTTATCACTAAGCACTTATTACACAATTAAAAATATAATTTCTTACAAATTGTTAAATATTTACAATATAAATATAGTAAATTTAATTATTCAACTCGAATATTTACTTAATCTGTCAATTTTAACAATAACATCTTGTTTATCCAACAACATTCAGGAAAAGTCTATTTGTCTATGATTTATGTTTGAAATAAAATTATAGTGCCGATATATACATTAGCATATGCATTGCATGGAAATTAAATAACTTTTTTTATACTAATGTATGACCTGAAGTTATTTTAATTAAATATGTCATTTGTAATGAATTTCTTTTTATATATAATAAGTAATGAATAACATGCGTAATGAGTACATATTATAAACAAATTATATTAAATGCAAAAGGTGATAGATATAAATTAAAAAAAAAAAGAAAAAAGGACCATAATTTAAAAATTTAAAAATTCATTATCTGACTTTTAACCAATAACAGGGAGTTTGCAATTTTGCGAAATTTCAAGAAAATATTGTGATTCCTTTACGTTTTTTTTATTTTTATAACTTATTCTTCCGAAAATTAAAAGCAATATGCTTATTTACGTTATAATCTAACAGGAAGACCCTGAATTGTGGTATATTTTCGATGTTGTCAAATAGCCTATTGACAATCAGAGAAGAGCAAAAATAAAATACAATTTGTAACCATACTACAAGACAAAAAATACGAGTATCTTCATAAACACGTATATATTACGTTTTTAATCTTGAGAATTGTTAATAACGAATGAAAATGACAATGAAAGTCAAAACAAAAATAACGAACTATATAATAACAATTACAAAAATAATTTAATCAATATTGGTTTTTTTTAATGGGTGCCATGCCTAACTTGATGAAATATAAACTATTACCTGACACTGACAATTGTCATTCATTCAAATTAATGTTTTTTTTATTTTTTCAGTTTTAGGTGGCTTTTTACCACAAACCTGTCGGACCTGTGAATAGCCTAGATTCCACTAAGAATAAATCGGATGGATTGTAACTTGTAATCATTAATCATGCTATGGAGATACCAGAAGACAACATTATTTATTATTAAAACTAAAGATTATATTTATTTTTAGGAAATAATTTCGGCGAAATTACGAATTCAGCCACGTGACAGTGACCACCAATCAGAAAACATTACATTACACTACGAAAAATACCTTATTTGATTAAGTTTTGAAACATTTTTGTCAAGTTGACACTGTTGTCCAATTCGTAATGGAGACGTGAAAAATCTACCAAGCGTCAATTTTGGGTAAATTACTATTATTTGCTTCGCTAAAATTTGATTCCATTGCGAATTGTACTTGTCTCTTAAGGTGTAATTGAGGACAACTGTACCAACGCAAAAATTTTTAAAAACGACAATTTAATAAAATATTGTTTTTTACATAGTGTGACGTAATGCTTTCTGATTCACATTTCTGAAATGTTGACGTAAATGTTCAATAAAATTTCGAAATGTTAAAACTTTTATGTAAGTATACCCAAGCGTAAAATATATATTATCAGTTTAAACAGTATTATTTCAGTTTCGTAGAGTAATCGTTTGTTTTTACACACGTATTGTAATTGATACTGGTTTAATGGTTTAGAAACCAAAACAACCCCAACTAAAGCTGCAAAAATAGTGATTGCAAAATTCATCGGTATTGCTTAAAATTTAGAAATAGATTGTGTGTCATATTAATTTGTTCATTTGTAATCAACAGAATTATCTAAGCGCTTTGACATTTAAATGTTTTTCTATAGAAAACACAGTTTATTGAACATGTAGGTACTCAAACTGCAAATAAATACTTACATCAAAATGATCTTCACAAAAATATATTCTTGAATTTGTAGATAAAATACAATCTCCATATAAGTTTAAGCCACTTTTTCGGTATTTGTTGACCATTTCGAATATATTTAAATAATTGTAAATATTGTGTTAAAAGCAGCACAATATGTATTGTTAATACTGTGTTAGAAGCAGCACAAAAATTTATTTATTGTGAATACTATGTTAGAAGCAACACCAAAATTTATTTAATTTAAATACTGTGTTAAAAGAAACACAAAAATTTATGTATTGTGAATACTTTGTTAGAAGCAGCACAAAAATTGTATGATTATGCTTGTAGGCATTCATCGTTAAAGAACTCTTAAGTAGAGAATATATTCCAAATATGTAACATGAGATGAGAAATTGAGGTTGTATGTCGAGTATTTTATCACGATGATGCTCTGTATTACATTAAACAATTGGTCATTTAGCAATATTATTTTAACAAGAACAAAGAACTTAGTTTTTGAAGCTTTCAGAGACATGCGTATAAATTAACTAATTTCACACACTGGTGGTGTTTATTACATCCTTACATATCATGAACAAAAATATTACGTTCTTTAACAGGAAAAACCTGATTATAAAAAAAATTTTTAAATGATCAGAAAAAAGATTATATTTATTTTAAAGTTCTGCAATCAATATATTTACCTCAGCTTACTTATTTACTAAAAAATACGTACCTCAAACTGAAAAACGGAACCCTTATGACAAGAGTCTGTCCGTCCACCACAGCCAAATTTCTCCGAAACTCGCCTTTTTAATACATCTTCTTATTAACCCATAAGTTTTGCATTAGCTATTTTAAAACATTCATATAAGATTTGAAGAGGGGGTAAAAAATACTTAAATTATTTTTATTTTTATATACCATTTGGGGTATCATTTGAAAGGGTTTATTATGAGGAACATCAAAATGTTTGCATAATTTTAAATAGAATATTTAAAAAGAAAAAAATATGTGACAAAGAGCATATCCGCCACCTCATTTTCGAAATTATGGCTTTCTTTCAGATATCATTTTAGCATCAATTCAAAGAAGATACAATAATAAAAATACAAATGAGAAAACTGACCGTAACAGCCTGCGCTGAAGCATTGCCGCCGACATCGAGGAAATTAGCAGGGGAGCCACCGTGCAACTTGATGATGTCCATGGTTGCCATGGCGAGGCCAGCACCGTTCACCATACATCCAATGTTGCCTGTTAATAAATATGTAACTTTCATTACCTTTATTTTATAATCATTATGGCTTTCCTAGAAATGAAACAAACCCAATTTCAATAAATATTTATAAAATATTTTAACAGCACAGTATAATCTGTTCAACAATGTTATGTATATATATACTGCTTTTTAATTAAATACTTTTTAATTATCACATTCTTTTCAATATTGAACTGCTTTTTATTTGATACTTTTTAGTTATCACATTCTTTTCAATATTGAACTGCTTTTTAATTAAATACTTTTTAATTATCACATTCTTTTCAATATTGAACTGCTTTTTATTTGATACTTTTTAGTTAACACATTCTTTTCAATATTGAACTGCTTTTTAATTAAATACTTTTTAATTAACACATTCTTTTCAATATTGAACTGCTTTTTATTTAATACTTTTTAGTTATCCCATTCTTTTCAATATTGAACTGCTTTTTATTTAATATTTTATTTTTTAATTATCATATTCTCTTTAATTATATTTATATTACAACCATTCTATTACCCATTAAATTTGCGTACATAAGAAAAACCACGTGTTTTAGTTATAATTCTCTTAAGAAATATGTTCGCTTATAGTTATACTTTCTCTAATGTTGGATTTATACTTCTATTATGAAAAACATGATGGACAGACAATGATTTTTGAACATTATACAATTCAATTTGTGTCCATCATGTTTTTATAACAGGAGAAACTCCAGACTGTATCTGCAAATGTAAACTGACAGTTTTCAAGAGAGAACACTATCTGCCATATATATGTATAGTACCAGGTGACCGAGCGATGCTCGGTTTATTTCGAGTGTCTCGTAGGAACGTGAAATTGCTTAGTTCATGGTATTAGATTTTCTTCTCTTTCCCTGTTCCTTTGGCTTTGCTTTCTTTTTCGGTCTTGCCTTCCCCCTCGCCTTCGCACGCGTTCACCTTCGCGTTCGCCTTCCACTTCCCCTTTGCCTTCCACTGCACCTTCTTATTCTCCTTCCCCACTTCTCATCTCCACCTCCTCTTCCCCATCCCTTTTCACATACCCCTTGCCCGTCCTCCCCTTACCCACCCTTTCGCCTCCCCCTTCACACCCTTACGACACCCTTCTCCGTTCTTTCTTCCCCTTCCCCGTCCCCTTCTCTTCTGCTCCCCCTTCCCCTTATCTTCCGCTCCCCCTTCCCCGTCCCTACCGGTCCCCCTTTCCTTATTCCCCCCCTTCCCCTTCCCCTTCCTTTCCGCTTCCCCTTCCCTTCTGCTCACCCTTCCCCTTCCCTTCCGCTCCTCTTCCCCTTACCTTTCCTTTCCCTTACCTTCCACTTCCTCTTCACATCCCCCTTCCCCACACCTCTCACCACCCCCTTCCCCTCACCTCACCCTCCTCCTCTACTCCCCTTCCCCTCCCCTCCCCATCCCCTTCCACTCCGCCTCCCTCTCCCCCTCCCCCACCCTTTCCCCACACCCCTACCCACACTTACCCTACCCTCACTTTCCCTCCCCTCCCTTACCCCTACCATCCCCTTCCCCTCACCCCTCCTCTTACAATCCCCCAACAAATCCCTCCCCCTCCCCATCCCCTCCCCTACCCAGTCCCTCTCCATTCACGCACCTCTCCTCCTCCCCTCCCCCTTTCCCTTCTCCTCTCTCTCTGTCCCAAGCGGTTCTCTCCTATGTTTTTCCATTCAAAAGTTATTAAGTCTTAATAACAGTGTCCATAGTAATTTTGAAAATTTTAAATGGCTGCCATTTCCAAAATAATTAACCGACAAAGCTCATCTTCGCAATTATTCAAATTCAATTAATAAATATGCGAAATTTCAGCGAAATCGTTAGAGCCGTTTCCGAGAAACCATTTACATATATATATATATATATATATACAAGAATTGCTCGTTTAATAGTATAAGATAACTTACAGATCTACAAAGTTACCATTTAGCTGCAAATACAAGACGTGTGAAGATTATGATTTGTTCTAGTAATAATTTTCTACGCTTAGTGCAAAGAGACAATACTGACCGTCAAGTGTAATATAGTTGAGCCCAAACTTGGCAGCCTCCACCTCATGAGGATCCTCCTGTGTCAAATCTTTGAGGGCAAATAGTTCCTTCTGTCTGTAGTCAGCGTTGTCATCAAACCTGAACTTGGCATCCAGGCAGAAGACTGCAATGCGTTCAAGATAAATTATTACTGTGTTAAGGTAAGTGTATTAATGTAATATTTTTTAATTCCGTCACATTAGATATGAGCGTGCAAGCCACTTTTAGCTAACATTGGCATCCGCGGCATGTCAATAGAATAATGTATAACTCTGAAAGTGTTGATTTTATTGTAATGAATTTTTTTACGAAGATAGGGAAGAAATGCAGTTACAATATAGTCGAAGGATTTATAATTTGCTTACGTAGTTATAAATGTAAAAATAAAGAACAAAATGAAAAAAATCCCTCGGTTCTGTAAGAAGCCTTATAGAGAAAAATTCCTTATAAAATGCAATTTTTTTTACAACCATGAAAAACTAATTAAGATAAAAGTAACTAAAGAAGTAGCACTAATAAAAATTGATGTACGTGGTGAGCCAAAAATATAACGATAGCCAGATCACGTGGAGCAAAAATTATATAGCAGTAAAAACAACTGTACGTCATAGATAAAAGTATCAACTCTCAATTCATTATTTCCTTTTGTTACGATATATAACTATAATTATATATATATATATATAACTATAATTATATATATATATATATATATATATATATATATATATATATATATTTATATTATATATATAATTATATATCTTAATTTAACCAAAATATATTGAACGGTACAAGCACAAGCGTTACTTATAAGCAATGCGTACGCTCAAAGGGTAAAATAAGTTCAGTACATTTGCACTACTCTCTTTTCAAGGGTCATTAAAAAAATTTAAAGTCGTAGGGAAATTGATATATAAAATAACTAACATTTTCCCGTGATCGCATCTTCAGCATAAGGGTTGATCTCAATAAGAAGAGCATCCTTCTTGACGAACAGGTCATACATATTTTTTATTACCTTCGATGCGTCAGATGCATGCTCCTTCAGGCCAATCTGAAATAGCAAATATTGTCATTATCGATACATGCATAAGCAAGGAGATGAAGATGATGAGCACTGATTTGAAATATTGTACAAATACGAAAAATAAAATAGTACCAGTATTAATCAATTTCAACGATTTAAAATGTCTTTAATTTTGGTTCAATTCCAAATTATATTGGCACTTATGACACAAATTAGCTTCAAAACTGCCTTTATCTGACAGCCGAAGCAAAGAAAGTTACATTTCGTTGAAATAAACATTTGAACGAAACATTTATTAAAATAAATAAAATAATCTAAACATTTCTTTAAATTTAGTGAAATATAAACGAAAAAATTACTTTAATAGACTTTTTAAAAAAAATCAGATTCCAAAATTTCTACACACCAAGATATACCATACACGTAAGTGTAAATGTTTTCCTTTTATAAAATTAAAAACATGTATGACGATAGTCTAATATGATCAAGCAAGAAAACATACCTTCTCAATGACTCTGTTGATCTGCTCATCGGTGATGCCCTGTATAATGTCGATGGGCTCGTAAGTAATAGCATCGGGATTCTCCGCAGCCACATCTTCAATATTTACACCTCCCTGTGACGATGCTATTATCACTGGACCCTGTGCAAAAAGAAACAAAGATATTAATGTTATTATCCAGAATCAATTAAACATTATTAAAATTTAAATTGTAGAAGATGGATAGTGTTTTAAACAAATATTAATAGTGAATACGTTATTATTAGTTAGGTTAAGACGAGTTTCTCTCTGAACAACTTATTTATGAGATTATTAGTATTATTTAAGGACATAAATAATTTCATATAATACTGCAATCCATTTGCAAATAAAATGTACACCAGACATTCAAAAAAACATTTGTTGGTTATATTAAGTTTTCTTTAGTTCTCGTCATTATTATTTCAAGTTCTGATATAGCCAGTAAAAATTCGTTATTAAATACTGGCATGCCCGATGTGTTCTACACAGATACAGTGTGAATATTAAAAGAAAAAACAATTTATTGCGGTGTCAATTATATATTGCAGATATTTTTAAAGAGAAATACCTCAAGGCAGTCTTTAGCTTAATAAGTAAACTGGTGAAAGCGACACGATCGGATGTCCCTTCATACTGTACATGGTCGGGATTCTCTATGGGCTGTAAACTTTTAAGGTTATGGGCCCAACACTCTTCAATTGCGCAACTCTGCTGTATTGCTCTGATTCATCAGAAGACCAATTATTACACCCCACAACAGAATGGATTGTGTGAACTATTCAATCGTACAATCGTTCAAAAACCAAATATCTACTCTTTGATGCAAACTTAAGCAGAGTTCTGAGATGAAGCCACTAATACAGCCGAGTTGCGCAGTGGAAGTGGGTCCATAACCTAAAAAATAATGACTCGTTCAGTGTCAAAGTATGAACTCACTGTTTTATCACAGAATAAAGATATACACTAAAAACCATAGATGGAAGCACTAAACTAACATTGTCGATATATTACTACAAGGTGTTTCCACCTCTTTCTTTTTATGTATGTGTTCTCAAACAATTCCAATAGTATATAAAATATATGTAACTGTGCAACTTGATTGTTTTGAATTCTTTAATGATTACTTTATGATTCAATTTCATTCTTTAATTTCTAATTTTTCTAAACCTCTAAAAATATATGGGTAATAGGTTTCCATTCAAGATTAAAAATGTTATCATTATATTATTATTATACATTTATTATTGGGTTGGCTAAAAATACAGAGCATTTTTTTTAATATGGGAAAGTTCTAGAAGTTTCCATGATAGAAGAAATATAAAAGAAGCGACATTATTCCCTGAGTGATCAGCCAAACTCTGGTCGGCTGATTGAATAGCGACAAGTTAAAATTGTTAATTGAAGAAGATAACAGATTTACAACACGCTGGCTAGCAATTGAGCTCAGTTGCTTCCATGGAACTATAAGGGATCATTTATACCGCTTGGGAAAAAGCTTGAAATATGATACGTGGATACCACATGAACTTAGCCCAGACCAGCCGTAGCCATAGCCCAGTCTTCATATAACCAAACAGACCTGCCTTAAAGTTTTGAATTTCAGTTGGACACAGATCTCCCACCCGCCATATTCCCCAGATCATGCACCCACTAACTATTGTTTGTTTAGATCGCTCAGCAACACCTTACGCGAAAAAAACTTTAATGATGAAGACTACCTACGACAGTTCATAGACCAATTTATTCATTCTAAGCAACTTGAATTTTATGCAGATTCTATAGACTCCCCGCCAGTGCGTTGGAGACATTTAATACCAAATGATGGTGATTATTATATCGAAGATTAATTCATTTTAAATTGGAAATATAATAAAATACATACAATTCTGCACATATACATTTCAGTAAAGATAAAATGTATTGTAATGTATATTATGCAAACAAAAATTTATAAATTCTATAACAATAAATAACACTTTGATAAAATTTATTTTCAGTTGTTACAAACAGCTGTGACTTGAGTACAGTTTAAATAGTTGAGACTTTGTTGGGGTTGAGTATAGATTGAGCCAGTTAATCAGTAGAATACCATGGGGAAAGCAAGGAATTCAGACATAGTTCAGTTCAAGATTATCCTGACCTCTTTATGACGTTTTTAAAATGTATTCATATTGCAGAAGGAAAATGACTACAACTGTAGCCACAAAATATCAAAACTTAACACGGTTCAATAATATGGACATTCTAAAGTATCATCTTTGATCAAATGACAGTAGTCAGGTACTTTTTGATTTTAAAACAGTTGATCTTATAAGTAATTTTAGAAAAGCTTAACCTATTAGGTTCAAAATAATATAAGTTTACGCTTATCAAATTGGTTACTTAAATTGCTCCATGTTCCTGTTATTACATATAAAAAAATTATTTAACCCTTTGAGTGCCGATGAGCGCTGTCGCGCTCGTGTGCGTACTAACAAAATTTGGCACGCGCGCAGTGGCGCTCGCGAAATCAGTTGCTATTTGGCGCGCCGCACACATCGCTAATTTTTTATCTTTCTACGTGTTACATAAAGTTCAAATTATAATATTATTATTAATTACAATATAAAAAGGATCCAGGAAAAGAAAATGTTTAATCCATAATGTTGGAATATGAAAATAATTCGAGTGAAAATGATCGTTTTTCAAGTTGTGAAGAAAGTGATAGTGGGAGTGACATTGTGGTGCGCTCACAATTTGGCGTAATGCAAATTTTGAGTGATAGTGATAATAGTGACGATAACAATTACTTTGCTGATACGGAGGATGTACCAGACTGCGAAAATACGATGTGACCTTGATTTCAGTTTTTGTTATAATTTTTATTCACAATATATATTTCCATAATTTTCTTTGTATTTTATTATCCTTGTACAAGTTTTTATTAAGAAAACACCGAAAAAATTATTAAAATTGGATAATTTTTGGAAGAGATACATTTTTTTTTCGAGACAAGGGTAAATGACATCAAAAACAAAAGATTTCTTTAGCATTTTTAAGTATATATGAGTAAAAAACCATGGCACTAAAACGGTTAAACAATTTGTTATATATGCATTAATCAATTTACATTAACGTTAAATCATATTTAAAACTAATTTTTTTTTACTAAATTTGACTAAATTTTTTTTATTTCATTAATAATAATTTCAAGGTAAAAGCTGATGAAGAGTGAAAAAGATGATGAGTGACGAGTTATAAAAGTTTAAATTTAACCTTTAGAAAAGGACGGCAATACTGTGTCATTTATAATATTGCACATTATATTCTACGAGAGGAAAAGGGGCAGGGATATACCCAACTTTATCTGTATCTTCAAATTTAGAAGCCTAAAACTGGCTTATTTTTCAATAAATTTTTGAATTTTTTTCCATGCCGGTTTTTAGTTAAATTATATTTCACAATATTGTACGAAAAATATAAACTTTTACAATGAGGCAACTACCGTATTTTTGTTCAAGCCAAAAGATAAGATAAATACATTAATTCTTTTCAAATAGAACACTATAAAAATGTTACAAATAATGTTGTTAGCCTTATATTTAGCATTAAGTGTAAAATTACAGCTAACAAGTAAGTCTTTAAAATATCTTCTTTATGATTTAATTCTGTGTACACCGTGTTACGTTTGTTAATACCGTGTGTAACAAAATGAACAAGTGAAGAATATATTATTTTACAATACAAAAACGTATTACTTTTAATGTTTTACTCATCATCATAATTCTCTCCTTGTAACCCCTTTAATTGTAAACAATTTAAGCAGAGTCCACTTGGCCTATTCGTTCATGATTACAGCGTTTAATCCCTTCACTCGGCAAATAAGCTGTTCTTTAATGGAAAAGGTCATTGTGTTCATTTAGCTTTCATACAATCTTTTTTCGATCCTTCTAAAATCTTGAAGAAATGTTGTTAAATCAATCAAGAGATTATTCAACTTTTTGCAACAAGATGCCTTCATTCAATACTGACTGCACAAAGTTTTACTCCAAAATTGTTGCAGTTGTAATCAGCAATATGCTCCTTATGAAGTCTTTACAATATATTGGGAAATGTCTCTATATTCTGCTTTAGATGTACAGTTTGTTTTAGATTGTCTGTACAAGCAAATGTCAGCCATTCTCTACCCCTGAACGCCCCTCTTTTTAAGGGCACCCAGGGCTGTTCAAGGTAATTATTTAAATGCATCCAAGCTTTTAATGAAAAAATTTTCCAAATTATTATCACATGAATTAAATCAGTGTACATTTATGCTTAATTTCAAACAATTGCATTTTTTGTGAACACCGATGCGAGACTACAACTTTTATGGCTGTTGCAAAGAAATATAGTATAAGCTATTTGCGCAAGTGTGACATTATTTTAAACGGGAATCGCATAAGGTGAACTGTAGTCATCAGTCTAAATACTAAAAAAATCCTTAAATGTTGACGTTATATGAAAAATATTTTATTTACAGAAAAAAATGTTAATGAACAAAAAAACAAAATTTCACTTAAATACATAAAAAATGCAAAATAAAAACAGCAATATTGCACTGACGAGACGTTTATTTTATAAAAGGTATTTTGCACCTTTGTTAACAGTTTACTTAGTTTGATGTAAAATTAGATGTTGACGTTACATGAAAAATATTTTATTTGCAGAAAAAAATGTTAATGAACAAAAAAACAAAAGTTTCTCTTAAATACATAAAAAATGCAAAATAAAGACAGCAATATTGCACTGACAAGACCTTTATTTTATAAAAGATATTTTGCACCTTTGTTTAACAGTTTACTTAGTTTGATGTAAAATTAGAGTGAATTAACTTTAGGTTTGTCCGATTACCACTTGAAAAGTGATATTTTACAGCTTTCCAATTATAAACTTAAATACCATTTGGATTTGATATCCATGTTTACGTCTATAAATTTTGCCAGAATATTCTTGAAATATATACTGCATTGTAATACCTTAAATAATGGAAAAAAACTAAATAACTTAAATAATGTTAGAGTCAATGACGTTACATTATACAGACACAAATCATTAACGCTCTAAAACTCATCCTCAAAAATAGGATAATCTATCACAATATCATAATCTATCACAAATTGTGACTCATAGTGTATAGTTGTCTCGTATCATTATCTTATTTTATGAGGATATCCATCAAAATGCCGTCTAGCATTAATGATACATTGTTTTAATCAGACGGCTACTGTCACAAAAAGTCTGGGAATACTATTTCATATGTAAAAATATGCATATTGTATTTCATTTTAATTTATTTCTAACTGCGTAGAAAGCAAAAGTGACATAACAATAATGAGATTAGCTTGCTGACACAGTGCAGATGATGAGACTAAACTAAATTATGTCATTTGATTATGGATTTTTATAATTATCTATGGAGAATAGGTTAATACGACTTGCCTTACAGCAATACTATCCTATTCACCCATGTCATACTCTCTCACTTATACTGTAAATATAGAAACTTCAAAAGTATAACCATCTCTTTTTTATACAAACATTAAGTATAACCATCTCTTTGTTATACAAACATTAAGTATAACCATCTCTTTTTTATACAAACATTATTGGCTTGAAATCTCGTCCTTCAGTCTATGGCATTCTATATTTGAATGTGTTTGTAAACGTAAACAATTTTTCTTACTAACAAAAGACTACATCTAATTAAAAATACAAACGTAGCAATGGACTCATTTATGAAAATTAACCTCAAATAATTCAAACAGAAATGAAGCTGTGAGAAAAATAGTAAAACAATTTTGAAAAATTTAAGGAAAAGAAGTTTAAAAATTTTTATTAACTAATTCTCAAACTCGATGTTTTTTCTTTGTTTTTAACGACTGTATGACAAAAATATATATTTTGATTAGGAATGTACGCATTACTCTGTCTATTTTACATTGTGAGGTGCATCCTGCTTATGTTCAATATGTTAATGTTCCACTTGTTATGCTAATCCATTGCTACCAGTCAATGAAGTCACATTTAAAACTGACTTTACATTTGCATAAATACGCTGTGCGAGGGAAGAACACTCGATCAATGAAAATGTGACAAAGAAATGAATGAGAGACAAAAATATTAAGACTGCCATGGTGGTAATAATTATTAGAGTTAATAACTAAACATTTTCATGATAGAAAACAAATTTGAATTAATCAGAAATGCACTTTCTTTGTGACAGAGACTGCTCATTCATTATCATGACAACTTACAATTTCTAGTACATTTAGCATTCTTTTTCATGGACATAAAATAATTTTAACTCCCTATATGAAAAACTACATGAAAAAATACATTACTTTTGACTCCCTATATAAAAAAACAACCAAGTGGCTGTTAAAACATGTAATAAGTAAAGTTCCGTGTACATCTCATGAAATTCTTTACATAAGCTAAGAGAAATAAATTAGTTTCAATGTTCTAATCAATCGCTATCTAGAATACCTTCACAGTTTCCTAACCCGCAGTTGAAAAATTAGAGAGAGAAAAGGAGAGACACAATGCATGTCACTTTGAAGTTTGACATTCCAAACGGGGTTTAAAAATTAAAAATTAATGAAACCTACATTTCATTTTCAAAGATGTATCCGTGGCACAAGTGAAAAAATGTTTAATTCCCAATTCACAGGAATAAGAAGACAAAACAAATTTCTTTTATTTTACTATATATTGAATGAAATCTCCATAATAGGCACATACTAGCAAAATTTCATGCACACAGGTCTAGAAGTGTAGAAAATGTGAGGATGTGCAGATGGATGGATTTGACGAAATTATAAGGTTTTTCTAGTTTCCCGAAAGAACCCCAAAAATGTGAAGCGCAGCATGGAAATATAGGTTTTCCACAAAACTTTTAAAAAACGTTTATTTGTCACAATACGGTTTATTTAATTTGTAAATGTGTCAAATATAACTCACATTATAGGCACGCTCCATCATGATGGCGATGTAAAACTCTCGACGTGGGAATTTACGCTCGGTAACCATGACCTGGTTGCAGATGCGACCGCCTGCACCCGTCTGCTTTGTCACCAGAAGTTGGTTCAACATTTGCCCTGCGAGTTGACCTGCTGCTTGCGGGCTGTGTTGCAAAAATTACTCTATATCAGTCTAGCTTTTTGCTAAATTGATATCATTTTTATGATTCAATTAGAATGGCTGAGATTTCTATAATCTTTTTATTTTGAAGCCAAAATTCCACAACTGAACATCAATAACAAAACTTTTATCATTACAAAATATCAGTTTTTTTTCTTTACATTTGCACAATCAAATAATCATGAAATATAATAATTGGCTACTGTTACGTTTTAATATAGTTTGTGAAATAACGCAAAATAAATAGACTTTTAACCCCTATCAGAAAAATAAATTAATAATTGAAAATTATTTTCTGTATGAAAGGAAATGTATTAAAAAGTATTCCGTGTGCGTAATTTATGTATCCTATTTGTTCTCTTTTCCATGTAAATGAAAAGCTAAGCAAAAAGCAAAAAAGTCAGCTTTTTAGGGTTAGGTTAATGATTGGAAATTAAAAAAAAAAATGTAATTAAACACTACTGCTATTATTAATACAAGACACTTACGAGTCAACCATTCGGACACCGCCTTTCAAGCCATTCTTGAATGAACCTTTTCCACGACCACCTGCCAGAACCTGTAATATTTAAAAATGTCTAATCAACAAACAACTTTCGATATAAAATATAGTACTAAAATATATTCATAAATTGACACAAACTTATGAAAATTTAAGGATAATAGGTATTTTCTTTGAATCGTACGGATACCGTTAACAAGCATTATTTGAAAACGACCACACAACATTTATAATAAAGTAATTAGATAAAGATGATTTGTTCGACAAAATTTCATTGTAATCGTAATTTATAGGAAAAAGGTGATAAAAATATATAATAGAAAACAAAAAAGACATAGGGTGGTTACGGTAATGTAAAGTAATATGTGGAGATGGAGACAATATAAACAGGAGTACCAACAAAAGATTGTTTGCGACGCGGTGATCATTACTTAATCATTAAGAAAACTTTTAAGATAGGAAAAATTGTCGAAGTTTATCTTATCGAACATTTCTCTTGTTTTTATATATTCAAATTTGAAAATATTAATGAATTATAAACTGCAGAAATATAACTATGATCTTAGTAAAAAAAACTATCTTGAGTAAATTTTTTTTATTATATTTTTCTGGTTTATGGTCGGTAAGAAATAAATATTCTAAGTAACATTATAAATGCGAATTTGTTTATTTATTCATTCTGCTTTAATGTCTCAAGTACTCAATCAATCTCCGTTAAATTTTGGATACATAGAGCCTATGTTTTGGACATGAATATAGGGTAACATATTTATCCAAAAATGGAATCTTTTTCTTGGTAATTAAACAAAGTTGTGAGCGTGAATTAAATATGGGATAAGACATCATGGAAACATATTAGTCTACGGCCTATGTAGGCCACGGGATTATTTTTCACATCAATTCTTCGTTTCTGTGTATCTAAAAGTACTTAGTCATTTCCCATGGGTAAAATTAATTTTTTCACAAGAAATTTTTGTTTTAAATTTCACCACAATTTTTTCCTCTTTCCCACGTGAGTGAAACCACAGGTCAAAAGTTAATAAAATCAAAAACAAACCTGAGCCTTCAACACAAGATCTTTGGTGTTAAGCTGTTCCGCAAACTTGACGGCCTCTTCTTTGGTCTTGGCGACATGGAAACCAGGTACAGGAATATTGGCTTCCTTGAGAAGTGTGTAGCTGATGTACTCGTGCACATTCAACCTCCGCACTTGCTGCTTGTTGTGTGCTGAAGGACTAGCTGATGACACAGCCAAGATCTAAGAAGGGGAGTAAATTTTTAGACTGGGCAGATTTTTTACAAGAGAAAATGATATAGTTACTTTATGAATATAAGTATGTTTGTTAAATAAATGAAAAATATACTGTAAGTTTTAAACCTTCATGGGTGCTATGCTCGTAATAATTGTTTACAATACAATCGTTTGCGAAAAATATCATTTTTCATAAAAGCGACATAGTAATTTTTTTAATAATGAAAATATGTTATTAATCATTCAATCTCTGTTTTATGTGTATGGGGGAAACGTGCACACCTACATTAACATTTTTTAATATTTTGCTGTATATTGAGATCTTCACATGAAAAATTTCGTGCATAGGTTGAATACTATAAAAACTATGATATACAGATGGACAAACGGATGGACAAACGGATGGACAGACATTAAAAAATTATAAAAGTCCATTTTTTCACTATGAAACCCTAAAATTAAGGTTAAATAAGTTAAAACCCATCAAAACTTTCCAGAATTCTATGTGATCTGCTGAAGTTATTTGAATGAAACTTAGTATACATTTTTCTTTCTGATCAATTTAAAATTTAGTTGGTTAACTATCCCAATCAACCTTACCTGGGAGGGTGTTGGTAAGATTAAAAAAAAACATCTCTGTGAAATTGATGGTGGATATATTTTTTTATATTTGTCCACTAAAAATATTGTAAGGTGAAATTGTACATTTGATTTTGTTACCTAAATTACCAAACGGCGCAATGGAATAAGATTGTGTATAAAAAAAAGGTAAAAGAGAGATTTTTATCCCACAAATTCCATGCATTCTTTTGTATCTATATTTTACAGTCAAGAGAGTACAACTCTTAATGAGGCTTCTCTTTTCCATCACAATCAATAATATACAGGGGCTGTCTGTTCATTATTGTGATGTAGATTTAACAAAACCATGTTTCTGACGTGGGCTATTTTATACTACATATTCAAAGGAGGGTGCACGTAGAAATGATTTGTACTTGCCTCTAAGGGAGATACTGAAAATGTTGTTTAGAAACAAGTTTTCCAATGATATACTGGCTTTTTTTTATTTACTGTCTCATTTCTATTTGTTAGATTTCTTGAATATTTTCAATAATTTCATAATAGGATTATTACAGTGTTTGTTTTTTATGTATCAACATCAGTGGTTGTCAGCGACGTTGTTTGGTTCTAATTTTTTTTAATAAAATACTGTATTATTTATAATATCACTGTCGCTTTAACTACCAAGAGGGTCAGTTTCTAATAATGCTGTGTATAAGATATTATGGGCAAAAAAAGTATATTGACTAATCTTTTCTTATTTTTTTAACCACACATGCCAGTATGTAAATTAATTTATTGCATACCACCTGAGGCATTCCACGCAAAGCGGACATGTAAAAAATGTTAATGTTTCCGATTTTAGTCCTCAACCTCAATACAAAACATTTTTGCAGTATTAAAACTTGTTAATGCGCTAGAGGACTTTGAAGTTTTGACTGACTGGCAGCTGTTGAATCCCATTACCCAGCTTTTAAGTTATAATAAAATAAAAAATAAATAAATCAGTGGAATTTATATTTCATTTAATTAGCTTTTTAATTGCATTTCGGATTCAAAAAAATTTTTTTTAAAAAAAAGAGGATTTAAATTTTGTAACTTGAATTCAAAAAGTTATGAATTTCAAAAAGTTTATCCGCTTAAATTTTTTTTGGAAAAATAACTAATAGTGTATAGACAATTTATGCCAAGTTTCATAAAGGGTGTAAAAGTCACTTAGGAGCTAGACCGATTAAAGTGCCGAAGCGTAACCTAGCCGCGCCTTCCGCCAAAATCAAGATTCAAAAATTAAAATACTTTTTTTATCTCTTGAGGACATACATAGGTACAACATTATCAAATATTACTAAAATAAGAAACATCAACATTTTTTACTTGTCTGCTTCGCGTGGAATGTCCCCGCCTGTCAAATTTCAATATATTTTTCAAAAACATATTGCCATTAGATTAAACCTAAACCTTAATTTCCTAATTTATGATTTATATTTTAAACAGAATATGGTAATTGATAATATTGTTAGTTCTAAAGTGGAGTTAATAATTATTGAGAAAAAAAGAGAAAATATGTTATAAAATGATATAAAAATAGGTCATACTAATCATGTCATATCCAAGCAAGAAATATTTATATAATAAACACAAATGTCAGAAAAACACAGAGACAATTTAAAAAAAAGTATTTCCGAACATTTTCTTTATCTTTACAATATTCAATAGATATCTTTGAATAACAATTATTGTTTTATTTCATCTATCAGAAACGTGTCCTTTTTCACACCCTTATCTAAATCTACGTGTTTCAATTAACTATAATAATATTAATATTGTGCTATTAATAAGTTTTTACAGTGCATGGTTCATATCTCATTTTACAAATTGTTAAAAAACCTGTCAAGTATGAGTAGAACTCACACCATGAGGGTTCCATATTTTTTAATAATTACAAATTAAGATTATAAAGTACACAGTAGTAAAAATATCCAAGTGATATTCTAAGAATAAAAAGATCTTAATGATGACAATTATCTCAACTGCAGCGACCTGACATGATTCAACTCTCCCGTTATTTCACAACAATCCCAAATAACATCAAGAAAAATCACAATTTTTTCTACCTATATTCTAAACTTAAATACTTACACTCCATTTGCAGGACAACAAAACAATGATACTGTATCAAAGATCAATTTTTTTGAAAACATTTATCTATGACAGTAACTGAGTACAAATATATTAATAAAGATGAATCTGTTAAATTGAGACTTATCAAGACAGCTTCTGATAAACGTCACTAAATAAATTACTAGTACACTATAATGATAAGACTATCATAGACCATCATCACAGATTATCACAGTAAACATTTGATTTCACAGAAATTATCGAGTATGACTTCACCAGTACACGGTTTGTCAACATTAGGTTCTTTAGACGACTTTATTTACGGAACTGACATTTGCCATGGACGTTGACCAATATAATCTTGTTTTTATATACTGATATGTAGATAAAATTAATAACTTTGACCAAGCATGCCGCTTGTATTGTTTGAGAAATTGTTAACATATGAAGTTACATAAAGGGTTTAAGTTAACCCTTTGCATAAAGTTTACAAATGTGAATCAATTTCAAATAATTTTTAATAACACTTTTATAAATTTATTGCAATCAATAATTCAAGAAATAAAAATAAGCAAAACAGTTTTACAATGCATAAAGCGCTTTAATATATTTAAAAGTGTTTTTTGAAGTAATGAAGTTTCATAATTTGAAAGTATTTTTTTTTTAATTTTGAATGCATTCTTTAATTTGAAAACAATTTTTAAAATTTTCTGAAATCCATCAAAACTCTCTTCCTTTTCAGCAATATCAATTCTAAAAATGGGAAAAGAAAATACTCTTCAAATAATGTTGAATTCACGATTTATTTAGGGGCAATAATATAAATCGTTGCACTTAATATTTCTACAAACAAAATTGTCACTTTATTAATTGAATAAGAAACAAAATGAAAATAATTTGAGATTTTTTTTAAAATGTAAACTATACAACAGGATAAATTTTTAGCCAACAATATTGACCTTGTCTGATTTAAAAAATGTTAAACAGTTTAAAAAATTTAAAAACACGTAAATTAATTAAAAAATTTTGAAATTACAAGTAGACAAATTAAATTCTTCAACATTACTAACAAATTAATGGTACTACTTGCAATATTACTTTTATTAAAGATATATCTTAAAGTAAAAACTTTGTCGAAGGCAGGATTATAATAACAAACATAAATTACCTAAAACAATATAAACTCATTCACTTTTTTATATATCAATTCAACAAATCCTTGTACTTTGCCCCAATATGTTCACCTTCATTATAAATTAAACGAGTATTATTATTACTGATATTACAATGTAGATATATAGAATATTATAAATTCTCATAGTACAAAAAAAAACAAATATAAATACACATGTCAAAGCATATTTTAACCTTTGAACCCATCAAAATTACTCCCAGTTAACAATACAACAACAAACAAAATTTTTATCTAACTTAACATGTTCAAAGTTCAATAAACTTTTTCTATATACGATGTGCAATAATTTCTTTTTCTGAATGGAGATTATTTATTTCTGTCCTAATCTTTAGGAGATTTCTTAATCTCATAATTTATTATCAGAAAATCCCGGCAATACTGTGAACATATTCACTACACCGTAACAAGTTTTAAAACTTTATTAAATATGCATATGACTCACAGAAATAATGCTAATATAATTTCGCACTGCTAACAAACTTTGAGTTAACTATTATATAAATTCATTACTTAAGTTGCAAAGATACATTAAATGCTTTCATAGCGGTCTTTTAAAAAAATATTTTTCAAGATAAAGGAGTCATTTTCTTTATTGAGAACAAAATTTTTGTGTAAAAATAAGCTTCAATGCAGAATTCTTCAGTTTAGTACCACTTTTCAATTTATGGAAAAAATACTTTTTGTTACATTTTAATATTGGGCTAAAATTCCATGAAAATAATCGAATTTTACTTATATTTATTTGGATATGCTACTACTTCATCGATAAAACCTCACTGACTTATTTGTAAATTATTTTAAGAAAAAAGTATATTTAATAAACCTTAGAAGCAAGGCTTTACTACAATAGGATTATACAATTCAATTAAAAATACTGTAGAAAAACTAAATTAAATCTATACGTGGTAACTATTATTGAAATATGTCTACCTGTTTATAGTTAAAATTGTAATAATAACAATTCGGTATTTATTTACTTCTCTGATAGTAAAATTTTTATTAATATTTAAAACAAAACTGTGATGATATGAATTAAATAAAACAATATTTTTAAAATATAATAATATTATGCTGCTTGTGTACAAATGTCATAAATATCAAAAATGGCTCGAAATTCGCGGTCTAGGCTAAACATCATACTGCAATTTGTTTAGATGCGTAATAACGAACTCTAGACTAATTCGTGACCACATGCAATTTCATTTTTAAGATTAATCTTTTTATGTCAATAAATGAGATCATATTAATCAAGGTCATTGCATTCCCGTTTTGTTTCTATTATTTCGTAGCGGGCAAAAGTCAGCTGACGGCACGCCGTTAATCAATGCCCTTGCATGCTAGATTTAAATTATAAATAGCGCGCCGGTCAAGTGAACTTTATTCGTTATAATTACTTCATAATATTGATGATACCTAAATAGGGATGAACTCGAAAGACAAGATATATTATTTAATAAAATTATTGGCGGGCAACGAAATGTCAAATTAATTTCAATTAGGAACTGATGAGTGACGTAAGGTTTTCAAATACGTAACCAACGTACTGCAAGAATAGTTATTCGATTAGCAAGGTCACAAGACTGCTCAAATATTAAAATTATAGTATTAATAAAAAGGTCCCAAGTTACATAACTAATATTTGCTTTACTAACAAATAATGACCTTCAAGCGAAAATAACTATACTAAACGAAGGGAATTAGGACGACTCCTATTTGACAAATAGAACTTGTAAAATAATTGAATCACTTCAAATGCGTATTATTATTTTATTTTGAATGAAATGCTGTTAGAATAATGTTCATAATAGAAAAATAGATTATCGTTAACGTTAAATAGATAAATAATATTAAATGAACTTACCTTTGTGCCATGTTTTAATAGTAAATTTTCAGCTAAGCTGACAGAGCGATGAAGTAAGGTCGCCATCTTTGCGGTTATGACTTGTGATGAAGGGTCTCTACACTCTATTGATAATGTCAGACAGAACAAAATCGTAACAACAGCCAAATGGCTCGTTTACACTCAGACGTATTATGTAGCAGTCATGCATTTCATACTTAGGAATTTTCTCCTAGAAAGTAAAATGTAATTTAAAAATGACGAAAATAAAACAAATAGATTCATATGCATAATGTTATAATATCCGTGTATATAATATTATATCATATATTAATAGTAAAAATTAATTAATAGAAATGTATTTTTCCACCAAAAATAATTGGTATAAATATATTTTAGATTTATGATAAGATATATTTTAGATTTATAATAAATATATTTAAGTAATATTTAGAAATATATATTTGAATGTTTGGGCATTAATTTTGATAAGGATTTAAAAATAATATATGGGCAGAGCCACAGAATAGAGTAGGCAGAGCTTATTTTCAATAGTAATGTCGTTATTGATATTTAACATACAATTTAGTTTTGACTGTGGTTTTGACAATCAATTTGTTTATTTTTAAGGTTAACCTTATTAATATAAGTTTTTTTAAAATTTTATTGAAATAAAATTAGGAATGAAAAATGTGGTATGGAAATTTAGTAAGAAAAAAGTTTTTGAAGAATGTATTATTTGTAAGAAAAATAAAAACGCTACCTAGCTGCGATAGCACTAAGGATTATGTTATGGAACATTTAAGTAATAGTTTAGGCTGTACGCTTGCTAAAGCAGAACTCGCTATCTTGCACCATCCTTCCATTGCAAAACGGTCTGAAGAACAAATAAACGATGTTATAAATACCGTAGAAAGTATAGGTCTATCAAGAGATGTAATCATAAATTGTCCAAAAATTTTTAATGTTTTGCCTATAACAATACGTTATAGAAAGGCTATTTTAACCGAATGCGGCTTTACTAATATAACAATGAGTACATTAGTATCTTATTTATCACTAGTCAAACTGAATTCAATAAAGAAATTGAAACACAATGGTTATATATCTCCGTCAATAAATGTACAAAACAGATTAACCTCATATTTAGACAGCATACATTTAGCTACTAAAATAAATAATGAAGACATAAGTATTTACGAGTTAAGAATGTCTTTAATACAAAAATATTTAGAAATAAAATTAAGTCTATTGCCAGAAGAATTTAATCGTTGTGTTAATGTTTACAATCGAATCAGACACAGGCCATTAGGTGCGATAAGAGACACATTGACAATCTTACAAGAAAATATAAAATTCACAAACGAAAAAATAAAGTCCAATTTATTTCTTCTACATGCAGATCCGACTAATTTACAACTTCTTATAAATGACATCAGCAATTTAGAGGGCAAAGATATCAGAGAGATATTCCTTGATCTGCCTAAATTGTGTAACATTAGTTACAAAACATTTATTGAAACTAAACAAATATTAGACGAATTTAAGATATCAAAAGAAGCCCAACAAAGATGTTATGAAATTTACACTTTGAGTCCAAAAACAGTACGCCAAAGGTTGCAAGAAGCTCTGAAAACAGATCCTTTCCGGTCACTAGCAGGCAATCCGAGATTACTTAAACTTATGATTCATAAACGAAAAGCAGATGGGAGATTATTAGAAATACAAAATGCCAACAAGCGATGTTTTAGTTTAAATATATTATCTGGCAGTACAAAACATTTTGAACATTATCTTAAAGCGTTCGGAGACAGGACTAAAGGAGTTGATTTGTCGCATGCCATTGCTAGTTTTTTAAATAACTCTTTTACACCTGAAGAAATTAGAGCTGTAATGAAACGACATCCATTTTATATGAACGTACCTTTGACTGATGTAAATCATGTATATCAAAACCTGGAAAAACGCCTTTCAAAACAGGAAATGTTTGAAAATTGCCTATTATTAATTTATCCATGGGCAAAGATAGAAAATTTGTTGAAGGTTCTTAAACCAGAATGGTTAGGTTTAAGGAAAAAATCCAAAAGGAAAAATTTTGCTCAAGAATATGAAGGTATGAAGATAATTAAAGATGTAAATTTAGATATTCTATCAAATAGTCAAATGTTGAGTTTGATTCTTTATATTCTAGAGAGGGATTATGGTTTCTCTGGAAATGGAATATGGACAGAATCTTCATCAGAAAAGGAGATAAAAGTGAACAATGAAACCCAGTAGTTTATATTCTAGAGAGGTATTATGGTTTCTCTGGAAATGGAATATGGACAGAATCTTCATCAGAAAAGGAGATAAAAGTGAACAATGAAACTCAGTAGTTTAATGAGGAAACTCAACTAAAGCATTAAGCAGTTGAATTTTCTGTTTAAAACAGTTTCTAGAAGTTCGCTCAAAATAATTTGATGAAGTAATTCAGTTATATTCTATGTACTTTCAAAAATAACTGCTTGTAAATTCTAGGGTACTTAAATGAAAATAAATTGACTTGTCAATAGTAAAACACATTATTTAAAAAAAATACTAAGGTATTTTATTTATAATTTGAATATTTCGTTTTGCTGTATAATTTTCATATTCATTCTCATTTCATAATTTTTTTGTGATTATCAAACTAAGTTCTGAATTTCTAGATTTATATTTTCTAAAACAGATCTCGTGTGCTCATACTTTTTGTTCGAGATTAATAGACTTACTAGATTTATTTATGACAGTGAAATAAATTATATTTCAAAGTATTGAAGTTTTGAAAGGGTTACTGCAGCTCATTTTAATAATAACCTATTGTAATTATTCTTTAAAAACAAGGAAAATTTTCACTTTTATTATAATTTGGTGCAATTAAAAATATATTTTATAATTATTATTCTGCACTTTAAAACTAAAAACTTTAATGACCTCTTATTCTTAAAACAATATTTTTTTAAACCTAAATTTTTTCACATATCGGTGCATATTTTGATTGCACCATAAACATACTACAATACAATATGAACATGTTTTTCAACATAGTAAGTAGATCCACATAGGGCTGCCACCTTTACTAAATCCAAAACCTGGAGATCAGTAAAAATTAAAACTGGGCAAAGCCAGGTCTACTTACATTAAATGACTTGACAGTGTTTATTTTTCATATACAATAATTGAATAATTACACTTATTATAGCTTTAATATTCTATATAGTAGATATATAGATATAGTGGATTGGTATTTAAATATTTCAACTTGTTTTACATTGAAGACAGTTGTTTAAAAAAAATTAGGTGCATTTCAGTGGGAACCGGAGAATTATGATACTAACCCGGAGCCCAAAGATAATTAAATTAAAAACTACAGTTTATGGATGAAACCTGGAGGGGTGGCAGCCCTAGATCTACATCATGTCTTACAATTATAAAAGAAGGCCAATTTATATTATATAAATTATCCAGAACTGTTTGTGGTTCATTATTATTAACACAAACACATTTCAATAATAACTCCAGCTAATTTACGAAGGAATATTATTATCTAACCATATTTTTTTTGTAGATATAATCTTAGTGTAATGCATCTGAAGATATAATCTCAGTGTCTTAAGTATTCATGCTCTAGATCAGATGTAAGTACTAAATATAGCAATCGAACACATATATACTTTTTGTATCTTACATCAGCACCATATTTTGTTTTGTTATATCTGTGTGAGTGCATTTTTCAAAGAGTGAGTGCTTGTCAGCATCAATTGCAATTTTCCAGATGGTTTTAGTCTCACATTTAGGCTCATCAGTCGCACTCAGCTATAAAAACTTATAAAATTTGTTAAAACTGGCAATATTTGATAGCATTAATAAGAATGCTATCAGCTGTGAAAGAATGCAGTATAACATATATATAGATGTTAGCATTCATATTCTAGCTATACGATATAATACACGCACCCCTCTTCATATTTGTTTAGCGCATGTATAGAGAACCACAATTAAGTATGCATAAGTAGCTCGTCAGATGCTATAGATGGCAATCAGATGCATTAGCACACTATTGTAAGCATGCAACAGCATCCTTGAGCATTCCAAATTATAGCTATAGGTGCTTGTACACATTATAGCTCAATTTGATGCGAAACGTTGAGGAAACTAATAACAAGTATATAAAATGTAAATTTTCTATATATTTTATATAATGTATTTAAATCGCAAGAGCCTTTCATGAAAACCTCATAACGTTTGGAGCTTCCCGAAAGGACGTTATTCTTTAAGTACCGAATTGATGCTGAGAAGAATAATTATCCCCTAAAAGGTAACTGATTCCATAAGGAGTTTTTTTTCTAAAATTGACATATGAAACTGTAAAAAAACCTTGTGATGATGGTCTAGTCTAATAATTTATTTCATATCATATTTTTTCTTACAAACATAATATTATGTACATTAAAATTAATATATTCTTTAGTGAGAAACGAATGAACTTGATTTTTTAATTGACAATTGCCATTCATAAAAATATTATATTTCCCAAAAGTAAGCTAGTCACTTACTTCATAGAAAGATAATATTGTTTAACTTGCACACAATGTTTTATTTTCATACAAATCATCACTAATTTGGTCGTGCCAAATACCGTTGCCAGAAAAATAATGTTCTTTCTCCAAGAAATACTGAACCAAGCTTAGGATGTGCATATTTGTAAGAGCAGTACCATCTAAATGTTCTATAGCAGAAATAAAGTACTTTCTATCTAATTTACCAGATCTGTAACACTGTAGGATATTTAAATATTTTTCAATTTCACTCCAAGGATATAGCAAAATGCAGCAGTTCAAATAAATATCATCTGGAGTAAAATGGTTTTTCAGCTTCTCGCATGTTTGTTTTGCTTGTGAGACAGGTACATTGACCCAATGTGGGTGTCTACCTAACTCTTTACGAACAAATTCTGGTGTCATAGCAGGGCCTAAACTGCTACAAACCGTTCGTAGTAAGTCAATACCCTTGCTTTTATCGCAAGAGCCTTTCATGAAGACTTCATAATGTTTGGAGCTTCCCGAAAGGACGTTTAGGCTGAAACATTTCTTGTTTAATTCTTTTAGAATTTGCAGTCTTAGTTTTGCTTTTTTAGAATAATATATAATTTTCAACAGTCTCGGACTACAAAATAATGCTTCGAATTCTGGAATCGTAGTTGCTTCTTCCAACCTCTCTCTAACTGTTTCTGAACTCAACGTGTAGATTTCGTAACATTTACGTTGAGCTTCCTCAGATATGTTGTATTCTTTTAAAACTTTGCCAGTCTCCAAAAAGGTATAATAGCTTGTGTTGCAAAGTATCGGACGCATATTCAGTATTTCTTTTATATTAACGCCTGCTATTGCCTTAAGTTTGAAAAGTAACAAACGTATATTCTCAGGATTAGCATGAAGAAGAAAAAAATTTGCTCTTATTTTATGTACTGGCATTGCTAAATGACTTGTTAACAAAGTTAATGTGTCATTAATAGATCTTAGGGGTCTATGTTTTAGTCTAGCGTAAACACTGACACCTTTATGGAAATCCTCAGGTGTAATATCAAGTGTTAATTCTAAATATCTCTGTAAAACCTTCATTCGAATTTCGAATAATGATATTTCATTCTCATTTAAATTTTCCCGAATGGGCGGTGAGGATGGCCATCCAGTGAAAACATTAACTAATTCGTCTTTAACATTGGTTTTTTCGTCTATGTAGCCATTTTCTTTTAAGACATGAATATTTTTCTTTTTAATCAAATGCAAATACTCTGAAATATACTCAGCCCGCATTTCTTTAAAACCACATTCAGAAAGTATATTGTATCTATATTTTAACGTAATCGGAAGTAATTGTAATAAGTTTGGATGCTTTACAATATTCGTTTTGTCAATTTTCATTTCATTTATCACGTCTGCTATTTCATTTATGTGATTAACCGATAATTTTTCAATAGATGAACATTTCTTTAATAATTGTTCGGCGTCATTTCCAGATATTTTTAAAAATTGTTGTAAATTCATTCTTACATCGTTGTATGTTAACGTGCTTGTTAGGTGTTTCTTCTTTACACCTTTGTTAACGGTATACACAACACTATTTGTCATCCGGCGTATAAGAGAGCTGGAAAACATCTTACTAATTTGAGAATATATCTTGACATAACCTATATCTATAACGTATCAATTTGTCTTATAACGATTTTGACACCTGTCAAGTTTAGTATTGTGAATTTTCTATGCATAGATCATATTTCTATGTTCTAATATTTTTACTAAATATATATTTCGTTGCTTATAACTGCCAGTACTTATGCAATGAAAGACATGATGAAGAAAATTAATGTAATTTTATATAAGTAAATTATATTATCTATATTTGTAACAAAACGATTACGATTTCATAAATATCGTATCGAAAGTTTTCTTAATTGTAAGAACTAGTGCCTAAAATATGTATTATAAATACAATTAAATATTAAAAAATAATTTTCTTTTCCTAAATATATTCTTTAGGTCAAGAATATTTTATTTATGACAAAAAATAAAAAAACGAAAAAAATGCGACTTATCCCGTTCTTCCTCTGTCAATTATGATAGTAGACATATAATGAAAAGAAAATATTTCTTAAATTAAAAAAAAACTCATTTTAATAAATTTATATTGAAATGATTTTACATGATTTCACGTATATTAACAATTATTTTATAGAGTAATGAAGCTTGCTTCTCTAGACCAACATTCATGGTAATTATTAAAAAAGAAATCTGGTACTGCGTTTTGTGAAAATAGAGAAGATTTTGCACATTCAAAAGCAACTGACATGCAGATAGATTCGTTTTCACCGCGAAGCATTGAATGTATTAAACCACTTGCAAAACAATCTCCTGCGCCAGAAACATTTACAATATCGCTCAATATCGTAACGGGATATAATTTTACGTGCAAATTAGCATCAGATGGTTTATTATATGTAATTACATTATTTTTTAAGCACATGTATGATGACCTGTCAGTTTTTCGTAAAGTTAATACTCCAGCAGACCCTAACGTTATAAATAAATTATCTACATAATTCATTATTATTTGCGACAATGACAATGCTTCTTCTATAACTAAATTTGATGAGGTAACATAAGTTGATTTAAAATCCAATGATGCATCTACTGCTTTCGCCATAGCCCGCAATTCTTGGAGGTTAGGTGTAGCAAAAGCTATTTTATGCTGGGAATTGATGGTTTTCACTGCTTTCCGAAGATCAGTTGGTTCGAAGAAAACTGAAAAAATAAACAATTCGTGTAAAATATCATTTCAATAAGAATTAAAGAAGAAAGTACAATGTAATTTAATGAATGAGATTAAATATAGTGTTAAATGCGTTAAATTACAATAATATTTCCGTACGAAGACAAATTATATACCAATGATATATATATGTATATATATATATATATATATTTTTTTTTATATATATATATATATATATATATATATATATTTATATATATATTACCGTGATTTTTTATTCGTTTTACATCTAGAACTAAAGAAAAATATTACGATCAATAAACGATTAAATACTCCACACATTCGACTCGGTGCGCGTATACTCACTGAGTACACGCGCACTGAGTTGAGTCGCGCACGCATAAGTGCCAGCCACCTAACATTATACGGAATTACGGAAAGACGATGGGCGTAGTCAAGGTCACGCCTCGGAACGTTTTAGATTACGTGCGTAAAACTGTATTTATAGAGTTTGATTATTTTTTGTTTCGGATTTTAGACTACGTATAAAACTTCGTGATCGTGTATTGTGTCTGATAATTATTTTAATGTTGCTAATGGATAGTATTCATGCTGTAAAACTATGAAAAAAATCACATTTTAAAAAATTATTTTAACACTGCGAATGGACTCTATTCACTATGGACTTCGACTTTAGTTCTAGGTGTGCAAAACGAATAAAAAATCTCCGTATATATATATATATATATATATATATATATATATATATATATATATATATATATATATATTGTTTTACTTTACAATAGTTCCAGTAACGTACAATTCTTCGAGAGTTTGTTTGTCAGCAAGTTTAGATGACAAAGTTGCGCTATAATCCATGACAAATACAAGAAGCTGCAAGCTAGCAATGTATCTACAGTATTTTACAGAGTATATGTCATTCTGTGCGGTATTTATTTACACGAAGAATTTACTGATTACTGCCGTGGCCACAGATCATATGTGGCAGCGGCACATGTGACTTCTGTTGATTTTTTTACTTTGAAAATCTTTGTGGTTAGAGTTCACAGCTTAGAATATAGAGTAAACCAGAAGGCGCATACGTACAAATCTCTTCGCGGTCATGTTGAAGCCAAAAATCGGTGGAAGGGGCGCACGCTGTTACCAGCAGAATAAATTTACCCACCAACTTCAGGAAATCGACGCATATAAAAATATTTACTTGCGGCAGTACGATTCACATTTGCATCAATTTATATGGTTGTGGCTTAGCTTATATGAAGTATTATTAAGGCCGCCATGTTAAATTTCTAAAATGTTTATTTTGACCACAACCAATGGCCTAAAGTATTTAGATTAAAATTATTTGAAAACTTTGTCACATTTTACCATTTTATTCATCACTTAACACTTTTAATACAAAAAGAAAACAATTATCTTAGTGTCTTAAAGTAAAAAGAGATGTGAAAAAGCCCATAATAAAAGTTTGAAAATATTCGAAATTCATACTAAAGCAATTCAAAATAGGACGAAACAATTATTTATAATAATTAGCATTCAATGTCGTGACAAAATTTCTTCATATTTTAAATGATATCGGTTCGCATTTTTCAAGAAATTAAAGAAGACGGCAGAAATGAATGAATGTAATATGTGTTTTTAATCCTACATATAGTGACTATATATACAATACGTAAAATATTCTAAAATTGAATATGCTAACGGAAATTCAAACGCTACACCAAATTCTCCAACGACATTTTCCAAATCCCGATTTTTTTACAAATAAAATTTTACATTTTTCAGTATCGAGCAATTAAAATGTTTTAATTTGGGTAAACAATTTTTTAAGAGGTGACAACACCAATAAAAATGGCGCACTTCTGTTATTAATAATCTACTTCGATATTTTGAAATTGCATAGTTAATTGAAAATGAAATTAAGTAATAGTTTTTACGTATTAAAAGTAATCCCCATTTGTTTCTTTTGCAGTCCAGTGATATTTTTGCAGGTGGGAACAGCACAAGCCGGCATTTTAAGCTATATTGTCACGTAACCTTTCAGAGCTGTGTCTTAAATTACACTGACAGCCGTGTTTTGATACTACGCATTTTATGCGTAGTTTTTTGGACATACTATCGCGCGTGTTCTCGCCTTCTGGAGTACTCATTATTCCAAGGTTCGCAGCTTGAACTAATAATTCAATTAGATTTTTTTAGATTTACTTGTTGAATCAAATTAATTTGAATTTGTTTTAATTTGAATTTTTTTTTAACCAATTTATAGTTTGATATGGATACAAAACTACTAATAGCTGCGGCAGTAGTAATTATCTCTTAATTAATTTAATTTCGGCGTTGAAATATGAAAAAGTTAAAAGGAAGCCCAGACCAATTTGGACAAATAAATGGGCGGAGAGAAGGAACAAATGAAAAAACAAGCTTTCAGGAATGCCTTTATGTCACTCATTATATGACATAGATTCCTGAAAGCTTGTTTTTCAAATTCAAATAGAAAATAACTCAACAAAATATAAACACAACAGACACCTAAATTATTTATGAGGTGATAGCTAATACTAGCTAACAAAACACAAAAATATCGCAGCCTAGAAAATGACAATTGATAGTTCTTCTTTTTGACGTTGGGGCGCGCCATGTCGCGACAGTCGGACCAACTATCTAGTAGTCATGATCATTCATTCATTAGTACTGATCGATTCGATCATCGATCTTTTTGAAAAAAAGATTGAAACCTTTATATCAATCATTCATTCGTTTCGATGTTCGAAGTGAATGCAATCGTCCCATTCATTAATTTACTAATCTGATATTCGATCTAAAAAAAACTCTGAACGCTTTCGACGAAACGAATTATTAGCATTTATTTAAATTTTATTATTATTTTGTTTACAACTAGCTTTATCAATTAGATAATAACAGCGTAGATATTAAAATTGTATGTTTGGCATACGAATGTATATTTATCGTAAAATTATTGGTATTTTGCTATTTTAATAAATTTTGGGTTTTAGTATTGAGTATTAATTTTTATATAGTTTTCTAAGGTGTTCTTTCCGATTTTTCTGAAATGAAATTTTCTAATAAATCTTGATTCTTATAAAATAAATTTGCGCTATTTAAAGTTCTAATAAATAAATGATTTCATGGATATTTTTAAATTGTTTATAATGATTCACGTAGATATTGATTGTTATAAAATTGTTTTCAGCTTTATTGTGGTAATTTACAAGTGGCTTTGATTGGGTTAAAATAATTGTTTTGTTTGGTATTTTGTA
Organism: Druceiella hillmani; assembly: GCA_039881145.1. Classification (NCBI taxonomy): domain Eukaryota; kingdom Metazoa; phylum Arthropoda; class Insecta; order Lepidoptera; family Hepialidae; genus Druceiella; species Druceiella hillmani. The sequence goes on from JAYKKI010000035.1 coordinate 15,896,750, forward strand.
CAAAAAATGGGTATTTTTTACTTATTTTAATTTTAACGCGGTAGTACCTAATTGTTTGTATATTAATGTTTAATTGTGTAAGTTATTTAAATTGAGAATTTAATATGAATTGTAAATTTAAAATATTTTTTTCCGGAAATCTGGAACTAGTTTGGGCAAACTGAAACATAGTTGTATCAAAATTTAAGCTAAATACACCAATTACGACGATACAACGTAAAAAAATCACGCGAGTCTTTCCATTACTATAAACAAAACAAACTTTTAAGAGCCACATTACCGCACAAGGCACGAAACAATAATATTCATTCTATGGCATTGATACTTCGATACTCAATCGTAACGAATGGTGATCGACTGGAGGACGAATGGTAATACGATTCCATCAGTTATATTGCAAAAATCGAATGATTGGAATTAGTTCGATCATTCGCGAATGAGACTATCTTCGAATGAACGGGTTCGTTTCATTCATACTTTCAGTTTACGATATTCCATCTAACCAAGGTTCGAATGAACGCCCTCGTTCCGTCGACCAACATTCGTTTGAATTTTCTTATTGTGTTATTGTTTACGTCTAGTTTAACTATGTAGATGATCGCAGTGTAGATGTTAAAGTTGTATGTTTGGAATACTAATAAATGGATACATTTGTTATATAATTCTGGTGATAGTACTTTGATATTTTGATAATTTTTAGGTCTCGGTATTGAGTATAAACTTTAATGTAGTTTGCGTAATTTTCAATCAAGGTGTTTTTATTTTAGGTATTTTTTGATCAAGGTATCTTTATTTAAATTTTTGTCCAATAAAATCCTAGTAATAAATCTTCATTCTTGTAAAATAATGCCGCGCTATTTAAACTTTTAATAAATAAATGCTTTTATAATTATTTTTAAGTGTATCTATTTATATGCCAACTATTATTTTAATTATTTGTTTGTTTTATGGTGGTGTTTTACGGGTATAGGTTTACTGTCAGAATTTTATTAATTGTTTTTAAAACAAAAACGAGAAGCATTTTTTAATAATTTAATTCTTTACTTAATATGGCATTGTAGTACATAATTATTGAAAATTAATATTTGATTAGGCGCGTGATATAAATTGTAATTTTTAAGAAGTCTACGCAATATAAATACATTATAAGTATTTATTATACAAGTCTTCCCATTACTAGAAACAAAGAGAACAAACTTGATCTTCTGACCAGCTGCATGACGGCAGGTTACAATAATATCCATTCATTTGACAGCATCGATATCCTTAGTCAATCTTAACGAATGGTGATCATTCTGACGAATGGTCAACGTCCGGACGAATGGTAAGATGATTCGATTAGTTACGTTGCAAAGATGGAATCATTCGTTTTGACAAATTGAATCATTGGAACTTATTTGATTATCGCGATTGCCACATAAATACTATCTAGTCACTCTTAATAAAGCTACGGTGGCAGTCTGCATATGACAGTAACTGTCCTTGGGTGTACAAGGCATACACGGCGACAGTTGGTCATAGTGGCTGTGATAGTATTGCTACAACGGTACTATCGCACGAACTGTCATCGTGTAAACGCTAACAAATTTAGTATTACTCGTTTCACCCACCGTAATCTATGGTATTACCCATAGATAAGATGTTCTGTGGTGTTACCAACATGAGCTAACATAAATAAAGCATTGACAAATCAAATGAACCGACTAATGTTTGTTGTGTCTAACGAAAGTTGCGAAGAGTTTTTATTTTATTTCAATTATGTCTGCTAAATCAAAGACAGGCCTTTTTGCTTTGGGATTTTTCACAATTGCTTTTATATTTATTCTTCTCGCATTTGTAAGCCCATATTGGCTTGTCACAGATGGAAAACTACCTAATCCCAAATTCAGTAAACTAGGTGAGTGCAAGTAGGTGTGGCATTTTTGTTTTTGAAGTATTTGTTTAAACAGCTGCATCATTGTTATTATTTAAGTAGCTTTTTAAAATGGTCTTTTAGAATTCTATTAATTTTTATTTGACGTTTGCTTTTACTTTGTGTTAAGATTAACGAATTATTTATTGGATATTTTTCAGTCATTTAATGGATTGAAAAAACTTACATTGATGAAGTAAGGGTACAAGACCCTTAAAATTATTTTATAACATTTTGATCTTAAGAAATTGTATTATCGTGGTATTTGAAGATTGAAATTAAGTATGAGGGTTATATTCAATGCATTTAATATATTATCCAAGTCATTACAGTTATTATTATTATAATTAGTAATAAATATGAACGTGGACCTCAGCAAAAATGTATTTTTATATGCTGCTATTTAACAAAATTTTTCTTCTACAAAAATATTCCATCTAATAATTGGTCATAATTTTTTCAAAACAATTCCCATTTTCCTATGCCATTAAAAACATAATATAAATTGCTAAACATAAAAAAGCTATGAAACATAAAAAAGTGTAAGAATTCCGCTAAGACAAGGAAGTTACCAACAATTTATTTTTGTTTGATATTTAGTAACAAGGCCGAATGTGTGATATGTTCCTGAATGCAATGATATGTTGTCATGGTGTGTAGACTACATGTGAAACATCTGCACTCAAGTTTTTATTAAAACATTCTGTAGGGCAATTAATTTGTACATAAATCATTAGTGGATATCACATGGCCCAAAATGGGACATAGTTCTTTCAGATTTGCTTTTCAGCTCTAGACTTAGTTTTTAAATCAATGTTTTGAAATAATTTGAATAAATTAATGTCCAAAAGTTTATTGTAAGTTTTATTTCAAATAAAAAAGAAAAATAGGAAAAAAATTACACTTTCTAAAGTGTATTTCTAAAAACCTGAAAGAAAATGAACAGAAAATTAAATACAAACCATCTTTCCGATTAGTAGTTTTTCAGTTTTTATTTTTTAACAAAAACAAACTCAAAAATGACAAATCTTTGTTGTAAATTTTAACTCATTTAAACAACAGTAAATTTTAATTATTAGTTAAAATTTTGTATTAATGTTTTACGCTATTATTAGGCTCGACTTAGCCTTCGGCATGATTATGCGAGATGATTTTTATATATCTATTGAAGATAAATAGACAATCAACTTTCATAGTAAAGGCAATTTTAAGATAATTGAATAAAAAATAAATATAAAAATTCATTACGAAATGATCATTACAATGAACGAAGAAAGTTTTTTCTCATTTTTAATATTTCGAGTGATAGTTTTCATGCAAAATGGAAAAAATTTATTATACAATAAATCAGCGATAATTAGTCATAATTTATAGCCAGAGACAGACTTTTAGCTATTAAATAATTATGATTTTGTTATCATTTTAGGGTTATGGGAAATATGCCTTAACGGGTTTACTGACGTGCGACATTGGTATGACACAGTATTCAGCGCTTGCTGGTGGATATTTGAAGAAGAATACTACATCATCCACGATCTTCTGCTTCCAAGTTTTTTCGTCGCTACCCAATTTTTCTTCACTGTTACTTTGGTGACTGTTTTAATTGCATTGTTTTTAATAGTCGGGTATTGGCGCAAGGATAAAGATGATGATAAGTACCTAACACTTTTGGTCACATTGGGCACTGATTTAGTTATTGGGGGTAAGTTGAAACCTAATTTATACAATATTTTATGTAACATGATTGTGAGATTGCGAAAATGTTTAATTCTCTTTTCTATCATTTTGTCTTTCAAAATTTTCTAAAGCGCCAAATATCATGAAACATTTTTAAAAACACGAAAAGTAATTTTCTTTAATTAAATTACTTAAAATAAATTTTTTATAAATTATAAAGGTTGTAAATAATAGTGAAGTCACATACTCCTTTTAAAAACTATTTGGATATTTTAGATGTACTGATGAATGGAGAGAAAACCTTTGTTCCTCGGGATTACGTAAAGAGTAAATCTTTAATTAATGGGATAGACTATCCGTTGTTTGATATTATAGGTGTATTAAAATACCATTAAACTTTTATGTAATGAAAGTAAATTATTGCTAAGAACGCTTGTCTTCAAAAAATAATATGCCTATATGTTTCAGGTTTTTGTGGTGTAATATCTGTCATTATTTTTGGTGCCAGAGGTGATGGCAGAGATTGGATGCCCAACTGGGAACACAACGATATGGGCTGGGCCTTCGCACTTGCAGTCGTCGGCACCTTCTTCCTCTTCCCTGCAGGAATCCTATTCCTAGTAGAGGCGAGAGTGCAAAAGTATAAGAGACTAAATGAAATGCAGAGTCGAGGCCCATCCTCGTACACAATGCAGGAGCGTAAAGTAACATATGCAGGAGGTCATACAGATATCTAAGTTATTTCACTTGATATGAAAATTAGAAATAAGACGACACGGAGATGAAAATTAAGTATAAGTATAATGAATCTGTTAAAATTAATATTGTAAATCATAATTGAGAAACAAAAAGTTTCTCAAATAATAAATTCAGAGTATATTCTGTTCTCTTTCATGCAAAGATTCATATTGTTGTATTAGTTCATGTAACACCAAATTTACAGAGTTATAATGTTATTTATAATATGGATATATAGTTTTTATGGCATCTCCGTTATAATGTTATTTATAATATCGAAATATAGTTCTTACGGCATCATCTTACAGAATCTTACGGCAGTATTGGCAAATCTTTGATACAACTAATTGTTTGCAGTTGCCTTAATGTTATTCTTCCGAACGAGTGTCACTATAAAACAATATATAGTTAGAAGTTATGAAATAGTTTCAAAATTAAAATGTTTATTCCGTAGACATTATGAGATTATTTATGATTATATAACCTTTCGAGCGTTCAAAGTGTGTACAATTTCAAGACCCACCAAAAGCTTTTTCAAGCTTTATTAAAATCGGTAGAATAGCTAAACATAGATTTTGTACAACTAGAAGTTCCAGATGAGTAAAGCATAAAGTTATTTCTATTAATAAATGTAATGTTATTTCAGTATATCATATATTATAAATATGAATAAAATGAGCTAGGACAAAAATTAATTTATTCCCTAAATTATCAATAGAAATAAAATTTGACACGTTAACTGCCACGTTTGTCAGATGTAACACACAGCAGCATTTCCACTAGTGCCATATCTGGTCATAAGGGCAGACAGGACGAGTTTTTGTCAGTTGTGTTTGAGGTTGAGTTGCTATCCCCAGTAGAGGGTTAATACATGTTCTCATTACCACTAGTGGCTTCTGGGTGCAAATCTGCCATGTGTAGCCAAAATATTAATTCAGATATGTCTAAAAACGAATTGAGGAACACAGTATGCGGTTTTCAATGGTTTTTATATGTATTCCAGTAAACTTAAATTTTCAGTGTGGTTCCGGGTAAAATATTGCCAAGGTCAGCTAAGCAATTGACATGTTAATTGAAAACATGTAGCAATAATTTTTTACGACCATTAAAAGGGTAACATGCAGAAAACTTTACTGTTTAATCTGCAATATGTACATGAAAAAAAACTTTATTTTGAAGGTAGTCCTTTGAAGTAACATTTGTTACTTTATCTCCATAAAGTATCGCCTACCTTTTAAAGACTTGTTACATCAACAATATAATTAATGCATTTGATTTAAAATTGAATTGAATTTGTAGAAGACTATCAAGTTATGATTAAGAGGTTTATTTTGACTTTGTTTTCAATAACAATAACAGACTATTTCGGAATATGAGCAATAGTTTTTATAGGTTTATTCTTATACATAAGATAATGTTGTTGTTCTCTATGATAATATTGTTTGTACATTACAAAATGAGAAAAAAAACTGGAATAAAAGTTGGTTGGGATTTTGTATATATTTTTACTAATACATATCAATATTCCAATGTATAGATATATATGCGAACAGTTTATTTATAACTAAACATATTAACATTTGACATAATCTAAGGGCAATTACGGACACATATAGACCGTAATTACCTTTACATGACATCATTTAATATGTTGTATTGTATTGCAATTTCAAATTGTATTATTCAAATGACTCTTGAATCTCAAAATATGTCGATGTATAAAATTCTGATGTCAGAGATCTTTTTATTAAATGAATTTTACAGAAAACGTTTCTAAAGGTCTTATTAGGATTTTAATAAGATATAAGTTTGGCAGAATTTAATTTTTGTCTTTAATCGTCCATTATAAAGATTTATTTTAAAAAAATCTTATCATCCGTCCATTGGTTAAGTATAATATATTTTTGATAATTAAATATACAAATCAAGTGCCTACAGACGAATCTCTGAATTTTTTTTATATAAGTGATATATTGTTGGAACATTTAATTTCATAAATATTATATATTATTTTAGTAAATTAAGGTTGCTTATTGCTTATATACTAATAAGAATTTTCATGATAGGATAAGTATTTAATATGTTTTCATTTAACAAGTGATTAAATTGAGTTTATTTGAATCAAATTTGCCTATGTGTTTTAAGATAAATTTGTTTTAATAAATAATTTTATTTGTTTTATGCAATTAATATTTCTACAACCAGGTTTCGTCCACTGTGACTCCTTGTCTATTATTAGGAAAAGATTATTTATGTAGATTGTTCTGTATAGATCAATTTATTCTCCATGCAGGAATTAGTGATAGCGTAAGATTTAAAGTGTCTGATAAATCAAATAGCTATGCGGATAGTATATTGATAGATACTAAATGCCATACCAATATTTGTTCGCATATTCTGCATTTTTTTTGTTGCAACTATAATGTGTTATCCATTTATTGATTAGTTTAAGTTAATAGGTTAAATAAACTTTAATTTTCATTTGATATTATTTATATATATGCATATTTATCATTGTCATTCCGTCCAATATGACCAAAATTAAATTTTTTATAATTGAAAATATTGAATGGTTTTTTTTTAAATCAAAATTAAAGATGAATTGTATTTATATTTTGTTTGTTTTAATATCCTTTTCCTGTTTTGTTCTTAAAACTTGAGAATTAATAAACATGAATTTTAATTCAGAGATGTTCTGTTTATGTGTTAAAGTTTTAACTAATTTCTCCATTAGCAGTGATGTGTAATTGTAAGTGTTAAATAGGCTACCACATTACATAGTTAAATACTTCAATCCTATCTGGCAGTAGAAATGTGAAAATGAATTTGGCAGTTTGCTACATAATCACTTGGCAACGTTATAACTTGACAAATTTTTTCCAAATTACACAAGTATGTGTTGTGTTATAAACTACAGGTTATCGTATCTATTCTGTACTACAGGTGTTAGTCTGAAAAGTGAGCATCCTCCTAGGGAATAACTAAAAACTTTTTCTCTAATGGTTGGTTCTTGATTTCTAATTTCACAAAAGGGAGCATAGACAATAGTTTTAATAAATACCTTATATTTATACAATTAATTTACTATCGGCAATGGAGATGCTACTTGATAGTATTAATTGTTTTGTATATAGATGTTGAATTAAGATATCATTGGTAAAATTTTAATAAAATAAAAATATATATATATATATATATTTATATATATATACATATATATATATATATATATATATATATATGTATTATAGGTATGTGCATAAAGATATTGAAATCTCTAATAATTTAAAGTAAATAAAAAAATTATTATGATTAAAACATTTTTAACAAGGAATACAGGTTAAAGTAGTTGTGTGATAGTACGACCCAAAAATTATTATAAAATTTTTTTATTGACCATTATTTTTATTTGTTTTCCAAACTGTTTTTTAATAAAAAATCAATCGTTTTTTGAAATACTTTTCCTGTAGGTAATGTTAATTGTACAATTATAAACCTATTTTGAGAGCGATTTTACCAAAACTAAATGGTAAATAATTTTTTTTGTTCAAAATGTTAATGTAACATTTCACATTGACAAATCGTTCGACACCTTTTTTAAATAAAAAGAAAAGTGTGAAATTATTATTTTTATCTGTAATGTTGATTGTACAATTTTTGAGAGCGATTTTTGCAAAATTGTAAATAATTTTAAAATAAGTTAGATTAATTTAATTAAGAATTTATAATTTGAATATTATATAAACAATTCAGCGATGCGTGATATTATGCGCGGTTTATAAATTTGTTGACTTTCATATCATTTGCTTTATTGAGAGTGATATTTTAATTTTATCAGTTTAAAATAAAATATAAATAATTGTTTTCATCAACTGACAGACATTCGATCTTATTTTATTTTCATTTTTGCGTTGGTTTTTCAAGAACTTTAATTCAAATCAAATCAAGAAATTCTGAATACTATGACAAAAAAATTTCCGAGTTTTAAACTTCATCAATAAACTTTGAGAATCACTCGTTATAAAGCGGAGAGTCGTTGCTTTGACAATTTAAAATATTTTTCAATGTTGGTATTACAAATTAACGTCACAGGTAGGCGTGTAGGTGAAAATAAACGTAAAGCGCGTTTGTAATGCAGTCGAGTGGCTTGATTTCTGGGCGTGACACAAACAAACAGTGGGTTTCGATACTTTTAATGTTTTTAAAATAGTTTGCATGTAATATAACCATTACTCAATACATAATATGAGGTGTTTCATTTATAATTTCGATTTTCATTGTGTTTCGTGAATACAGGTGTTTTCGAAACAGAAGATATTTATTTTAACTAAACTCGAGTCGTAATAATGTAAGTGGATTTGTTAATGACTGTTTATTGTGTGTTTTATTCATGGATTTATTATGTTACTGTTAATTTCTAAAAAACTTTATTCTAACTTCTTCAGTTTTCTTTCAAAGGGCGTGTTATGAATTTTTTAATGACGTTTTCTACGGAACGGCAACTATTAAATACTGTAATGCGTATTGTTCTAACTAATGATTCATTTATACAAGTATTTTAAATCTGTTTACTATCGTCTTGGTTTCTTTTTTGTTAAAATGGTTTTGAATTTGATACAAAATGTTAAAGGTAACTTTACCAAGATATTTTATTAATATCTAATCATAACGGCTTCCCGTGTAATTATATCATTAACTTACCAATCATTAAATGAATCACTGAAACAAAATGCCATAAACGGTTCTATTACAATAAATCATTTTAAAAAACATAGTTCATTCATTAATTTGGGAGTTTATAGCAAAGGCATTTTCATCGTGTTTATAAATTGAAATTATTATGTACATGAGTATTTTCCTTATACATTTTAGACTTGAATGAAGGCTTTGTAAATTTGACAGTAACAAAAAATAAATGCAATGAATGCTTTATATTATTTGACAATTGTATCAATAGGTAAACAAACATACAGTTTTGGTAGCATGTAATGTAGAAATTTAATAGTTGTTTATTCACATGTAATAAATAAACGAGTTAAACTTTTTGGCGACGAGTAAATTCTCAACTTGCATGTCTTTATACTAATGTAGAATATAGTAGGTAATACATACTACATCTGCATAGTTTATTTAAACACTTTTATTTAAACCTTTGGTTGCAAAATTATGACAAAATCTATTCAAAATATTGAAAATTGTAGCAGAACTCTTAATGTTGGAAGTGAGCTGTTAAAAAAGTATTTGGTAATTCTATCGCATGTTGGTTCCCAAGCGGACGCTAGCGAAATATATTTGTTGCCAGTAAAGATAGGCATATAAGACTTGTTACAGGTTCTTTTGTAGATTGCTATTCTACAACTCCAATTTATCGCAAAAGTACAAATAAGAAATAATGACTGAGTTCAAATAATTTGCATAACTAGTTACACCTTTCTTTTAATTTCTGTTACCCAAGACTTGCATATTTTATTATTGTTTGGGAGCATTGTCCAACATTTGAAATTCTGTGAATTTATTTCTGCTTTCCTGAACAATTCATGTGTGGTTTGTATTATTTTGGAGGTAATTTTATTGTATTGAAGTTTATAATTTACTATAGATGGATTGGTTAAACTGATGGCAGGGCAAACCTTGCAGTTAGTCTATTTTATTGGATCATTGTCTCTAGTTGTAATAATAAATAAAACAAAGTTTGATAAATGAAAAGTGGCTAAGTACAATTTAGATTTGTATAATGAGTGCTTTTTATAAATATTTTCCATGTGTACTAATGTAAGTACCGTCGTTTTCTTTTTAAGTCCTTAAATTATATGGCTATTTTAATGCTAGGAGAAGGGGGACTTTTTTCTAAGGAACTTACATTATTTATATTTAATCTACATTTAATGAGATTTTTTATATTTTTTTTAATATTCCATTCCTATTAAAATTACATCTAAATCAGTCCATCAATATCAAGTTATTCAAGTTTAATAGTTTCATGCCTGGATGAACTTATTTTTCTTATTACTTTTTTTTACCTATATACAATGCTAAAAATGATTTAACAATAAACTTACTAGGTGTAACAGTTTAGGAGTAACAAATATAGTAGTTATTAGTGGTTTTTGTGAATGTTCTGAAAAATCTTATTCCTAAACCCTCCCTATTTTATGTTATGTTCTGAACGTACTTTATTATTTTGTATTTCAGTTGGTAAATATATATATTTTAGATGTTTTCAAATGCAGTTATTGAAACATTAAACAAACAGATTCATCGGTAAAATTACAGCAAACATTATGTTTAATGATTCTACGTAACATTGTTATTATATCCTATATTCAAAAGTAGAGTAATTTTGATATTTTTTTAAAGTTTCATAGACAATCAATGTCAATCACTGAAATCTGTTTTTTCATATCCCTTTGTACAAATTATTATTTTTCTCAATTATTTAATAGAATAAATTAAAAAGGTAATTGTTTGAATGCTGTAGTGGCAATCGTGAGACTGTTAGTTTATGCAAAATTTGGTAATTTTTCCATGTTGCATTATTTCTTCCAAAAACAAATGTATAAGACGAAAAAAAGAAAAACATATGTGTGTGGATTATAAGACAGAATAGGTGAATGATGAGAGATCTGGGAATTAAACTGAATTAAATCAAGAAATATATATGGAGATTTGCATGCCAGCGAAAGGTGTGAGAAAGAACAATCAATAATGTATTATATTGTGGGAAAATGTAGCAACGATGTAAGGAGCACTAGTCAGAATCAATGTTCTATGGATGATTTGCTAACATTTTGCTCTCAATGTTTTTAGAATAAATAAGTTTTTTAAATAAAATGAAAAAAGATAAAAATTAATGAAATTTCCGGAAAATACACACTTCTAAATAAAGAAAATACATCTTCTTTGAACATGAGAACTCTGTTACCTCTATTATTTAACTTATTTAGCAGGGTGATTGCCATGGTATTTTTTTATTTTCTGTTCATGTAAGCCTACCTCTTCTCTGAGGCCATCTATTATATTTACATTGATATACTATGAGTTATCTCGTAGTTGGCATCCTAGAGATAGTCCAAAGTTGGCAGTCAACGTGTAAAGATTTATTAACATTAAGAGATTCTGCAAAATTATTTAGCATCATAAATATATAATGTAAAACAAACCGATAAAAAATGTTGCGTTAAATTACGTGTGGGTAATTTGCAGTCATTGAAAAGTGGAATGAACGAAATTCAAATATATGTAAGACAGAAAACAAATATAGTTTTCCAAAAATAGTTTTTGTGTCATAACGTTTATCCTGTCATTTATCATTAATATGGACACAATGGTCTTGAGATTTAATGTAAAGACAACCAATTTCTAAAGCCAAAAGAATTTTCTACAGTGTGTATACTATCTTGAAATTTCACTATTATGTAACGGTGACAGTTTTTGTTGCATATTTGTTAGATGATTAAAATAAATTACAGGTTTTATACCAAATTGAATGCAAATCCAAGCCATATATGTGCATACATTAATGATACAGTGTTTACTAAATCAGCTTGTAATATTTAGCTTTTCATTTTGCTGTGAAAAGCATATTTATTAAAATATTTGTTTAAATCCATTTGCACATTGTTCGTGTTTTTTGTCATTTAACTGTTGCCCATTGGCTTCACTCATATGGATTTTTTACTAAGATGGCGGGATTTGTTGGCAGGTTTTGGGCTCTCAAGACACGTGAGCGATAGGTTAAATATATAGTTTACACCATCTATGGGAATATATTAATTTTTTTTATTGACTATGAAACACCAAGTTTCGTCCTACAGGAATTAGGTTATTTCTAAAGTTAAAAAGTAGCTTATATGTTAATTCTAATCATGAACTTTACCGTTAAAATATATGCTCGAATGTCTGTTACTCAATCAGACATTAGAACATATTTTTCATTGTATTTCAGGACACCCTGGGATATCATGACCAAGAAGCCAAAGGTAACAGCTAATGTATTGCCTCACGAACTATATACAGTAACATAAGCATAACGTATAAAATAAAAATTTTTTAATCGAACGTGTTATTTTTATAGTTATCGGTGATACTCATTTATAAAGTGTAGGTTTCAGGCTTTATAAACATTTTATTCGATCAGAAAATTTTAAATAAATCACGATGGGGTTCAGATTTGATCCTTCATATATTCTACTATGTAGCACAATAATTTATTTAGAAATAAAATCGCAAAATGGAGATTACATAGTTGGCTACTGAGGTTACATTATATACCCCCAAAGTTACAGATTTCCCTTAAGTTTAGGAATTTTCAAATTTAAAAGTTTTTTGAACAATTTAGAATAAAAACTCAAAATATAATTTGCTTTGTAAGTAGTTGAATGATTTAGTACACTCATTTATGTATATATATTTAGTGTGTATGTATATAAACATATATACGCCCATATGTACATACAGTGTGCTAATATATATATCAAGCGAAGCAGAAATATCAAGGCCTATCTGAAACACCCCAATGTACGTTCAGCAATGTTTATTTTTAGGCAAACTCGTAGATTGAAGACAAAATGTTTCTTTATGACTTGAATAATTGTAATAGAAACTTGATGATAACGCAATATTTCATCATCTCGCAAGCTAGTCCGTTTGACAATGGTGTCCGAACAAAAGGTTCGCATACCCTGAAAATAATGCCATTTTAGATTTATCTAATTATGTTTTATGCAAAAATTGAAAATACTGATTCATAACAGATGGAGCCAAAGTCGGATCAGATTAATCAGAGTTCTGTAAACATGAGGATATTTGTATATTAAACAGCCTGTGAAATAAAAATAGCATGGGTATTTGAGACAATTATTCAATAGGTCTTGTTTGCATTGCTACTGTAAAGCTATATATTGAGAAAATGTGTCATATATGTACAAAGTTGCATATTCATAAAATAAAAGGTTTATGAATATGCATTTTTGTACATATTTTTGTACATATTCTCAATATGTCAAACGGTTTGAAAGTTATAATATTGGTAGAGATGGACGGACAATGAAAGGTTTTACAAAGTTTTTTATTCACACTTGGAATTATAAGAGTACACAGGTGTTTTAATAAGCCAGTATGGGGCATTTACAGATATTAACATCTATAAAAATTGTTTTTGTAGATTGTTGCTTGTATGGATTCGAATGTGCATTTATATTTATGTTTTGAATTTGTATCGAATCAAATTGAATAGCTTTAAAACATCAAATTGAATTGCTTTGAATTTTTATAACCATTATGTAATTGAAATCACACTTTTCGATTTTATTTTATTTTAATATTTTTCATTGGCAATGGAGCTGTTCATTTTGTGTTACGTCAAAGAGTGAAAGCTGTTTAGCATAGGAATATAATATTTTACACGGCTGTAAGGTCAGAATTAATCTCACAGTGGAAGCATCTTTGCATTAATTACTGTCTTTCACCGAATTTTATTACATTGGTAAAGTAAACCCATATTGGTCAGCACAATGTTGTTTTTTTCCGCCTTTTTTTTCCAATTCTGCAGATCTTTTCATAAGTAATGGAGTTATTAAAAAATGTTAGATTATATTTGCCAAAAGAAATTGTTAAAAAATTTTTTATCTAAAAATTATTTGTGAAAAGACCCGAGTCTTTTTAATCACTTCGCCACTTATACAGAAATATTTATTTACAATTACGCTTGAGTATATTTGGCATTAATTTTGTAGAAATTCATTATTCACAATTAAATGCCCACCTGAAGATGTTGTACTACAACGAAACCTAGGTCGTGGTAAAGAATTTAAATAAAGTAGAAATAATACTACATCACATAGTTTCATTTAATTATGAACCATTATGCTAATAATATTTATAAAGTTAATAAAAATTAATTAAAGATATAAATAATATTGTCCTTCAAACTTTGTGTGAAATATATATGTATATACAACTATAGATATAAAGTAATCTGTGAATAATGTCTATGGTGAAAACTATAAGAATTTCTAATACACCCCTGTCTGCTGACCGACAAGAAATTGGCAGTCGTCATCTCTCTCATTTTTGAGTCTACAGAATTAAATTAATCGCGCAGTGCTGCTTAGTGTCTATGATACAGAGTGAGAAAGAAAAAATGTATATTAAAAATAAACCGAAGAAGTTTATGTTGAAATGGGTACTGTGGATTTGTAGGTTAGGCAATTTAATTTTACTCCGATTTCTGTAATGTTACAAAAATTTTTTGATGTTACCAATTTTTTAATTGTAGTTTTGGTAGCTCACGTTGAATTCAAGTATTTTAATTCGAGAATTAAAAATAGAATTATTAATTTTTGGAACCCGTATGGCCAATTTACACTTAATTTATTAAATTGCCTATTTAACGTAACTAAGTGATGAAGATGTAGGTACGGTCCAAACGTTTTTTTGGATGAGTAAAGTTAGTTGCAAGTTTCATTCTGGATCATGCAATGTATATGTATAGTCGGTAATATAGTTGTGAGTTGCACCAGCAACAACTACATGATGTAATTAAGAATATATAAAATTTTTTTATTGATGAAATAAAAAATGAAATAAAAATTGAATGAGAAAAGTCTACATGAATTTAAGAAAGGAAATGGATAAGTAAAAGGAAAGTTAATAGCATGAGCTGTCAGTCGTTTAAAAAAATTGTCTGAAGAAGAACGTTAGGGTAGACTCTCTTGTTCATAAAACCATTGGTTTTATACTGAAGACTTTTATCTTATACAAGCAATTATGATGGAGGTATACTGTTACGTAGAATATATAGTATTTTCACTTCATTTTTATTGTCTTCAAAAAACATGATTTGTAACGCGTGACGAAAAACTGCTGGTTACTTTGTATTAAACTAATCTGGTTTGGTTCAGTTCCATCCATACAATCGGCATGTTGAGTTAGTGGGAGGAATTACATCTGACTCGACTCACGTGAAAATAGAATGGGCTTCTATTTTAAGTAACTCGCTACTTACCACATTGATTATAGTTCAGATAAGATGTTTTATTTAACTCGTTCAATTTGCAAGTTAATTCACTACCTAAAAAACGAAGTGTAAATCAGACATTAAGAATTTTCAATGGTTTATTTTCTTCACTTGAAAGTATATTAAATTTTCCGCACTGATGAATGTAAAACAAATTCGTTTAAATTACCACTGCAATATAAATAAGTGTAAGTTATGTGTTTTGAAAGACAATCGTCCTTCGTTTAAACGAATTAATGTTCATTCATCTCTTACAGACAATACGTTATACAAAATGTTGGTAGGGCTTAGAAGATAGAGCTTTGTGACAGTCGGACAGCCAGGCAAGGGAATAGGATACCGTTCTCATACATCAAATATGGAATTACAAAAAAAGAACATTTTGCTATGAGCATGTTCAATAACAATGTACAATGGATGTATTACTAAACACGTGTGTGTGAGCTGTTTGGTGACCCGAATCTTATGTTCATTTGTATGTGGTGCGTGTATCAGAACGCTAATGTGTAATGGCCCTGTAAGTCTTGTTGATTGCGACATTTGCCCAGTTTTGTGACACTTTAAGTGTTTCTTTATGCATTAAGTACAGCGACCTTCAGTTTTATCTACCTTTTAGGGTGTTTAATGGGTTCACTTTCTCTTTTAGTTATATAATAAGACGTAATTTAAAAGTAATAATATTTTATTTTAATTTTTTTATAGGTTTTAACAAATTTTAACTCACTTTGAATATAGGTAGATATCTAATAGGCTAAGCAGTCTTATCTGTTCTTGTTTTGCTTTAATATGGGATTATCTATATTGCTTGATACAGATTTGGTTCTTCTGAAGTTCCTTTGCAATGATTACTGAAAGGTTTTGTTAGGTTTCTATGTTTCGAGAGGAAAAATGGAATTATAATAGGGTTACTTAAAGGGATATTTTTCCTAGAAACGTTTCATGTAGAAAATTGAACTTTGTTATTTTAATGAAAACTCGATAGTAAGAAAGTAGAAATGTTTATCTATCAATTTTAGAAGGCAAGTTTGGGCCGATGATTTTTTTCCGATCGTGTGGAGTTTCAATTAAAACGGCAAGTTATAAGAATTCCGATACTAGTTTTTTTTTAGAATTTTATGTAATATAATGCTAGAGGTATTGTCGAAAATGTTTGTAGAAAACAGGTGATCCCATATTTCTGAAACTTTTATGTTTAGTTTTTGACAAATATATGATTTTTCTTTTGTCTGTGAAATATCTAATAGACAGTGTATTAAAAAATAATACAAATATTTGTGGATACTATTAATACTATGTGCTTAAGCGTTTGAACTTTTCTACGCACCCAAGTGTACAAGTACCGATAATAGCATTCTGTATATATTTTGTGAGTTCTGCACATACTTATCAGGTTTTTTATAAGGTCTTGCCCAAATTAAATATTGATATCAATGTGCTCAGCAAGTTTAAAATTTTTGTTACTTAATATAAAATGATCAAACTGACCAAAATATAACTAAATTATAAATTGTGAGCGTGCTATGAATCATCCACTTTAATGGTAACTTTAAAGCTATGAATCATAAATCATTGTTCAAAATTAGTACTGTTTCTAGTACCAAGTTAAGCTGTGTCAAACCATAAATTATAAAGCATGTGAGCGTATATTAGTATATATATGCAATATAACATATATTGAAAGTTGGAGTGGATACTCCTTTGCTTGGATTTAACAGTTTTGTACAAGCAATCGGAAAATGATGACATTTACACCATAGTCAGATTTAAGAGGTGGGGCACGGGGGCACGTGCCCCACCCAGAAGTCCCAGAATAATCTATTTATTTTGTTTAGTTCTCACAAGTTACAAAACAATACACGTAAAAATTCCATACAAATATTTTTTAACGATGAAAAGTGCGTTTGTGTGAGCGAAATTATAGAATAAATAATACCGGTACTGGTACCCATAGCTCCTACGTATGTAGTCTACAGTTTTCAGGTGCACGCGTGTCTGCGAGCGAGCGATCGGCACGAGTTTTTTCCCGCTAATTTACTTCAACTGACACTCGTTGCCAACTTGGTTGTGCCCCCTCCAGAAAAAAATCCTGTATCCGCCCTTGATTTACACCAATGACATTTTAAATAAATAGAGCGTAAGGTACAACTTTTATGTGCAAAGATTCTTAAGCCTGTTAATTTACTTCAACTGACACTCATTGCCAACTTGGTTGTGCCCCCTCCAGAAAAAAATCCTGTATCCGCCCTTGATTTACACCAATGACATTTTAAATAAATAGAGCGTAAGGTACAACTTTTATGTGCAAAGATTCTTAAGCCTGTTAATTTACTTCAACTCACACTCGTTGCCAACTTGGTTGTGCCCCCTCCAGAAAAAAATTCTGTATCCGCCCTTGATTTACACCCATGACATTTTAAATAAATAGAGCGTAAGGTACAACTTTTATGTGCAAAGATTCTTAAGCCAGCTGTATTTAAAAGAAGCCAATAATCTATTTTCATGTGGACGTAATATGAAAAATAGTATGAAAATCAAAAATAGTTTGTAAAAAAACAATGTGGCTCTAAATCACTTAATGAGAGTAATATTTTGTTAATAAATATATGCCATTCGAAGGGAGCATCCTGAGTGAAAAACCATGTTAACAGTCTCCAATTTGGGTAGTAAAAGGAAATAGCAGAAGCAGGCCTTTCGTTGCACAAATAAATACCGTTAGAAAATTATCGCAAATGATAATATCTCGAATATCTCAATAATCACACTCCAGACCTTGAACTGTTCTTGTGTACGACGATTTAGGAATAGCTATATAACAACTACTTTTTTTTATTTATGACTGTACCATGTCACAAAGCAGTTTGACTGCTTTTAACACAATGTAGTGTTTTTTTACTGGAAGATCTTAATGAGACTATAAAGATTTTAATATCTGATAGCATTTCTATGTAGTATTGTAAAATTCAGTCTATGTATATAAAATATCTTGTTAGTAATGTAATTAAAAAAACAGCTAGCTTAGGGAAATTTTCGTTCGTGGATTCTCCTACGTTTGTAATATCTAGATTTTCTTTCAAAGCATCGCAAAACTAAAAATGAAGTTAATTTCTACAAGAACTTCCCGCCAAAAAATCTGGAATGTTCAATTTCAAAGGAACATAACATATTAAACGAAGTGTTATGTTTCAAGCATGTACAGTTTGCAAAACAATTATCTGTGACAGAAAGGGTGATGACAAAATTAATATGGTTTTTGGGAAACACTAGTCTTTAAATTTAGAATTATGCCATAAATTGTGTAGTATATTCCTAAATCAATTAAAATAGGCAATGAACAAACTATATAACGTGGACAGAAACTACAATATCTTTTAAATCCAATACAAGAACTAATTTAGATCTATTCAAATTGAAGAATACTGTTTTTCTATTCTTTATAATAGTATGTGAGCAATAATAATAACAATGTCTTGTTTCTTTTTAAGGAATTGCTTAAATACAATTTTTTAAACAACTGGAAACAAAATCCCATTCAAAGTAATTTTAACAGTTCTTGAAAATATCATATTTCATTTGGCATGTTTTGCAAGTAAAACTTCATGGTCAAACAGCCACTTGTATTAAGTCATGGCCACCATTGTTTACGTTTAGTTTCTGTTTAGTCTGACAACAATAATTTAATTGTCAAGTGGTTGTTCACATCATGCACCATATTGTTCGATACAAATGGCTCTTTGTTACCATTATTTCAATGCCTTTTCACATGTTTGTAGTAATGAATCTGAATCATATTTTGGTTGAACTTAGATTTAAAAAATGTTAATGGACCAAATGGAAATCTATTTTATGTAACTTTTGATTACCTGTAATCATTAAGGCCAAATGTTTATTTTTGACAGCAGTAAGCGTGATGGATGATGATTTTAAGTGCATGAATGTATATCCAGACGCATTTGGCATAGCATCATTATGTGTTTGAAGAATTTATCTTGACGTCTTTATGAATTTGTATTAGCAGTTGCTAAATGTTTACAGACATAAATTAATTAATATTACAGGCTAAATTTTTACTTAAATAGTCCTCTTCTATTTTTAAACTTATGATGCATTTTTATGTTTTACCGTCTTGCAAACGGCTTAGATTGAACAGATATTGATTTTTTTATGGTTCCATAGTAAAAAAGGCACTCTTATAATAACTGTTATTACCATTTGTTCGTTTGTCTTATTACCACATTTTCTATAGTTTTGGCTTAATCGTATCTGTATGAAATTTTGCAGACGCTTCATATGGCGAAGATGTTCTTTTTGCACATCTCATAGAGTGGAATAAACTTGAAAAATAAAATTGCGGTTTCATTTACTATTTTTCCATTTAATGAACAAACATTATATATTAACATTCGATTAGAACCTTCTGTTGAAGTAAGTTTTGTTAATTTGTATCAACAATTTCAAGTTCAGTTATGCGATCTTACTTTGTGCATGTTGCACATTAAGTATGGTTTACATATTTGGCCTGTTTTTTAAAGATGAAATACACCTTCTGTAATCACGATTCAATGATGATCAATTTGGGATATGAAGCCGTTTAAGGTATTTGGCTTTTGAAAGTTTTTTTTAAATTGATATCTGTCATTATTCTTCTCGTTTATTGAGAATTGTGTGTACAATATCTTGTCTGATATTAGGCATTTTACATATCAATAAAACAGTATATATCTCTGTAAAACAGTAGTTTTCTTAATTACATTAAGTATCTTTCATGACCTTTATGGGAATTGAATTTGCATATTCTAAATGAACTTGTTCTCGAGGATTAAATGCTTAAGCTGACATGATCATTACCCTTTTTATATTGAGAAATATGTGCATAATCTCTTATGTGGTATTAGGCATATTACATACCTATGTATGTCTTCTGTAAAACAGTACACTTTTCTTAATTACATTAAATATGTTTTATGGCCTGTATGGGATTTGGATTTGCATATATTAATTGACCTCGCTTTCAATGATCGAGTGCTTAAGTAGATAGGTATCATTACCTTTCTTTATATTGAGTATTGTGTGTGCAATCGCTTGTCTGATATTAGGCATTTTACATACCAATGTATGTCTTCTGCAAAACAATACAGTTTTCATAATTACATTAAATATGTTTTATGGCCTGTATGGTATTTGAATTTGCATATACTAATTGACCTCGCTCTCAAGGATCGAGTGCTTAAGCAAATATGTGTCATTACCCTTCTTTATATTGAGAATTGTGTGTGCAATCGCTTGTCTGATATTAGGCGTTTTACATACCAATGTACATCCTCTGTAAAATTGCAAATTTTTCTTAATTATATTAAGGCTTCAATTTGATGAATAATAATAAAACAGGTATAATTGGGAAGGAGACTTGTTATTATTATCACTTCTCATTTTAATTAAATTCAATACCTTCTGTAGCTGGAATAAAAAAAACTTTGTAGTAGTCGAGGTATGTATACTGACATACCTTCATTACCAAATAGACATACCTATTGTGCACATAGCATGTCAGTGGTTTTCCTTACTCGTGTTTTCTCACAGCCTTCAATTGTCCTTTCAGTTGATTGTGCACAGAAGGAGGGTATTTGTGGCTACAAGCGAGCGTGTGCTAAATGCTTTTACAATGGGCGTTTCTCTGCTCTTGTGCAACATTTGCTGGTTTTGTGAGAATATATTGAATACGATGGATTGATGGCTAAAAGTTTTTTTGACTTTTTGATGTGGTTATTTCTTAGTGTGGCTTGGCAAGATTTTATTCTGAGAAGCATATAAGTAAATTGTTTAATTCAGGTTTGTTGAAGTTCCTTTCATTGTGTTTTATTGATGTGATTAATTGTATTTGATCATTAAAATATTCAACGAATACAAGATTCTTTGCTTATATCGAGAATGGTCCATCTATGTAGGATTAATACAGTTTTTTCTACATTGTTATACATGAATACGATGTTTACCGCATTGCTCCTTATACCGAGTACGTGCACAAGCATAACCTGTTACAATCCTCAATAGTTTATGTATTGGCATCACTTAACTCATATATAATTACAACTAATATGATTATTTTTATGGTACTTTATTACATTAACAATTTGAGTAAAACTTTCCAAAGATTTGTTGTTTACATACAATTCAAATTATATAACCGTACCTTTTTCATTTTATTTATTTTTTTAATGTATAATTGTGTATTTGATGAATATTGGCATTATTTAACTCAGCATTTAAGATTCTTTTATTTTTAAGGTACTTTACTACAGTATTGTACAGTTATTGCTACGCCGTTTAAATATCGTACTCTACCAAGAGCCACATAAGCTTGCTCTTTGGCGAATGTTTTTTTAAAAGCTTTGTTATCAAGACTAATAATAAAATTTGATTAAGTTCATGATAGGTGTGAACGTTTTATCGAAAAAGTATTGAAAAAACCCCACGACGAATGTAGTTGTTGTAATTGAAAAACAATTAAATAAATTTTTTGAAAACCCCTCGACTAAACGAAAGTAAGAACCTATTAATATCCTAAGAGAATCAACCTATTAATATCCTAAAAAAACCTAAGAAAATCCGGGGCTGCAATGCCCTGCCTATGCCAAATATTTTGCAGTTTTATCAGTTACTGACTAATTAAAATTCTCTTAGGTGCGCAAATAGCTTTTTTATGCTGCTACAATGTCATTGATATTGGGAACGGAAATGGAAATGGCAGCCCTGACAGATTTTCTTGGGTTTGTCATTATATTAATAGGTTCTTACTTCCTTTTAGTCGGGGGATTTTCAAAAAAATTTTTTGTTTTTCAATTACAACGACTACATCCGTTGTCGGTTTTTTAAAAATTTTTAATTGTGCTTCTTATTTTAAACAACATTTACATTTTGGACACTTATATTTACATTTTGGAATTTAAACATTAACAGAGAGAGAGATGTAGAGATTCTATAAACTGCACACTCTTCAGTATGTAAAACATAGTTTTCCCAAATGCCTCTGTATAAATAGTTTGAGTATATTATCATTAGACTCGTATAGTGAAATATTGCACTATACGAATATATATTATTGTATTCTCGCCATAAACTATGAAGGGTTTTTTAAATTTTTTAACGTGTTTTTCTATGATGAAAACTATTCCACATATAAGTTTGTGATAAATTCTATATGTGTGCAAACTTTGATAAGGATCGGTTAAATTCTTAAAGAGATCTTAAATAATAAACAAGCAAAACACTTTCACATGTATAATATTGGTTAGAATGTACTGTATGCTATCTGGCACTGGTCAAGTTAGTATTCAAATAATTTTAACAATCATTACTATATTTTAACTAGATCAATGCTTGGGTATTGAAAAAAACGCATTTATTGTAAAGATTTCATGGCGAAGTATAAGAATAAAATAATTGGTAATTTTTTGTTGGTTTTAAAGAAATATGTCAGAAAAATTAAATTTATCTGAACTCTGAATTGGAATTGTTATAATATTGATATACACTGTAGTCTTTACACTTATTCTCTAAAAATATGATCGTGGGAATGAAATAGGCAAAGGTCAATGTACTTATTATTAAATTGCGGTGTAAATAATTGCCCTAGGACAATGAACGCATCACAATGGCAACATAGAGAGACTTAACAGTCTGTTTTTTTAATAAAAACTCCATTTTAGTAACAATGTCGCCAGATATTTAAGATGTTTATATACAGTGAGTTTAAACTTGTGTAACAAATCTTATTTTTATAGATTTTGAAAAGAAACAATTGATTTTTTGTGTTTTGCAATTGAGACAAATATGGATTCAAATTGTGTTTTAGGTTTTATGCTAAAAGTTTCAAAAACATTAGGTAATTTATTATTATAAATAAATTATTACAAAAAGAAAGCATAGTAAGGAACAAACTCAAATCGTAGCTCGTTTCTAGATCCATGGTAGTGCACCGTAAAGTTCAAAAACCTAGAAAACCTCAACTGGACACCGTATCTTCTATCTGAAATGCTTCACAACTATATAGGCATCCCTGTACTTCAGGATGACAGGGAGTCTCATTTTATTTTTCCGGAGAAAACAGAACCTTGTTACAAATACTTTCAAATTTAAAGTTACCTATTGTACTTTCTGAGATATTTGTTAGAATGTATATAAAAGAAACAAAAATCGGTAGTTTTATTAACGTTGTACATTTGAAAGGCTTTAGTAGATTTAATAACTTTAATAGTAGAATTCTTTAACAGTTTTTATATCAATTTACTCTTTCCTCCTATTCTTCTGGCTTGAGTTTCTGTAGCTTTCAAAGGGTACATACTATTTTTACTCCAAGGTTAAAGTCGGGGGGGAATATTGCATACCACTGTGGAGACTCGTATCTCACAAAAGTCATAATCGTTCATCATTGTACTAAAAAAAATTATGACGTTATTATAAACAGACATGATGAAATTATAAAGTGTTGTGTTTTTGCGTAATCGCTATGGTAGTTATAGAAATTAAATTTTTGTATAATTTTTGCCTTTACTACATCACGTCTATGGAAAAAAAAGTCTTTTTTCTTGTTTATTAAGTATGTTACATAAACAATGAGTCTTTATATAACATACTTTATATGAAGAAATTCCAAAAATAAATTTTAATTATTCAAAATACACAACAGTATCTAATTTATTTGTTATATTATTCATATTAACTTGTGTGGTAAAAAGCTTGTGTGGTAAAAAGTTTTAAATTAAGTGAGTTCTGTAAAGCCTGTAATAATTTATTTCAATTAAACTTAGTCAATGTAACATGAAATAATTGAGATGGAACTTTGTTAATTATATTAAATGACTTCGCCAGATTTTGCGATATTATATTTCTACTCAGTTAAAGGTTTAACTAAGTTCTCAAAATCTAATACTGCAATCTATCACAGCGTTATAATTGCGTTAACTGACAGTTAAAGGTCAAGATTGTGACTCGCCACAATGAAATAATTTAAATCTAAATCATATTAAATTACACATTGCGTCTCCAGCCCTGGGTCTCACGTAATGGTTTGTAATTGCTTCAACGGCGTCCTTAATGCGGTATTAGTCATTGGGCTTGTGACGATTGTAGGACAGTAGACATTCAGTGAATAGTGTCTTTGTAACGTTATTTGTGCTCTGATAAGATGACGGTTTTTTCACCATTGTAAGAATTGTTTTATCTCTTTTTTTTGTTATGGTTATAAATGTTTTGTCTACCCTATCTTAAGTTGATATTGGTTTAAAAAATTTTGTTTTTTTTTCACTTAAATTTGTGTGATCAAGTTCAAGGTGTGGAAACAAAGTTGAGGAGGTCAAATATATTTATATTTTGTGAAGCTACTTGCAGAGTACATATTTAGTTGTTGTGTTTATTGTTTAGGATTAAGTAAAGCTTTCTGGTACAAGATTCGGACACAATTAAAGTTAATCCAAAGTAATAATGGATGATTCTTTATTTATTAACATTTTGTTTCGTGAAGTTGTTTGTTAGCTGCTTGGTCTAAAAGCGACTAATACAAAGTTGCTCGACATTTAATTTATTTATTGTGTGTATTATAGAAAAATTGTAATAAATATGTTGTTGTTATGTATTTGTAGAAAAATTGTAATAAAACTATTTGTTTATAAATTATATTCAGTAGGTAAATATATTTGTTTTATGGTTTTGATTGTCGCCTCTTTGGGAAGACGAACAAATTTTTAGGGTTGTGAAAAAATTATATACAGTTGCTGTTATAACAGTCAGATTATGAATTATTCTTTGTGTAAACATATTAAGTACTTTGTTTAGAGATTTAAATATCGAAATTAACTCATAACATAGAGCATGAAAAATTATAGTTTTTGGTATAATTATCTCAATATAGATATAATATTATAATACAAACGAATAAAAGATACTTTTTTTGATGATTTTAAATATAAACAAGGAAAATAGGCTAAGATGCCTTGGTTATGAGGCTACTTGAAGGGTACATTCTGTTGTTAAAGACTAGAACTACAGCTGGAAATGAGAACAAACATATTATAACAGTCTGCGATAATTGGATGGAGGAATATCGCAGACTTGTGTTAGCCGCAATTTGTTAAATATATAAAAATCATATAGTATTGAGATATAGAATTATTATGTGGTGTGTTCTGTCATTCAATCTAGGGCCTTTTCGTATGAACAATTAAAGTTATTTTGTACTCATCTATCTTTTAGCATCAACTTATCTTGCATAAATTATTCTAGACATGGTCTTGCACGGAGAGATGTGACTAACGAATTCAAACAATGATATAAAAAGTTATAATCAATAATTATGTTTTTTCCAGATCCACTTTAAAGAGGGGTATTTCTAGAAGTGTTTAAAAGTATTACAATAACTTATTTAGTACTTTATGACAGTTTAAAAACTATTCATTGATCTTTCAGAAAGTTAATTAATTCATAATTTTGTCTATGGCTTTTTCGACATTGAGATCCGTAGAATCCGTATTAACTATTATTAAAATTGTCTCTACAATTACAATTTTCACTCGAGTTTTTTAACATTGCTCCTCTCTTTGTAGGAAACAAAGTATTAGTGCAGTCTGGTATATTTTAATTAAGCTTTTTTAAAACACCTAGACATTTTGTAAATTTACAAATTTTACAATTTGACTCTGACATTTTATCATTTGTTATGTTTGAAGTGTAATTATTTTCGTATGTCAATGTAAGACCCTGGATGTTTCTTAACTAGATAATTTGTTTAGATAATAAATAGCATTAAGTTTAAAGTTTAAAGGATTTGACTCAAATCTCTTTATTAGCATCAGTAATTTATTGACCACATCTCAATTAAGACACATTTGGGATATGTAATGTTTTATAGTCTTTTCAATATCAATGTTACATTAAAGTTAAAAGAGACAGAGAGAATATATTCAAAGTCAGGTTTGAGTATGTTTTATTTTTCAAGGCTGGAGTTCTGTATTTATAATACCAAGTTGCAGTGAATATAGAATTCCAACCACACTTAACAATTGATTAGCACTAACTATCATCCTTGTGTTGATATCAGAAAACTTGAAGAAAAAATGAAGAACCGGAGTTTGGCTGGTAACTGCGCAATCGGCGTCTTCGTGATAGCCATTGTGACAGTGTGCATCGCCTTTGCTACGCCCAGTTGGCTTGTCAGCGATTACAGGATAACAGGAGCTAAGCTTGACAAGTGAGTTTCTCGAGATATTTTTAGGCATCTTTAATTTTAATAGATTTTGATTACCTTTCTCAGTTATCAGAACATTTTTTGATATAAGTTACGGAATTCGATATCTACTGATTTATTATTAGATTGATATTCAATGTATGTGATAAGAAACTTAAAAAATTCAAAAGCCTCATTCATCTCCAGCACAAATAAACACATTGAAAAATTTAGCGATGCAAATTAGAAAATTTTTTATAATATATCCATTAGAGAACAAAATCAAATAACTACTAAATTAATACATTTTGATAATTATTGTATCATTTGAAAATGCTACATTTCCAAAGGTGATACAAAACCGAAAAATGTCCGAATTGAAATAACCTCTCAACATTAAATTCTTAGTTTTCTCAAGTGAGAGTGCGGATGAGCGCTAGTTTGTAGATTAGAATAAGAAATGAAAAAGGCTTTGAATCAAATGTAACATCTGAAATTAAATTCTTGCTATGCTTGAAATCCAAAATATTAGAAACTTTCATTATTTTTGTGAAAACAGTATTTAATATAAAATTTATTTAACAGGTTAGGTCTCTGGACTCATTGCTTTCGCTCGCTGCCCGACCCACAAGATGTTTATCAGAGGAGGTTCTTTGTTGGATGCCGATGGGTGTACGACCCCTTCACGAAGGGTTATGACCAGATAAGAGGATATCTATTACCACGTGTGTATTTATTTGTTTTCACTATATCACTTGAAACATTTTTCAGAAATATAGATTTTGAAGCAAAGTTATCGGTCTAATCAATGTCAAGTTATATATACTACCGAATATACAAATATTAAAGTTGATTCACGGTATCTTAACCGCTCAGGCTCAGGAGAGTCGTTTGTTTAAAATTTATTGACTCGTAGTATGCTTGACTGCTACCCTCAAATCTTCTTTGTAGGTATTATTTCTTTAATATTTTAAAGAAATAATATTTGCCTGGAAGCAACATGTATTTTTGTTTACTGGCATAAAAACTAACTAAACTTATTTTGAAAAAAATACATCTTGTTTGCTACAGAATGTATGAAGAAAATATTTTCCTATTTAGACAAAGGTTTTGCATACACACTCGCTATAATTTTGTGTTCAATTGGTGTTAAAGATTGGGGATCAGGTTGAAGGATTTTCGAAATACCTTTAAATTGAACAGGTTTTGGAAAAAACTTTACCCTTTACAGACAAAAAACATTAAAAAATTCAATTGCAACTTAGAAGATTGGTAAACACTTTAAAATGTTTATTTATGTATGTATATATTTTTATATATTTTGTTGATGTATACATACATACACAGACTCACATTGAAGTCGGAGTTATAATGACTTATATACTTTGGGAACTTTGACTGGTTAAGATTGTTTGACACAGAGGAATCTCTGCCCCTGGAACTATAAGCGACTGGATTGAGATTGAGAAGACAAAAAACTATTTATTAGAGTTTTTACCTGAGATAAATGGATAATTTACTGTCAGAATTGATTGAATATATTTGACGTTCATTTTGTAGAAATTCATTATTCACAACTAAATGAAACTACGTGATGTAGTATTATTTCTACTTTATATAAATCTTTATATTTAATTTTATTTTATCTTTACCACAATCTAGGTTTCGTCGTATGACAACATCTTCAAGTGAGCAATTTGTAAAGGATTTAAAGAAAAAGCTTTACAAATTGTCCACCTGAAGATGTTGTAATAGTAGAAATAATACTACATCACGTAGTTCATTTATTTGTGTCAGAACAGATACTTTATATTTAATTAAAAAGTTTAAAATAACTCCTATATAATAGCACAGAATAGGCAAAAATATGACCCTACTATTGATGAAGATCCATTTACTAGCAATTACAATGACACATTGTGTCATTGTAATTGCTAGTTAATGGTATCTATCATATGTTGAATTTTGTTTTGGTTAAATTTTCCTGTTGTTCAATCATAGCTTTAAGTATACGTAAAAACATGGTGATTCGTAAGAGGTTAATTATATATTAAAGTTGGAAGCATGGATTTAAGCTGTAGGTAAGATTAAGAGCATTAAAATTGAATTTGTATTGGTGGCTTTTAAGAAAAAATGTGTTTATTCATTAAAGAATAACGCAAATTGAGTTGAAATTTTTTATCTAACAGTAAGTCATTCTGCGTAACACATTATGAATAGCAAGACAAGAATGTTAACAAGACACCAAACTGATGCTCAGTTTGGTGGTGAATTTGGTACAAATGTGAAACTCATTCTTAGAGCAAACAGTTTAAATCGTTTATTTTTGCTTTCTGACTAGACTTTTAATGGCATTTCTAACAAAATCTACTGTTTCATCTACGTTAGGTACACTGACAATGTAAAAAGTGATATTTTACCACTATTGTAAATTGAATTGGAAATGCTGTGCTATGTTGGTAAAATTTGAGTAATTCAAAAATATAATAGTCGAGTTTTCTGTCAAAGTGGTGGACTGTATAACTAAACAGAGGTCGGTGTCCAAAATCTGTTTTGCTAAATATAAGTCAGACATGAAGATTAGTTAAGTATAATTTTTGTATTAGCAATAATTTTACAATCATTTATTTTGATTTTACAATCATATTTTTTATATTGATTTTATTATCATAGATTTTCTTCTCTAATTGTTCCATATATTATATTAGCTCATTTTTAGAGTTTCTAGTAGGTACCATAAGAGTCTTCAATAAGTCATATCCTTCAAGGTGTCCATTTTTACTTCCACTTCTAGATCCATTTTTGATGTAGTGTTACTCGAAAAAAGGTATGCAATTAATTGGTTTCATATAAATCGGAGAGGTAGGTTCTAAAACCATTGACGAGAAATAAGGAATTTCTTCTTTAAAATTTTAGTTTAGATAACTCACTGTAAGTGAACTTGATTAACCAAAGAAGCCGAGGTTTTCTTTTGGTTTCCAGTTTTTAGAAACAAAAAATTAATGAGTCTATATATTTTTACACAGCTTTCATGGTGGCCACTCAGTTCTTCTTCACACTTTGCCTGCTTGGAGTCCTAATATCGGGTATAATGGTGCTGGTTTTCTTCCTCTGTTGTGCGCCTGACCAGAAACATTTTATACTTATCATCAAGATCATTGGATACATATTACTAGGAGCTGGTAAGATCACTTTTTTTTTAATGATTTTATGTTAAGTTTTTTAAGTCTTCCCAATTTGTACGGTTTATATCAGACCCTACCTAAGAGTGGACGAGTCGTAACTCAAGAGGTAAGATGTGAAGGGAAGGGAAGACTGTGTAATTGTTTTAAGGGTGTGATATTGAAATGATTATTATTCTCACTGGGGTGAAACAAAGTGTCAATAGAAAAATATTCCAATGACATCTTCTCTGAGAATGCTTCTTTTTGAATCATTCTGTGTACAGTAAAACATGCCCCATAACTAGTGTCCGTCACTAGTGTCACTGGTGACACTAATGCAGAAAGAACAGCGAAAATCCATATTAACAAGAATTATTGAATACAGTGGTTCTCAAAATTTGGTCATTATAACGCATTTAATGTGTTTAATGATTTATGAGGTTAATTGTTGAAAAAGGAAATGTATGTGTAGATTTCTTGCACCTTTGAATGTTTCTAGCAGCCAAGACTTGACAGTTTTTTGTTGTCTTCCCTGTGGCCATCTATTCATCTCTACACTGTTATACTACAAGATATCTTGTAGTTTGCAGTCAATGTGTTAAGGAATGATA
Organism: Druceiella hillmani; assembly: GCA_039881145.1. Taxonomy (NCBI): domain Eukaryota; kingdom Metazoa; phylum Arthropoda; class Insecta; order Lepidoptera; family Hepialidae; genus Druceiella; species Druceiella hillmani. The sequence goes on from JAYKKI010000035.1 coordinate 15,927,084, forward strand.
TGAATTTATTTACTCATAACTGAAAACAATGTTTATAGTAGTATATCAGAAGGATAACCAAACAACAGTCAAAAAGAATATAAACAGTCTGATAAGTTAGTTCTTTGTAAGCATGTGTATTTTTGTTGCCAGTTTACATTTCTTTTTTATATTGTAAAAAGTTGCAAGGCTATTTATATATTTTAGAAATGGCATTCTAAATGCCTTTATATCATTACAAAAATTTCTCTATTGATATAGATCCAAATATTTGTTTGTTTATTTAGTACTTAATAACATTGCAAACAAGCAATAACTTGTTACTAAGTTGGAAATACGTATGGTTCATGTGGTTGACTCCAAATCTGCATGTAAATGAATCCCATTGTCTTAATACTATTAAAGAAAAATTATATTTTTTTAACTTGACAAATATCTCTACAAGTTGCTTGTAAATTTTCTATAAAAATGGTTGAATATATTTTTAAATTTTTTTGCAAAGGTTTAAGTGGGGGATTGGCCGTGATAATATTTGCCTGCCTCGGTAACACGAACGATTGGATGCCAGATCATGCAAATAATTACCTCGGTAAGTTTGCTCATTGTCTTTTTAAATGACTAATTAATCTTTTGAATACACATCTTCAGGCAACATTTCAATCATGCAAAACATAATGTCAATAATCATGACACCATTTTCCCACCTGAAGATATTGTCACACGAAACCAAGGTCGTGGTTAATAATTTAAATAAGTAGATATAATACGTGATGTATTACGTAGTTTTATTTAGTTGTGAATAAAAATTAAGTGATAATGAATTTCTACAAAATGAACGCCAAATATATTTAATTTTTTTTAGGTAAATTTCTCCCTGTACATAGCCTATATATGATACTTTATTATAAAATTTTATTTTCGATAAAATGTTCACAGTACTAATATTATAAATGTGAAAGTTTGGATGTACGGATGTTTATTACTCTATAACTGCATAATTTCTGTACGGGTCTACACAAAATTTGGTATATGGACAAATTACAGTCTAGATTAACATATATGCTACTTCTAATCCTGAAATTTGAAGTATTTTCTGAGGGATAGCCTCCGTTTTTTAAGATGTTTGTTAGGTTCCTACTTGATGACATAGTATTGTCTGTAAGTAAAATTCTATAAGTTTCGTCTTAGCATGTATTGTCTAATACCGTGTCTCCCGAATTCCCTGATTCGAGCATGTTATCAGTCACAGAGCGTACAAACTTTTCTCCCTTTTATAACTCGATTATGATATTACAGAAGTGCACAAAATGTATCAGTGAAAAGAAAAGAGAATATATCATTTTATTGGAAAGATATGTATTAGTATCTCAGTACTTGAGTTATTAATGAAATTATTTATTGCCCATACATTGAGCAATGGTCTTAGAATGCGATGATAAAAAGTAATCAATATAGCTTAAAAAAAAAATTTTACAAGAGTATCCGCTCGTATTTGTTTCATACTTTGCAAGTTTACGATTTAGGGCTGTCAACCTAGATTGAAATTATACATAAAATAACTTTAGTGGTAATTAAATAAATTGGAATAGGTTGGTGTATTTAAAAAAATTTAAATCTTTATTTAAAAATTAGAGTTTTGAAATAAAATAAAAAAAGTGTTTGTTTACGCATATATTTTGAGCGAACAAAAGTATACTTTAAATCCATATAGTACAGCGTTCATATTCAATCATGAGTAGGTACGTAGTCTACGTAGCTCCAGTTCCAACAAACAGTCCGCTCATTCTCTCTCTCTTTCGTGTATAGTTAAAACAAATACTATTATATCTATTTTCACGACGTGAAGAGTGAATGAAATGATTTATTTGGTGAAACAAAAAAGACACCGATCGCTCCCGAGCTAGTGATATACTGATACATTTTGATTTCATGTGTGCGAGTGATAGATATGATCGTAACATATGAGCTATATCTTTTATATGCCTCACTCATGAGTTACGCATCTCTATAATGTTATTATTGAACGGGAAAGAATTAAAAACCAAAACCAGTCACAGACTAGTTTATAGAATTAAATGCTCGCAAATAAATGAAATACTTTAATGTAGATAACTTTTCTGCTTTTACAGTTTCGATTTTTAATGTCACTTTTGATAAATGACTTCAATATTTTTTAATTAATACTCTCCTCGAAATAGTTATTATTAAACAAATCAAATTTATATGCAAGTCACATCACTAATTTGAATATAGATAAGAATATAGTGATTCGTAAGAGGTTAATTATATATAGTAAAGTTAAAAGCATTGATTTTAGCTATAGCTAAGATTAAGAGCATTAAAATTTAATTTGTATCATTAGCGGCTATTAAGAAAATATTTTTTATTGCATCATTGTCCCGTGTCGTCCAAATCTCTATACCTACGTCTTCATGAATGACTATGTGTAAAACACAACACTCATTAGCGATTTCGTCTTATCTATAGTACTAAAAGATATGTCATTTATCCAAGATTTGCATATAGTTATTTAAAACTATGCGTTTGTTATTTAAATTCGTATTATATAGTCGTATATAGACATATTAGCTAATCATACTGCAAAATTAATGGATTTTCATGGCTATTAATCAAGTCAATTATGCCAATTTATTTATAAATGTAAGGTCGTCGGTACCCAAATACTGATTAAGTGTGAGCAACTGCGTTTTGTAAATATTTTACTGAGCTTTTCATGCTTTAGAAACAACCTAGATGAGTATATACAGAGATATTCAAGAATTAGAATTGGTTTTGCTGAAGTTGTTTCGTCTAAGGTAAATAAAAAAAATTGTCAAGCACGAGTGGAACTCGCAGTATGAAGGTTCCATTCACATTTAGACACATAAACATTTAAGTGTACACAGTATAACTACTTACTAATATTAATTTTTACGTTGTGAATATATTGTCTAATATATCTTATGCAGTTGCAAATACTGGTGGCGTGCAGTGCCCTATACGTAGCTTCCCTTGATTATCTAACCTATATACATCTTATATTTATGAATATTTAAACATATATGATTTTTTGTATTCATGCAAAGTCTGCAATTTAATATATGATCTTTAGGCTGAACGTACAAATCTATTCACACCAGTATGTGTAATAGATAAAACGTACAAACTTCATACCTATCATACATTATGAATTATGGAACATCACATTGCAAAAATTTTATATAAGCTATTAAAAAGTATTATGTCATTTCAAGCACCTATGTACAGGGAGAAAATAAGCTGTATCTTGCTAGATTACCTTTGGCTACATTAAGACACATAATTAATTTTGCAGTTGATTTAAATGACTTTTATGGAATTCCAACAACAGACTACATGTTATAAGTTAGTCCACTTATTACTTGTAAATTAGTAGAGCCCTATCAACAATTTTCCCTGCAACAATTTTCCTTTTAACTTCAATATAGGTGTTATTGTAGTGAATGCTATTGCGAAATTCAAAAATAGCGGTCTAGTTGGAGGGGTGGGGACATGTAACTGTAACTGTGTGATCAATTCAAAGCTTAATATTTCGTAAACGTCTGTATCGAAAATGTGTTTATGACATATTCAAAATATTTTTGAAAGACCTATTCAACGATAACAATGGGGTATGTGAAAAAAATTTACATCCATTTTACTTATAGGTATATATATTGCCCATTAAAAATATTTTTTGACAATTTTTGTACCTTTGTAGGGGGTTATAAATATGTATAACTAAGCCAAATTACAGCTTTATAGCACTAATAGGCTGCGAGTAAAATGACTGTGACATACAGATAGAAAGATATGGTGAAACTATAAAGGTTCTGAGTTTGGTAACAGAATCCTAAAAATTTACTGTTGGTTTGTTCTAAGTAGAATCATGAAACATTAGTTAGATTGAGTAGTAATAAAGATGGAAGATTGGAAACGTATCATATATACAAAAAAATAAAACTAGGCAAGTGCGTGCGATTCGAGTTTGCGCTGCGGAAATTACGCAATGATGTTATTTATAGACATGTACCACATGGTGCAATAGACATATATTTTTTAATATAAAGAGCATGATACCGGATGGGCCTGCTAACATTGCTGCTTTGTTATTTTTTAATGACAAATGTTTAAAAATACTTTTATATCATTTATCTCAAAGCACTCTGAATCAATACCTCATAAAAAAATAAAGATTTTTGTTACTCTTGTTGTATATACAGAGCGTTGTTAAATTGGCATAGCAAGCTAGCTTCATTGGGTTTCTAAAACAAGATTATCACAATCAATAAAAATTTTTCGTGTCTTATCTCGTTCTTGCAATGTACTATTTCAACGTTAATGCAAGAGTTAAACATCTCATAGTGTACGCACACAGGCATTATCAAAGCGATAAATAAAGCAACACATTAAACACCTTAATCAACAGAGAATAGTAAGCGATATGAGTATTATTTCATAAAAAAATTTTATTATATTGGTAATTAATTGTTTTTTCCATAGAGGTTCTGTTTATGATAATGAAATGTTTTAAAGTAATAATGATTGAGCAACCGTTGACAACAAAAATGTTTTGTTATTTATAAATAAATTATTTCTCCGTAATAAAGGCCCATATAAAAATATTTTATAGCTTATAATCGTCTTATATATAAGCTATAAAATATTTTGATCGGTATAGGAGGAAGTCAGCTTTTGTACAAGCAGTCGCTTAGTCGTCTCCAACCATCCATAGAGTAAGGACAGGTTTTCCCCTGAAACTCGTTTTGTCTCCCGTGCAAGCTGTAATGCATCACGTATTGGAACAAAGGATTGCCATCAAGTTTTGTGTGAAACTCGGCAAGTCTACGGCAAAATTCTACATTGAGAGACTCAAGCGAAGGGTTCTTTGTGTCCAGTCTGATATCGCAGACAATTAGAAACTTCACCATGACAACGCGGCAGCGCACACCACCTTCTTTGCAAATCGCTTCCTGGCGGATTCAAAGGTTCTAATGATTCACTAGCCTCCTGTGGCTCCTCCAAACTTCTTTTTGTTTCCACGCTTGAAGAAGCTTGCAAACAAGCTTGCACCAAGGCTCTAAAGGACATAAGGAGGCCTACTGTGATGCCTTTAATGCTTGAAAATCTTGCTGGAAGCGATGTATCGACACAGGTGGAGACTATATTGAAATGTTTAATGAGTTGTACTGATCTGATTAATAAATTATTTTTTATCAATTCACTGATAATTACTTTTTGGACTAATGTTGTATAACTTATATATATAATTTTCAGTTTTAGACTAAAGAAAAGGGCATGTAAACCTAAAAAGACGGATTGTCTCCAAATTTACAATTAACAAAAAAATAAGCAAGTTAGAAAGTAATGTTTAGAAATAACGTAACACTACCTGGTGATTTTAAACCATATTTCTGTAGTTTTTGTAAGGGGAAAACGGGTCCAAACCCCATGTAGATGTGAAAATATTTTTTATGTAAAGTTTCTAAGTTCCATGTAATATTCAAATGGGATATTTTAATAAAATTTTAGTCTCATAAATTCAAAGTGAAGGCATTTTCAAAGTTTCTTATTCTGATTGATAGAAGTTATTGATAAAGTCAATGATAATGCACATCTTTTAAACTGCTCTCAATTTATGGAGATATGATCCGAGTAGTTGCATTTTACAAGTTATAGTTATTGTTTTTAATATTTTGTGGTTGAACTCCACATGATATTTGTAGTAAAAAAATATGTCAACTTCATATTTCAGCAATCTATTTATATATTAACTAGGATTTATTTGAAACAGGTTGGTCATTTGGACTGGGTGTAGTAGGTGCCGTGACCTCTTTAATAGCCTCTGCCCTCTTCCTGACTGAGACCAACATCCAGGCGAAGAAAAGAAGAAAACTGAAGGAATCTCAATCGAGATTCGAGCTGGAGCAAGAATCGAGGGCATAGAGGTGACTAGTCATAGGTTTTGTTGTAACAATTGGGTTTTGAAGACTTTTTTATCAAGTCTAGAAACCTTGTCTATGTATAGAGGTAATTGATCTATAGATGAATTGTTGGCGATTTATTGTTCTATATATTGATATATTTAGAATGGTGTGTTCATTTTAAAATAATATAAGAAGTTAAAAGAAGGTGCAGTAGCATGTTTTAAGTGTTTAAGAGTTTGATTCCAATTCAAGAGGAAGTTGGCTAAAGAAGTGATAACAAACAGGAGGTATATTTATAATGAGTAGGACAAAAATAGAGGTTTCCCAAAATACATTGTTATTGGCGGTAAAGATATTTTTTGTTCTTTTATTCAGTAATAATAAATAAGATTGTCCAGAAAATAGTAAGCGAATGATAATTTTTTATTTTGTTTGTAAAATGAGTAATAACATTTTTTCTGCATAATTTGTTTATGACAATCTACCAATACTTATTTTTCTAATTTGTTTATAACAATCTACCAATAGTTATGTTGTATTTAAGTTGACAAAATATGCTTTTTTGAACGAAGTTGCAAATGCAAAGTGAATGGCTGTAGTATTCCCAAATAATGTATGTTTTAGGATCACAGCTCTTCATCATAAAACGTAATTACTCAGTATCAGGATTATAATGCTATTTAATTTTAAATGTTTTTACATTTTTTTTAATATTTAATTAATTCCGAAATGTATTTTGTCAACTGTAGGACGTTATGAAATAGAAGTTTTTCAAATTTAAAATCATTCTGTGAATAATATTGATTTAAAATATGAAATTAAATATATGTTTTAGAGTCTAAAACATACATTTAATTTCATATTTTAAATTCTGTCTAAAATTTAGATATTACACAAAAATTATACCACTTTAAGCAAAATTAAAAATAAAAGTTAATTTAAAAAAAGAACATATAGTCTATGGAGTGTAAGCTTTGCAAGTTACAAATGTACAAACAGTAGTTATAAGAATGAAATGCAAATAGTAGCTTAGTAGTTGTCACCTATTTCAATTATAACTTTTTAAAAGAAAGCAATTGAAAGCCTCTTATTCCATTGCAGCTTAGCCAAAAATAAATTACAATTTACAAATGAAACTTTTTGATATTGGTTTTCGATATTTTGATTAACTTTTATAGCTATTTTATAGCATTAAGTTGATTATTTAAAACTTCTGTAGTTTACTGTTATTTCTACTTTTTATAATTACGTCACTGATGTAGTCATTTAAAACTTTATGCTAGTTTATGGTAAACGCTTATACGCTTGACAGGATTTTTTCGCACACTTAAACTGTCATGTAAACTTCTGTCATTTTCTAAGTAGTAAAATGTGATTATTTTTTTGACACAATGATATAAAACTAAGGAATCTCATTTTGAAAAATGTTAAAGAAATAAAAGTTTCAATTTAAAACATTTTGTTAATGTTATATAATTACATAATTATGTTGTCACTGGAATATTAAATGGTGTAAAGGCATGTAACTTTCTAGGTAAAAAGGATGTCTTTTGTACTGGCAGGAATATGTTGCTTCTTACACAAAGATTAAAATATATGAAAACTAAGGCGGTTTGAAGTTTTATCTCATATAAAATGCAAAATATCATTGTTATAAGCAAAAATTATGCATATTTTCTTTATTTAATTTTTTACAGCAATGTAAAAATCATCATATATATTAATACGCTAAGGTTAAGATGTTACTCTCCCTTTTTAGAAAAAACCTCACAACTAATCCATATAAATTATATATCATTTTATAGATAATTGCTTGCTCTACCGGCATCCACAACTAAAAAATTTATTATTGCTATTGTTTTTGCAAATTAATTAATTATTAAAATTATATACACAAAACAGTAATGCTGCCATCTAACGGCTCAACGTCAATATGATTGACGGTCGGTAAAATTTTTGTTTAATTTCAAATCCACTCACGTATTAATAAAGTGGCGCTTTAGCTCAATGCTTTTGATACTTGCGCCTCTATATGACAATTTTAGTAAAATATTTGTTTGATCTGTCATCTGAACTTCATAATGGAATAAATAATGCGAAGACTTCGCACGGGTCACGCTAGTATATGATAATAATATTATCATTTCCAGCAATTCCTACTTCTTTTTTGAGAAATAATTCTATTAAATTTATTTAAGTAGAATGAAGTTTCTTGCATAGAATCACATTGTTATGCTCATTCTTTTAGGATTTGTTTATAGCTTTAAATTTGTTTACTCAATTTTCTAATTTTTTTTAACTTAAAACTAATTTTTAAGCATAGGCAAAGCTAAACTCGTGTGACACAAATAAGTTTTAATTTGGAAAAAAAGTTGGTTCAATATCAGCAATATTTTGATGGTACAAAAGTCATCTGAGGTGAACTAAACAATAAAACAAATGTCTTCTTCAGAAAATGTCTCCATCAATGTTTGGTTACCTTACTCATTTATACTTCGCAGCGTGACTGTTATTATGTATACAAAAAAATCTTACTTAAAGACTATTTTCTCTAGACTTAGTTCTTTACACCTTTTGTAATTTCCAATGGCAAATAAATTTATTGAATATAACTTGTACCTAATGTTAATTATGTATGTATATTTATATACATTTTTAAGCATCACCTGTGACCAACAAGACACAAGCCGTCCATTTTTTCTTAAACGTTATATAGATTGTAAGTTTAGTGAATTAGTGTTAAGTAAAAGTTTGTTAAAAAAAATAAAGAATCTTATTAATTATATAAATAATTTAGGATTAGTCTAACAAACGAATCACATTCCATGTGTAATATTTTTTATAGTTTTATAATTTTTTTTATTTCAATAAAAATAGTAATCTCTCTGACTTCCAGGTGTGTCGAATTTTGTCTATAATTTATTATTATTATGTAAGTATGTTAAGAAATTATTTTAAAATTACTTATAATATTATTCTGTTACAAATAAATATTTGACATTAAAGGTCCGTCCATTTTTCGAAAAATGTGTAGATATTTTATTTTTAAAGTGTTTTTTTATACATTCGTTTAATTTTGTTTATTTACTTAAATTTTTCATGAAGCTGCCTTAATTAAGATATTTGTTACATATTTCCATTTTTTTGTTTAAGATAGTTTATAGTGTTTTTAAATATAAAATGTCTCGATATTTTATCACATTTTTTTATATCATAAATTAATGTAAACAATTTGAAATATAAATTATAATTTGATTTTGAAATCTATTTATTTTGTAACTATTTTACAATTTATTAGATATTTATGTTTGTAAGTCGTCAGCCTGATTAAAAATTTCATTAGACTTGAAAGTTGGCAGCATTGTGGAATCTAAATACTATAGTGATGTCTATGTACATCACAAATTATGTTTTTTTTTATAGCAAGTCTTGAATAATGTTATCGAATAAAATATAAGAGCAGGTGTAGCATAATCCGCTCATCTGGTATTAATTATAATAAACATGTCATAATTGAAATCACAATAGATCTGAGTTTTATTGTTTCTCAGATATTTACATTATTTTTAAAATTTTTGGATTAAAGTGTAATTAAATAGTAAATATACTGTAGTTTTAATATGTGTATATAAATGTATAATAAACGTATATAAATTTACGTTACTATTGATCAAATTATAGATTAAGAATCAGTGACAGATACGTATTCAGTATTTGATATCGGTGAGGGTTCAAAAGGCTATTTGTGAATATATATATAGATATGAAAACTAAAAAAACTTCTTGAAATAATCAGATTTTTTCAAAGGGGAGTTTTTTTTGAATGGGAATTTGCCACCTCTACACTATAATAATCACCATTAAATATCAAATGTGTTACAATATTTAATTGTGTAATGTTCAATTGTGTTACAATATTTTGGGGTATGAGGAGAGGTTTTTTATACATGGCCACTTTCTGGGACCAAAAATATATTGTACATTTTGGAGCTATTCTAATTTGATGAAAATATATTTATTTAAACCTTTTGAAATAGCTTTAAATAAATATCTGCATAATTCAAAATGTATTGATAAATTAATTTTAGTTTGAAGTAGGAGGGAATTAACTAAGTCTTTTTAGAGTGTATTTTGAGAAATTAGACTATATTTGTTTACTTGATGAAGCTTAGTGAAGGATTGATCTATTAGTAGTTTAGTAGAAGAAAATGGCATTACTGTGCCATTAGTTAATTGTAGCAATTCAACTGTGTATACTTTCACTAAATATTTTTAATTACCAAGTGCTTGTTTTCTTAATCTAAAGGTATGAAATTCTACAGAATTTAATGCATTATTTAAGTATCATGAGGATAGATAGCTGTATATGAGTATTGTTCATGGGAAGATACGCATTACTTTCATTATGGGTGCACCTTGGATGGATTATACGCTAGTAAGTATATAGTGAAACATTTTGAGAAGTGCTTGAAGATATCTTAAACTTTTGTATTGCTGTCGGTGCTGGTCGAGGTGGGGGTTAGTAACATATTATATACGGATTAACCTTGTGTTTGTATAACCTTAGTAAAAAAATGGCCAAGTTTTTAGGTTCAGAGTGTAGTACCAAGATTTTAAAAAATGTTGTATCATTGGGTTATTCCACGATGACAATTGGGATAATTTAACTATTTTTACAACATACTTTTCAAAATATATCTATTTTAAAAGACTGCTGAATGCTAGTGTATATACATGTTTTCTTATATGGCCATTATTTTCATTGTCAGTCCGAAACATATTTGGAAATTATAAATTTGTACTATAACTTCTGTTAAATTTGACTGATTGTATTGATTAGGTCTCTGATAGTCCACCAAGTTTAGAGTAGTGTGGACTGCTTCGAAATTGAGACAAACTACTAACGTTTAATAATATCTTATTTTTGCTCAATAACTTTTTTGAAAGGAATATTCAATATCTTTTTATGAGTTTTTGAAGACTATGAAGGTCGTATGGATTAGAAAGACTATCAAATAAAATCAATTTTTTTATTAATATAAATTGTCTCCAATACAATGTTATGAATGCAAAAGTGTTTAGTTTGTCCTTCTTTCACGTGGCAACGGAACAATGGATCGATGAGATTTTTTCCACAGAAACAATTCGTAGGCTGGAAAATCACCGAGTTGGAAAAAACAGTTTTTTTAAATTTTATAAAACAATCAGTTCCAAAAGTTTTAAAGGACAGTTTTTGTTTTTTATTTTTTTTTCCTTTTGAGTAATTAGTCATCAATTTCAAATCGAACAGGTTTCCTGTAATCTAATATTGATACTGAACCCATAGGTACATAAATAACCAAAATAATTTTGGGGAATTACTTTTTTACCCACGTTTCGGCTCAGCGGGCGGCGGAACAGGACTTTACTGGTATTACCTACTGATGGATAGTATATATAGGACGGTTTTTTAAGTTTGTGGCGATAATAGCACATCACACAGCATTCATAAAAATAAAAATGTCAATTCTAGGGCACAAAATGCGTTCTATTTCAGAACAATTCATATCATGTGCATTGCAGAAAATGTAATCAAAAGCTAGTTGGACTTGTGAAAAGATTGGAGACGCACTTCCACAAATGTAACAACATTTCTAACGCTGATTCAAATCTTGACGAGGCTAAGGAGTCCGAGGACTGTGTGGCGTGGTTTTGGGAGCTGCTGGGCCTTCCCGGTCTTCAGATAATTTTTTTATCAAATCTGTTACTGCTGTTCAATCTAAAAGTGCCAGTGTCAGCAGCACCATGAATGTTTTAATGGAAAAATTTACTGTTATTACCAGTCAGGAAGATAAGAAGAAAATTGATTAACAATTATCTCATTATTCGTTTGCCATCAACACGCCTTTTAACCACGTAGAACATCCGTAGTTCCCGAAATTAATAGAAATTTTATGCCCAAAATATAACCTCCAAACTGCAAACAAATTGCTGGTGATCTACTCAATTACATCTACAGCTCAAGAAAACGTTAAAGTGGTACTTAGAAATAAAGTGTGTTAATTAATGGAGCAATGTCATGCACGACTCGATAGTCTGTGTCTGTGTCAGAGATGTTTTGGCTAACAGCACTTATTTAATAAATACAATAGACACTGCCGCCAAAAGCCACAATATGATTACTTGGTGGAAATGGCAACAGTAAAAAAAGTGAGAACTTCAGCTGCAAGGCGTCGTATTAGATAATGCGGCAAACATGAGCAGAATGTGAAGAGATTTAGCTCAACAAGAAAAACTCACTTCTCACAAAGGTATACTAACTTACAGTTTTTCATCTCACGTCTTGTGGCTATATACACAATACACAGAATATTACTGCGTGGGTCAAATCTGTGATGCGATATTTCAAATATACACACTTTGCAACTGCTAACTTGAAACAAGTAGGTGGAGAAGCACTCGTTGTACCACAACAGATCAGGTGGAACACAATGGCTGACTGCCTAAAAGTTTTTTTTTAAAACTCGCATATTATGTCAGACATATGCTTATGACATGACATGACACTAAAGCATCAAGTGCAGGCCCTCTACAAAAAAGTGAAAAATATAGCATTTCCTCTTGGCATCTCCTAGAAAACATTTTGTTGTATTGACGAAGTGACTGAAGGATGGGTAGAGCTTAAAAATAAGTTCGAGGGTGAGAATGTGCGGCAGCATGAGACCGAGTATCCATTGAGTGATTTAAGGAAGCTCAATTCTTGATTTCAGACAGCAATGTCTTCAGTACAATTTTCAGCAAACTTACCATATCTTAAATATGGGGCGAAAACCTCACTAATGTAGATATTTTTGAAGCTTTATCATTTATTGAAGCTCATCACAAAGAGACTATGCCCTATGTTGTAAAATACAGGGCAATGACGGATCCATTTCATAAGTTTGAAAATTATGTAGCAATGTAGATATTTTTGAAGCTTTATCATTTATTGAAGCTCATCACAAAGAGACTATGCCCTATGTTGTAAAATACAGGGCAATGACGGATCCATTTCATAAGTTTGAAAATTATGTAGCAAAACACATCGGACCTCTAGAACGGTGGCTGTCATTAAAAAGCCAAATTAATGGTCAAACATGGACTAAGTGACACAGTTCCACTCTGCTTTCGCTTCAAGTGCCAGAATTGAAAGATCGTTTTCATCATTTTGGATTTATTCATTCAGAAGTACGAAATAAACTCGGTACCGAGAAAGCTGCAAAACTTAACAAAGTATTTAGATACTTAAATAAAAAAAAATTAATTTAATTATGAATTAACTTATTTTGTAATTAAAATTGTTACCATTTGATTTTGTTTGAACAAAAAAATGATAAACGTTTTAATTACATGTCTGAATAAATTTTTTTATAATTTCTAATTCAAATGACAAATACGACATAGAACCGACTTTTTAATTTATTTCTATCTGTCTTAAGCCCTAAATATATATTAGTTTTCATTTATTTCCAGTTCATTCACTATTAACAGTGATTTTTTTCTTAACTATTTTAAACATTGTTTTTAAGGATATAATAAAAAACATTCTTTATTTCAAACTGTATTAAACACAGTTTAAACCGGGTTTTAAAAAAAATTGTTTTAATCATGCCAACCCTGAAATCACATAGACCAATTTCTATCCTGGGATATTTCATTGCTGCGGGAAAATTCTTATTTGAAGCTGAAAAAGTATACAAACGGAATAACTAAGCAGCGAATTGATGTAATTTTTTTAAATGCTGTATACGCAATATGTAGTAGCAACAAAATAACTCCTTTTAATCTCTACTTTATAGGGATATTTTTGGTTTCTTTGTCATTTGTATTGTAAAGTGATAAGACTAAAGGTTTAGTATTTCATTTCTCTTAATCATTCCAGATGGTGTCACATGTTTTAATTTCTCCCTATAACTTTGTAATTATACACGTGTGAGTTAAGCGTCAGGTAAAAGCTAGTGTTTACGTATAGCCCAGTCAAATGGTAGTTTTTATTGTTACATAAATTACTGTCCAAAAGACAGATTAAGGTATGGGTAAGATAAATAATAGAGGAATAGTTATCTACGAACCAAATACGCATCTTATTTATTTCAGCCATTTTACAACATATTGTCATAATATTGTGCCTAGTATAAGAGATTGGGAATATTATTAAACAATTTTGTTGTTTTAATGCGCACTTTAACTATTGTTTAGAAAAAATTAAAAATTGCTTATTGTAGATATGTATTAATTCGTGTAGAGATATCAATATAGCGTTAAAGATCTTGATTATTTCATTTATTAATTCGCTACTGTCCACTTAAAGTTAATTAATCAGCAGTCGCATTGTATATTGCCACGTTGTATATAGTAGCACTGTGTATAGTAGGATAAGTTGGGAGTGTAAAACCGTGTTCTCAGGGTGCCAACTCTTCCCGTTTAATCACTACTTTAAAAAGGCTTAGTTATTCCTCAGTAGACGTACGTCTGACGAAAGTTTGTGTGGTAAATTTTGTAAGAAATCAAATAATGTACAAAGTATATTATAATAATGTTTTCATATAAAATTAATAATTAAAACTTTATAAGTTGGAGATACCAAAAAATTTGGCTCTAACAATGTTCATAATATTAAAGTCTTACACAAAACTCTTTTTAGGCTTATGATTATTGAAATATAATTAAAAAAATAAATACATTTCTTTTCCAAAAAGAGACTTGACATCCCAAAAACTCTTTTTTGCACTCACAAAACTAGTAAATTGAAATAATAGATTAATGAAAATGAAATTATAGACACTACGACATGTGGGTATCATTAATCATTCCGTATGTGTTTTGTGACTGATCAAATACTGTAGATATCAGTCAGAAACTTGGCAACACACGACACTAGTGCCTCCCGTGGTGTGAGTTGATTACTATTTTATGAGAGACAGAATCTTGACAAAAGATGAAGGAATATTTACTGTTTTCGTTTTAATTGTTTTGAAAATATTCTACAAAATTGATGTTCAATTTATGGGTGTAGTAATTATATGCATAGTTTTAGTAATAAATAGTTTAATTTCATTTTATAAATGTATGTAGTAAATGACTATATTAGCAGTATCTCAATGTATTGTATTTTTCGAATATGTTTTAGTAATTTTTTTGACTCTTAATGGCGTTGAGGTATTTTATCATTAGAATGTATGAGTCAAGGAGCTAAGGCATAATATTCCTTTGGATTCTTTGTTTTGCTTTTGGTTTTTTTATCGTATATCATCAGTGACAGAGGCCTGAGGCATGGCTATACTTTCATATGATGAAGTTGAATCACATTAATTTATCATTTTTTACTGATTATAGAGCTACACTTTCAAATCTTGCATCAATTACTAATTTGTGATTCATTTTGAAGTCATATTATCGCTAGGCGACAGGAAAGGCGAAATTTAAAGAAAAGACAGGAAAAATATATTAACTTGCAAAATGAAGAACACTGCAAAGTATTTACTACGAATATATAAAAACATATTTCTTTAGAGAAAAAGCAACATTTGCAGTAGTTGGCATGTAGCCAGAGATATATAGTGAAAGAATATTGAAATATTTTTATAATCCATCTTGCCTTATGCTATGCAGAACATGAGTAAATATTATAAATCTTTAAATTCACTAGGCGGTTATTTTCGTAATATAAAAAATCTATAACTTGTAGAAACCGCTCGCTAGTTCCGTTATAAAAATTAGTGTCCCCGCAAATTGTATTTAATAGATATTTTGTACTTAATAGACGCTTTGAACAAATTAAATGTTATATTAAACCAGTTATATAATATTATTGAGAAAGTTATATAATATTAACATTCTTCAATATTGGATATACCATTTTCACCTAGATGACCTAGTTGTCGATACTGTATTTTCAATTTTCCATTAGGCAATATGGCAAAATATGTAGTATTCTTAGTCCATTTCATTAACGGTCTTATAAAAAACATTTGTTTATGTATCAACAATGGCCTCTGGGCTAGAATAATGTCATTTAATTATTTTGCTTGATTGTTGTGTTATTTTAATTTATTTTCTGAACTGTGTTGTTTATAGATTAAACGAAATAAAACAAGTGTAAAAAGATGGCAGCGGCAAATAATGAATATCCCAAAGCTTCAAGTGAGTTTCAATTAATAATATAATCTCGGGCACGCCCATATTTGGTTTGCTATTAAATATAAAACAATATTTTGTTATTTATCTTTATTTCTATAATATTTCATGAAATATACAGATGCGACCCTGCTGGGTGCAATATTGACCTATGTATCGGGAATATTCCTGTTATTGTCATTTGCTGGGCCCTACTGGATCGAATCTTATCAAGAAATGTTTTCACCGTTTAAACACATGGGTTTATGGGAATACTGCTTCGACCGTTTTCGCTATCCGGCCTATCAGTTCGACCACTTGTTTCATGGATGTCATTACGTATTCAGCCAGGTAAGTTCTCATTTATATTGTAACATTTTTGGAAAGATCGATTCAGGTTGGTTAACCATTTGGAAGGAGTTTAATCTAATGTGAATTTCCTATTTTTTGTTTTAAATGAAAGAATATAGGTAAAAAACGAAGTATTTACGAAAAGTAGGGCTCGGTGGTGATTATTTTATAAAATAAAAAGTGATTTGAAATAGTTTCCATAATAAAATAATCAAAAAGATCGCGTAAAGAGGTTAAACAGTTTATGTTTGACAGCCAGACCTCTATTATACTAATACACTGGACTAGCTATTCTATATAAAATGATAGCTATTTTTTATGTCTACTTGAAGGGCCGCACGAACATCCCGGGAAGAAAATTTGACATTTAATTAGACATCCAAAATTTTCCTTTTGTATCAACATATCATTTCGCAATTCATTGTATAGATTCACTGTATTATACATTGTTTTGTATCTACATTTTGGATATTTTCTGTGATGCTCACGATTTTTATTTGTATCCAAAGAAAAATGCTACAACTGCCACTCGGTGTCGCTTTTCTTAAGGGAAATAAAAATATTACAAGGAATAGAATTACCATCACAGTAAGATTTCAGTGAAGACATGTCAGATATATTGCACGATTTATTATTTGAGCAAATTGAAAGATAATTAAGTGTGACGATTGCTTAGTTAATTTGTGAATTGTACCATAAGGTTTAATTTTGAATCGTAGAAATGATATATCACTCGTTCAAAAACAGATAGGTGGCTTCAATGTACCTTCGGCAAGTTTATTGATGGAATCATTATTCCGCCAAGCTCGTAAAAATAATAAAGGTAAACCTCCAATGGAATTAAACTTTCTCACAGTATTAACTGCGAAAGTACTGAAGGATCTTATGTATAAAACGAGATTATTATTCCCTGATTTACAAAATCAATTTAAGTAATCATAGGTATACTCGTAGTTGGTATTAGATAATTTTAATAGCCACTTTCATATATTAAAAGAAACAAATTAATGCAATATATATATCCATCTGGATACAGCCATAAAAAAATATTTGATATATATTATATATATATATATATATATATATATATATATAGTATATAGTATATGGAATTTTTTGACATGAAAAGTTTGGGTGTGCCAATGATTGTAATCAATTACTTAATTCTCTTTCAGTTTTATGGGTGTTTTTTACATATATGTTATATTTTATTCCTGCTCATAGAAAACTGTTAATTATAAGTACTAATTATCGGCGTATTATTATGTTAATTGTGAAAATAAAGAGATGGAAACATATTAGGTTATATACAACTTCAATCTATCAAAGTTTTATCTATTTACTTTGCTACACTCTCCACGTCTAGCATTAGTTGCATGGACGCTCACTATCAGTGCTAAAACGGTGACAATTAAATTGCTTCATTAAACTATGTGTAAAGCCAGTCCAGTGTACTAGTATAATAGAGGTCAGTGTTGACAGCCAGTTAGCAGCCGTTTCTTCACAGTAATTATATTTTTCAAATAAACATTTTATAACAAAATAATTGTGTTCGAGCTCTATTCTTTCAAATACCTAGTTTTTTATGCCTATTGTTTGAAAAAAGGAAATTAATAGATTCAAAATGTGTCTCAATAATTGAATCGTAGGCACTCAAATACATTGAACTCTACGTAATTACCCGACCTCTTGAACTATGACTTTAATCTTGACCTGAAAAGCTAAAGCATTAGCTTACCTAAAAATACAATAATATTTATTAACCTTTTTTAAGTTATTTGAATTTCTATGTCATTATGTTCCCGATTTGCAATAGCTAGTTCCTCAATACAAGTTTCTATACAAGTGAAATTTTAGTGCACAATAAATCTTTTTTTAGTCAAATTACCTAGATTTACAAAACCTTCTATATTCCATTTACTATATTCAGTTCTGAATAATAAACAAGGCCAGCAAAACATTTTATTTAAAATTCAACTTTTAATTAGCCGTCAATACTAATGGTAAAAATTACTGTAAAATGCCGTACACTAGATTTATACTATATACGAATCTATGGTTTCAAAATTGACTTCGATCTACCATTCTCAATTATACTGATTAAAAAAATAAATTGAAAAATCCTACTTTTATCACGTAATAAACAGCAACACTTGATAATCGCCATTGTTTGTTTACTTTCACTACGAAAATGCATGTCAAAAATTAAACTAATAAAATATTAATTTAATGCACAAAGAAAACGGGTAACATAGTAAGTATTTCACAGACAAATTTAATATGTATATTTGAAAATTGGAAAATTATTCATAAAATTATTTTTGAAGGAGAATGATAAACTGACAAGAGAGAGATTGTTATAAAACAATGATGCATTGTTTGTATGCGAATATCATAAATACAGGATTGTTTCAATCTGAATATAGCTGAAAGTAGTCTAGCAAGCTTCAACGTGGCTTGAGACTATGAACTAACGCTCTGAAGTGGGGTAATTTTAATTTTGTATGGATCATTTCTGATTCGAGAAGTTTTTGTAATTTGATACAAAATAGGAATGAAGTTTGTAGGTTATCCAAAATTCCACGTACTGGTACGTTCGCTTTGTGCACGCGAACTGCAAATCATATGTTGTACAGAATTTGCTTGATAATTAAATATATTTAAATTTTCGTGAATATGTGATGTATATATGCTAAATGTTCAGGGCAAACTACAGTTTGCTTATTCTTAATATTCAATTTATGAGAAAATGGCATAACATTGTGCTGCTAGATAGGCAGACGTAGATTGGTAATGTCTTATGCATACATTGCTTCAAAGCCACTTACTACTTTTTGAAAATGGATAAAATGGACTTAACATTTTGGATCCAATTTAAAATGATGGTGAAAATTATACTTTAAATATCATATCTAAGTTAGTTGCAGACTATAGTATATTATATAATACAAACAGAATCATTCGATTGTAAATATAATGCGTACAAAATCATTCGAATGTCAAAATATGTTCAGATAACTCAATTAGGATTATTAATAATTACTAATTGGTAAGGGAAAATTAGTAGTGTAAAAATGTGAGATAAGAAAAAATGTTATTTATTATATTTTTCTGCATTAGGTGGCTGATGTACAGTCTTGAATTAAAAGGTAAAATTTTGAATGAATGTGGTTTGATTAAATGAATGAATACCACTTGATTTGGAATGGGGATGAATTGTATGAATTAGTAATTATTATTACTAATCATTAAAATTTACGTATTATTCTAGTTTTACAATCAGTTATCGGAATATCTCAGTAGGAATTAGATTTAGCTTGTAGTAGCAGATACTGAATTATGACATAAAAATAACATTCCAATGTGGCTTTTGCACTTTCACGATTCCGGCATACGCATTACTATATTTATTTCTCTGGTCTGCCCACGCTGTCTTACATTGAAGTTCAAATTGATAGATAAACAATTTACATCCATCTCCAGAACATTTTAATAGTCTACATTTACACAATTAAATGAAACTACGTGATGTAGTATTATTTCTACTTTCTATAATTTCTTTACCACGACCTAGGTTTCGTTTTATTACATCTTCAGGTGGGATAATAGCAAAGATATTGTAATACAACGAAACCTAGGTCGTGGTAAAGAAATTATAGAAAGTAGAAATAATACTACATCACGTAGTTTCATTTAATTGTGAATAATGAATTTCTACAAAATTAACGCGAAATATATTCAATAGTCTACATTTATTTAGACGCTTTGAACTGCATTTTGTTTAACAAATATTTATAAATACGATATAATTTATGTTACAGGAATACTACGTCATTCGCGAATGGTTGTTGCCAGTTTGGTTGATGTCTGTGCAAGCATTTGTTACATTAGCTTTGATCTTGTCATTTGTGGCTCAGATTCTTCTCGCCGGAGTGCTGATTAGGTGGCCTTTGGAATCTGTACTGCGCTACGAATGGATTTATACAGGAATTTCTTTCGTCTGTACTGGATTGGCTAGTAAGTGCAAACTTGTTAGATCACCAATATGCAATTTGTTGGTATAGAGCAGCGTTTCTCAAGTATACTATGTCTGACAGTAACATAAATAAAGTTTACACTGCAATTTCTGAGAAACATATCTATACAATTATTTTGTAATCCAGCAGATATAACCAGAAAAATTTATAGTTTTAAAAAAATATAAAAACACTTGTAATCAAAGGGTCCATTGAGACTAATTAAACAAGTCCAAAATCTATGGCCTTCTTTTAATCATTGACAAGTTCCCACGACCACCTCCTTTCTCTATTTTCTGACCCTCCTGGTTACAATATGTAAGCAAAGATTTCATTGAGACAAGTCAAATGAGCTCAAACTTGATGAGATTACTGTTGCCACTGAAAAGTTTCTGTGACTACCTCGATTCTCTATCATCAGATCTTTCCGATTATAATATGTAATAAAAGGGATCTTAGACACAAGTCAAACGAGTTCAAACTCTATGTGAATACTGTTGCCCATTGAGAAGTTCTCATGAACTTTGAAGTTCAAACTCTATGAGAATACTGTTGCCCATTGAGAAGTTCTCATGAACACCCCGATCCTCCATTATTCACTTCCGGTTACAATATATAAACAAAGAAATTTTTGAGGCAGGTCAAATGAGTCCAAACGTGACAGGTTTACTGTTAGGCATTGAGAAGTTTCTATGACCATTTCCATTCTACATCCTCATATAAGCTTGATGATATCATATTATTGTATTGTCATAAGAATTGCTTAAATTTGCAAATTTTCAAATCGATATGACAATTAGAATTGGATGAAAAGTGAGCTTTAAGATTTGTTTACAATGCTAGCAAGTTCTAAGTCAAGCTAATAAAAGCATGGTAAAAAGATAAGCTTAGAAGTGCATACATTGTTCTGAAATATAATGATAAATTTTCTGGAAAAAAAAGAATTATTCCATAAAATTCCTCCTGTGATGCTTTGTTCTTCTATCCACTCATCACAGGCTATTGTGACAAACAGGTGACAGCCAACGCATCCTATTAATTTTTTTGAGTAGTGTCATTTTATTTTCCCCGTCAGCTCTAGTCCTTTTATTTAACAACAAAATGCTCATTGCAATCTACATCAAACCCTTTCTAGAACATGGCTGGAAGTTGCATGCACATATTGAGTGTAGTTATACAAACTTGTCTTGAAATAAACTGATAAAATTATTTTTTACTGTACACTTAAACCTCATACATTAAACAGTTACATGTGCTTCAAATGTTTTTGTGGAAATGTGAATGTTTCAAAGATTTGTATTTAAGTAAATAGTATATTGCTTAAAGTTAGCATGATATTGCTTAAAGTTAGCATGATAAATAAATGTATATTCAAACTAATAATTTCCTTTAAAAGTGATAAAATGTGAATTTAAATATTATCCTCAATAAATAAGTCAGTGCTTTAAAATGAAATAACTAACAATGACAAATCACTTAGGTTTTTTCCTGTTTTTGGCCGTGGCTATATTCGGGGGCAACTGCTATCGTCGTGACTGGCTTCTCTACCCATCGTTCAATGTCCTTTCGTGGTCATACGCATTCGCTGTTATCGCCTTTATAATTTTTGGTAAGTTACTTTTTCAGGAAACTTGAAATGACCTTAAGCGTATTTTGATCAAAATAAATAGCATTAACGCTTGATGGCTATAATTAACAATCTCATTCATGAACTTTTTAAAGGCGCAGCCGCTTCCTTGCTCTACATGGAAACTAAGAAGCTGTATGAGTTCCGTCGTGAAGCCAAAAACCTTGTCATGCAGATGCAGGACTCGCAGCCTTCTCCACATGGCTTGCACCAGTTTGCTCAACAGCTGGGTCACCATAGGAGTGGGTATATATAAACGATGTCTTGGAAGACTATAATTGACGATAATACTGATTTTTAAAAGTACTGCCTTATATTATGCGTATTTATGGTTTTATTCGTAGATTATTAGTGGAAATTCTGCTAGAAAGCAGCGTTAAGCACATTATTTTTTAGTTACATTTTGTCTCATGCCATTAAGCAGATTATGCTCGAATATGATTACATGACGTATTTATAATAAGCAACTAAAATACTTTTGTTGTCTTTGAACCTAAAGTATATACTTTTCAGAAATAACATTAAAACTTAATAAACATTTTCATATATTCATTTATCTTGGAAATTAATGTTAAGTCTGAAATTTATCCAAATGTTTTATAGAATATGTAGTTACGACTTTCAAATTCATTAGGCAACAATGATCATTTCCTATGTCTTTACTTGTGATTTGTATTTTGAATTTTAATACAGTGTATACCTTTTTCAATGAAACTCAACAGACCGAGTGTCTTCTTTCGTTATAGAGAGTTTTCATTTGATGGAGTGTGCAAAAAAAATACATATTTTTTTAATATTTCAGATTGTTTATTATTTAAACAATACTAATAGCTATTTTGTATATTTTTATATACGAATAAAATGTTAAGGTTCAACTTTACCCAGTAAACAGTGTGCCTAACGAAAACAGCAGTAATAACTGTACATAATAACAGCAATAAAACTGTGTTCATTCATAGAATTGTCAGCGTTCTTAAAGATGATTTCGGAGTCTATGTGAGCCTATTGGTAATACGTATGTACTTAGTGATAATAAACAATAAACAACTTTTGACCCCTAAACAATGTCTTCTCCTTCATAATAGAGAATGGCGTGTTCATTATAAAGAGTGAATGAGTGTATGGCTTAGAAGGCAAACCGACCAAGATCAAGCACTGTTTACGTTAGAGTGAGTTTTCCATTATAAAGCGAGTTATTATAAAAAGTCTACACTGTATAAGATTTGGTTCAAAAATTAGTTGCTACAAAATATCCGTAAATTTTCTTAGTAATAAAAATACTAGTATTTTATTTTGTACTATGGAATGTGAATTCCAAATAACATCATGAAAATTTTAAGGGAAGCCTTGTTAAATTATTATGGAATTATTGTGAAATTGTAGTTTATACAGTACCAAATAAAAAAGTCATACAAAACCATACATACTTGTTTTTTACAGAATTATGGTTTTTATAGTCAAAGCGATCCTGGAATTTTAGATTTCACAATCTTTAAAAACTTTGAAAAGTGATCTTGAGAGGTATCTGTATCTCATTTTATTATCAATTACGTAGCTCCAATATTTTGTTTTATTATAGTATAAAAAATATTTTTACATATTATCTTCTAGTTTTCTTTTAGAAGGGGATAAAT
Source organism: Druceiella hillmani (assembly GCA_039881145.1). Lineage (NCBI taxonomy): Eukaryota > Metazoa > Arthropoda > Insecta > Lepidoptera > Hepialidae > Druceiella > Druceiella hillmani. Next base: position 15,950,770 of record JAYKKI010000035.1, read on the forward strand.
TGTTTCAATTGCATGAAATGTATTTTGCCATTATGTAAAATGTTTTAATCTATTTTTAATTTTTCTATAACAGAATTATTAGTTGCAATATTTATCAGTGTAATATCTATACGGTTATTAATATTTATATACATTTATCTTAAACATTAGTGAAATAATTATTATAATTTGTTTACTGATACGAGAAGAATCCTTTGGTCATACCTGTCACAATAATGAGAATTTTCACCGAAACGCAATATAGGCTAAAAACATGTTTTGAAATAATATTGTGTTATTCATTCATTAAAAATATTTGCTATAAATTTATATAATCATATATACTGTAATACAAAGGGCAATTATATTTATTTATTTATAATTTTTTTTATATGAAATGCAATTATACGTATTTTTTTTTATTATTTTTATATAATTGAAATTATATTTTTAATTTGTTGGTTTATGTTTAAATTTTGAGTATCGTGACTGATTTTCTGAATTATGTTGGCAAAATTTCATGTTTGAGAAGTATCATTTGGATTTTAGGATATAGTTATGTGTGTTTATATATATTGTATATTTTCAATAATTATGCATTTTAAAAATATGTAACAATACTCTGTATAAAATGATATACAATTTTTTATGTGTTCTAGTTTTTTTTGTATAAATGACAATAACATTTTCTCATAGCACAAAATGTTTAGTGCCAGTATGCTGAATGTTTTTTATATGTATTATACTTAGGATTTTATGTCAAAAAATTATTTTTTAATAACATTTGTCTCTTTAGAATCTCTACGCTAAAATATGTTAAATTAGATTTTTCTAGAAATTAGATCTTTCTATTCATACATAACGGGGAATTTTTTTCATTTTTGAAAAGGCTTGCTGTAATGTTTGTGAATTTAAATGAAATATTTAATAATTAGAAGGAGACATTCCATATTGAAAACAGGAATTGTTTGATTGGCCGTTGATATTGATGAAAAACTGTGTAGATTTTAAAGAAGTTTAATTCCAGCATTAATAAATCGTGTATTTAATTCAAATAAGTCTATAAACATTTTTCTTCTTTTTATTGAAAGATACGAATAGTTTTTGTTACATAATAATTCCCATAACAATTTCCTTACCGCATTGCCTTTTTGTAAAGTTATTTCTAGTTTAATTTTTTAGAAATTTCAACATAATCTATTAAAATGTTATTTATGAATATGCAAAAAATACCATATTTAATGGTTAGGGGACTGAATTATAAAAAAAAAGCCTTATTAATTATTAGGAATTGTGCCTTTGAATTTATACATACATACATTCGAGAATTTTATTAAGTAACTATACAATGCTTTTTGATAATTTTTCTATTGTATTAATCTGTCTCAATTTTAAAACAATTTCAATATACGACTTTGGTAATAAAAAGCATTCCAATAATTTCAGAAAGAAATAAATACATTAAGTCTGAAATATATCAATTATATTTGATAATTTTATTGGTATTTATTTTTTAATTACAAAATTAAGTCTTCAGTAGAAGTTAAAGAATGTTTTTAATATGAAAAATTCCGTCCAAAACTATGTGTTTTTTCGAAATCACTTTTTAGTTATACTTTTTTATTTGTATTTTTAATATTGTATTTTATTTTTAATCAATTAAATGATATTGTAACATTTTTAGGATTGTCACTTAGGTCGTAGATAATAATGTGTTGTCCTTATTAATTCAACATTGATTATGTATTAATAAAAGATTTTGTCCCAAAATTGTTTTTTTTAATTGTCTTATTTTTTCTGCACTAGTGAAGATTTTTTTTATATTGGCTTTTTTGTTTTTTGGCTATAAAAAGAAAAAAAAAGAATTGTAATATGGTTTGTTTGTACAGGTGTATTGATGCTGAAAATTGATGAAAAGATGAGGAAGAAGTATCATGTTGGATTTTGAATGACTTTCCAGTTATGAAACCAGAGACCTGTGAAGTTTCATATGCCATAAAAAGAAAATGTTTAGATCAGTGGTAGTGAATCTTTTTACGATACAATTATATATAACCTATTTGCGAGTTAGGTTAGGTTAGGTCAGATAAACCCATAAATTTGGCATGTTAAATTAAACATATTCTTATTTTTAAAAATTAAATTAGTAATAAATTCAGTTTTTCGTGCGCTACGTACGTTACAAAAAAGTGGATGTGTTGTTCTTTACCGTTGTACTATTCAGCTCGTGTAAACGCAGTGTTGCCAACTCGGCTACTGCACAATATGCTAGAGTGATGTTAAAAAATGCCAAAAAGATGCCAACTTTATTTTTAAAATGCCAACATAAATCTAAATACTGTATTTATTACTGAATAATGTCAAAAACAAAAAGGTTACAGAATATAGATGAAGAAGTAATGATATATTCAGCCATCAATTAATTTATCTTTTGGAATAAAATGTCAATATCTTGATCATCATCAGCAGCAGCTGTCGATTTGAAAATCAGACAGCCATAACTTTTTTGCTACCTATACAGAGAAGTACAAGTCAGAAAGTGTATAAGAATAACAAGGGATTTCTGCCTCTAGGCCAAATCTGATATGCAGAACGGCATTTAGGATTTTCAACGCCAAAAGATTGCGCAGTTTTCTTTCACCCAAATTCATTTAGCTAAATACGCGCTCAATATCTGAGTATGAATGTAGTAATAACAAAAGATACATAATTTTTGACGTGTTATAAAAATATGCTAAATAAGAAAAAATATGGCAAATTTAGCATATAAAATGCTAAATTGGCAACACTGTAAATGGTAGCATAATTATATATAGTTTATGTTTTAATCTAAAATGTGCATTATCTATATACAATATTTCAATGAAACCCGTTGGGCCGTTAAAGCGTGAAAGGAAGACAAACAAACAAATAAACTGGCAATGTTTTATTTTTATACTTTATTACTAACATATAGTAAGGATGATTTTGTTGCAATGTATATAAAGACAATATCCAAAATTATCATTTAAATTCGATAAACAAATTCCATCTAAATTTTCGTAGACTATAGTTTCATTCCAAAGAAGTTTTGTTTAGGGGTTATAACACAAATTATGCCACTACAGTCATAATTAAATATAATCGATCTAGAGAGATATGTAAGATATTTTCATAAATGATGAGAATATCTTTAGAAAGATACAATCATTATCTACAAAATTAATCATGAATGAAACAAAATCTATTACTATAGCTGTGTATAATCTAAGTTTGAGAACAATAGCGAAATAAGTCTATTTTGGGATGATCTCAAACGTTAGGCTAATTTATGTTAAAAAATTATATTAAATATATTGTAAATATATGTTATATATTGTAAATATAGTTGCATTTATAGTTAGGAAGCATAATTTCATTGTCAGTTATAAATATTTCTTAAATATTTATTCAAATAACTTAAAATTAAATAAAATTTTCATGTAAGAATACATAGAAATATACGAAATTGATATAAAAGGTAGGGGAGAGTTGGTAACGTTGCGCGGTACGAGTTTCACGTCCTTTTTATTATTTTCTTACAACTTAGAAATCCAGGTAGATACGTAACCATTTTTTTCGGTAAAACTGTATAGTATTAATGAAAATTATACTAAAATCCATTATATTTTATACCTCGGTTGTGATAATAATTTAAAAAAATTTCATTGTGATAATGTTTCTGACCATTAAACAAAATGGCGCAGTCTGAGAGCGCGGAGCTGGGAGGGCGGTATTATCTACTATGGGATATGTATGGTAAAAAGCATTTTTTTTTATGGCTGAATTAGCACCCAAAAAAGGACGTGACGTTTTCGAAAGAAGTGTTGTGTAAGCATATTTATTATTATTTCATTGGCTAAAACATTTTTTGTAATAAGACAGTTTCAGGGTTACGAACTGGCCTATGATTTTGTTATTACTAGGAATATAAAAATATATATTACCAGCAGAGAAACGTATAGCTAGAAAGTAATGGGTGTATGTTACCCTTAAAAGGAATTCTAGCGTTTCTTTGCACGCACCGGAGCCAACAAACGTGAACAGAGTGTCGGGTTTTACTAATATAGAAAGTAACATTTTTTTTTCACGATTTAAAAGAATTGATGGAGAACTATTTATTTCCAGCAAATCGAATTTTTAATGTGGACGAAAACGGCATAACTACCGTCCAAAGACCTAGAAAAATGTATGCACCACAAGGGCTTAAACAAGTTGGTGAAGTAACTAGCCGCGAAAGTGAACAAAATATTAGAGTTGTCTGTACATTTTGGTGGATCAGGATGGTATGTTCTTCCGATATTCATATATTCATGAAAAAGGAAACCCCCAGATATTAAGATTGGAGGTCCAAGTAAAGCTGAATATGGGTGCTCAAAATCTGGCTGGATCAACGAAGATCTTTTTATAAAATGGATTCAACACTTCGCACAACATGTCAATCCTACACCAGAAAATCCTAGGCTGCTAGTACTTGGCAATTATACGAGTTGCTTGTCACTGAATGCATATATTTTTTGCTGAGAAAATAAAATTATCTTGCTGTTACTGCAACCGCACACATCCTATAAGATGTAACCACTGGATTTTACCTTTTATGGTCTCCTTTAAAAGCTCAATTACGAAGAAAAGAGGGAAAGTTAACTTTAAAAAAGTTGAAGGGAAAACAAGTTAAAGGAAAAAGAGAGAAAGCTATCTTTCAAAGAGGTGAAAGGAAAACAAGTTAAAGTAAAATGAGCTAAAGGAAAACACGTCAAGCCAAAACTAAAGAAAAAGTCATACAAAGACAATTGAGGTGCAGCAGCTGTGAAGGAAGCAATAGCGAAGACATTGTCTGGATTATGTGACGACGATATCGAGGAGAATGATGCGGAGGGGGAGGGGGAGGACCAACGTTCAACCATTAACTCTGCGCCATATTCTTCCTTGATCGGGATAGGGAAGTACAGTTTCGTTATTGCAGCTGTTCGAAGTGGATCCATTTTATTTGCGATTGCTTTGCGATCTTTGTCATAAAAAACTTATTATTTGTTTAATAATAAACCCACAATTAAATGAAACTACGTGAAGTAGTATTATTTCTACTTTCTTTAATTTCTTTAACCACGACCTAGGTTTCGTTGTATTACAACATCTTCAGGTGGGATATTAGCAAAGATACCTTTGCTAATATCCCACCAGAAATCTTTGCTAATATCCCACCTGAAGATGTTGTAATACAACGAAACCTAGGTCGTGGTTAAAGAAATTAAAGAAAGTAGAAATAATACTACATCACGTAGTTTCATTTAATTGTGAATAATGAATTTCTACAAAATTAACGCCAAATATATTCAATAATAATAAACCTTAAATAATATTCTAATCTAGCATTACTTCTAGTGCACGGTATTGTCAAAACAGTTTAATAATGCCACGCTTTACAGGGTTTTGTTAATCTTCATATAAATATTTTTTCTTCAATGTAAAATTAAATTTGTCATTTGAAATTTGACGCTAGGTTTATTGTTTTCATGTTAATGTAGTTTTGTCCTTTAAAATACCAACAGTGTTAAGAATTGTATTCTCTGAAATATTTAAAATTTACAACCCGCACATATTGTAAAACTCTCTGTAAACTGTACTTGTAAAGAAGTGGGGAAATCCTACTGCGCCTAACGTCTGTATAGACCGAAAAACCACCATAAACATGTATTATCTTACATTATGTATTGGCTTCGTCTTCTAGTTTTGCTTTTCATTACGTGCTAGGGATTACAAAGGACTGAGTATCCCGAAGACGGGGCAAGTAGCCGCCCCACCACGATAGTTCAAGAGATTTTAGTCAATAAGATAATTTCATTTTAAGCACCAATGTTTTTTGTAAATCTAACTAAATTTGTAAACCACACTTCGATCTTAGCAGTCAAACAGTTGACATTATTTTAGTAAACATCACATATTTAAAATATGTGTCAAGTAATTCATTTTTTTTGTGAGCGCCTTATTAAAATAAGTCGCTAGCGTTATAATAGTCTAATAATAATTAAACAATTTTATTTCAGCTATATGCCCCAGCAATCAGCATCACTTTATAAAAAAATTTCACGAGGGGAAAGTTGGTCAATGGGTGCGTCATTATTAAATTACCTAACCTAAGCTGATGTTCAACCATCAGCGGTCGAGCGTGAACGCGAGATGTGGATGCTCTGATTTCTGTTAGACTTTTGTAATCTATATTTCTTTTTCCTAAGAGCCTGCGATCTTGTTTATTGTATTATTTATGTAATGTAATATGTTTTAAATGGTTTTTCATATTTTTTGTAACAAAATACTAACGTAATAAAATTGACCTTTTATTTGTTTATCTTATCTAAAAAAACTAAAATTACCATTAATCATATAATCGTATACGTATTTTATAAAACATAATTGTACATTAACATTGGTTTATAATTTGCTTAGGTGTATCTATAAATGTTTTTTTTCGTTATTTTTGATATTATGGAAAGAATCCTGTTTCCTAGTGAATTTTCAAGAAAAACACATATCGTAGACAACAGATTTTTTGGATTTTATATTTTATTTAGTATTAATTATATTAACTAGCAAGAAAATAACCGTATATCAATGAAAGTCAAGAAAACAAAATATATTAAACCTAAACAAACGAAATCGGAGGTAATGACTAAATCAAAGTTTTTTCCCGTTGGTTTTTGCTTTGACTTAGTAGCTACTATAAATCAATTATTTACATATTTTTCTACATACAACTTTTTGAAACAAAATAAACAGACAATTGAAAAATTACGATATTCTAAAAAAATACCTAAGTATAAAGAATGAATTTTAAAATAGAGATGTAATGTTCAAATGAAATATAATTCTAACGAATTTATAGATGTAATGCATTGTGTAAAATTTTTAAAATTACTAAAATGTATAAATATTTTTATTTGGTAAAAATTATCTTTCACGAAATTATTACATACGAGAAAGTGGGTTAATTTCACGATTAATTATTTGAAGCAAGAAACTTAACTTTAGATGAAAAAAGTACATATTTATCAGAAGATATACTAAATTGTTCTTATCACGTACACATTTGACGACCACGAGTTGTGTCTAATATTTTTCTTCTCCAGATATTCCAGTAACCTGGAATAATAAAAATGTCATTCTCGCGTTGGTAGTGGATACTCTATAATGTGTAAACGAGAAGAATTAAGCATAAACTACTTACTTTCATGACATTCGCGAAGTTTAGTCTACGACGTAACGAGCTACGTTATAGAAAATTTTAATACTCAGGTTACAAAGTTTGTTGAAGAAAAGTTCATTAATTTTGTTCAAAAATATTTTTATAAGGGACGCTGTGCAGGCACAGCGATGTTTTTCAATACGCAATGGTTTTATTTTGTTGTTTGTGAAGTTGTTTTCAAACATACCAATGAGTTGGTTACGCGCCTGGAATTAAAGGGACATTCAAAAGTTTCACGAGCAAAACCACGGAAGAGAAAAATCTGGACTAGGGTATTGAAAGATGCTAATTAAGTGACATAAGTGATATAATTTGGAAGGAGATACCATTTTATAAACTGGCAGTTCGAAGTGGTCAGAAATTCGAAAAAAAACATCTAACGCGTCATGGTTTAACAAGGATATGCAAGCAAGGAGAAAATACTCATTGTGGATCTCTCAAGATCTCTCGTCAAAACCATTTTGTACGGTTCTCCATTAGACAATGTTCCGTCTATCAAATTTGGTATATATATACATATACATATATATATATATATATATATATATATATATATATATATATATATATATATATATATATAGGTTATATAGCAAATTATGGCGTGGTAATAGTTTCGTTATTTATTTGTCATCTGCTTCTTAATATTATAAATCCGTGATGTTATCAATAGCAATCGCATTTTTTGGAATACAAAGTTCAATCTCGCACGGAAAAGCAAGATCTTGTTGTTTACATTAATACAAAGATGTAGATCATCAGTGTGGCGTTGCGAATGCTCAAGTTGCCGCCACATCCATTGGTGGAATTTCCGTTGAATTAAATTATATCAAATCGGTGAAGGGCCTTAAGCATCAGACTGCCGTCGAATAGCACAACGCTCTAAGATTCTATAGAGCGCTAAAAACTATCCCTCCTTACGTAAATAGCTATAAGTACGTATTTATTATATTTTCACTCACCAGGCGACCCTAATGACCTTATAATAATAAGTGCTGATAATATGCGAAATATGGATAATATGCGAAATATGGCGGGAACGGTCGCGTGGTAAGTGCTTGATGTGATTTAACGGACATAGATATTTATCCATCTCTCGCGATCTTGTTTAACTTGAAAAGAGATTTGGAGGAAATTTTCGACAATTTTATGATGAGTAAACGTAACAATTTATTTAATAAATATCGTGTGTAAAAAACAGATTTATCATAAACAGGTTCGCAGAGTAGCAGTAGCTTGGGCGTTCATTCCGAAAAGCGCTAGAGACTTCAAAAATAGCCGCGTCTAAATATATATATTTTTATTTTTCTTAAATTTGATACTCAGAATATTTCATATCACTTGAGAATAAAATAAATGAAAATTACTGTTAATAGAAACATTTTAAATACTTCATTTATATTTAAAATTAAAATAATTTATAAGTAAATTAGATAATAATGACTCACCAGGCTTGTCAAGTTTTTCGGCCAGATTCAATAGATATGTCACAGTTGTCTGTGGTACATTGCCGTCTATTACAATGAGAGGTGCGTTTTCGATAGCAGCCATGTTCATGTCGATCTGGAAAGAAATTAGCATTATTATTATTAGCTTTTCGTTCGCGAATTCACTCGTTTACTTGGTTTATCCAATTGTTAATAACAGTGTTATTAACAATTGGAAAAAAGTTTTCCATGCATTAATTCATTAGTAGAGCATTTTTACCAATGATTAATACATGAATAATGGTTTTTGATTTAGAGTTTCAAATTCTGATTTTGAGTTTCCTTCCAACATTCTACTAAATATAACTGTAAAACTCCTCCTGAATTAGCAGGTAGTCATTTTTAAATGACTTGTGTACGGACGAATAAATAATTTGAAAGATTGACCGAAAGTCAAAAGTTATAAAAATATTTAATCCTTCAGATTCTTTATCAAGATTTAACAAATATAACAGTAAAACTTGGATCTAAACCAATTTAGTAATTTTAACGTGATGCGCGCACAGACAGACAAAAATGTAAAAAATGCTCGAATTCATCTTTATAGCTCTTTTAAAATCCCTTAACTTTCTTTAAAATATCTTGCGCACATGTAAAATGAGATTGACAAACTTTTCAGGCGTTTACGAAAAAGTTCCATCAATTGAAATATCATTTAAAAGCTCTTCCAAAATGCTCCCCTGCGTCAATTTGAATAATCGTAAGTAACAGTATAAACGATTTCCGGTTTAGTGTATTAATCCTAAAAATATAGCGCCTAAAGATAATTGAAACGAAATCCTCAATAGTGCTCAATTAACTCGATGGAAAAGGGTTTTTGTGGATTCTTTCAGTAATGTATCTAGAACTATGTTAAACCGTTCTAAAGCTATTGCTGAAAAGATAATAATGGTTATTAAACTCGACGGAAAAGGTTTTTTGTGGATTCTTTCAGTAATACCTCTAAAACTATGTTAAACCGTTCTAATGCTATTGCTGAAAATATAATAATGGTTATCTCACGTGACTCTAAGTAAAAACTTTTCATATAATGAACTCACTTTACTTTTTATACCCCTCAAAATTCTGAGATACATATTTAGAGGTTCTTTCTATTATGATGTATGTGGACCAACAAGCTACGTTTTTATACTAAATTTCAAAGGGTTTTTGACAGAAACAGCTTTTACAAATGAATATTCAAAACATATGGAGCTTTCATAGAATTACTCAGTTGTCTGAATCTTGTAATTATAGAATTACAAGATTCAGACGACTGAGTAATTCTATGAAAGCTTCGTATTTCTCCATAATTCTATGAAAACGCCATGTCAGAATGTATGGAGCTTTCATAGAATTATTCAGAACATATGACCTTTCATAGAATTATTCAGAAAATATGGAGCTTTCATAAAATTACAAAAACAGTCGTCTGACAGTCGTCTGAATCTTGTAATTGTAGAATTATATGAAAGCTCTATATTCAGAACATATGGAGCTTACATGGAATTATTAAAAAAATATGGAGCTTTCATAGAATTACTCAATCGTCTGAATGTTGTAATTATAAAATTGCAAGATTCAGACGATCGAGAAATTAAAACTCTATATTTTTCTTTTGAGATACGAAACCATATAAATAGAAAAAGTAGTATAGTAATGTTACGAAATGCTCTGCTGTGTATATATAAAACGTAACATCTATCTACTTATCTTTCTGTCTGTTTGCTTATAACTTGCGTTCTACTGGATTGATTTTCATATGGTTTTTACCATGGTATAAACTTTTTATTTTATGGTATAGAGTGTTTTAGGAATTAACTTTAGTGTAGACGTTGAAGTTACGGAGTTGTGCTAATATTTATGAGGCATTTCCTAGAGTAAGCATGAATCGTATGGAGGGCACCGGCAGTGGTGGCACCGAGTTGCAGAAGGGAAGTCATTATACCACTAAAGTTCAACATAACAATTTCCACTCAAGGGTAAATGCGGGTTAGAGGTAGTTTTATATAAAATAAGGCTGATATTATAAACATAAATACAGATGTTGTCTTCATGACAGATACTTTTTTTTTAAAAAGCTGGCATTATTATTTAGGCAAACATGTAGGTGGCTTCTATGCAGATCAGTAGCTAAGAATAACAATATTTATTTCAACCAAACTAGTTTACCACTAATTCAATGTTAATCACAGAGGCTACAAAATTTCTCCTATTAATATTTTGAATATGGTTCCGATAATTCTGGCATAACTTTACAGTTTTTGTATATGTTTCCCTAGCTAACTAGAAGTTAGCGTTAATATCTATACAGAAGAAAATGTTGAAGAAACAGCTACATAATCTGTATCAAATTCTCTCGAGATTACCTAAGTATTGAAGTGTTTCTTAAGTTTAACCATACTTCTTTCTATAGTAAAAACTAATAAATTATAGTCCTTATTCTATATATTACAATCAGAATTTTGTATGCTCAGCTTAAGCACAGGCCAGTACCCCAAGAAGGGATGCGAAGTGCAGAAACAACATCTCGTATTTTGCCTGTTCCGGTCGGTGCCCCCGATTCAGAGAGTCAGCGTTAAACTTAGTGATGTACCACTTCCGATTTCAGAATAAACGTTAAAACTTTGTTATTTTTACATCCCTTTTATGGTTATTGTGGACTGTACTGAGTGTCTGTACTGTACATAATAGAGCATAAATAGAGCGCCTTTGTACAACGAGGGTGGGGAAAAAAAATTATTTCACTCGAAACTTCCTTAGCTGTGGCAAAGCAAATAAAAAATAATCTTTTCTGCTTTGTCTTCGATTTCGTCACGGCTATTGACCTCAAAGCTATTGACTATATCTCTAAACATAGATTTAAAAAAAGTAAAGCGTGTCCCCTCTATTGAGCTCTCTGAGTGCGAATTTTTTAATATTGAAAATTTTAAAAATATGATAAAATCATCGCGCTATGATTAATTGTTACAATTTATTAAACATTTATAAAATACAAATAGGGTAGACCGAGGCGAATCGAATCATTTTGACCTTGGGGTTTAAAAAACAACTTCAAATTAAGACAATTTATACTTAATAACTATACAGTAAACAGTCTGTGGTCGCTCAGAGTTTCATTTATTAGCGCTTTATACGTCTGATAATGCAAATATTTTATGAGTCCTACAATAAATATAATTTAAAACCCTACAATGCAGTAAAATACCATATTTTATTGCGACAAAAAAAATTATCAAAACAACCAATATCAAGGCTTGGAGAAGTAATAAAATTATTTTCTACGTATATCGTATTTTTCAATGTTTGAGATTTCTTTGTATATTTAAATGTCTACTGCCCTTGTTGCATTATTGCGTTTTGTTTAAAATACTTGTCTATATTAATGTCTTCTTGTGTCATGATGTCTTTTGTGTCATGATGTTTCTATGTACGGTTAATGACTAAATAAAGAAATATAATGAATTGAGTATCTGCTAAGTGAGGTTTTTCTTTTGAAACCAATAGTGAAACTTGTTCTAGTAATAAAACTGAACAAAAAAAACTGTGAATATTGGATAATAGACATACGGGAAAATACCTCGTGTTTTGTTTGTTTATTTCCTTATTATTAAAAAATAGGGCTTTGGTGTCTTGCGTTGATCACAATGTTTACGGTCTAGACGGCGTGGCATAACGCCCGGTCCCGGCGGAGCTGGAGTAGGGTTGCCAGATGTCCGGGATTTCCGGAATTGTCCCGGAATTTTTGATGTTGTCTCGTGTCCAGGAATGTAATAAGTTTGTCCCGGAAATTTAAAAAAATATGGTAATTCTTTAAAATTGTCTTTATTGGCATTTTTCGTGAACCTATACATGCCATAGCTACACTACCTTTTACCAGATTGATCAATGGAAAGACCGGAAACGCATGATTACTAATCAAATCAAGGCATAAATTTAACACAATTAAATGAAACTACGTGATGTAGTATTATTTCTACTTTCTTTAAGTTCTTTACCACGACCTAGGTTTCGTTGTATTACAACATCGTCAGGTGGGATATTAGTAAATAATTCTTTTCTAATATCCCACCTGACGATGTTGTAATACAACGAAACCTAGGTCGTGGTAAAGAACTTAAAGAAAGTAGAAATAATACTACATCACGTAGTTTCATTTAATTGTGAATAATGAATTTCTACAAAATTAACGGTAAATATATTCAATGCATAAATTTAAATTCAAATAAATTGCGAAGAATTAGAATTCAACTTCAATTTATTAAAATAACTAAATCAAAACATGAACATAATAAATTAAATATTATTGTGATTGTCAATCTACGAAAATTAAGCTTCGAGTTGAAATTAGATAAGATTAATTATTGCAGGACAAATTTCTTTTGCCAAATATTAGTATTACCTTTTAGTAATTTGGATAAATATGATTAACGTAACGACTGTTTTTATATTAAATTACTTATAATTATTTAATAAGTCAATAAACTTTATTAACAAGTTCACTTTGTATTTTGGCAAAAGAAAACAACTTTTTTATTTATTTTTATTAATCTGAATGTTTTTGGGTTCAACAAACCTTTTGTTGGGTCAAACTAATTTTGTTTTCTTAAAACACCGGTAGTTATAGATATAGTAGTAGAAATGTCCCGGAAAAAGTGATTTCATATATGGCAACCCTGGGCTGGAGTGTTGTCTGTAATCGCGTAGCAAAAATGCCACAGACCAGGACGGGCAGCAGGGCTACTGGGTCGAGAAGCTGCGCACTGTGGGCGTGAATCCGGCGTGGCGATTATGGACATTACTTCCAATAATACATGCTACGAAGAGGTACAGATGGCGATTTACCAAATTAAGAAATTTTAGGTACCATAATTGTCCTTAAAATTTTATATTTTCTGTAATTAGATATTTCCACGAAAAAATTAACATGCGAAATATTAAAAACTGATATACTTGTACGACAATTTGCGAAAAAATTCCTTTCACTCGAAATTTCCTTAGCCGTGGCAAAGCAAATAAAAAATAATCTTTCGTACTTCGTCTTCGATTTCGTCATGACTATTGACCTCAAAGCTACTGATTATATCCCTAAACATAAATTTAAGAAAAGTAAAGCGTGTTCAGTAACCCGATGGAAATGTTCGAACATTCACTATAAGAAGTATCTCTTCTGTTAAGCATGCTCTGAGCGCGAATTTCTTAATTTTGAAAATTTTCAAAAAATGATAAAATCAAACACTTATATAATTAAACAATTAAACATTTAATAATTAAACATTTATAAAAATTGAACATTTATAAAATACAAATAGTTAATCATAAACTAATATCCTGAAGTAATGCCTAATTTTATGTATTTATAATTTATTTTACCTCCCTAGAGCGCGTACAAATATTCGACAACGTTCGCCCGTCTCAAGGCAGTGTCATGAGATGCACCCAGTCTAGATATTTTTTTCTGCTCCATTTACCGTTTCAGAAATGGGGTCATGGAGTTACTTGGTAGTTCACGGCTGATTGCTGGATGATATTTATTCAAATTACTGTGTTTTTGTTTTTCATTTGTATGGTATTGCTCTGTGAGTGTATTGTCCTTTTCGTCATTGTTTTATAACTCTTTGTTATATGTTCTTCCACATGCTCAGCGAATTGGGTAATGCTGTAAGTTGGGCATGGGGTTTTTGAAATATAAATAAATAATAAAAACCGGTCAAATATGCATACTATTCTGTAGTTATTCCTATATTCATAACCTCAATTTCCGAACTAATCAATTAGGGAGAACGGGGCATATGCACACGTTGCACGCCATATTAAAGCTTAATATATCGCATAAGGAGTTTAAAAATGAAAAATAGTAAATGAAAATTCATTTTCCTTTTAAAAGAACTTCACTCCATAGATCGTGTGAAAAAATGTTTCGCCCCACTTGACCTGTGTATAATCTCCATCACTTTACATAATTGCTTTTTTAAATATTCAGTATTGGATATATTTGGCCTTAATTTTGTAGAAATTCATTATTAAATGAAACTACGTGATGTAGTATTATTTCTACTTTCTTTAATTTCTTTACCGCGACCTAGGTTTCGTTGTATTACAACATCTTCAGGTGAGCTATTAGCAAAGATAATTGTTATATGTATGCACTCGTATAAGTATGTATGAAGATCGTTGTTACTTGTCCACCTGAAGATGTTGTAATATAACGAAACCTATAATGAGGATGACTTGCAGTATTTCTTCCATGCGGAAGAAATACTGCAAGTACCGCAAGATACCACTAGTTTAATTTAATTGCTTGCTCAGGTTTATATTTTATTGAATAAATTTACGGTTTTTATAATAATTTTGTGTGTATATTGTGTAAAGTAAAGTGTAGCCAACATTCTTCTGAATTTATTAACCATTTCTTATTAACGTCAGATTACTCGAAAATGTTTCCCATCACTAGCGTACAAGTTTTGGAATGTATCCAGACTTGACTTCACTAAATCCAGTCTTGGCGAGGGAAAAGGCGCCCGCCAATGTTGATGTCTCGGTGATCGCTAACTAACTTGGCTAGGTTCATCTTTATCGCGGGTATTTGAGGGTTTTTATAGCATATAACATTTTGCTAGTCGTTATATTAATTGGTGGCACATGATTGATAACGACTTATATCTATATTATGGTATCGTAGGGTGTTTAAGAAAATTTGTGTAAGTCAAATAAATCAAGGAAAAATTACTCGAAAGAAAAACTATTAAATAAAAACAGAATTCGCGCTTTGAGGATTTCGCACAAATTTAGGTACAGATGAAAATATAAACATTTAAAGATACACAGCATGTCTATGAGAAAATTTACAAATATTAATATCGTTTTTCATTTATAAATATATTGTCTAGTATATAATTTAAGGGCCTATAATTTTAAGGCAAACTCCTAATAATTTTTTTGTCATAATTTTAATTTTAGCAGTTTTGTAGTGTAGGGTAGGGAAGGAACGTATTTTCTGCGGAAATGTTTAGCGATACCTACAGAACTTTTTTGTGTTAAATTCTGAAAGAAAAACGATTTTGAATTTTTTGTAACGCGTCCTTTTAATTAATACGTCCCTCTACCGAAAGCGAGTTTTTATGCCAAATTTGCTCCCTAGAAAATATTCAGTAAACTATTTCTCAGGTGCTAACTAGTACAAAATATGCCGGTTAAGGGATTTTTCATTACTATGTTTTATCACTATGTTTTATTACTATGAGAAAATCCGTTTTGACAAATGAGTAGACGGATGCGTGTGTGATCTTGCAAGTCTTTCATTAGGAAACTGAATCATATAAAATAATATAAATATCCCTGTTAGGGATATTTAGTAAGGAATATTACGATAATTTATAATACGACTATGAATAATGACAAATACACTGTTCATAATTATTTGACATTTATCATAAACGATTCAATTCTACGGTTTGTGTTTATGACAGAGATACCCACATCTCTATAGATATAAGTACAATAACCACAAGTGACGCACTAATTATTGTGTAACAACATGGTAATCACTTTTTTTTTGTCCTCATGTTCGAGAGCAAATAACAGTTTGAATAATATTTTTTTTGTGAAAACCGTCAAATAATGATAGTGGATTTTAATTTTTTAACTATTAAGCAAAAATGACCATAGAGATTGATTAATGCGTTATAGAAAATTCGTGGTAAATATGAAAGTTTTTCTTTAGAAGATAATGTGAACTGGCCATTATATAAATTAGCGATATTTGCTAATGGTAGAAATAGTGGAATGAAAAAAAAACAATACTGCAGACGATTGAAAAAGCACTCATGTATAGTATAGAAGAAAGTCTGAAAATTTCATCACTAGTAATTGGCGAAGTACATAAACATTTTCAGGCTTTGTTCAGTTTGAGTAAACTTTAGGGAAAGGAAATGAAATAATATCGCGTGATATGTATCGGAAAAACGGGAGTTTCAGTATCCAAACCTGAAATAAGTGCCAAAAAGGTGATGTTTAGCTGCTGATGGAATGTCAAGGGCATAATTCATTGGGAGTTGCTTCCCGAAGGATCTACAATTAATGCAGGTATTTACTGTGAACGATTGGACCAATTAGCTGATAAATTAAGAAGTCGACAGGATCGAGTTTATTTTCTACAAGATAATGCTTGACCACATGTTGCAAAACGTAACCGTGATAAATTATAGGAGCTCGGCTGGGTAATATTCACTCATCTACCATATTCGCCGGATATTGCGCCCTCTGATTACCATTTATTCAGGGCTCGAAATAACCATTTACGTGAAAAGAAATTCGACGTTAAAGAAGATCTCCAAAACAATCTAGCACAGTTGTCTGAATCAAAGTCACCTGAATTTTACAAGAAAGGCATATTGTCACTGCCAACTAGATGGCGACAAGTAGTAAATATTAATGGTGCATACTTAAATTAAATTTAGTCTAACATATAATTTTTTTAATAAAAATTGTTTACAGCAACTCGGGGTTAAAAACTTATTAGCTAACCCAATATTATTAATCTATATAATTTTTTTAAAATATTTTCTATGTACAGAACTTATTCTGTTACAGTTTTATTATATGTGTATTGTGTTATATAAAACAATCAAGACGAATTTTGAATCGGGAAAATTTCAAAACGTGACATATATTATGCGTAGCGTTGAGAATGGTTGAGAATGCGTATATAATAAAAAAATAAGCGAAAACAGCCGAAGGTGCACGAAGACACTCGACCACTGATGATATGTCGTGATATCTGACTATACTTCCTTATGTTATTTTCATGCTGAGGAGGGCCCTAATAAGTTTCTTTTTGACTTAGCTGCCTCTTTTTGACCCTTAGATAAGATGTGCTGGTCGATAAGCTTATCGATACCTTGAGCTTCGAAGGACGTAAACGCTGTAATATTATTTTTCAGTATGTTCAAAAATTGAATAATTTAATGTTTTTTGCTGCATATTTTATGTTCTTAAAGCCATATAAATTTCATGTTAGACAAGGCGGTAAGAATTCTCGGCTGCACAGTAAAATAATATTTTATTAAAATCTAATATTGAAAGAAACAGAGACCCCATTTGCCAATGGAACTCTGTTTAAAATAAAAAAATATGTTTCACACTCAAAAAATTACTGCTGTGCAAGGGGCATAAGACGTAATTGCCAACTTATGAGGTATCATTAAGCAATATGCGGTGTCGTGGATAATTTACTTAGTATTTATGTTTGTAAAAGGCTTTTTAAATTGATAAATACATTTATTTATAATTTCTTTGCTTTTATTTTCGACGACCGCTCTTAATTCTGAGGCATCGTTAAGCAATATGCGGTGTAAGGGACAATTTACTTAGTATTTATGTTTGCAAAAGGCTTTTTAAATTGATAAATACATTTATTTATAATTTCTTTGCTTTTATTTTCGACGACCGCTCTTAATTCTGAGGTATCGTTAAGCAATATGCGGTGTAAGGGACAATTTACTTCGTATTTATGTTTGTAAAAGGCTTTTTAAATTGATAAATACATTTATTTATAATTTCTTTGCTTTTATTTTCGACGACCGCTCTTAATTCTGAGGTACCGTTAAGCAATATGCGGTGTAAGGGACAATTTACTTAGTATTTATGTTTGTAAAAGATTTTTTAAATTGATAAATACATTTATCCATAGTTTCTTTGCTTTTATTTTCGACCGCCGCTGTTAATTCTATGGTATTGTTAAGCAATATGCCGTGTAAGGGACAATTTACTTAGTATTTATGTTCATAAAAGATTTTTTAAATCGATAAATATATTTATTTATAATTACTTTGCTTTTATTTTCGACGACCGCTGTTAATTACATGGTATCATATATATATAAAATGTATTTATCAATTTAAAAAATCTTTTACAAACATAAATACTAAGTAAATTGTCCCTTACACCGCATATTGCTTAACGATACCTCAGAATTAAGAGCGGTCGTCGAAAGTTAAGCAATACGCGGGGTAAGGGACAATTTACTTAGTATTTATGTTTAAAAAAAGCTTTTTAAATTAATAAATATATCTATACATAGTTTCTTTGCTTTTATTTTCAACAGCCACTGTTAATTATGAGGTATCATTCAGCAATATGCGGTGTAAGGGATAATTTACTTACTATTTATGTGTGTAGGAGACTTTTTAAATGAATAAATACATCTATCCATGGTTTCTTTGATTTTATTTTCGACGGCCGCTGTTAATTATGAGGTATCATTCAGCAATATGCGGTGTAAGGGACAATTTACTTACTATTTATGTGTGTAAGATACTTTTTAAATGAATAAATACATCTATCCATGGTTTCTTTGCTTTTATTTTCGACGACCGCTCTTAATTCCGAGGTATCATTCAGTCATATGCGGTGTAAGGGACAATTTACTTACTATTTACGTTTGTAAGAGACTTTTTAAATGAATAAATACATCTATCCATGGTTTCTTTGATTTTATTTTCGACGGCCGCTGTTAATTATGAGGTATCATTCAGCAATATGCGGTGTAAGGGACAATTTACTTACTATTTATGTGTGTAAGATACTTTTTAAATGAATAAATACATCTATCCATGGTTTCTTTGCTTTTATTTTCGACGACCGCTCTTAATTCCGAGGTATCATTCAGTCATATGCGGTGTAAGGGACAATTTACTTACTATTTACGTTTGTAAGAGACTTTTTAAATGAATAAATACATCTATCCAGGGTTTCTTTGCTTTTATTTTCGACGACCGCTCTTAATTCTGAGGTATCATTCAGCCATATGCGGTGTAAGGGACAATTTACTTACTATTTATGTGTGTAAGAGACTTTTTAAATGAATAAATACATCTATCCATGGTTTCTTTGCTTTTATTTTCGACGGCCGCTGTTCATTAGATAGTTTTTATTTAGAACCCTGTTTCAAAGCATTTTTTGAGGAAGTGCTGAATGATATCATAGAATATGTTACTCTATCATCATGACTAGCTTAATTTATAAAAATATAGATTGTATATTCTAGGTTAAGAATTTAAAATGCTCGAAAATTAAGATAGATAGAGATATTTTGATTTTTCATAGAAAAGTCTTTGCGGTTTTTTAAGCAATGAAACTAGCCATTTGAAGTCAATAAAAAACCGCTCATCACACAAAAATATAAGTCGTTTCAAAGTGCGACTAACGGGAGAGAAGCTATGAGGGTGAAATATTACATAGCCGTCTATACAATAGATTACTTTATCCTGTTTTTAACTATCAAAATCATCAATCATATCAAGATTTATTATTCATTTACAGTTAATTTTGGGAATATACCTAATATGCACAACAAAAATATGAGGGGTTTATTATTACATTTCAATGTACGGGGTCTTATTTTTCCGGTTTTTCATAATCAGAATCATATTGCTCATAATAATTACAATATTCTCTTTTATTCATAATATTTTAGTTTATAGCTCATTGGGTGCATGTTGAATAGTAGATACTACTATTCAATATGCACCCAATGAGCTATAATTCATTCATAAAAATTACAGGGAAAACAATTAAATTACATGGAAAACAATTAGGAATTTAATTTTAAATTACCGTTGAGGAAAGTGGGTAGTTTTATAGATTTTTTTGTCTTTAGAGCTACCTTTGATCAAAATAATGTATACATTAATATAAAATGCTAACAAACACGCGTGTAATAAATTATAACTCATTAACTGGAAAGGTTGGAGAAATAACTAAATTGCATGGCACACATGAGGAGTTGCATATTGCATTACCACTTATGGAAGTGGTTAGTTTTATCCGCTTCTAAACATCAAAATCACCTTTCTTCATAACAATACACAGATTAATTGAAAATAAAAATAAATAATTATCTAATTAGTTATAACTCATTAACTATAAATGTTGGTAACGTAACTAAATTGCATGACGGAAACATGAGGGATTGAATATTATATTTCCGCTGATTAGTTTCTTTCGGTTTTTGATCATCAGAATTATCTTTGATCACAATAATGCATGTACAAAGAAAACACTAATTAATACGCGTCTAATAAGCTACAAGGCATTAGGGCATAACACTACAAGGCATTACGGTTGTATCACATAATCGTAACTTAGAAATAAGAATTTTACCATCTAATTTAGTATGAATCTACTCATTAGACGAGTATTGAGTAGTATTTTCTTTTGATGTATGTGTGTGGTATTCAAAGGTGATTATAATGATCAAAAAATGAATGTAAAATTCAACTTCTCATAATTTCACTCCCATAAGTTGCATGAAAAAAATTTAGAAGTTTTCTATGTGTAAAGAAATTACCTTTTTAGATTTAGCTATTGGATTGTTTCAGTAGTTTTTGAAAAAATTGCAAACACATACCTACCTAAGGTAAAATTCAACTTCTCACAATTTCGCTCCTATAAGTTGTAAGTTAAAATAAATTACATTTTTTATTAATTCCATTTATTATTTATCTGAAAACTATCTAGTTTATTTTCTTAAAAATTCATGTGAAATTTTCTATGTGTAAAGAAATTACCTTTTTGGCTTTAGCAATTGAATAGTTTCAGTAGTTTTTGAGAAAATTGCAAACACATACCTACGTAAGGTAAAATTCAACTTCTCACAATTTCGCTCCTATAAGTTGTATGTTAAAATAAATTACATTTTTTGTTTATTCCATTTATTATTTATATGAACTATCTAGTTTATTGCCTTAAAAAATTTAGAGGTTTTCTGTGTGTAAAGGAATTACCTTTTTAGATTTAGCTATTGGATTGTTTCAGTAGTTTTTGAAAAAATTGTAAACACATACCTACGTAAGGTAAAATTCAACTTCTCACATAAATAAATTACATTTTTTGTTCATTCCTTTTATTATTTACCTGAACTATCTAGTTTATTTCCTTAAAAAAATTAGAAGTTTTCTATGTCTAAAGGAATTACCTTTTTGCTTTATAATTGAATATAAGGTAGAAATTTGAACTTACGTAGGTATGTGTTTGCAATTTTCTCAAAAACTACTGAAGCTATTCGTCCCTTACACGGCATATTGCTTAACAATACCATAGAATTAACAGCGGCGGTCGAAAATAAAAGCAAAGGAACTATGGATAAATGTATTTATCAATTTAAAAAATCTTTTACAAACATAAATACTAAGTAAATTTTGAATATATTTGGCGTTAATTTTGCTCAAAAAATGCTTTGAAACAGGGTTCTAAATAAAAACTATCTAATGAACAGCGGCAGTCGAACGGCGGCCGCGGCCGTAGAAACAATAAAATTAGTATAAATATATACATATATATATATATATATATATATATATATATATATATATATATATATATATATATATATATATAACTTTCGTTTTATCGCATTTAAATAGTATAATTGAAGTCAGTAATAGTACGTAATAGGCAAAAAACACCCGTGTCCTTGTATGTAATGGATTATATTTTATTATCTAGATATTCAAATTAAACATGCATGATTCCTAAGATTAGCACGGTAATATTATTAAAGGTGCAGAGAGTACACTTGTTTTATTTGACATATTAAGATAGGTCGTATAAGTCAACCTATATTTTATTTCATAAAGGTGTACCTCCTAATATTTTTTTATCATTGTCGTTTACAACAAATCAACTTCCGGCGGAATTATATTCATTGCGGGTACGACACGAATTTGCAAGAAACAATGGCAATTGGATTATTGCAAGAAACAATGGCGGTCCAAAGATATATTGTATATACGATTTTTAAATTTTAAAACTTGAAGGTCGAAATCGAAATTTTGAAGGTAGAAATCAATAGGAGATGAAAAAATGAGTAAGACTGCATTAAAATCTCATTTTGGCCAATATGGTGGATACGCATATTTGAAACTCGAGATATCGATATTTTATATATATATATATATATATATATATATATATATATATATATATATATCAAAATGACCTAGAGAATCTTCTTGACTCACTGCTCCATCACTGAGGATCGTGATCCATTACGATAGGTGCCATCTTGATGTAAATCCTTTGACGCAGGTTCTTACGAACTAATCTTACTGTCGGTTATTTGTAGGACGTTCGTGATCTGGTTGGCCCAATGACCGGCCTTCGCCACGAGATTATGTCCTCATAATTCTTCTCAGCATGAAACCTCACTCCAGGTTGTCTGGTTTTTTGTTTTATAATATTATGGAAGTATCTGAGGATTCGACTTGTAACTATATAGGAAAGCCTATCGAGGATGCCGATTTCTTTAATGACGCACTCGTTAGTCGGATGAGCAATTCAAGACACGTACATCTCGAACGTGTCAATACAGTTTTGATTATGTAGCTTTTATATTACAGACCTTAGAAAAACAGAGAATAATTATTAGAAAATATAGGATAATATTCATGAAAATCGGAATAATTGTAAGAAAATGGAGAATGAATTTCTAAATATTTATAATAGAAAGATTATAGTAAGTATTTTTAAAGTAATCTCACGTGTCTAATAAACAATTAAATTGAATACTTAGAACCTATTCTATAATAACCCTATAATAACCCTAATAATAACCCTATAATAACCCTAATAAGTAATACTGAAGAATTGTAATACAAATAATTGACAATGTAGACGTAGTAAAAATTACATTTCCTTCTACGGCGTCCGCTTCGCCTTAATACTTTAAGAGCTTTCTAGTCTCGGGAGATACAGGCGTCTGAGGCTTGACATCGGCAGCTGGTGACGGATAAAAGGCTTGAAACTTTCCGACTGAACAATACTCGCTCGGAACAGAAGCTGCAGTAAGCGCCTTTAGTACAACATAATTCCGTGTACATAATACGGAGCGAGTGAGTTTTGTTTTTTTATTTCAATACTGGCTGTGCTGGTGCGACTTCGTTCCCGTGGAGTTCGGTACAAGAAAGTTATTTGGAATTGTTGTTTTTTAATTTTTTTCTCCCAAAATTATATAAGCATAAGGCTTTGGAAGCACTACATCTTAATATATCTAGGAATATAAAGTTTACTAAAAACGCTAATAGATGGCTTTAGAAGCACCACATCGTAATATATCTATGAATATAAAGTTTACTAAAAACGCTAATAGATGGCGTTAGCAGTATCAATATAGTAATATTTACGAAGTCACAATGTTTCTTTTTATATTTGTAATATAAAACAACACACTGACTTGATAAATATTAAATGTAATATCTAGATAAAACGTATTCTATATGTTGCTTGAAGGTATAAACTATTACCATATCAAATTTCATTAAAATCCATGAAGTAAGTTTCGCGTTATTGAAGAACAAATTAGAACAGAAAGACAAAAATTATAAAAACAGGTTTTCTGGCTTCCATTATCATTCTATAGGCTAAATCAATCACTCTTTTTAAAACGTTTTCCATCTGTAGAGCAGAATTCACTCTGTTACAATTTAATTACATATATAGATTTGACAAATTATTCTCAACAATTATTTATATAAATATTGTTGAATATATTTGTAATTAATTTTGTAGAAATTCATTATAATTAATTTTTTTTCTAACTAAATGAAACTGCGAGATGTAGTATTATTTTTACTTTATTTAAATTATTTACCACGACCTAGGTTTCATATCATCAGGTGGGCAACTTGTAAAGAACGAACAAACCCACCTGAAGATATTGTAATACAATGAAACCTAGGTCGTGGTAAAGAATTTAAATAAAGTAGAAATAATACTAATCACGTAGTTTCGTTTAGTTAATAAATAAATAATGTTGTTAAATAAGTGTAACAAGCCATTTTCTATGAATTAGCTAGTCGGTACCAAACTATTTGCTATTTTAAACTTGGTTATCGCATTTATTTAGCACAGGTATAGATATGGCATATTAAATTTTATAAAAGCATATGGTGTAAGTAAATGTTTTTTTTCAGGTAGTGTTTTTTCTTTGTTTTGGCTTCATATTGTTGATAATTAACCCAATTTCTTTGGCATCGATTTAAAAAAAAATATTAAATATAAAAAAGGTTGGGCATAAATAGATAAGTACTAACCTATTTCTACTTACTTTTATCTGTCAATCAAAGGAGGCATTTTCAATATAAAAATGTAGTATTTTTTCTGTATCTTAAAAATGGGAGTTTTTTTTGTGGCCATTTGAAATTGGTACAATTTTTTAAATGTTTTATTATTGTATTTGGCATATTGTATTCTATACGAAGCAAAATATTACGAACTCACGAAATATTCGATAATATACCACTTATTGAAACAGAATCAGGCTTTTGCGGAGTTAAATGGATAATGTCAATGTCCCTTAGAAAGTTGTTTCTTGCGAGTCGTCAGGGAATTTTTTTAAGGATATGGGAAAACATATTAAGTAATATAGTAACTTTGGCCCACGGCTTCGTTTTATCAGTTATTTTTATTTCTGTTTCCTTCAGTTAATACAATTTTTACATATTTTATTAAAATAAAAACTTCTAAGATAATATTATTTTGCTACATTAAATGTGATTGGAAATATTAATATAATAAAATAAGTTAATATCTTAAAATAAGTTGCACGCGCAAAGATAATTGATCAAGTTTTTAATTTATTTTGACTACAGTATAAAGTGGTATTGTTGAGTTTATTACTTTGCATATTTAGACTGTAATAAGAACAGGGTATAATTATATAAAAATTAGTTTCATTTATTAATTGCACATATTTTATTTTAATATGATATTAAAAAAACGCTGCAAATTATCGTCACTCAACATGTTTACAAAAGAAAATATAAAGTACGAATTTTCCCTTCTCTTTTTTTAAATTAATCTATTTCTCTTTAGACAAGGAAAAGTCTGTACCAGACATTATTCATATATACCTACATAAATGCATATGAGAATGTATATACGAGTATATATATCATATATAGGAACATATCAATAACATTACCCTCTTGTTTTCACCATAGTTGATGCTTCATGTTTTTGTATATATCTGTATATACTTAACTACCTTGTCACTTTCTTGATTATTTGAATACAAGTTTAACGAGTTTAAACTCGAGGGTTTATTCTTTATCATTGACGAGTCCCTGCCACCACCTTCCATTATCAGTCACTAGCATTATCAGTCACTGGCCACCATTTGTTTCCAATAACTCATCATGATACTTCAGATGAGCTCAAACCTAAACTTACTTCTCGCGATTGCGGCGTTCTGTCATCACATTTTGATTTCATCACGAGACTATGGTTATCAGTTGTGATTAAAGTGCTTATAAAGACAGATAAATGAGTTCAAACATGATCCCAAATTTGCTAAAGATTAATCTATCACTGGAAATCAATAACAAATTTATCAATTCACAATCAGATGTCGCTTATGCCTTTGAGATTATTTTTACTAATATATTCATTATAATTATAAATACCTTAATTCAATAGTTCTCTCAGCAATTGGCGACTTCCTCAGTGCCTGATGAAATTGCCAAATTGCTGAGAGGTAATATCGAGCTCAACAACCTTGATCTGTATTTTAAATTTACTCAAGTTGATCCTTAATTTAAAGAATACCGAAGATTTGCGGAGACTATCTGTCAAAATTGTTAGTTCTATTGTTGATGCTGTTGTTCCACATTTAGCGACCATATTCAATAAGTGTGTTGATCTAGCGGCTTTTTCAGATCTTATAGCCATGGGCTCACTTCGACTTTTTTAGACTAGGGTAGGGCGGGGCTAATTATAGGGGTAAGTTGGGCAATCAAAATATCTCGAAAACAACATACTGCACGCTAATAAAAAAAAAATGGCTAGTTGCGGGAGAGGAAC
Organism: Druceiella hillmani; assembly: GCA_039881145.1. Lineage (NCBI taxonomy): Eukaryota > Metazoa > Arthropoda > Insecta > Lepidoptera > Hepialidae > Druceiella > Druceiella hillmani. The sequence continues at coordinate 15,977,332 of JAYKKI010000035.1, forward strand.
TCACCCCACGGCTGCTAGTGATTACTTGTCGATTGAGTGAGTTAGGCGCACGCCTTGTTTTGCGATGAAAATGTAAAACATTAATTTCGGTTCATATTTCTTCTGTACACGTTATAAATCAATCGTTCTCGATCTAGTAAATGTTAAACTTTCAGAAATCAATTATATTTATGATATCTAGAAATCATTTGATTCTTATTAAAACCATTTTTTCATAACCTAATTTTGTTTTAAATATTTGAGTTGGGACTAGTTTGGCAATTGTTGCTCAACTAACCGTACTATGCAAAACAAAAGCAAAGTGTGTTTTTTTTATTTTAGGATGCGGATATATAAAAGAAAGACTAGACGAGGTTTTATTTATAATCAACAGTTAAAATGATGAAGCAAAGCCTGTTCTGAACCAAGGAAAAAGTGTAAATGACGCCGCCAAGGAATTCGGTATTAAACGGATGACCTTGACAAGATTCATGAAGAAATTAAAGTCTGAAAGCGGTACTCCATAAATGGGTTATGCAGGTCCAATGCAGGTATTTTCTTCAGAACAAAAGGATTCTTTAACAAAATATTTATCACAAATGTTTTCTACGGATATTCCCCGAAAGACGTGCATCCCCTTGCCTGTGAGTATTCTATTAAATTCGACATTAAAATTCCAGCCACATGGACTATAAATAAGATGGCCAGGAAAGCTACTCTTTCCTGGCCATCTTATTTATAGTTACGTTGTTTTTAAAATGGGATCCCGGATTATCTGTTAAAAAGCCAGAACCAACTAGCCTTGATAGGGCAACATTACTTAATGCTCATAATGTTAAATTTATTTTTGAGTGTTCACTTTGGAGTGTCCACTTTGTTGAAACCAAATAAAATTGTAGCTGCCGAGGGTAAGCGTAATTTTGGCGCTATGACTCATGGGGAACAAGGAATTAACGTAACTGCTATATCTGATTCTAGAATCACAGTATCTTGTATGTTTATATTTTCCCGCAAAAATTTCAAGAGCCGTTTTATTAATGGTGGTCTCCCTAACCGTATAGGAACAGGTAATACCACTGAATAGTTCACAGACGCAGAATTGTTTCAGTTTTTCAGTCTTAGTTTTTTTAGTGTTTTAACAGTCTTAGATAATAATTACTCTTACTTACACGTGGAGGCAATAAATTTAGATAGAGAGAAACGCATCATCATGCTATCATTCCCACTGCATTGTAGCCATAAATTAAAGCCTTTATGTGGCTCTGTATTCGAGACGTCCAAAAAGTATTGCGCTTCTTCACAAGACACAAGGCTACGAAATAACCCGGGAAAGACAATAACAATAAACGATATACCAAACATTCTTAGAGATTCACTGCCCTTAGTTTAGAGATGTGGGAACATCGTGAATGGTTTTCAAAAGACGGGCATATTTCCATTTAATGTGGACATTTTGGTGACGATGAGTTTTTATTGTTACTTGTAACCGATCGTCCAGACCCAGAATTTGTCCATTTGGGAAAAGACCCTTTAGATCAAGCTATATTGCATGTTAGGGAACCTGATAGTGCTACAGTCTCCACCAGATACCCCGAAGAAGAAGCCGGTACAAGTTAAAAAGCAAAAGTACGGCTCGATCTATCTTAGAGATTTTCTCCTGAAATTATTCTACCATACTGTGTGTGTCCAAGAAAGATTGGTTAATTTTAGCTATTAGAAGGTAGAACAAAGCTACTATTCATATATATACAGATGCTCCAGAAAAATACCCATTACAAGAGAAATAAAATAAAACAACTAAAAAAATTAAAAAGAAACTAAGGTAGATGGAAAAAGGAAGAAGCGTTTATAAAAAAATTCTTCAGACAAGTGAGGATAGCAACGAAGATAACTATGCCTGACCGGTTTGTTACGAAACTTGTTCTGAAAGTTTACCAGGGGTAAGCTCCGTACTACACAGCCAGGAATTTGGCTTTGCGAAGGACAGGTCCACTGTAAACGCAGCAGGGGCATTAGTTTCGCACATTTTAAGCGCTTGGGCAGAATGCTATTGGCGTATTCTGTGATTGTCGATTATAAAACGTTACTCTACAAATTGCAATATTATGGGATAAAAGATTAGCTTTGTTTATTCGTATTTCTTAAACAGATTACAGTACAGATAGTGAAATCAACAGGTTATTTAATAAAGACGGGTGTTTATCAAGGCTCTATATTGGGACTCTTTCCTTTTCCTGTGTACATTAAAGATCTGCCTTTTTTGGTTAAAAAAATTGTTGAAATAGTGTTGGTAGCTGCTGACACGTATCTCATGTTTAAAATAAATTGATATCTTGAACAATTAGATAACTCAAATAAAGCGATGTTACTATTTAATTGGTTTAAGGTCAATAATTTGTTACTCTATGCAAAAAAAACTAAGTGCATTAAATTTACTTTTCCAAATGTTAAGACTTGTTGATACTAATTTAGTATTTGATAATAATACAATGGAATTTGTCAGCACAACAGTTTTTTTCGGTGTTACTATAGATAGTGTAATACAATGTGAAGCTCACATTTCAAAATTGGTAGGAAAACTTAGTTCCGCTGCAGAGGCCGGACAAGAAAATGGCAGGAAAACTTAGTTCCGCTGCATAGATCAGTAAGAAAATCAGGGATTTAGTAAATGGCAGAAACTCCATGAATTATTTAGTTGAGCTACTTTTATAGTATAATATTGTACAGTATATTGTTGTAGGGTGGGACTGCTAATATTGAATCCATTTTATTTTGCAAACGAGAGCTATTCGCTCAATGTATAAATTTAGTTCTTAAGATTCCCTCAGTAAATTCAGTGAAATGCTTAAAGTAATTAATATATTCATATAATCTTCGTAATATATTTTTGAAAATATTTGCATGTGAAGGGAAAACAATTACTTCACAGTAAAAATTATGATCGTCACAATTACAATACTAGAAATAAAAATAAACTGTACATTCCCAACTTCAGGCTCACAAAGATTAGTAGTTCATTTGTGGGGCAGAATATATAATTCTCTAAGTTAGAAAGGTGTATCGAAATTGTCAAAAAAAACATTCTAAACACGTTATTAAGACATATTTACTTAAAAAAGCGTAGTACAAAATGAATGAATTTATAAACGACAAAAATGACTGGGGCTTAAAGTTCAACTTATCAACCTAGTGTACATAAATATTAATATAACTTTTATACAATAATATAAATTGACACTTGTACATTGTTATATATTAGGTATATATATATTATATATATTAGTTATATATAGGGTTTTGACGCTCAACAAGGGAACACAATGTTTATATGCCGAATAAAAATAAAAATTTTAATTGAGATTGTACATTCAGTGTAATTGACAGAAAACAGCGGGCATAGCGCTTTTGGAATAGACAAAAATAAAATAATATAATGAATAAATTTAATGAATTTTTTGGGATTTTTCTTAAACTTTATGAATTAATTTTAAATATTACTAGTTTAATATTACTATATTACTAGTTAATGATTTACAGGTGAAGCGAGCACTAAGGGAAGTACTTATCAGGTGTAGAATGCGATGAAATATAGTAGAAATACAGGTAGCGAATACTGAATGAATTCGGTTTTGCGATATGCACTTTTATACAAAACCAACATGACACCAAGAGACAGAGGGCGACACACGAAAACCAAGACACGGCGCTGTGATAGAGATGTACGATCGCTGAGCGCGATGCGAGATCGATAAAACGACTTGCATCGCTGGCGCGTTCCACAGTTCGCCGTCGACTCCCATAGGATGCAGGGAAGGAGCTCTTCGCGCACCGTGCTGGATGATGGTTAGGTCGCTCGGACCGAGGCGTTGTGAAGCGCGGGTTGCAGACGCCGACATGACCATGACCATGACTTAGAACATTAGTTATATTCAGTTTGCTTAACAGTGCGCTCCAATGCAAGATAAGTATAAGTAACGACCCAATGTTCCGCAGTTCGGTGGAACCTCGTGGAGGTGACACAGATATCCTGCTCCGGAATTTTTTTGCAATCTTTTCCCTCGTGCCCTTTCTGGGCACATCTTCTACAGTATTACTCGTTCTTACAATGACAAGCAATATGTCCATATAGGTGACATTAAAATTTCCAAGACGCAATTCTTATTCCTGATTTTGATGTCCTTATATTCATTCTGATTTTGTCTAAGTCAGTGGACACAACAAGCTCAAAGTTCTTTTCTTTTATCACCTTCAATATATTGCTGGGGTCTAATTCTTTCGGAACGTCATAAATTATCACTTCAGGTAATTTTTCGGAACGTTTTCTCCTCAGCTCTTAGTCTCTCCACTGTCGACGCTGCATCTTGAAGTTTTTGGTGCTCGCGGGGTCCACAGCCTCCAGGATAACGTCGAAGGACACGTACTTCTTCGTCTTGATTTTGGGGTTCAAGGTCCTCATAAACTCATCGCTGGCTTTTGCTTTCTCTTTCAACGAAGAGAAAAAGAAAATTGGTTTAATCGTAGGCCTCACATCTTTTTTGACCTCCGGTACCTTGGACCTTGCAAACAAGAATAGAGCTACTTGACTTTTAATGCTGCACTATATGTTATAGAGGAAGCAGCAGCTTGCGCGATCATAGCAGTCTTGGCCACATCGTTTTCAGCCAGAGCACATTCCAATTCGCCGCCAAGGCGTATGATTTCCTGGACCTTGAAAACAACATGTGGCATCACATCTGCAATTCTATTGTAAATTTTTTCTTTCACTCCTAATGAAGTGCAGGTCAAGGCTGATAATTTTTTCTCAATATACACTAGGTCGCTTCTCACGGCTTCAATATGCACGACACATAGTTCATTGTCATTGCTATTGTCCTTCTTCTTTCTTTGGTCTTGGCATCCACATTAATATTATACTGTGGAGTTATCTTCTTCCTCTCTAAAATATTTCGCTGGACTCATCCCTATGCACGTAGATGATCGAGGGTGCTCCTCGCACGACGCACAATCTCTCCTTCTCTTCACCACGAGAACTACAGTCGCCTCATCAAGGATAACTTTTCTTGGCGCGGATGGATTTCGGAGCGGTGTCTCCCCCCCCCAATCGGGGCATCCCCTTGCTGACTCATCATACAGAGACTAATAACGGTTTGTATTAATTTTATAAATAAGATATAGAGTTTTATAAATAATATATAATTCAAGAAGCAAATTGGACAAGCGAATGTTCGTGCCGTTCAACGGCTCTGACGACTAATAGTCAACACAGGAACAATCGGGCTCACGAGTGCGTGGACTGCAATCATTATTTATCGCGTGCTTGGCTGTTATTTAGCGTTGTCATGTTTAATTATTTGAAATCGTCTTCTACTTACTTTGTGCGGCTGTCGCCGTTTGTTAGATGCAGTAAGAGTAGTTATAGGGGTCCCCTTTAAGTGAAGCGTACCGATAAGCGTTCACAGCGCGTTTTCGTTAGCGCTGAGGGAAGCGGCGAGGCGGCCAGTGATTTAAATTTGGGCCGCGCGACGAGTCGGGCCGCGCGATGTTGGGTAATTTAATATTTGAACCGCACGGCGGGGCACTGTTCTGCGTTTGCTGTTCGCAGGCTGCGTTGATTATGTAAGCTGGTTTTAGACGTTCCATTAAGAGTGTCGATTGTCTCTCTGGTAGTTGCAAAGTGAATGTTTTGCCGTCTCATTTTAATACTCTGTACGCGCCATTGTACGTTGGTTGCAAGGGCCTCTTGATCCCGTCGTTGCGTACGAATATCCATACGTTGTATGGCGAAATGGTGCTTGTGGTGTGGCGATGCATTTCGGTTTTTTGGTAGGGAATATATACCTTGATCCATTTTGCGAAATCCGTGTTCAATGAGGGTTAGAAATATTTTTGTGTTACCATTTTGCGAGTTGTTCGGATGACTTACATCGTGCATGGATTCGAAGGCGGCGCGACGATACTTTTCGGGTATGTACGAGCGAATATTCTGGGTGTTGTTCACAATATAACTTGCGCTCGGTATTGGGTAGATTAGTTTGTTTGAGCAATAAATTGTATGGTTGGACTAGCAACTGTGTCGCTCCATCCGTTATCTGTGTCTTGGTTATTTTGGTGAAGTCGAGCGTCGACGGGTTCGGTATTGATTCTATCCGGCTGAGAGTATCGGCGACGACGTTGCCTTGCCTGCTAATATGGCGTATGTCGGCAGTGAACTTGGAAATGAACAGTAGTTATTTCGTTCTCCTCGGTGTTTCGGTGGGTGATGGTGGCTTGTTGAGGATGTAGGTGAGTAGCTTTTTGATGACAGTGGCTTGTTGATGTTGTAATCAAAAGAATGATGTTTTCTAATAAATTGAAAAGTTTGATTTCCTGAATTTTTCCGAAAAATAAGAAAAAAAAACATTTTATTTCAAGATTTTGATATTTCAAAAAGATATTCCTAAAAATATCCGCATCCAAATGATTAAACAGGCTTTATAATTTGAATATCATATATATATATATATATATATATATATATATATATATATATACACACACATATACAATAATATTCAAGTTGTTATGTTTTTTTCAGAAAAACATTGAGTCATTTCTGCTAGAAAATATAAATGTGGACCAGAAAAGATTAGATAGAGAAAAAGAAATAAACAAATGTACAAAAATTGAACTTTTTTAAAATCATAATATAAACATAATAGAAAATTAAAAATGGTAAATTCCTGAAAATATGTTGTTCTTCAATTAGTGTTGGTAGTGTTTTTTGTTTGACTTGCAAACTTTTTCTAAAACTCCTTCCCAATACACAACTGGATTTTCTTATTGGAAACACACAGGTACTTTTTTTAGAAAATCACGAAAATTCTAAAGATCATAAGAATTCAATGTTAGTGTAGTTAACACGAAAAGAAAATAAGTATGTTTTAGACAAGCATGTTCAGAAACAACTATGGATGGAAACAGAATTTTCAGTATAAAGGGCTCAGAGATTCCGAGGAAGTATTTGGTTTTTTACATAATGGTAATTTTGTGGGCGCCTTAGACCTATTGACAGAGTCCGACCCATTCATTCGTGAACATATTGAACAACGAGAATTGCGACCAAAACCTTTAATATCATAAGTTATAAAAACAGTATGTGAGGAAATAATTGAAACAGATAATTAAACAAATCATAGCTCTAATAAATAACGATGGCACAACCCTCGATGATCCAACCCCAGATCCGTCGCACAACGACCGACTTTTTATTGTATTACTATACTGTATTCAGGGGAGAGTGTATGAAAGATGTGTATCATTGATTCAAATTAGTAGTCATACTGGCTTATTTTTATTTAACATTCTAGAAAACTTTTTAAACACAAGTGGTTTCCTACTGGATTATTACATTATCTTTGTTTTCTCTGTTCTTTCCTCTGTCTCGGCAAAGTTGCTAATATAGCGGATGAATAGAATGATGTGCAAGCACTCATTAAACAAACAAATAAATCCGTGGATTATGCGCCAAGTGCTGCGCATTACCTTAACCTAGTTGGTGAAGAATCCATTAAGGTTGCAAATGAAACGGTGAACTTTTTGGAGTAGTTTAAAAATATATGTTTTCTTCTTCGACCCGTAGGTGGGAACTGCTAAATCGTGAAACAAATTAAAATTTACGCTAAAAAGTTTAAGTCGGACCAGATGATCTTGTCACTGATCAGATGATGCCGTCAAAGCTTTGAAATATAATTATGAAGATATTATTAACATTTTCAAAAGTTTGGTGAAAATGAGGAGTTGATTTTCGAAAAGAGACGAAAAATAAATTGACGAAACTCCAATTTGCAATTTTAATTATTCAGGAAGAAATTTTAAAGAAATTCACTTTAGTTCAGAAAAAGCCCTGGTTTAGATATTTGCGAAGGCAACAAGTTAATTATGTCATTAAAAGGGTTCGTCAGCAACATGCGATACCAATCAGATCAGAAACTAAAGGAATACGAAGAGAAAGCTAAACAATTAAGTGTGGTAGCAGAATATATTAATATAAGCAACAGACGCGTTATTTTATAATTTTCAGATAAATCTACATATAAAGTCTTCGTATACGGTGCAGAAAAATTTGAAAGAGATACGCCAAACTTGCGTTGGATAAACTGATTATGGATTTAAACAGAAGAGGTCAAGTCTATGAAACGTATAGCAAAAAAATAAAATTTTACACAATAGTACGGAAAACATAAACCTGAAAAGTGTACGCAATATTATTGATTATTATCCAGATAATGTAGATGAACATTTAGTGCTGAGTGCGTTCAGTTTAAATCTTACTTAAGACAGTCTAAGCCAGAGTTTTATACCTCTTGCAGTGAAATATTTATGCTAATTTATGGAAAGAAACTTATTGATGTTTTCTCCAATTGCTATACTGTCTTAAATATTTTTTTAACGCTACCAAGCATTAGCTGTGAAGCGGAGAGCACTTGTTTCAGAATGTCGTGTATAGAAAACAAATATAGGATAACAATATCGAACAATCGACTAAATCAGTTCTTTCCATAAATTGTGATTTAACCAAAGATTTACAATGTGATGAGCAAATAAAAGAATTTGTAGGGCAAAAATGCATAACGATTGCTTAATAATGTATATAACATGTTATTTCTTTTGCGATAATGTCTTACAGTACCTGTTTGTGTACCTAAGTTCCATTAAATAAATAATATTTTATTGTCCTATTTCTTTTTCTATACATTATTCGTAATGTGGGTCCGCCCCTGATGCAATGGCTGTATTGTGCGACGGGTGCGTGAGTAAGGCTGCGTTTTTAATGCAAGCTTTACACGCTTTGAATGCTTGATCCGTTATCCAGGTCCACATGACTGATGTTTTGTCTCGTTTTTTTGTATTGTGGATGTTGTATGTATGTTTTCTCGGTAGTAATTGATCAAATAGAGAAAACGTCGACGTTCGTCGAAGGTTTTTGTTTTGGGGAATGTTATATCCGCCTCGCCGAAATTGCGCTTGGAGGGGTTTATTGTTATGCCAGTTTCGTCGAGCCGCTGGAATATCACCTCCAGGTGTCGACGGTGTTCAGCTTTACTCCCGGAGGTCGCCGATGATGGCGAAGACGATGTCGAGTCTGTGGAGCACCTCGTGAATGAAGCGTTGGGACGTTTGGCCAGCGTTCTTGAGACCTGGGCACATCCTTGGGAATTCGAAAAGAACGAACGGCGTAATGACTGCAGTCTTTTCGATTCGGTCTCCGAGACCGAGATCTGCTGGTATGTCCGGGTCAGGTCAATAGAGCTCAACACGGTTTTATAGGCCACTTGGGAGGTGAAATCATTAATGGATAGTATCGAATAGCAGTCAGGCTTGGTGATTTCACCGTAGGCTCGTAGGTCGCCACTTTTGATAAACAAAGGCTTTGCTTGGATTGCATAGACCCTCTTGGATCATGTTTTCAAACTCCTTTATGATCGGCTCGTAGCGATGTGGTGGTAGGTTGTTTCGATGACGTGTTCGACGGGGTCTTTGTGTGTTATTACCGCCGATGTGAGACGAGTGATTGCCAGGATGTCGTAATATGATCGTTGCACGTCGATGCTCCTAATTGTTGGCATTTTGCTTGCACGTAGCTATGCGTTGACGACGAGGCTCGTGCTTCTGTTAATTAGATGCCGGTTTTTCAGGTCAACGATAAGCCGGCGATATTTTAAAAAATCGCCCCCAAAATGGGTTTACTGACCGCGGCGACCATAAATCGCCATTTATATGGTCAGTGAGGCCTTTCATTCTGCGCAGAAACTGGTTGGGTTCCTGGTTATCCAGTACTGTGTTTTATAGTAATTTATTGAGCTACCTTTCTCGCTTTTTTCCTATATTGAGATGAAGCGGTTTTTGATGAGAGTGTACGTCTCGGTGTCACCTTTGAGTTTCCTAAGGATGTCGCTGATGTCTTTGACACCCTGCTTTTCGAGTTGTGCGATAATAACTTGAGCCAGTTGAAGCAAAGTTCTGTTGGAGTTGCCGGTTACTGTCTTAAAGTAACCAAAGCACAGGCGTGCCCGGTCTCTCCTAAGTCTATGTTACTGGTGTCATGGTGTAGCTTGGTCGTCGAGTAGGGATTATCTTCCAGATGATGTTCTCAAACGCCGGGTCACCACTGAAGCGAGTACTAAGGTAAGTACTTGTCAGGTGTAGAAAGTAATGAAATATAACAGGAGTCCAAATACCGAACACTGAATGAATTCGATTCTGCGATATGCACTTTTATTCAAAACCAACACGACAGAGAGGTAGATACACGAAAATCCAGACAGACCATTGCGATAGTGATGTCCGATCGCCGAGCGAGACAGCGCATACCTCGGAAGTTCCGCACCCAGCACCGCGGGATCGATAAAAAGGATGCAGGGGAAATCTGTCCGTGCGCCGTGCTGGGTGAAGGTGGTACTCCTGGAAACAGTGGATCATCACCTCGGGTACCAATTCGCCGAAGGTGGTACCCAAGGTGATGGTCCACTGTTTCCAAGAGTTGCGATGTGCGGGCTGCAGTCATTGTTTACAGCGTGCTGGCTATTATTTGGCATTGTTATGTTTAATTATTTGAAATCGTCTTCCGCTTACATTTGGCGGCCATCACCGTTTGGTAGGTGCGGTAATAGCAGCTATACAGATATTCAGAACAAGAAAGTTTTGATTTATTTCTCATGTCGTCATATTTTATTTACGGCAAATTCTAGCAATCTTCATTTTTTTATTTTTTCCAGTATTTATTAACATAGAGTAAATGTTCTACAGTTTTAAAATTGTGAGAGATAGGTGGCAAAAGACTGGCCATTGTGTAAAATTCATTTAAGCGGTAGATTGACTAAAAACGTGCTATGTAACCACGCACCCTACTAATTTATATATGTTATTGGCATTCCAAAAAATTAACTTTTTTCCTTCCTCCATTTATTTCATGAACGAACGCATGTGACGCTATTTGAGGCCATATTTTTTCTTCCTCTTATGTAAGTGTAACCTGTTTATATAACATTTCTGTTAGAGAACAAGATCACGTGTTTACAAACTCTTGGATTGATATTGATATTTGACAGTCAATAAACAATTTATTTGTTAAGACAGTCCAACTTAAGGCTATTTGGAAAACCTACACTAATTACCTTAAAGTAGTAAAGATTACTCATCGTTTCAACAAGATTATTATTTTTGTTATGCCATTAAAAAGGTTCCAAAACTTTGGAACATTAATGAGTGAAATTATTAAAATATTGTCCATTTTTCAATAAACTATAATTCATGGCTTCATTATATTTATTTAAACCAAATTGTATTATGATTGATGAATTTTAACAAACCAAATTGTTTGATGAATTTTGATTCTTAAGTTTTGACAATATGCGGCCAGTTTTGCCATTTTTGTTTTGTATCACTCTGAAAATTATAATTACTCAATTGAGATGTAAATGTTGTTGAGCTGTTTTTATATTTATTTGCATACGCTCTGATGCGTTGGGGCGCCGTCGTGTGTTGCAATGATTACAGGATCTTTGGCGGCTCGGCGCGTGATGGGTCTCGGGTTCGATTCATGTTGTATTGGGGATGCTTGGTGACTGGGGACGCTTGTTGATTGGGGATGCTTGTCGTAATCGCGTAACTAAATGTCACAGACTGGTGACAGGTAGTAGCACAACTGATGTAAGCAGCTACACACTGCGATCGCCAACCCAGCTGCCCAGTGTGGCTAGTATGGTTACATGAATAAGGAGAGTATATTTAGCAGTGGACTGAGACTGGCCTTTTGTGATGATGATTGATGGTTTGCTTACATTTGCAATAGTATGATTGTTGAAAACTGATCCACCTTTGTAAGGACGAAAATAAAATAATCCTATACAATCAAATAATACGCAATAACATTTATATTTCTTATGATACTTATAAAAAAATAATTCAGCAATGAATATACGTAGAAGTAAAAGTTTAATGAAATTATCTACCTAGAACTAGTAATATTTATCTACTCACCATATCCACACTGATCTCCTCATGAATATCCATATCTCCGAGTCCCAATCTGCATTCACCCTTACTGTCGAATACCGCCGTGTAATTCGCCGTAGCCGCGGTGGGTTTCTCCACGCCAAGTCCCCAGATGTTTCGTGGTAGGACAGCCTGTAAGAAGTCTCCTCCAGGATCCCGACCTAAGGCGGTGATGAAGAGTGGATTAGAGCCTAGTCTGTAGAGAGCTTCGGCTATGTTGCGGCCCACGCCCCCTGCCGAGGTTTCAAGTTTTGCAGCATGCGTTGTGCCGTTGAGCTGGGGGAAGAAATGCAAATATTTTTCTATGATTTTACGATATTTTAACATTTATTTTTTCGTCTTAGTCCTGCGTGTGTCAGTTTTGAGGGCATTTGCAATTTTTTAAGCAGAACAATTGTTTTTGTGTTTTGTAAACTGTAAAAAACAAATTGCGTATCAAATTGTGGGAAATAAAACAACGAATTGAAAAATATATACTTTATTCCAAGTTTTCTGTATCAATATATGCTACCTCTATTACTACGTGGTACTAGAACTCCTGAAGAGTTTGGTCTTTCTGATAGTCTCTATTTATCTCAATTTTATCGGTCTATCTCTTACAGGATAATGTTTGTAACAGAAACTGTTATGGTATTGTAACAGATCCATTTTTCCCATGTGTCCTGACTTGCTCAAGGCATACTCTGTCTCTTTACTTAAATTATGACGATGGTATACCTGAAGAGTCTCTGCATTTTCAGACTGTTCCTAGTTATTCAGATGTATTGAATCGTCCCAAAGATTTTCGTTGCTACGAGGGGGCGCTTTTAAGTTCGTGGAATGGAAGGCAAGAAGTGAAAATAAAAAACAAATTTATTTTTCTTTTTCAAAACATTCACCTGCTATTCTAATACATTTTTCTGAACTTTTAATTAGCTTATGTATACACTCCATAAAAAATGTTTTTTCTCTGTCCGAAAAGTAAGCTGAAACTGTGGAGTTTACTTCATCATCATCAATTGAATATTTCTTCCCACGAAGTCTTTTTTTAACTTTAGGAACAGATAGTAATCACTGGGAGCCAGGTTAGGACTGTAGGGTGGGTTATCCAAAATATCGAAGCCCACCTTATGCATGGCAGCCAACGCAATACGACTCTTATGAACAGATACGTTGTCGTGCAGAAGGAGGAAAACTTTGGTTAATTTCCCCCTTCTATTTTCTTTGATGGATGCTTTCAACTATTTGGATTGAAGAATAGTATTCTTCAATTATAGAGACGCCTTTATCTTTATAATCTATCGACAGGATCCCTTCTGAGTCCCAAAAGACTGTCGGTATGATTTTTCCAGCCAATGTAACACTTTAAACTTCTTGGAAGGTGGTGTGTCTTTATTGTGCCACTGCATAGAGTCCTGTTTGGACTCAGGTTCTTAATGATGAACCCTAATTTCGTCCCCAATAACAATGGTTCATCCTTGTATTTACTACAGAGGTCCCAAAACGTGCGAGTATACTCCACGCGGTGTTGTTTTTGTGGCAGAGTAAGCATTCTAAGCACCTACCTTGCGCTGACCTTACTCATCGCAAGATGATCGTGAAGAATTATAAAAATAGTCGTATTTGACATTACAACCATTTCTGTGACTGGTTCTTCGATTCTCGTTTTCAAGTTAGTCTCTGCCATATTTAAAGATACCGTGCCATTTATAAATCATGTTTTATCCGGAAAAGAGTCTGTCTAAACGGATGCCATCTCTTCCAGTATGGTTTGAGCTAACTTTCCTTGTTTGGTAAGAAAATTTATAACAGCGCAGTACTATTTCTTACGTTCTTCCCGATCAAGTTGCTTGGTCGACGATAGTTCAAAGTCTAATGCCCCGACTAAGATACGACTTGCAATTTATACTAATAATGAGTCACTGAACTCGTTACGGCTCATTAAAGTACCCTCACTAATGACCTAATTACCAATTCAATGAACTTACAAACTAACAGTAAATTTTAATTATTTTGGATTAATGTACAGGTTTCAGCACCATAGATATAAATTGGTATTATTACAGGTATAGGTAAGTTGCTGGAGAAAAGAATTACTTTAAGGAGCGAGAGAGTTACAAAATAAGCTTTATTTTCTTTAGCAATTTTTTATATTATGTCATTTTGAGTCTCCTTAGCAAGGTTTTCTTCTGTTAGAATCTGGAGTATGTACGGCCGAACTAATTTCGCTAATCAATTTTGATCTCCACTGTTAAGCAATATAAAGGACTAAATAAAAAAAAGAAAATAAAACGAATGATGCGAATTTTTGAATTTTGAATTTCCTTTCTATTATCCTAATAATTTTTTTTCTAAAACAACTTGTTTGTATACTATATTTTTTAATGAACGCGTTGTGTTTAAGTGTTAATGGTTAATTTTTTAAATTTAGTTTTACGTTGTGATTAAGTATTCATTGTTAATTTTTTAAATTATTCACAGGGTCTAAATTACATAATAACCGAAATCAATAATTTATTTGCTCATGGCATTGATTTCCGTTCTAAAAATTAACTCTTGTACTTATTTCTAAATACACTAATGTTTCGTGTAAATTTTCGTTTATTCTCCAGTTCGGGGTCTATTGAGAATTAATACCCGATAAATGTTTTCAGACATCGTAAGAAAAAAAATTCTTTTTCATAACCTCTATTCTTTCTGCTCCTTTACTACTTCCTTGTTCCAATTTTAACTCATGTTATTTTTATTGTTTTTTTTTAAACTTTTGACCAGTATCTATGCATAAAACCAATTTTCAAATTTATAATTTTATACTCGATCTAAACCGTAAAAAAAATTAAATAAAAATTTGTTTTAAGTTTGATTTTTATATTATGAATTTTATACATATTGTTTTGCAGATTATTATTCCTTTGTTTTTTTAAAGATTAATATAGATATCTCTACCAAACATTCTGCAGTCTACGTCATACCCAATTGTTATGACTGACTGGAAGAAAGTACTTGTATAGTAATAAGTTGCTTTGTGTATACGTCACTTTTTCTACTTTTTATACAATTAAATTTTACAAATTAAAGTTTATAAATTGATGAGTAAATTAATAAAATTTATTAGTGACTGTACTAACAAAGTCGCTAAACTAATTATTGAGTGAATTTTTTTGTTCTTGTCGGCATATGAATTTGTAAGATTCCGAAACGTATGGGATATGTTTAATCTTAATATCACTTCTTATAATTAGAGTAGTTGTGAATTATTAGAACAACAGCAGTGTGTAAGCGGATTACAGGTTTACATAAATTTCATTGGCTATAAAAAAACGTAAAAAAGATGAACATGTGGTGTAATCCACGTGAAACGCTCCGTATCTAAAGTAAATGAGGTCACAAATTGTTATTATGTTTCTTCTAAGTATTATCCTTCAATATATTGTATCAATATATATCCTGTTATAAAAAATGCTCCCTTCAGATAGCTTTTCATTTGGCTCTATCGGAAAATATGGTATAGATCTTAATCGTGAATTTATTTGCTCTCTCTTATTTTAAGCGCTCGATGTCCGCGTGCGTTATTGTAATGAAAAAAACAGCCCAAAAAGCATGTATTTAAATATTAATTAGCTTGAAAGTATCTTCGATCTTTGAAATCCATAGAAGGTGCATAGAAAGACAAATTTATATAATAAAATTTTTAATATAAAAAACAGCAAAATATTATCGGACGTAATTAAAAGATTATAATCGAATGGATTAAAACTTTAAATATAGTTCAAATTTGTCCATTACTTTATGATTTTTTACTAAGACGACCATTTTCTTTTGTTAAATATTAGAAATGAATTATTGAAGTCTATATTTTAGTGCATTCAATACCGAAAGTTTTGTTTCTAAATTAATTACCAATTATATTTTCTCGTGGGGTGTAGATAGGGACAACATCTATAGAAGATACGTAGAAAAAGTGGTAAAAGGAAATTAACCACTAATCAAGCGTCAACTAGATGGCTCTGTGTTATTTCGCAGAAATATTGACTTTTTTCATGACATTTTTTTTTTATAAATGGTAGGTACCAATTAACACGAATTCTTGGATAACTTAAGTTCAAAATATTTATTCTTCATACACTATGTTTTATTACTTTCTTTATGTATAATAATGAGTATAGGTAAATTACATGAAATTCACCTATCCGAACACAAGTTCCAAGCGCTTGTCATGAGTGTAACTTCATATGTGGAATAGTACATTCAAATTATAGGCCTTCTGTTTTTTATTTCATGCCTCTGTAACTTTAAACTATAATAACATATGCTAACGTACAATATTTTTTTTATTATTCGAAATTTCTCGAGGCTCCAACAGGTGGAAAAACCGAAATTATATTCCTCAGCGGAATTGCGGAATATCATTCGTTGTATAACAATCATAAAACAATTGACATAAACCACATAATCCCATAACTCCACAAGGACGCATCCGAAAAACCCTTCCCCGTCTCCATCTCCACTAATACCCCGGACAATTTTCTTCAACGTTTGTCGTGTGGGGAGGCTACGTCGACCCTACCTACACGCATCAACATCCCGACATTAGCCACGGTGGAGGCATCTTTTGTGGCGACTACATTATTTATGGCTCGTCGTCAGTTCGCGTTCGCGAGTAAGGGCCCATTAAGGGTTGGAAAAAAACGATATTTTTTCAGGCGTCTCCATTGTCCAGTCGGAGCGACTGTCGACTTAGGGCGGGCAGTAAAAATAGATCGCCCGCCTACGACATTACTCTGCAAATTTAACTCACTTTACTTCATAACGACACGGGGCAAGGGTTGGTTTGATATCATTATACAGAGCGCTTCGTATGATTCTATTCTAATTAGCATTCGATTGTTTTCTAATGTATCCTATATTTTTATCATGTGTCCTATATTTTTATCTGTTATGTGATCATTACATTGATGTTATATTAGAAAACAATCGTTTCCGTGCATCATAAATAAAGAAATTCTATCAGATTTTTTAGAAAAAAATACTTCAAAACATAGAATAAAATCGATTTTCATTCAGAAGATGGCGTTTATGTGTCTACTTATTTATATACTTATACACATATCGATACATTGTTTCACAGTTACAGTTTCCTAATTCGCAACGACAAACTAAAGAAACGAAAATTAAAAAAAAATCTAATGTAATTAAAAGAATTTGGTATAAAAAGATTTGAGCATCACAAGTATACTACGTTCAGATATACTTGCGGGTAGACAGCTTAGGAGATCCCTATCGCAGCATAGTGAGTTGTCACGATATAGATCGGTATGGGCGGAAGTATGGCGAACAATGTATGCTCGTGAATTCTCATTTATATTTTGAGCAAAAAGGCAATCTAATATCATAGTATGGAACGAAAAATATTTCCAAGCAACAGTTTGAAAATGAACAAGAGTAATGCTAAATGCCATGAAAATTACCAAGAGAATGGAAAAATGAAGTGAGAAGAGAAAACGAAAGTAACCATATTCTTTTCTATATAAGAACCTTAAACACTTTTTTGAACTATTTCAACCCTAAGACCTAAGAAGATCGTATTGTCTCGAGGGACCCATATAATGTGTGATGACTCGATCTTACTCAGAACTAAGTTTTATCGAGAAGACGTATAGAGGGAAATGTGATAAGACCGCATAAATTTCGCAGAAAAGTATTAATGTAAATATACTCGAGTAAATGGAGTCTAAGAATAGCATTACTTTAATTTATTTCTGTGCTTTATTTATAACTATTCGTGACCGAGTACAACTAATGAGGTTCATAAAAAACACTGCCTGTGGCCAGATTCAGTAGACCTAGTTTATATACCTGTAATTCGCGTGCAAGTCTGGTATGGTGTGGTCAGATTCAGCGTTTTTTTTTAATATAGGTATTTACGGTTAAGAACTTTAAATCGGTACAAGTATTATATCAATAAATGGAAAATTATAACAGAATTGTGGCAGAAAATTGCTATTTAAAATTGAGGGGGAAATAAAGTCAAGTGGAAAACAAGGGAGAACAGTTGTAATTGCATTCTAGTGGTTTTGTAACTATTTTTTGAAAATCAGATTTCTTTACTTCTAGAAGTGTGTAGAAAACAAGTACCCGTAGAGTCATGGAAGTGTGATGGCGGAAGTTTTCTTATAAACTTGGCGAATGACGTTTTTAGAGGCGTATAACAATTAAAATGTGGAAACAATACTTCGAAATTTTACTTATCATCCTCTCGCAAGGCTCATGTAATTTTTTTCTATATTGTTCTGATCCGGAGTACGATTCATGATATCTCCATTGTATTTACTAATCGGAAGAAGTATTTTGCTATTGCTCCAAAACAGATTATGTGTTTTTATATGTCTTGCATTCTTTGAAATTACGTACTGTTAAATTTTATATTATGTAGATGGTGTTTCTCATTATGAATTAATAACATATTATATAATATTTACTAATACGTTAAATATTTGTTACAAATAATCCATTAGTAAGTTAAGTTTACAAGTTTAATGATTAATAATACTTTACACACTGAATATAAAACGAAGTAGAATTATGAATATAAGGATTTTAATGAACTGTTTTTTTGT
Source organism: Druceiella hillmani (assembly GCA_039881145.1). NCBI lineage: Eukaryota > Metazoa > Arthropoda > Insecta > Lepidoptera > Hepialidae > Druceiella > Druceiella hillmani. The sequence continues at coordinate 15,995,940 of JAYKKI010000035.1, forward strand.
GAACGATTGTTTTGTGTTCGGTTTCATTTTATAATAATTCGTACATGCATTTAGATTTTGAACACAGTTTATAAGCCGTAAAAGATGTGTCTGAGCATTTTTTAGAATTCACATATAAGATCGGACTGTCAGATAATGTTTCATGATACTGTGCGTATCATATGGATAAAATTCGAAAGAAAAAGGGGGTAAAACACAATTTGTAACAATAATGTAGAAATTGCAAATAAACTCATTACATTTACTTAAAAATACTGTAAAACTTATAACTAATACTGTAAAACTTATTTTTCATGAGGCTTTGCTTGGTGTGTTACGTAATTGACGATAAGGCCAAGAAGACACAGGGTCAAAAAGGAAAATCAAGAAAAAGAGGGCGAAAGTAAAAAAGAAGAATAAGGAAAAATTTTTTTTCTAAGATCTTTACGGTTGTCAAGACTTATTAGTAAATATAGTGATATTTTCATTTCATTTATAACATTCTTCATTTTGTTTTTTGAGTAGAAGTTCAGAAAATTGCCCATTTGAGATATCACCATTTAAGTTAATGATCTTGTGGTTGTTTCGTGAATAAACTTCATAAATAAGAGCCCCTAATGTATGGTTTAATTATTTGACTTACTTAATTTTGATTCTCTCTTTGGACTGTTCGTGAATATCGCCAGCAAACGTGTTCATTACATCGTCTTCATCATTAATATTTTTATGTCACTATCTAGTGTTTCGAAGTCTTTCTTAGGCGATGTAGTGCTTATCAACGTTGTAGCTTTACAACATTTCTGCTGTATCCATCGGTTTTGGAAATGACACAGGGGTAATTCCATTCAGGCAGTGTGGCCAAAGTAGCACCTTGCATTAACATAGCAGCAATTATCTATACATGTAATAAAATTGTAACAGAGTAAATTCTGTGCATGGAAAATCTTTTAAATAGTGATTGATTTAGGGTACAGAATGACATTGGAGCCGGAAAACCTTTTATTAGAATTTTTATCTGTCTGTATGTCATTTTGTGCATCAATCACACAGAATCTAATTGATGGATTTTGATGAAATATTATTTGGTAATAGTTTATAACCAAAAGTAACATATGAGATAATTTTTTTTCTTATTCCTAATTTTATGTGAGTAAAACCGTGGGGCGCAGCTAGTAGCATAATACTCAAATTATCCTGAGGAATTTTAAGCAAAAATATTATTTTTTTAAGTTTGCAACTGAGTTTCGGCAAGTAAAGGACCAAAAAAAATATGGAAGTTTCATGAAGAGAACTCAGATGACTCTGTTTTCGGGAATTCTGTTTATAATGAAAGGAAAGTGAAGCGACAAGCGACATGTACAATTTTGGAAAGGGTACTCTTTTATGACAAAGCCAAGCATTATATTCAAAGATTCAAAAAAGGAAATATTAATCTCTCAGATTATTCTCATTCAGGGCAACCTCCTGCATTAAATTTAGAAAGACTGAAAAACCTAATTGAAACATATCCCAGGTTTAGTTTGCTTTATCTGGCAGAACTTCTCTCTTGTTATGATGATGAAATAGAAAACAACTTCGTGTTTTGTATAGCAATTTGACAGCATAAGTGTATAACTTTTAAAGTGATGTTTGTACATGTACAATTATATACAATGGAGAAGAAGTGGGAATATTCTGTTTGGCTACCACACGAGATAACAATGATGAAGTGGCGGTATCATTAGTCGCCAACCAAATATAAAAAAAATATTTTCTTTTTATTTACTCAGAGCAACTGAAAAGCTTTAGTTTAATGTAAACAAGTACTCAATAATACCTTATACGATTTCGATCATGTACGGAGGGCCAGTTTTTCATCTCGTGCGAGTTTCCAATGTGCGAGATTTCGGTTTAGGTAACGGAAATGGATCTATGATTCTTCTACTAGTAGAAAAGCCAAAGTAACTTTCACGGTGGATAGCGAAAGTGATAATTTTTATCGCTTCGCTGTATGAAATCCATAAGATCGAAATTTAAATAAATTTTTTGTTAGTTTTTCTCTCATTCGCGCATGTATATATAGAATCATCGAGAGTGAAACGGATGATCATATTTTCTGCGCCATGTATTAACATCGTCGGAGTGTGTCGGCAAGGCTGTTTCACCTTTATGGTTATGAACAACTATCTCTTATTCTATTCTTGCATCATTCAGACTTGTAATAAAGCCTATAATATATCGGGTTTTGTTCCTCGATATAACAGCTTCATTAAGGCCTTAATTAACGCTCTCATCCGCAGTAATTTGGAAATGAAGTCATTTATTCGATCTTTGAATGCGATCCATAAATTTTTAGAGGAAATACATAACGTATTCGATACCTCTATTTAAAAAAATACGAATCACATGGTTGAACATGACCCCTACAAGTATGTGCAAAGTTATTTAATTACATTGATAACCTGTTTGCACACTTATAGTGTTGACGTTATTTTTATTTCAAAAAGCTAAACGAGCGTAAAGACACCCCCTTCTTAAAATATTATATATATGTGTGTATATATATATATATATATATATATATATATATATGTATATATATATATATATATATATATATATATATACATATATATATTCCTATCAGTAAAAATCGGAGCAAAACATTTTTGAAACAGAAACTACGCTGCTAAATAATATCAGCGATTTTATTTCCATGTAATCTGTATATTCAATCTTTTTTCAATATGAGCTTGTCAATAAATTAAAACTTTTCATCTAAGTTCAACAAAATATAGTTTTTTTTATTTTTAGCCATGTGAGATCTAGTTAAATCAATTTAAAAAAAATTGTACGTATGGCGTTGGTATCCTTCCTCAATTGCCCAGCAGCGTCATTTTCACATTAGTCTAGTTTTTTGAAATCAGTACTCGGAAAATTGTATAAACGTTCGGATAATCCAGCTTAGAGCCGCTCATCTGGTAAACCTGAACATAATTTATTTATGATAATTTGTCCGCTACTCCAGGGACATATTTTGACTTGCCTTATTCACTGCTTTTCAAATATGGTTCTGAATAATTTGGCCAGTTTTCAGTCCGCTAACGTTGTCGTATTTTTTTCGGTCGTTGTTTTTTTTCCAGTTAGTTATTGTTATTTTTGAATTAAAATTTATATATTTCATATTGACACAAGGTTGTAAATGGTACAAAGATGTTATAAAAAATTATTAACATGGTTTAAAATTTGCAGTTGTCGCATCTTTTGTGAATCACGTTAATATTTTCATACTCCCATTACAAAATTTTGTTTGGAAAACACATTGGAACGACGGACGAACCGTCAGACAGATGACACGGTGAGATGAATGGTATATATTTGGGATCGGAAACGTCCGGTAATAATTTTTTCCATGATACTCTAAGAAATGATTTATGTTTTTGTTTTGTGTTTGTGGTGACTTAGACGAAATTGTAGCGGTAATGTGTCAGTATTATTAAGACACGTTTGATTAAAGAAAGCCATAAAAATTAAACACTATATGTAGAATAAATGTATGACAAAGTAATACATATTATGTAGCGAAATTTTTAATTACTTTTTCAATTTACAGCTTAGAGGATTATGCGAAATAAATATAAATAATGAACGAAAACAGTAATAACGAATACAAAACATAATTAGAAATAGCGACTGGGTGATGAATTGCTCAAATACATGGGGGCTTTTATTCTAAAGTCACGATCAGAACAGCAGAAAAAGTCGAAATGAGGCAGTGTCTCCAATAGAGTGTTAAGCAAATTCAAGGCATAAGATATCAGGGATCGTAAGCAGATTCCAGTACATGTGCGGTATATGAAAATTTCCTATTTATACCAAAAATAGCAGTACTTTTAAGAATATCAGTTATTTATGTCACGTAGGTAATAACAATTCTTGTTGGCTGAATCGCTTGTCGTTGTGTTTCTTATTTATCGTTTTTTTTTAAATCGAAATAATCTGATCACACGGTGTTTGCGTGCATCACAACCGGACGTGAGCCCTGTGCCCCTTCGCAACCGACTTGCTGCAACGCGGTCGCGATAAAACTGCAGTTGCCCGATGCACCACACCACTGCAGTTACATTTTCGTGCTGCAAGAAGCAGCAATTTACTGGGCAGCTGTTGGATGAAACAATGGATGACGGAGGAGCGAAATGTTGGGTTTTTTCTTTGTTTTTGAATGGAGCGCGAAGCGTTTGTAATTTTAAATGGATAATTTTTCAACTGAAATTTGCAGTCGAAATCGTTGCATGACGACGAAAGCCGTTTTTGAGACTTTTTACGGTAAATTTTAGTAAAGTTTTTTTAGAATTTTCTAGTTGTTATTTTTCAGTTTGTATTTTATAGGATGGTATCTATACTATTAGCTTTGGTTGTATTCATCCATCTTATGGGATAAAATATGATATGTCGACGGTAGAAATATTTGAATCGGCGTCGATATTTCGATGAAATATTATAACAATCTATATAGTATATAGTATACATGTACTTTCCAGATATGCAATAATAAAAAATTTATTTATTTTTAAAAGTTAGCTGTCATTACTAACTTCTTTTTCAAAAATTTCAACAAAACCAAGTGACAAGTTATCTTTACCTCCAGCATCTTTTTGTTTTTAAATGTCCCTTCTTAATGATGTCTATTCAGACGCATCGAATTCGCAATTAAGAATTACAAGTTTTTATAAAAACTATCAAAATTGAGTAAAAAGAAAAAGTTACACAAAAATAAAAAAAAATGTACTTTGATCTTAAACTTCAAGATTTAAAGGAAATTGAGTCAAGATTTTATGTCCATAAAAAATTAACAAAACATTTGAGGTTTCTCTCGTGTTATTTTTAATTGTCAATTAAACAAAAAAAACAAGTAAAAAGTTACTCAATTTAAAAAATATCCTAAACATACTAAGGATTATAGTTCTTAGAACTTTTTAGATTTTCAAAACTGTTTGAAGAATTAGAGGCAAGGGGACGAATTTCACGTTAATTTGAGGTTTAATATTTCGGAAATGGAGCTTAAAATTGAAAGAAAGGTAAATTTATATCAAGTTTATTTTAAGATTTTTCAATGTCTTTTCACTCTATGGATTGCGCAAATCTATTTGTTCATCACCGATTTAGATGTAGGGAAGGCACATTGAAAAAAAGGGTGTTGAAACTTTGACACGTACTGAGATCATCATCGGAAGCATTTACTTGCAAAAATTTCACGTAAATTTGCCTAACACTTTTAGAAACTGTGGTTGTAACAAACGGGCGGTCGGGTAGACGGGACGAAGTTATTGCTTGTTGCAATAGGGAACCCAAAAAGGAAGATATAAACGCATCTTTCAATTAGAGTAACCATACGTCCGGATATGTCCTGACAAATCAGGCTTTTTGAGCTTCTGTCCGGAATTTATCAGCAATTTTTCTTTCTCCAGATTTTCGGCTTCAGGTAAAAAGAGAAATCGTTATCATATTTTAACAGTCTTAATATTAAATCAAAATACCGACTTTGGCATTGAATAGCAATACAAATTGCACCAATGTTTATTTAATATTGTTATGAGTCAAGTCATTTAATCGTGTTTAAAGTGTTATATTCAGGTGGCTATTAGCAAAGACCAGCAACATCTTTGCTAATAGCCCACCTAAAGATCTTGTAATACAACGAAACCTAGGTCGTGGCAAAGAACTTAAAGAAAGTAGAAATAATACTACATCACGTAGTTTCATTTAATTGTGAAAAAACATTAGTTCTATTTTTCTATTACTTGCGTGCCAAGATATAAATTTTAAATTTTCAGCATTTCTGGAAGTACTCTAAATTTTTTGTCACACATCAATCGCGCAGAATGTCCCTATAAACATTTCCAACTTTACAGAACAAAAACGATTCAATTTATAAAACAGTGACGCAATCGGCGAAAGCCGGGCAGACGACAAACCTAGCAGTTCAAAAACAAACTAACAGCCAGTTCGTTTGGTGGATTAACTTGTCAGTTCATCTCTGTCGATTCCGATATTTTCAGACTCTAAGCCCAGGACTGTCTTTCGATGGGACATGTTCTTTTAATGATGACACGTCGTGAACTCCACGTGACATTGGAATCAACGATCGAACAAGCGTTGGTCTAGCTAACCGTAAACTAGTGTTGTGTAGATGTCCAAAAGTATCGATTGATGGTTGTCTGAAACGAAATTTAACGTAGAAAGAATCGACAATCGATTATTTTTATTTGATAGCGTTAACGACATTTCCGCTTTAACATTCACACAGTTTTTATTTATTTTTTTTTATTTATTATTTATCTATCCTAATTTTCTTCTGTTACTTTCATCAGTTTGAGGTTGTTCTTTAAAGACCTATGTAGCTTCTCCACAATCAAAAATAATTTTCAATTCGTCAGAAAAATGTAAAATGAACATATAAATATAAAATAATTAAAATTTGTCTGTTGTTTTTTCTTATAATATTTGCGTGTGATATTTCAGAATATTTTCAGACTTTCTCATCTTGTGGTTTTCAAAATTAAGAGTGGAGAGTTCTTTTGAAAATAAAACTGAAGTACCTTTATAAGAGTACATAGTTTCTTCTTAAAGGTAAATGTTTTTCTATTGTAAATAAAAAATATACTGTTTTAGAATTAGCACCTAACTTTTTTTTAATTAATGAAATAATTTCCTTTTCTTAAACAATTCAAATTGATTTGTTTACGTATTTCTCTGATACTTCAGTGCCCTTAGCTAAATCTCATGAACCTGTAACCATTGAAGCATAACTTTTAAGAGGGTCAAGAAAGGTTAGACCTTCGAAGGTAAAGAACGTTGGAATTACTCCATATAAAATATTATTTCTTCAAAAGCGAGCTAAAATTCCAAAAAAAAGGAAAAACAGAAATAGGAAAGTAGTAAAATGATAGATGATTATTCTGTAATTTGCACTTTGCGTCTTTTTCTAAAAAGTTTGACGAACTTTTTCACAAAGACTTTTCTCAGCAATAAAACGATCCATGAAAGGTCAAGCTCCTCTGCCTTCTTTCTAATCACTAAGAAACAGACATTAGAGCTGATTCAATTCCCGGTATAATAGCGAGCAAAAAATAAATTAACCTCATAAATGTTTTTTTTTTAAAAATAATATTATTGAACTTTGCGTCGGTTTTCATATGTAAATATTCGGGACCAAAGACTTCTGAATACTCTTCTGAACCAAATTATGCAAATGGGCCTGGTGTCAATATGGTTAAAAATTATCATCTGATGAGATAAATAAACGGAGAAACAAAACCATTAAACGGAAAAACGTACGATCTATGAATTTCTCGCTTTCAACAATTTTGAAATATGAATTTTTAAATATGGTTTTGGATACGGTTTTCATCACTATCTATATACCTGTGTAATTACCACGTAATCGTTGGATATTATAACTAAATACTAAATAAAAATTATTACTAAATAAATTTACCTGCTTCTTTCCTTTTAATTTATTACCCGAAGGCTTCAGAAGGAGGGTTATGTTTTTTCGAGTGTATGAACGTATGTAGTTATGTATGTCTATTTCATTGGCGCGGGCTGTAGTCTAAATGGCTTGATGGATTTTAATATTTGAAGTGTCGTTAGATGCGCTTGGTGGCGCAAGTGACAATGACATTAAAAATTTAAAAAATCAAAATGGCGTATTTTGTCGCCATGTTGAATAGTCTGACAATTTTTTTTTCTAAATCTGTAGCGTAGTGTATCAAAATGAAAGTTTTGGAACGATGAGTACAAAAATAAACATAAATTATATATTTAAACTTAATTGGAAAGACAATACATTCAACAAAAAAATATCACGCAGCGCCTTTCTTACATTGTTATTTATACTATTCAATTGACATTGCGTACTTATACTATTTAAATAAATATAAAAAGAGAGGTGTAATAAAAAAAATTATGAAAAAATAAAAAGTTTTAAATAAACAAAATTATCAAAAAACAAACCTACTGCAAAAACACAACTGATAATATAAAGGATTCAAAAAACCCGGTTGCGTAAAAAATAAATAACTCTATAATATGTATAATTTAGTTTAAGCAATTTAGAATGTACAGTGCAATGTTTTTTTGTTTGTAGATATCTTAGTATAAAATATAAACTGACAAATTTCGAATCCTCCCAATTTTCCAAGTTTTCACTAAATGTAATTTAGGCTTTTCAAATTTGTCTTCATATTTATGAAATGCAGTAAATAAGCCGTTAATAAGCAGAAGGAAACAGACGTCTAAATTCCAGTGTGACGTTGGAACTTTTACGTATGAACAATAAAAAATAGTATATGCCCCTATAAAATTGTAAATAAATATATTTTATAGTCTATTCATTTCTTCGTATCTTGCTTGTCAGTGACGAAGGCTGGGTTTTCGTAAAATTCATTAAACTCTGTAATCATTTTCATGTAACTAATAAGTAAATTAAAAATTAATGTCACAAGAAAAAGCATTCATGCGATTTTCCTATATTTAGGTCGATATTATAACTTGCTGTCTTACTCATAATAATGTAGATTTGTTACGTTGTTTAAGCTACTTAATAATATTGAGATTGTAGCAGTGAAAACCAAATTTAAATAAATTTAGTTGTTTCTAAGTTTACTGCTCTCGAGTTTTTAGAGGAGATGTCAGTCCAGTAACTTAAAATTATAATCGACCACATATTCCCAAAACCACATACGAAGTTCAGAATAATGTAAAACCTCACATCGAGAGGAGTAACTTTATTGTAAGAAATTATTTTATTGCAAGATTAGATTTTACCAAATTTCTTTTTCAAACAATCGACAGATTTTTTTTGGGATGTTGTTGGGGACTGATGATGTTTGGACTTGGTTTTTTAAATTCTCATATGTTTTCCATGAAACGAATAGATAGCTACGGTTATAGACCTTTCAGAAAGAATTTGTCCACTTTTTCATTTACGTGTTCAGGAATACTCATTTAAAACTTATATTCTTCATAATTTCATATTGCATTTTCCCTCCCATATCCTGTTTTCCTCTACATCTTCTATTATTTATAAGTACAGAGATGGCCGCGCATGCTGTTTGTCTGTGTCTGAATGAAAATTTATATAAATTTGCATAGTAATATGACGTTAAACTTTAAAATAATAATAACGTATATAACGTTATTATTATTTTAAAGATTATTTTTAACAGTCTGTTTAATTTATTATTACATTTTTCCCGATGTTTTGATTAGCTGAAAGAGACTTAGTAATAATTGTATATCATGTGCTTACATAAAAGACTGTAAATAAATAAGTAAATAAACAAATAAACAAGTAATTTAAGTAAAAAGACCCTCTTGTTTACGTATTGTTTGTGATATACATGCACACACACACACACATACAAACATATATATATATATATATATATATATATATATATAATATCAATAATTGCAAAGAACATTTATTATAATCGTAAATAAAAATTAGGCTAGATGCCACAGATAGAGTACGTACTCGTATACCGAAGACTACAAAAACCTTTCTTAATATCGAATAGACGTCCCATCACTAGCAGCTCAACGCCGCGCCGACATAGCTCGTCTGAAATAATTGAAATGTCATATCGGAAAGTTCGCCCGAGGTCGGAGCAGCGGAACCAATTTCCGCACAAGTTCCAACTTTAAGCCCTAGCATTTTATTTGACGTTACGAACGGTCTATTAGTGGGTACTTGCTATTAAGTGGTAGTTTTGCTCTCGCTTTGGAAGCTTATCAACTATTCTAATGTTAGATTCTGATGCTGGAAAAGTGAAGCTAACATGAGAAGTTATGCGTTATTCGTGAAAACAGCTTTTAAGTTTTCTTCAGCTTATTTTAATTTAGGTATTCTGTTTTGAACTAAGAGATAAACTGTTTTTCTCATGGATCCCATTTTTTCTTCTCAGTCGTGCACCTTTAACAGAGTGGTCGTGGTTGCTCCTATGACTTAGGTACTAGGTTGAGGGTGCTTGTACATGTCTATTCTTCATTCGGTCTTCCTGGTCTGTACTGCCTTCTTAGCAATGTCTCTTCTTTTCTGTCGGTTCGATGCGCTGCGAAAGCATTCAGTCACGGTAGTTTGCGTTACTGATTTAATTTGGTCCGTCCATCGAGTATATGACCAGCCTCTATATCTCTTGCCCTCTACGTGGCCCTGCACCACTAGGCTTTCGATCGAATGCTCGTTCCTGGATATGTGGCCAAAGAATTTTAGTATTCGCAGTTGCACAGTCGATGGAAGTCGTTCCTTGACATTGATCCCATTTAGAGATCTTTAAAAAAGAAATCAAAAATTTCTAGATTTTTTTTGATACAATGCCTTTTTAGTGAGACCTAAGTACCCCGAAACGTTTTGCAATGTCTTCTTATCCCGCTAGTACCTATATCTATAGAATTCAGAAAAAATCTCAATAGTGGAACGTGTAAATTTAATTAGAAATATTATGTATTATTAAAACTTTAAACGTTTATACGTGCTTAACAAAGCATGCAACACCGGAGTGACTTTAATACCTGTACTGAGTTAAAATTGGTATTGGCTTCCAATAACGGGATCCCGGTGCTAGCCAGTAACTTTTTTAAATATTTTTTTTAACAAAATAGCCCATCTTAAAGTAAACATTTTAATAATTTAGCAACAAATCATTGACAATAATTGCTTAACCAGAACCAATTGAATTTGAGTAAATAGATTCTGAATCATTTATCTCATTACCCAAATTATCAAAAATTAAATAATAAATATAAATAAATTATAATAAAATAAATTATATAACTTTGAGGTTAGAATACGTTTTTGGCGAATATTAGCTAAATAAGTTTAAAACGTTTTTGATATTTACGTTTTTCTTAATAATGAGATCATAGTAATCTTTTTTGAGAAGAACTTCTAAACTGGGTACAGAAGTAGCCGGATAACTAAGGAAAATATTCGTTCTTTCTCTATGTTTTTGTCGTCAGTATGGGTTTATAAGGTGGTAGTAGATAACACCCTCACTCACTTGCATTTTCATGGATAATAATCCCTAATCTTACAAATTCTTTGAAATCAATGCTCATTGACGTATTTTTGCATTTCTTCTTAATATCTTGGTCTAGTTTCTTTTGTACACCGAGATGCCGTCACAGTGTTGACGGCGGTGAAGTGGGGGCGTCGTCTGTGATTTATTTTGTTTGGTATTCTAGACGCTTTGCGACAACTATTTCACAAATCCCATCATTCTTGGGCTTGTGGAACGTACGTTTCCCTCTGGTTCAAGAATTCTTCAAAATCGTATAAATAAGGCAGCTGTATTACGACCGACATCTGTGATCTTTGTTTTATTTGGTCACAAAGTACTCGTTGCGAACTTGAGGCATAAAGTTCACGAATCGCAGTCTTGTGTGCTTGGCAGCACCATGGTGACAAAACTTCTCCACAGTAACTTTTATGACATTCAAACTTCGATGGGTTTGCCAGAGTTTGCATATCTTGTTCTAAGAATATATCATTTGATTTCCACTATATTATGGCTTTGAATACACAATCTTTTTTTGTCAAAAATGAATCGATTATATCCGACCATAAATGATCGTTCTGACACATTTTATCTGATATTTGAACGAATTCAGTACAGTACGCCATGATGGGTTACAATTTCAAAATAGGTTTCTTAATTCCTAGATGCATCTTCACATTATTCATCATCTGAGTCACTTAATTCGTCTGATAAATCATAGGCTTTGTCTTGGTTTTTAATTCTTTCCTAGTTTTACATTGGACACCGATAATTACAAGTTAAATTTTGTGTACCAGACAAGCCTAGTGGAAACTTTAAAAAAGTCTTTTTTCGAACCGTCAGTAGTTGCACCAATTCTGTCTCATTGCAAAATTGAACCAAAATTTTGGTGAGATGGTATTCCAATCTAACAGCCTAGCATGACCTATCTTATTTTGATGAGCTCAACGTTTTTAAATTTGAAGGTACCAAAAGCGTTGAAGTTCCCACTAATGTTCATGTAAAGCTTATTGGAGAAGGAAGTCCGTTCCTTGAAAAATAGTCGAAATATTTTCTCATCCTCTCATCCTTTCTCTCACCCTTTTGACACAGAGATAAAGTTATTGAAGACACGTAGGGTTTCCAAGAAATAATGTCATTCATATTATCTCCTATTATTTTTATTCTTTTCTGTTTTGGATCTGACATGCTTAACAGATAAGAAAGTCAAAGTTTTGGCGAACAATTATTACAATACATCAACAGACGGCGTTACGTGCACATCAAATAGGTAAAACGTTTAAGGTTATTTCTAGGGAGGTATTGCATTAGTTTCATCGAGATTGGGACAAATCCTGCCAATTTATTTGAAAATTCATGCGTGCTAAGCCGCAGGCCAAAGTTAGTATTGATTTTATTTCCTTACATTTCACGATTTATAAACATTAGAAAAAAAACATACTCAACTTATAAATTGAGTATAGATAAAAGAAAAAAATAAAAACATACGCCAATAACGAGTGTTAAAAGTTATATAACATTACACAACAGAAATAAAAACATACGCCAATAACGAGTGTTAAAAGTTATATAATACTACACACAACTGTACATATACTCAAATGTACGTGTACGTAATAATTGGTTAATTACCCATACGAACTCATCGATGTGAAAATCGATATTTTCAGTAGCAGAGTCGTGTCCCGTTACAAAATACCGCCCATGCGTAAGCGTACTCACATTCATAAATACTGTGTCAGAAACACGTGTTCACGGCTCATCAGTTTGGTTTTAAAATGTCGAAAAGCTACCTCGTGGACGCTACATGTCGAATTATGGACGTATACATGTCGGTACGTGCTTCGAACAGGAAGGCCGCGCAATGGAAATGAGAATGTCGCATTTCCCACATATTTTCAGTTTCTCAAAGATATTAACGTATGAAACATGTTACGTCCTGATTATTGAGAAAAATTGGAAAGTTGGAATAGATTTTTATTTCATAAAATCTACCGTAACAATGTTTATTTTTTCCCTTTAGGTTTTATGACTTGAACTGTTGAATATATTTCCCTCCTACTCCGAATTACTTTTCAGCACAAGTTTTTTTTTATAATTTTATTAATAGCATTCCGGTCTTGAGCTTGGCGGCGCTTTATGCTTGTGGCAGCCGTGCGGTAGAGCGAAATCAAAGTTTATTTCACTTGCCTAGTAGTCCAGTTGTGACGTAGTATTTTTTTGTGAAAATAACCCAAGACCGATTTTCTGATAGGATTTATCAGGGGTTTATTATAAGTGAAACCAAGATAGTTCAGTGAAGCGGAAAGAGTGGAGCAGTGTTTGTTGGCCACCATCTTGAAAAACGCTTTTTGCGAATATTGAACACTTGATCCGACGAAGAAAACAAATTAATTATCATTTATAGTAAAAGGAATAATCTAATGTTTTTATTTTGAACATACTTTGTTAAATTTTTTTAGGTAAATTGCGCTATACAATTGTTACTTTCTGGAGAAAAGTAAAATCTTTACAGCACAATTATTCAACCGAAATTATATCACAAAAGAATATTGTTAACAAACTGAAATACATTTATCAAGATGACCCACACGCCTGCGCACCTCACCGACCTGGTTTTATATCCATAATGGACCCACTAAGAAATTCCAATCAGAAGATTGCTGTAATGGTTTAATATATTTTGAAACTCTCTTTTCGTTCAGTCGACTATAGCTACATCAGCGCGCAGCAATAAACTGCTACGTTCACACATTTTCCTTTCAATTGACCGCTTCAGGAATACGATTATGGAATTGTTTAGTGTTTCACGATCTTTGATTATTCAGTCTTCGGTTAAATTAAATTCTTGTGTTTACCTGTTTCACTTGTTAGTGTGTTAAAATATTAATTTATTTATTAGAGTCTTAAGTTCTAAGTCATAACCTCTGTACCTGGGACTTCGTTGCATGTCCATGCCATTGGGATCCGGCGATCAAATACGTCGATTTCATTCTTAGATAACAAAAATAGTGTTGACCACCATTAGGATCATTCAAATTGAACTTCAATTTTGTTGGTAATTCTCTTTTCCTCGTTTTATAAAATTATTTATTGTCGGAGGACTCCCATCAAGGTTTGCACAAGTTTTCTTCTATTAATATTAGCCTAATGATTTCCGTATCTATTTTATCTAATTACTTGTCTTTTCTATTTAGTTATTGCTTTAAATTTTCATCGTAGTATATTATTATGCTAGAATTAAAGTTGATAACTGTTGCTGGACGTTATATATGGAACATATATGTTATTTCTTTGTTTCGTGGGTACCCATTATATTATACTGAATTAACTTTTGTCTCACGATTAAGTTTTTTTAACACGTTACTGGCAAATACTTTATGCATCATGTTCAGGTTATTTCTTTTATCTGGAGATAATTTTTTAGATGGAATCAGGCATTATTGCCAAAAACTATTACATATTTATAACGGAACGAAGTCCTAAATTTATGGAAATATTTAATATTTTTAGTCTTACGTATATTAAGTGTACCAGATACTATATTCTTAGAATCTTATTTTTTACTTGTCACAAAATGTTATTTGTATAATTTTCACTTCAACACCCAGAATTAGAAGAATTGTACGGCGCGCGGACGTGACCCAATTGAAATATGAAACGAATATTCTGCAATGGCGTCCGAGCCCTTTGTCACGTTGCACATTTCGACTAAACGCTTGTCACTGATTTCCGCTTCATGTGAAATTTCTTAAAAATTATATAGAGATAGGGCAGAGTGTATACACGATTCGTGCAAGTACAAGTTTCGTTCAAAACATAGGTTTCGGGTTGATTTTCACCTATGTTAGAAATGTTATCAGTATTATATAATGACTTACTAATAATCATTTTCCGTCAAAGCTTCGTTTCATACGAAACTTCGATAGAAAATGACTAAAACTATGCATTACAAAAATAAATGTAATAAATTAGCAAATCACAATCACTCAAAAATTTCGCCATTAGGATCAGAGCCCTTTGTCACGTTGAACATTTCGACTAAGCGCTTGAAACTGATTTCCTCTTCATGCGCAATTTCATCAAAATTATATAAAGACAGGGCAAAGTGTATACACGATTCGTGTTAGAAGGTAAAGACATAAGCTTCGGGTTGATTTTCGCCTACGTTAGAAATGTTATTAGATTTATTAATAGTCATTTTCTATCAAAGCTTCCTATCATATGAAACTTTGCTGGAAAATGACTAAAACTATGCATTAAAACATAATAAATCAATAAATCTGAAAGTCCCAAAATTTATGCAATAGTTTTATTTTTGATTTCCGGCAACATAATCACATTTTTAAACACTGTTTAAAACATTATCTGGATGAATTTGAAGATTTGAGAGTGAGTGGTTCAGTTCAAATATCCTTCCTTTTTTCTTCAACATTTTTAATAATCTCGGTATTTTTTAATATTTTCAGTCCAGGTGAGGGTGCCCAATTTGATGAGTCAAGTTTTCCCACCTTCAAATCTAGAGTTTGAATATTTAAAACAATAGTGTAGCGCTGGGACTTTCTATTAGCGTACAACACTTGTAGAAAGACTTCGCGACTCTTTTCTTGGATTACATTGCAGGAATAATCTTATTTTTTGAAATCGTAGTATAGCAGTTGGTAGTGACCGTGAGTTTTCTTTTTCTGAGAATATTTTCCCCTGAATGTGAAGGTTAGCATGACTGTTTCTTAAGAAAATGTTGTTTTACCTTTAGTGAGAAGAGAGGAGAGCTCACAAAAAGGTAATGGATGGATGATTCTTTTACATTTTCATCTCGAAGTTGACTAATGTCAATTTGAGTACATTGAATAACACAAAATGAAAAAAACATCACAGAATAACAGACCTATGAAATTGATAATTTTAGTTTAGGTTCTTTTACAATAAATAACTTTTGTTTTAATTCCGAAATTGACCAATGTTAATATAAGTACATTGAATAATACAAAATGAAAAAAAAACATCACAGATTAACAGACCCATGAAATTGATAATTTTTTTTAACTTTTGTTTTAATTCCGAAATTGACCAATGTCAATATAAGTACATTGAATAACACAAAATGAAAAAAAACATCACAGATTAACAGACCTATGAAATTGATAATTTTAGTTTAGGTTCTTTTACAATAAATAACTTTTGTTTTAATTCCGAAATTGACCAATGTCAATATAAGTACATTGAATAACACAAAATGAAAAAAAACATCACAGATTAACAGACCCATGAAATTGATAATTTTAGTTTAGGTTCTTTTACAATAAATAACTTTTGTTTTAATTCCGAAATTGACCAATGTCAATATAAGTACATTGAATAACACAAAATGAAAAAAAAAACATCACAGATTAACAGACCCATGAAATTGATAATTTTAGTTTAGGTTCTTTTACAATAAATAACTTTTGTTTTAATTCCGAAATTGACCAATGTCAATATAAGTACATTGAATAACACAAAATGAAAAAAAACATCACAGATTAACAGACCTATGAAATTGATAATTTTAGTTTAGGTTCTTTTACAATAAATAACTTTTGTTTTAATTCCGAAATTGACCAATGTCAATATAAGTACATTGAATAACACAAAATGAAAAAAAACATCACAGATTAACAGACCCATGAAATTGATAATTTTAGTTCAGGTTCTTTTACAATAAATAACTTTTGTTTTAATTCCGAAATTGACCAATGTCAATATAAGTACATTGAATAACACAAAATGAAAAAAAACATCACAGATTAACAGACCTATGAAATTGATAATTTTAGTTTAGGTTCTTTTATAATAAATTTTATAATAATTTTGGTTTTGATGATTTTTGGACACATCTTTTGAAATGCACGATTTTCCGCACAACATTCGTTTTCACAATCAGTTGTTAGCTTTGTTTGCTGTGTTTGGATTTTACTTTGATTTTACAATATGGTTCGGTCAAATATTCGCATTATTTTTAATATGAGTTTCCTCATGGGAGCGGCGGGATGCATAGATCAACAACAAAAACGATTATTATACAAAGACGTTTTAAGTTCAATTATTTTGAAAATTCAGACCTACAGATGGGACTGTCGAATGAGTTACGTTGGCGTTACGAAACTAATGTTGATAATGATAAACTGAATGTGATGATGTAAGTGATCTCTCTTGAACTATGGTTGAGTAAGCGGTATGGTTCGATATAATTTAGAAAAGTATATTGAGACATGTGCATAAAAACGGTAAAATAATCTATTTCATCTTCGGTAAAACAATCAACTTCTTCATCATCTCAAAATGAATATTTAATTCTGAAACAAATGCAAATGAGATATGCACGTTGAATCATACTCACCCTGTTTAATAGACACAAAAATAAAGAGATTTTGGATGGAATGAATAACTACTTGTAGCGAAAAGTGCATCCTGCACGACAACTCTAAATATTAGTTGAAATGAATGGATTCATTTCTTCAAGCAAAACTGTGCCCGAACCAGAAGATTAACCAGAAGAATAGTTACGTTCTGATAGTCTTATACCATCATTACAGGTTCATGCGACACAATAGTTATGAAAGATATTTAAGGATTGCTGAAAATGGTGGAAAAACTCGCAATGAAACAAGTGCAGTCTTATCATTTGTCCTACTCTACTGTTACGGTACAGTAATACATATAATCACTACGGCTTAATAGATCCTTTTTAAGTTGCAAGAGTTAAAACTTTAAGCCCGCTGTCTCTCTTCGTATTTACTGAAACTTGCACCGACTGATCTCCACTTTTTTCTGGATTTTTTAAAAGGTCATAGAATAATTCACACGAGGCGGTGGGAACTTCCTTCGATTGACGAAAATAAAAGATTTCGTACAATATTTTTGTTCTCAATTCTTTAGTATTGAAGTTAAGATGTTACATAAAGGTTAAACAATTATTTTCAACCATTTTTTATTTTTAATATTCATAAAATAAAAACTGAATGAAATATCTGAAGTGGCAAAAATTTAATTTCGTGGCTTTCTAATTGTTACGCTTTATGGAGTACTGTTACCACTTTTTACGTTTGAAACACATAACATATCCCATTTTATTATAGCCCCTATTATTAAAAAGGCATATAACTAAATTAAACCATAAATAAACATCTCTGACTCTAGGTAAACTGTAGAAAAATGCATAGCTATAACTTCAGTAGCTAACCATAGTAAACAGACTAACCGAAAGCTGTCAGATGTTTAGCCTGCGCTCTACACCTGACAGTTCTCAGTTTCTACATTTTCGTATGACGAGACCATGTGCCAGGTTGCAAACAAGTTTTATGTGTATATTGACTGAAGTTAGGTTAGTATAACTCTTAAAGCACCAATGCAGATTAGGTTCCGAAAGATATATTTTATGTCCTTTAAGAGCGCATGTTGAATAACTAAAATATTTATATAAGAATAAAATAACTGTCAAAAATGTTACAAGTGTGTTATATATTATTTACTCTAACTATACAGACATTTAGATTTTTTTAAAAGTTTTCAAAGACTACATAAATATTAGTGTACAGCTCGTTGTTAATGGTATATAATAAGTCGGCTTCTTTATTTATTTACGGACTTTATTGTATCTAATTGATACATATGGCAAGCTTATTGTACGAGAGCAATCTCTTACAGCTAACCTTTAGTTTCCTGGGTACCAAATAAAATATTATAATTAATACAATTTTCTCGTACCTTGTCTAGTTCTCGAGACATATTACTTCAAGATTAAAGACTTTTTAAAATATTTTCCATTTACAGAATCCACTTTGTTGTAGTTTTATTATATTTGGATAAAATAATGCTATATTTAGAGAAAATAAAGTATAAAATTATTATAAGTATAAATTATACTTAGTTAGATAAATTAAAATATATTTTTTAAATTACAATTAACTTAAAATTCAATTCATTGAGACTTTTCCTTTAGATTTATTAAAATTATTTTAAAAAAGAAATTTCAATTAATTGATTTTTAGATTAATGGTAAATTAGTAAATACGTTTTAAATTTTGCATGTTATATAAAAGTTTATAGATTCCTGTACTACAGTCATATATATTTCGTAGTCCATTTTGGTCCATTCAAATATGCACGTAGCAAGAAACGTAAGCAGTAATTCACACACATGCACATTGTTTTTTTTTGAAATTGTGAATGACATAGAAAAGATGAGATCTGAGTAATTGTGTGTCAAGAGCTCACTCAATTTAGTTTTTCCTCATTACTAGACCAAGGTTAATTTCATGATATACATCAGAAATATATTCTCATATAAGTCATCTTTACCGCAAGGAGTTTAATTGCGGTCATCTAATTAAATATCAAACATATTACATAGGTTTTCATTTAATATAGTCTATATCTTAATAGACGGTTACATCATTTGTGAAATGAATGTTTTTGATAGTTTGTGATCTAAGCCTAAAATTGAATGGGGAATATCTTAAACAGTGTCTGTTCCGATATGATCAATGAATTTAGGTCAATCAAACTTCAGTTGTATTGAGAGTATTAAGGTAGGAGGTATTCTGTTTATGATAATGAAATATTCAAACATAATTATGATTATTTTTCCGAAAAAAAAATTTACAATTTCAACGTTTTATCTTTTCTAGAGGAATACGATAAAAAGTTCTGGCTACTATGTGTTCTTTAATATCTGTGAAGCTATAATTAATGAATTCAAAGAAAAATTATATTTTCACGATTTCATTAATTTAAATATTGAACAAGTTCTACGTTGCTTAATTTTAATGTTCTAAAAATACTGGTGGCGCTTTTCGTGACTATTCCATTGTTTGATTCACTTCCAAAATAATAAGCATCAAGCTGGTTTAGAAAGTCTTTCAAGTACTTTTACTATGAGAATTCTGTATACATTTAGGAACACAAATACGTTTGAGAAGTATTTCCATTAAAAAATTTAGAAATCTTAATATTATTTTTGCCAAATGAATAAATTGCCTAGTGTAATGGCTTAAAATATCATGAATCTTCCAAAAAACATTTAGATTTAGAATCATTATTATTGTCTTTCAGTAAATTGCAGGTATGCTTTTAGTACCGCTGTTTTTTCAAAATTTTGATTTTAGCAGTTTAGAGATTTGGAGGTTTGTCATTAAGCAAACTTTCTACGTCGAGCGGTTTTCGAAAAAAAAAACTTAAGAACTCGCTGACAGATGAAAATATGAATTATCTTATAAGGGTTCTGTATTTTCCTTTTGAGACAAGAAACCATAAAAACGTCATATTTTTCAAAATTATGTTTCTTTTTGACGTCTTTAGATATTTGCAGCTTTTATAAAAAAAAAATATGTGCACAGGGAATGCAAAGAGAATATAGCGATTATTTTAAAAAGTTTTCACTTAATAATGTTAATACAAGTTAGCAAATTTTTTAAAAATATGTAATTGTTTAAAAATCGGTAATTGCAACCTACGATAAAATGTGCAATAATTAAGTATTTAACTAATTTTTTTATTTCATTAATCATAATTTCCAGGGATAAGCTGATGAAAAGTGAAAAATCTTTTTAATAATCTTAAAAATTGACTGAGTTATAAAAGTTTAAATTTAATCTTTAGAGAAGGACGGCAATACTGCGTTGTGAGATCATTTTTAATATTGCACATTATATTCTACGAGAGGAAAAGAGACAAGGATATACCCAACTCTATCTGTATCTTCAAATTTAGAAGCCTACAACTGGCTTATTTTTCAATCAATTTTTGAATTTTTTTCAAGGCTGGTTTTTAATTAACTTATATTCCACAATATTCTACGAAAAATATGAAAATTTAGAATGAGTCAACTACCGTATTATTAAAAGCTTCAGAAGAAATTATGGAGTAAAGATATCAATATCTAGTTCCGACAATAGTCGAGATTTTGGCGCGTCCCATGCATCTGACAGCTTTCGAACACGCTCGTTTTGGCGCGAACGAATGGACCGCCCGCCATGTTGCATGCATGTTTTATGGATGTGCAATTAATCATGGCACATGCCGGCTGTCGTCGAATAAATGGCCTGCGAGGAAATTGGCTTATATTTTTCTAGGTTAAACGGCTGCTTGACCTATTACCGATTTGTCGTCACAGTAAATAATAAAATACGTATTGTTTATTGGTCCGGTAAATTGAAAGTAAAGTTGCCAGGTTACATATTTTATAGTGAGGATTATAGAGACAAAATTAAGAAGATGGACTTTTTATTTTTTAAAATTATGTATTTTCACATCAGCATTATGCTTATACTGAGAACTAAGTAATATGAAATATGTGTCATTTCAGGATGAAAAACGATTAATTAAAAGAAATCGTAACTCAACTTGAACGTAATGAAAACGAATAAATTTATTTAAATCCAGGTAAGAAACATTTTTGAAGTACAACTTCTTTAGGCACGACTTGGGAGTAAGTCAGATTTTTTTTTCGAACGGTAATAATGTTCAGTAAAGTTTATAGTTTACAGTTTCCTGTATTTGAAAGCATCGACTAAGTATAAAATTTCGTGAGTATATGTGTTATATACACATATACACTTGAATTTATTTCTATTGTATTTTTATAAAATTTAATAATAATGATTATTGTTAGATAGTGTATACTAGCGAGGTGGTTCCTTATGTATATAGCGATGGTCTGGTGATGAGATTCAGAACTGAAAAATGAAACTCCTTAACGGATGGTAATAAATCGACCGTGAATCAAGATATTTGCTACTGAGGGTTGTTACTTTGTAAAATAACTTCACCATCGACCAGGTCAGGGTCTGATGATGAGTTTTGGAGATGAACATTGGAACTCCTTAACGGATGGTAGTAAATTCACCGTGATTCAAGATATTTGCTACTGATAGTTACTTTGCAAAATGACTACTCCATTGATCACATAATACCTGCCACACCCGTCAAAGAAGTTTCACTTCAACTGCACGTAAATAAGTTAATAATAGAACAAAAATAAATAAAACTAGATAGTTTGTACGCATAAGTAGCAAATCAATAAATGTTAAACCGATTGTTAAAAAGTTAAAACGATTGTCAATACATGGTATTGTTTTAAGTAATTGTTATCAGGCACGTTAGTTAAACAGATTGTCAACAGATGGCGCTTAAACGCCTTTGAGGGAAAATAAAACAAAAATTTAAAAAAATTAATTACAAAATTAATTTTCAATTGTTTGTCTATTTTTCGTCAATAGCGGGGAATATAAGCTTTAAAATTATTTCTGAATAATTAATTTTGATAAAGAATTAAGGATGATATGGCGTTGCCAAAAAACAACCTTGAGCAATTTGACACTTGACTGAGACATAATACTGATACACGAAATGCGCATACCATTTCTGGTTACGGAATGGTGATATGCAAGAGTTAGGTGTATAATAATTATTTTTAAGCTTATTTTACCACATTAGGCATATATAAACATTACATATGTATGAAAGAAATTATAACAATAAAATTACATATATAATATATTAACATTAACTGTCCATGTAAAGACCTGCCGTCTTGTATATACTATATTACAAATACGCGAATAAAGTTGCTTAATCATATAATGATGTGATAAATGCTTTTACTTACAGGAAATTTTGAGTTTATCCAGTACAATGATACTGTAACCTCAACGCATACAATATAATCTCATACACGATAAATAACTAATTTACCTAAACTTATTAAAAGTTTTCTTCACATAGAGCAAGACTAATAAGGAAAACCTCTGTAAAGAAAACCCATTTCACAAACTCCAATCTTTTTCAAACTTTAATCTCCATAGTTTGCGTAGACGGCTCTTAACGTAATATTGAGGCGGTAGTCACTTAATCTCCAATTACTAAATCCATTTTTGTTGCGAACTCGACGTTGCTTGATGAATATTAAAAGTTTGAAAACAAATTGGGGATTCTGACGGGCGCGACTAACTGGGCGCAACTTCGGCCAAGTGAGGCGCTTAGGGCTGTTTAGGGGGCTGTTAACGACCTACGGAGGGCGACTCCGTATTTTAATAAACAAGCAAGGGGATAAGTTTCGACTTTGAGACGAGAGGAATTTGGTACGCTATTCTATCATGGAAGCGTTCGATGAAAATTTCTGCTCGTAGAATTGATAATAAGACCTACTTGAAGTAAAAGTTCTTGTGAAAAATTCAGTAATTGTTATTTTCAATTCCGATGAACAAGTGAAGAGGAAAGATTCTGCTTCAATTTTTTGTTTTTAGGTCCTTATTTAAGTTTGGATAAATATGTTTTAATATTTTTGGGTAGCAAGCAAAACAATTTATATATTTATTTAGCAATGACCTGTATATCATTTCATCACTAAAAATATGTTTGCTGGCACCGAGAGAAACCATTTTCTTTGATAATTGTCACTTATTTGAGAGTGAACCGATCTTTGGGACAGAGCTTCAAAGCTTCAGATCATTATGTATGACCTGAACTTTACGGGACTTCTGGCTAGTGTTGATAAAGAGTAAGAAATGATGAGGCTTCTGGGAGCGAAGTTTCTTGGTGAGCCTGGGAACAGAGCTTCGTAATGCTAAGGTGATGCTCTGAGAGCCGGACTGTGTCATATGTTAATGTGAGAATCATGAGAGCGGTGTTATGCAAGCGTCAGTGCTAGTATAACAACTCACTAAATGCGTTCTACAAAAAAATGGCAGTCCTAAATTTCTTATTGCTAAGGGATAATTTTTAACCCTCTTGTGTGGAACGTTTGACGATTAGATACGGGACTTCTT
The DNA here is from genome assembly GCA_039881145.1 of Druceiella hillmani. Classification (NCBI taxonomy): domain Eukaryota; kingdom Metazoa; phylum Arthropoda; class Insecta; order Lepidoptera; family Hepialidae; genus Druceiella; species Druceiella hillmani. The sequence continues at coordinate 16,019,767 of JAYKKI010000035.1, forward strand.
TGCATGAGGTAGTTACGGACAGGAGGAGTTCTGAGGCGACTTGAGTGGCGAATAGCATCTAAAGAAAAGAAAATATTTTTAGGATTGACGTTCCAATTAACTACTTTGTTCAAGAGGGGTACTGTAATTTAAAAAAATTCCCCTGAACAGCTGTGCCGTCAAAGGGGTTCATATTAAAATTCTCCAATTTCTCTATAAAAAACTTACTTACGACGGACACGTACATCGTCCGTGAAAGCTAAACCAAAAGTGTTACACCAATTAGTTCCACAGATGTCGGCATTTCCGTATTCGCTATACAAGATTATTTTTTTTCATGGTTCGGTGCATTGGAATCGAAGTTCGGCAATAAACTAACCTGCCAGCATAAAGGTGGGTTTATTTTATTTTCGTAAAATAATATTGGTTTATTACTTAAATTTAGACGTCAAAGCTATGAAAATGGTGTTTTCGGGAGAAATTGCAAAATCGTTTTCTTCATCTGACGAATTTAAATAAGTTGTATCATCAAGATATCCTTTTTCACATTCTTCCTTGACCCACATCTAGAATGTTTAAAAATAAAATAGTTCTAATTTAAAATGATTCTTTATTATATAAAACAAAACAGTATCCTTTTTCCCTAGCAGTTTTTGTTCAAATTTAATTTTTATCATAGAAATCTTTAGCGACCTCGTTTCATTGAACAGAACAGAAAATCTCGATTCGAGTAATTTAGTATTATTTATTTCATAAGTTACCATCCTCAACGTTCAATACGAGTTCAAGTATTTTCCTTACATTCACATTTCCACATTTGACCGTAAAATAAGATACAGAAATTATAGCAAAAGTCCATACATAACTTTAACAATCTCATCTGTAAAACACTCAATAGAACAGTAAAAAAAAACAATCAAGAATGCTCTTATAAAATACAAGCGATTATCAAATAATGACATCCAAAGGTAAGTACTGTAGGATAATTGTAATCGTTTTAAGGAGATGACGTAAAATAGGATTTAGAACCACCAACACAATTATTTGAAAACAACCGTGTTCGCTACTTAAAAAAAAATTGAAATAATGAATGGAAGTTTATAACTAATCCAGGGTTTTGCTAGTGCACTATGTATTGCGTTCTGTTTAATTTCATTAAAAAAACGCTTTATGATGATGAAGGGTTCTGCTACTGAAACGTAAGTGGCGCCCGAGGGAATTGGTTTTCTCACTGCACCATAGATCAAAGAGTAAAGTAATTACATGGTTTCGAACAGGAACATTTTATATTCCACTGTATTTGAATACATATTTCACCTGCATTAGGTATACAAATATGGGCTATGCAACGAGTACATGCAGACATGTTCCACGTAATCCGATACCAATATCATCATAACTTGGAACTGCTTGAGATATCACAATGAAAACAATCAAGTTAGTTACAGGGTTACTATTTATATCTCGTGCAAAATTTATATTTTTAGCAGTTAAATCCATTCGTAGAGACAGACAGAAAATGGGAGACAGACAATTCAATTTTATTTATCTGTCTTGATACGAAAGAATGCACGGCTAACGCCAATTCTGTCAGATATGAAGCTAGCCAGATTAGACCACGACCGAAAAATATCGTTCGACCAGTATTAAGTCCATTTAGCTATATGTGCAGAGTTATACACGACTAGATGTATGGTATTCGGTGACAAAATTTCTGACCGCCAAATAGATAATAATTATGTGACCTCTATCCAACACGTTCATCACTTAAAACATACTTCAATACAGTTAATCATAGTTATGTCTCATCATTTATGATGCGGCTAATAATAACACTATTTGAATTTGTAATATGCCTAAAATTATTATTGAAACGTTGTCACGACCGTAATATGACAGGTTTATATTTGGAGCGTTGTACGTGTGCAGTCTGTTTTTAGTCTATGGTTATGGAATTTGACAATGAGTACTTTTGACAATGAGAATGAGTTGGCAACGGCGGTTGTGATATAAATAATTTCATAAATGAAACAAGCGTCAGATCTGTGAAAATTACGTTTCGTACTACGCGTATAGCTTAGATAAAGATTACTTTTGGTAAAGGTTATGTTTGGAGTTTTCAATCAATGTTCAAAATCGAATGGCTATTTAAAAAAAAATGTTTACGAGATAACATCGAGCGCTTAGAAGCTATGAATTGTTTCTTTGCATCGCTCGCACGCGAAGCTTTTTAATTTCGTATCTTTATGAAATTTAACTTTCAAACTTTTTTTTTAAACGAATCACACAAATTTGAAAACAAGAAGTTCTGAGAAAACAAAGAGATACACGTTTTTTGATTTACCATGTATTGTAATTATACATCACAGACAGGGAGTCACAAAAAAAGAATGCATTAACAAAAATAGTATTTATATCCGTTTACCATTACAAAACGTGAAAGGTAATGTAATAAAATCGAAGTCAGACGATAATAATAAAGCTATGGCATCATAAAACCTCTACAACTGTCTGCTATCAGTTAAACTAGTTATTATGATCGTTCGCGAAGACGGGTTTAACCTTTAACAAGCTGCCATTCAAACGTCACTGGTACTCGAATGGCAAGTGGTACTAGCTTCCACTAGCTTGAAATTAAAAAAGAAATCAATTTGACATTTCGTTGCTCACTCAGTGTATGGTGCTTAGCCACGTTTTGACATCTCAGTTACAGTTTTCGGCGTGATTATTCATAACCGTACTCATACCCGCGGAGAGTACGTCCAGAGCTATATACTTTATAATAGTAAAATGTGAGCAAAATTAGTAGAAATTAACCCATTTTAATTCTTTACAATTTACTTAAATACCTTACCCTTTTAGAATGAGGCGAGCTGACGGAAAAAGTCACGGAACAAGCACTTTTCTGAAAAGAAATCTTTCGCTTTTTCCTTTGTTTAATTGAACGAAAACTTGTACTAAATTATTTTGGATAGTCGCTTATAGTATATTTTATAATATTTTTTAATTCTTTATCCATATCGTCAAACATATAATTTGAAACAAAAATTACACAACCCGTAAAACATAACATTACGTCATCATTACATTGGACGGGTTAAGCATATGTTTTACCGTCCAACAACCATTTTAACATATTTAAACAAAAATACTTATAATTTAACTCTTCAGATACTTTATGAAATCCTAACTTAAATCCTTGCATAAAAAATTACTCCTACCCGGATAATAAACAAAACACAATTTTTTTATCAATAATAATTTAATAAGTAGTTTTTGTAACATGAATATAATACCTAAATATATTCAAGCATGATTCCTATCAGCAGTCCTGATAGGAATCATAAATTCCAACAATTCGCCCAAAGGACGAACGTAATTCTTATTATTATTTGCAATTGGGTATTTGGCTAAATTTTTTTTATTTCATTAATCATAATTTCAAGGTAAAGGCTGATGAAGAGTGAAAATTGTTTTTAATAATCTTAAAAATTGACCGAGTTATAAAAGTTTAAATTTAACCTTTACAGAAGGACGCCAATGTTGTGTTGTGAGGTCATTTTTAATATTGCACGTTATATTCTTTGAGAGGAAAAGAGACAGGGTTATACACAACTCTATCCGTATCTTCAAATTTAGAAGCCTACATCTGGCTTATTTTTCGATCAATTTTTGAATTTTTTTCAAGGCTGGTTTTTCATTAACTTATATTTCACAATATTCTACGAAAAATATCAAAATTTAGAATGTTACAGAATTCTTTGTTTACTCCTAGAATAATATCTGTAAATATAATTATTAGGAATTTCAAGAAAAATCTATTTAATAAATTCAGCTTCACCAGTAATTAAAAGTGTAAAGTAATTATATGTGCTGTATGAACATTAAAAACACAAAACGTAATTTCAAACCATCCCCATCATCATTTGTATCAATCTTCAATTGCGAAGGAATAGCTGAGGTATTTCTCGGAGGTAGCTGACGAAACTGCTAACTAAAACTAAATATTCCTAATAACATAAGTTATTTTATTAATTATAAATTGTTTATACATATTCGTAAAATAACAATCAAAGTGGTTTCATAATTAAAAATTCTCCAATTGCTAAAACCAACTTCATGATACTGTTTGTCATCAGCAGACGTTCGATAACTCCATTCAAAACTTTAAATTACTTATGATTCAACAACCTCTTATGATAATACACCATAAAGGGTGTCGGCACACTCTAATATCTAATATTCTTTCTTGTAACGAAGAATTTGTTATAGTTTTTCGATTTAATTACCTTTTTTGTCATTAACTAAATCTACGAAAAAAATACCAATGGATCAATTATAATATGCAAGGATAACGTTAAGAAAATAACATTGAGGCTTTAAAATAATTACAAGGGATTTCTATTGAGAATTTGAAATTCTCTTGTTTCACTGCAGGATTCTAAAAATAGCAAAACTTTTTCACCATTTTTATGATATCTTACCCAAAGGATCAAGGTTCTAATAGCGCAGTCTTTCCGTCCGTCTGACAGAAGCATCTAGCTCTGAACTAAATAAGTCGTGGACTTCAATTTTATTGGCTTTTACTGTTCGTAATTCTTTAATCCAAAGCTGAAAATTATTTCAGTATTTAAAATTATGTGCGATTCAATTTAAAGGGGGTACCCAAACATGCTATGGTTAAATTGAAAAAAATAATTTTCTACTGTTTCAATTATTTTGTATTTTAATTAAAAATACCAAGGTTACATTCAACTCTAACAGTTATAAAGTTATGAATAATACAAATATAAGTTTTTTTATTAATCGTGATTTTCTACAATGTCACTTTAAAATATCGTGTCAATAAGGAAATATTGTATAAATATCGCAACATTTAAATTAAATAACATGTATCTATTGCATCGAAATGTATGTGATTTTAAGTAAAGTAGATACGAATTCTGCATAACACGAGTCCGACGCGTACTTAGCCGGTTTTTTAACACTAAGATGGTATAAGGTATATCTTAATCATTGCATGGAAATCTGAATAAAATCGAGCAATCATGTCAAAAGCAACAGATAGACTCTTTTAATTGCGAATTTACGAATCTGAATTTGCTTCAGTCGTAAGGTTTCATGTTTTTTCTTATGTAACTTATCACTTATCTTTATTTTATGTATTGGACATTTTTTGTTCATTTATAGAGAATATTTTTCCCATTATACTATTAGATTGTACGATTAAATTGGTTTAAGTCCACACTAAAATATTTCTGAATTTCTTTTTATAACAGTTGTCAGAATGTCTTTTTATAACAGTTGTCTGGAATTTATTATGATATTGTGTCATATTGGAAATTCCAATTTTATGGTTATGCATATTAGGTTTTTATGAAGCTGTCATATTTTATAGATTAACAGAAATAATAAAGATTATGTGAAAAGTTTTTATTAATCAGTCGAAGTATAAACCCATTGTCGATGTACGTTTGCTCTTTTATTGATAGTTAGTTGGTTGTTATTGCCGATAAAAATGTCTGCTGAACGAGAATCGTCGAGTGTGTCGAGGGATGTTTCTATCGCCATTTGAAATTTGAATTCTCTTGTAAAATTTGCTCCGATTTTGAAAAAATTAAAATCAGTTGGTGCTAGATCCAGTGAACGCGGCGGATGATGGATGGTTTTCAACACTTAGTGGTCTTCTTGTTGCTATACTCTTGACTTGCCAGCACTGATGCTTATACAGCATAGCTCGCAAGTTTTTCATATTAACATGATGACACATATACAATTCCGTTTCCACAGTCTCATCTTCCCATAACAAAATTCTGATCCCAGATGCTCCAGAAACATACGTTCTCAGATTTATCATCATTTTTAATCTTTATAAACGTTAGACACGAATCCAGAATTTTAGTCCACGTCAATCGTCATCCATTTTAAATGTTAAAGTTTAGTTCAGTCTTCTAATGTTTTATAATAATATAAATACGTAAATTGGAATTAATTAAAAAAATTATATTTGATTAGAGTGATCATTGAAGATTATTACAACGGCATCTAGTAGCATATGAGGTAATACGTGTGCGGCTATTAGTTAACTCACTCTGCCTCTCTGGGAATTTCAATAACTAATAGCGAGAGAGAGAAAGAGAGAGAGGGAGGGGGAGATTTTTTTTACATTAATAGGAATCTTTTACGAATACTTTATAAACATTATAAACACATTTTACGAGAAAAGATACGTTTACTGCTAATCGTCTTTATGGATATGGTATTGTTTCTTATTTATATACATCGTTTGTATTTGCCATCTGAATAGTTTTAGTCCAAAAATGGTTGTGATCGAGATATGGATCGCATAGAGCTTCATAAAAACCTATGAACCATATTTTAAATTCACGTGTTTTGTTCGTGCTCAAATAAACGGGAACTGAAACTTAATGTTAGCAAGTACAATATGAAGTTTTGACACACGTTTTTGACACGTATTTCTTTTGGTAATAGAATATGCGATTTTTTGTTTTATATACATTTTTATTTTAGGTGGTTGAATTAATTTCCGAAATAGACAAAATTTACAGTTGGCACTGACATCCAGTTCAACTTACGGTAGACACATAATAATTAATAGTTTTTATTGCACGTTCATCTTATCATATATTAGTATCAAATATTATTAAATATATTGGATTAATTGGACATCGGTTTTCTGCGACACAGTGTCTCAAAGTAATTAGCTTGTATGCGTTTCACATAAAGTCAACTTGTACGACAAACTTCATGTATATCTGATATGTTGACTTAGCAGCAGAAAGGTTATATTAATTTACTGCACGAGTCTGATGGATTACTTTTAATTCATATTGAACATTTCCAGTTCAGTGTGAACGTAGTTGGACGTAGGTGAAAGTACGACAAAATGTTTTTGACTTTGAAAAAATAACTTGTGGTAGAATATTAACGACTAGCAGTTAACCTTAAATAAAAAACATAGACAAATGCCCGGCTAGCAGTCATTTTACCTGAACATATTTTGTGTGTATTGGAATTACCGATCACATAGTCAGCTGCACATAGCTAAAGAAGCTATTTGTTATATTATTCACAAACACAAATTATGGTAGAATTGATTGAAAGGAACGATTAATTTTGGAAGAAAAACATGGAAAGTAAATTGGTTAGCTTATATAAAGGTAGGAGTTAATTAATGCATGGCAACTAAGGTCAATGGACTTAAAAAATCCATAATATATCCTGAAAAGTAAGAAATTATATCTAAATAATAACAATAAGGTGTGTAGCACTCTTTTTGATACGAGCACAACATAAAAAATGCTTCGTCTAGCATAGTCATTTTATCTGAACACATTCTATGTGTGTTAAGGCTAATAGAAATTGATTTGGGAATAATTCAGGTAAATCTGAGATGAATTAACGCTTTTTTAAAAGAAATACACTCAGTGTTGCTGAAATTGCGATTATGGCAGTTTTACATTCAGTGACTTAGTGATATTTACTTAGTGGAAATGTTGCAATAGTTACGTCACTATGATTTTTTGTCTAGACTATCACTATATCCTAAGGTAGTTTTTAAGATTACGAGCGAATTGTGATTTTTTTAAATGTACGAATTTCTTTGTTCAAGAGAAAAAAAATAACATAAAGTTTCAAATAAAAACAGAAGCTAATAATAAGCACAACAATTGTATTCTTCTTGCTACATGATTACCCTACTCCCATGCTAAATATCATACGATTACGAATAGTTTTCGAACAAAAATGATTTAAGTGATAGGAATTAAGATTTTTCAAAAAAGTGCATAAAGTCATAATTCTTTAACTATTGATTTTCGCGAAAATAATATTTTTTTTAAATGATTTATCACAATGTTACATCCTAAAAAAAATTTGGAAAATCTTAAATAGGTCAGCCTGTATAATATCGAACATAACAATATTTGTACTATAATACTATTACTCTAAAAGTAACGAACAATGTCGAACTATCTGAAAATGCTACAGATAGAAATCGTTACTAGGTGAGTTGGGGAGACCATGCGACTTCCATATAGAATTTGCACCGTCATTTTCACCAACAATTGCGTAAGGTTCATTGGCATTTTGCCAAATTTCTCACAGAGGCTCGACACGTGCTAGTGATGTCATTATGTAAGAAGTTAGGTCAAGGAAAATATTTACTCTAGCACGGGAAGAATAACAAGAAACGTCTTGAGAACTAAATGTTTACTACAAATTATTAGGTCATTTATTAAAGAAGTTTTCACACTCTGCACTCTGTAATACATTATCTTTGATTTGCTTTAAGATTAGGCGCGCACGATCGATAAAAGTGATTGGTCTGGTGATTATAATAATTGTATCGACACACAGATTTAAAACCAATTGTGTTTGACAGATGAGATTAAACCCATACTTGCATGTACGACATAATAATTTTTCGACTAATAGGGCTTAGATGGCAAATACAAACGATATAGACCCACAACGACGATTGGTACATAACGCATCTTTTCGCGTAAAATGTGTGTAAAATTTTTACAATATTTTCGTATTAATATCTAACACGTGCTGACTAAAGAGCTTCTCAAGTAAAAATTACGGATTTTTATTGAGGATATTAACGCAAAATTTCCCGAAAAACTGTTATTTTTGCTCAAAAAAATTGTTGATTGTTAACGTAGAATGAGTTGCAAATGTCTCTGCGGGAATTTATTCGTATAAATAAAATATAGAAAAAATTTGTGAACAGTTACAAGGGCACAAAACTTAGGAAAGTCGTTTCAAGTGCCACGTTAGTATTTATATAATGAGAGATAATATCGATGATACGAGCTTAGATCTTAAATAGTAACTTTTTTAATAAACTTAAGAAGCAAAATGGGCTTACACTGGTTATATCTTTCCACATATTGCCATGTCATTTGCAGGTTTTGTCGCTAGTAAACGTGATACTTCTGTGATTTTATTAAAATAATGGACCTATCAGGAAATTTTTACAATTTTTGTCAGTCTGTCTGTATTTTCATTTGAGCAGGTATCAAACTCAGTCGGACTCCGTGATACAAAAAAAATTTAAAGTGAAGTTTTGGATTTGCATTTAAGGTGAGCTTTTCTGTCTTATCGAACATTTTCCCGGTTTGAAAATAATCGCCAGTTGCCTTAACAAACAAGAAAAAAAGGAAATGACGTTTGTCCATAGTGCGCTATTCGGGCTACATCTTTTTCCAACGCCGTCTTAAATTATTCATTTAAAATTTTATCAGTCTTTTGCAGGTGTTGCCTAACTGAATGTATAATAATAAAGCTAATAGTAAGAAACTAAAAGATGGTATTACTTTCAATAGCGTCTTCACCTATCTAATATATTCTTATTTTTAAAGAAGTAAGAAAAATCCCATCTTAATGTGGAAGAATTCTATCTCAAAAGACGTTTTTGTTATCAATTTAAATCAGTGTATTCTATAATTTTCGGATAAAGTTAAATGAAAATCGAATAAAGTAAAGGCGGTTTTTTTATTTTTACATAAGACATTTCGGAGATAAGGGCAGGAAATTAATGCCCTAGTGAACATACATTTTCAAAAACATCTCCAGAGCAATGAGTGCAACGAAAAACAGTTTTGGAATCCTCATAATATGTTCTTTCAGCTGATGCCCCACACAGTGAACACAATACGTAATTAAAAATAATTTATTTCACTCGTACTCCCCTTTCCTCTATGCAAACTAAACCTTTTTGGGTACTAACTAGGAAAATATATGCGGCGTATGCTTTGTAACTCTGTCCAATTTAAATTTCTTACCTAAAATTATTATTTAACTTGGCCGTGACATATTGGCGGATGAAGGGACAATTGAATGACATCCTAAAAGCTGTGTTTTTAATAGCTCTGTTATACTATTTTGGAGTCAAATAACTCGTCCAACTTGGATTAAATTTATATATCATATATATAGAACTCTGATCTCATGTTGCAATGATCTGAAATTGGAAATAAAGAACCGAATATTCATGGCTAACAGAATTTTTTACGGCCTTAGAAACCAATTCATGTCCAAGTTTATTTCTATTAGGACTTAGTTAGGCATGTATAAAACTTTAATCAGGCCTATACTTCTGTATGGAAGTGAATGCTGGATCCTCAATAAAGTAGAGGAAAAGAAGCTACTAATTTTTGAAAGAAAAATTTTGATAGGGATTTTTGGATCTATTAAAGAGAACAACATGTGGAGAACCCTTCACAATTATGAAATTTACAGAATATATGACAAATACGGCAGAACCTGTATTGTGAGAACCCTAAAAGCATCATGTATTAGGTGGCTTGGTCATCTTTTCAGATATGCTGATATTTTTCCTGCCAAAAAAGTGACTTTTTCGAAGATTGAGGGAACTAGGCGAAAAGGACGACCACCAACACGTTAGCCAGATGACATTGAAAAGGACCTCGAACTAATGGAAGTCAACCGGTGGAGGACCATCGCGTCAGAAAGGATCACGTGGAGGAAGATCAGCGAGTCAGCCTTGGTTTGCAGTGGGCTGTTGTGCTTTTGATGATGATGATATAAATAACAGTTTAAATAAAAGTGTTGCAACCTTCCATGGAAAAACTTCACCGAATCAAGCAAACATCTTAGCCGTAAAATGTTATAGAAAAGTAATATACCGTCGCACATGATGTAAATCACTTTAACTTAACCATTTTAAACCGTGCTAATATTTGCAAAGTTTAGTAATCACAAATAAAATAAGTTATTCATTATTTACTTAATAATACTTTCAGCATACAAAGGTAATGTCAAAATTTTAATATTTCAATTAAAGAAGACAAAATATCTATATTTTTTAAGATAACACCAGAGGGCCGGGAACAGTATGGTTAATTAGGTATTACCATTTATATAAATTAATTCCAAATTAGGTACAATTGGAGTTAATAACATTGAATTAAATAAATAACAGAATTTGTCAATAAAATAGGATTAAATAAGATAGTTTATAATTTTGATAAAGCAAATAAAATTAGATTTAATTATTATAAATATATGCATTAAAATGTACTAAATCTTATCTATTTTACATAGGAATTACCTCATAAATCAATCACAAGTTTATTTTAAAGGATGAAGTTGAGGATTCAAGGAAATACACAGATGAAGGAAGTTCATTAGCGGTGCGGCTTAGGTTATTGATTGGAGCAAAAAATCCTTTGTCGGTGTGACACCTGAAAACAAAGAAAGAGTGATATATATGGTTTAAGTAGTGAACTGCTATCAATTGGACTACCGGGGTATGAATTTCACGATGAGAATATATGAAATTAACATTTCTAAGGATTCGCATTAAGTTTTAACGTTTAGAATTCGATTTAGCAATTAGTTGCGATATTAAGCAACGGTCCAGACTTACGTTTTCGTTGCTTCTTTATTCTTTTTCTTTGACCGACTACGCTACAAAGCAAATAAATATAACCCTCGAAAATAGCAATCGTAGGGCGGAAAAACTCCAAAGTTTTATTAATTAATAATTTGTGTGCCAGATTTATATTCATAGCTCTTTTCGAATCCGTTTGGTTCTTGAACGAAGGAGAAGCAAACGGGTTCGTAAGAAGTCAACACCAAAATGAAAAGAGAAAAGTAAAATTTAATCGGTGATACTCACCTGAATAGGTGTGGTATCTAAAAATCGTCTTGGTGGGACAGGGTCTAATTCAATATAGATTATATTTTTAGACTCCTACGCACAAGCGTAGCAAATAATATTTCTTTTATTCTTGAGAAAAGTTAATTTAAACGCAAGGTGTACTAATTTCGACGTGGTTTGGACTATTGGAACGAGTATCCTCAATTTTCTTTCCTTTTTTGATTACCCTGTATTTCATAACTATTAATATAAATGTGAGTGTGCTTGTGCGTTTGCTTACCATTTAATATCTCTTTAAGAAATAAACTGACACTTATCAAATTTTGCACATCAATATAATGTGCCGCGAACTAATAAACAGAATAGTTTTATTATTACAAAACTCACATTTCCTTAAAGAATAATTAAAATGCCTTTATCAGAAAGTCGCGAAAAGGCATTGCTGCTGTTTTGCGTAAGAAGCAACTTCTTCACTAAATAATCGATTACTTTTAATAGATATCCTAAAGTATGCGAGTATTTGGTTCGAATATTTGTGAATGCGAATGCAAAATGCTGCCTCTTTAAATCTGGCGCCTTTTGTCTATGGTTAAAAATTTACAACTAAGCGTGCACGCACACATTCACATTAAGTGTGAGCAGACCGATCGTGTCATTGTGGGGAATAACCGAAACATGCTCATTTGTTTATTTTGTTAACGACATTAATAACAGAAGTTTTATGTTACATCATCTTTAGTGAAGTTGCTGAGATAAGAATGAATACGTAGGGAAAGGGGGAACTACCACTGCTCTGAGAAATAATTAGAAATTCATGTATAATAAGGGGTACAGTGAACGAGAAAAATGTGAAAACGAAAATCTGAATGCTTTGAAAATAAGTATTTTGCCCACAAATGCACACTAGTGTATAAACAGTGACTTAAAACTGTGTTTCCTTGATTATGTAAATATTACTACTGTAAATAATAAACAGTGGAATAACAACAATGCCAAATTTCGGGCAATTGATTCTTTAAATAAGCTAAATGATTGCAATGGAAGTCTTGCTGTTTGGTTTCGTGGAATGTCTTGAATTTGTAAGATTAAAGTGGCATCTGTGTTCTTCCTATAATTTAAAAAGTCGTCAATATTTCTGTTTATTTGTCTACGAGAAGTCTGTTAAAGACAAAATTCTCAAATTTATGAAGGCATTTGGAAACATGTCATTTACTACCTAGATCTGGCCCGATTCTTCTTTTGGAGTATCTCTGCTAGGAATTAGGGATTAATTTGGTACTACTCATGCAATTACGGATTAATTTGAAAAAAAAACAATATAGTATCAAAAGCACAAGTATTCAAAGATAGCAGACATATTGGCGAATCATTATCAGTAGTTTGTATTTTCGGGTTATTTACATAGTTTCAAATTTTGCTTTTTTGTCTCGTACTTACGTAGAGTGTAGCTTCACCCCGGCTTCATTGGTAACGTAGCCATATTGAGCTCATAGATGCCAAATACTTTGTAAACTTTGTAAAAAATAGTATGTAAACGTTTGGTGGTTTTTTTAAGGACGGTTGTCATAAATATGTCGGATATAAAGCTAGCCGCAGGCGTATTTATAATTTTACGATGTGTGCGAAAAGTGGGTCCACATGCTAGATGAATACCGTTGGCTCCAACTTCGGTCACATAGTTTGATGCTATCTTTAGTCTAGTGCACATATCGATTCTATAAATACTGGCACTCTTTGACCATGACTTCAGCGGTTACTATCTCGTAATTAGCGCGCATCGAACCGCTGAATTCGATCAATCATTGATTACGCCCGTCGCGTTTGCTATTAAGTTTGGGGATTACTGAACCGGCGATTTGATGAGGCCCGACCTTTACGTGGCTTAGCACGCACTCGGCTGTGAATTTACCTTTAATCTGATTAGTACTGTGAGAGAGTATGACGTATGCACGTACACTAATACGTTTGGTTATTACCATATTGTGTGCATACGTTTAACTCGATGTGATTTTCATATAGGGAAATTTATTTTGAATGGAGAAACGTGAGTAGATAAGAAAATATTAAAAGTAGAAGCTAAATACTAGTATAATAATAGCGTTAGAACTGTGAAGGCGTAGTAAAAACACTGAGTTCAGATTCCAGGAATAAAGTAAGCTTAAATAATCTGCATAGACATACGAAATAGTAACTTTAAGTGCTTGGTTGTGTGTTTGAAGACGTTAATTTAGGTTGTGTGTTTGTTGTGTGTTTAAAGACAGCATAGACATACGAAATGGTTGTGTATTTAAAGTCGCCATAGACATACGAAATGGTAACTTTAAATGCTTGGTTGTGTTATTGAATGTATTTGGTATTAATTTTGTAGAAATTCATTATTCACAATTAAATGAAACTACGTAATGTAGTATTATTTCTACTTTCTTTAAGTTCTTTACCACGACCTAGGTTCCATTGTATTACAACATCTTCAAGTGGGCTATTAGCAAAGATTCTTATATCTTTGATAATAGCCCACCTGAAAATGTTGTAATACAACGAAATCTAGGTCGTGGTAAAGAACTGAAAGAAAGTAGAAATAATACTACATCACGTAGTTTCATTTGCTTGATTGTGTGTTTAAAAACGTAAATTTTATAAGAAGTAGGTTGCTTCTAATTAACAATATAGATATTCTTTGAATATCGGAAAGTATAACAGTTAACTTGTTATTATAGTACATTTAGATGGAAACGAGCGGTAAATGTTTTATATGAAGAAGTGTTTAGATTGTACGTGACTTTAAGTAACGGAGTTCGGCTTATACTTAATCGGTTTTCACTAACAAGGTGTAATTACGTGTATTTTAATCGTTTCGTGAAAACCTGAATAAAATCGGATAATCATTTCAAAAGGTATGAGGTAACACATAGATATTCTTTTAATTCTGTATCGTCTCTGTATCTTCATGAGTAATAATCTAAAAATGGCACTCATAAAGTATCGAGTTTTTTTTCATAGCAGTTATCGCTTATATTTTAGTTTTCTCCACAGAAAATTGTATTTAAAGATTTTTCTGCTCTCGGCCTTGGGCTACGATCTAATGTTCACTCACCCTAATCTTCACTCTCCTTCACTGTCCAAGCAGCAAAAATTTGGAATCACCTAGATCCTGACACCAGGAAAGTTACGTCCCTAAATATTTCCAAAGATTGATTGAAAAATTTCTGCGTCTCCTGAAACCTTTTTCTTTGTGTCCTTGTCATTTCCTGTCTTTCCCATTCCAAATCATGTCATAGTTTGTTTTACTTATACTTTTGTATTTTTAAATTTTTTTTTCTTTTAACGTACTATAAAGAATTTTCGTTGTAAACTCTTTTACAGTCTACCAACTAAATTTCAACACCAATTGTTATGGTTGACTGGAAGAGTACTATACATAAAAGATGATAAATAAATAAATAAATATATTCATCTTTTAGACATACCTTTACTCGTGATATAATTATATTATGCAATTAACTTGATTTAAGTATCCGCTAAATATTCATTTTTAAAGATCTTTTCATACGTCTTATTTGTTGTGATATTCCATTATTTTGAAAATATTATAATTTTATGATTACATATGTTAGATATTACTTATAAAGATGCCATATTACATATTAAAAAAAATAATAATTGGTCAAGTACAAGCTATACTACGTAGGAAATACAGGTGCTGACATCACAGGATATAATTAGTATCCCGTGATGTCAGCACCCCACTTAAATTATTAAGAGTAATTTACATATATGTATATATATATATATATATATATATATATATATATATATATATATATATATATATGTATATGTATATACATATAAATAATAAAATTTGTATGCCAGCATAAGTAAAAGTAAACATACAAAGAAGATGGCGGCGCTTTGAAAAACCTATAATTTTTTAAAAAAAACTTGAAAAATGTCTAAGGATAAAAGTTCTTTCTTGGAAGAAGTACTTTTTGTCGAAAAATATTTCTAGGAAAAATAGCCTTTATCGAAATTTTTCCGAGAAATATTTTTAAAATCGATGGCTCAGCTCAGTTATGAAGAAATAAACAATTTAATTTCTATAGAAGTTTTCAATTTTCATGATTTTCGTTCAATCTATATTTAATACTCAATGTTTATGATTTTTTACAGACTTTTTTAAGTGAGCTTATTGTTGATAAGTAATTTTTAAGCGTTTTTCATGAAAAATGTTCACACAAATTCATAAAAAAATACGTCATATCTATTTTTGAATTCGTACTTCAATAAGTTTTTATTTGACATCCTAAACGATTTCCAAGAATTTTTTTTATTTTTCAATCTACCCTCCAAAATTGAACCCCAGAATTAAAATTGAATTTTTTATACTTCACGTCTATAACTGGATTATTCTATCCTGTGCTAATTTTTTACTTCATGCGCAAACATTTCGGTGCTAAATTTGTAGGTCAAATAGTTTCTGAGAAAATCCGCTGTAACAGACGGACGGATGGACGAACGGATGCCAAAGTGATTCTATAAGTTTTATGTGAGGAGTTTTATTTAATCAATCGATGAACTAACGTATTGCCAAACACTTTTGATATTTTAATGATAGTAGGCTGGTACTCCTGCTGTAAACGTCTGCTGATCGAGAATCCACAAGTGTGTTGAGGCAGTTTCAATTGCCCGTTGACATTTGAATTACCTTGTAAAATTTGCTCAAATTCCGAAAAAAGGGGAAATCAGCTGGTGCAAGTTCTGGGAAGCACGGCGGGAGACGGACGGTTAAGCGTTATTACAATTTTTCCCTTCGTACCTAGTGGCTTTTAGATAAGGCCTTAAGTCTGCGGCCACCGGCCAATCCACTATCTTTATTTCTCTCATGTTTACCTATTTGCTTCTATGTCATCTTAGATTTTCTCCGTATTTTCTTTCCTTCCGGCTTTGTTCAAGCCGCTACAGGATTTTATTCTGTGGCATTCTAAGGACGTATCCAACTCGAACACTTGTTATTTCAATTCGGTTTATTATAACTTGCGTAGTCCTTCATTGTTCTGCAGCAGCAGTGGGAGAGAACCGTTATATAATTTTGATTATTCAATTCCAATCTTCTCCATGATCTTTGAGAGTACACTTTTCGCCACTATCATCGACCTGATTAACTCTTTAATATTCTTTTGATACTGACTTCAATATTTTTAGAACAGAGGTGATTCAAACATGAATGCCATGCGTTCGTTTGTACACTTTATTAACAGTGGTCTGTGCTAATTTACTTCGACGATGTCGTTTCTTTTATAAAAATAATGCAATTTTTTTATTTGTCTCTATGGAAAACGTCACAATAAATAAACAGAAATAAAGACAGATGAATAACGGATTTTGAGAATGGAATCCATGGTTTTTAGATGAAATATATTCGATTTTGGAATTTAACGTCATTCTAAAGGTTACAGAGTAGGGAAAACACAAAATTAGAATTTTTTTAACCACGATCTACTAATTTGTAGTATTGTTTAGTTCACAAGACGTTTCTTGTTATTCTTTCTGTTCTAGAGTATTAACCTTGGTGTGACTTTTTACGTAATGACATCACTAGCACGTGTAGAGTCTGTGTAAGAAATTTAGCAATTCGCCAACGAACCTTACGCAATTGTTGGTAAAAATGATGACGTAAATTTTATATTTCATAGTCACTAGTAACGTTTTCTATTTGTAGCTATTCTATTTGTAGCTATTTTATATTCGTAACGTTTTCTATTTAAGTAACGTTTTCTATTTGTAGCTATTCTATTTGCAGCTATTTTATATTCACGCTATAGCTATTTGTAGCTATTCTATTTGTAGCTATTTTATATTAACGCTGTAGCTATTCTATTTGTAGTTATTTTATATTAACATTATTTTATATTTTTCTATTTGTAGCTATTCTATTTGTAGCTATTTTATATTATATTCGTAACGTTTTCTATTTAAGTAACGTTTTCTATTTGTAGCTATTCTATTTGTAGCTATTTTATATTTTATATAACGTTTTCTATTTGTAGCTATTTTATATTTCATAGTCACTAGTAACGTTTTCTATTTGTAGCTATACGTTTTCAATTTGTACTAGTAACGTTTTCTATTTTTTTCAAATAGTTAGACATAGTTCGATACTTTTAGAGTAATAACATTATAGTATAAATACTGTTATGTTCAGTGTTACATTACATTCTCGTAGATATAAAATTCGAACACCTTTAGTACAAAGTACAAATTGGAAGTAGCGAACTGGAGTAAAATCGTGTATCGGCATGTGAAAAGGTATCTTAGGAAAGGTATTCTTATTCTCTAATGTTAAATTTAACATGGTCATTTGGTTTCTCACCACAAGTTTATAGTTTTTATCGGAATGAAGATGTTCATTTTATGTAAACTATTTCTCCCAAATATACAGATTTGTTGACTATACTTTCAGCTTTCACCAGCCTTATCCCAATAAACCAGCGTCATAAGAAGATCATGAGGTGGCACATCAGAACATAAATAAAAGCACGCAAGCCCTACCATTATTGCTCGATTCGTCTTTGTAGGAACTAGATAAGAGTTACAAGCAGATAGAAATATTGATTCTATTACGTTGTACGGATTTATACTGAAGTATGTATGTGTGTGTGTGCGTGTGTGCATGTGTGCGCATGTACGCATGTACGTGTGTGCGTCTGTGCGCGAGCACATGTGTCCGTGAGCGCGCGCGTGCGCGTATGTGCGTACGTGCGTGCGAGTGTGTATGCGTGCGTGCGTGTGCCCGGAGTGCGTGTGTGTGTGTACTTGCTCGGTATTTGACGCATGCACATGTAGTAGAAAAAAGAAATCATTCACTAACGTGTATAATTAACGTGTTTATGTATTTTCCTTTTTTATTAAGTGTTTTTTAATGTGTGATGGATTTTTTTTGTAAAAATGTATATTATTTATTACTGTATTGATAATATATTATATTAGTGAATAATTAAAAATTTAATTTAATATACGATGTTTAAGAAGTTTCACTTCTGTCCCGTGCTCAGGTCGTCATTAAATGGTGCTGTTTTTTGTTATATTAAGTAAGTAACTTATTTATCACGTCATCATTTACGTATAATCTTTATATTTTCATTACACAATTATAATAATAGCAAAATACCGTCTATTGAATATAAAATTTAGTCGTAAACGAGTTTTTATGCAGATGATGTTTTAATTAAGTTTGTATTTACTCGAAATTATGTAAATTTTTGTCAAATTTATCCTACGATGCTTAAATTAAATCGTTTGGAAAAAAAATTCTTTACCACGCGCATACTTAATTTTACTTGTTTTATTCTACGATGCTTTAAAATAAAATAAAAGTGAAAAAATATTTTTATTCCACGTTTGCAAATTTATTCTACAATGTTTTAAATTGGAATTGATTTGATGTAATTCACAAATTTATATAATTTATAGTCCGAATTGTTGTATTTTTTTAATTTTGGTTTTTCGTATATTTACGTCGAGTATAGCCTCACTCCGGCCATTAATGTTGGGCCCGGAAAAAGCATTCAAAAGCTGAGATAAAATACGATTTCTTATAAACACAGCCTACATAAACATGTTGGATATAAAATACGCTGCAGGCGTATTAGAAATGTTAATCTCTGTGGATGGTAAGCGATCGTTTTCGTCAATTCTTTTGTTGTTTGGCGGAATAACCGAGACGCGATGGATAGTAGTCCACGTTGGGGTAAGCGTTAGAGTCAACAACAAAAAATACATCCATACGTTAAACGAATATTGTTAGCCCCAATTTCGTTGGGGCTAACAGTAACGTTTCACATAGTGTGGAGCTACTTTTAATATAGTGTACAGGCTAATTCTGTTATTACTCCCATCCTTTGACGATGACTTCAGCGGTAACTAACGCGTAATTAGCGCGAATCGGATCGCTGAATTCGATCAATCATTGATAACGCCCGTCGCGTTTGCTATTAAGTTTGGGGATTACAGAACGGGCGATTTGATGAGGCCCAACATTTACGTGGTTAAGCACGCACTGGGCTGTGGATTTACCTTTAATCTGATTAGTGTTGTGAGAGGATATGACGTATGCACGTACATTAATACGTTTGGGAATTACCATATTGTGTATGTGACGTGAATGAGGCTCTCATGTAGGAAATTAATATTGTATTGAGAAACGTGGATCGATAAAAAAATATAAAAAGTAGAAGATAAAGAATAGTATATTTATAGTGTTAGAGCTGCAAGCGCGTAATAAAAACAGCAAGTTCAGATTCCAGTTAGCCTAGGAATCAAATAAGGTTAATTAATCAGCATAAGCACACGAAATGGTAACTTTAATGTTTGTTTGTGTGCTTGAAGATGTTTTTCCTAACAAAAAACGTAATCGATTATTTAGTTCCTGGAAAGTGTAATGACTTATCTATTATTGTAGTATAAATATAATCAAGCGAGTGGTGAGTGTTTTATATGAAGGAGCCAGGACAACACATTGAACTATTAGAATGTTCTAAGAAAGTTCTAGGTACCAAGTACCTACGTTGTAAGTAGATACGAGCGAACTAGAACCGTTTTAGGGTTCTTCAACTAATGGGTTCGAATGAAACTCTATTGCCTGTCCGTCTGTCTGTCACCGCCATCTAGCTTCCATACTGAAAGTGATACACGCATAAAATTGTGCAGATTATGTAAAGTGATAACCCAAAGCAAACTAATTTGAAAGCAAAGCCATGGAAACATGTTATGTCTGTAAATAACATACGTCTGTCAAATCTGGTTACTAACGAAGCAGTCCCAAGAATAAGAAACTATACCGGACATACATAGAAAGGAAATACGATATTTTAAAATTAAAATGTTATTAAACAACTTTAAAATTAGAATAAACGCGAAAGCCATGAACCACTTATACTAAGGTTAAATAGAAGTAAACTGGTTATATTCTGAGATCAAAAGACGAATACGATGATAATTCTAAGACAATGATAATTGGACAATGACAATATGGACGAGAAGTGAAGACCTGATAGACTACAAGATGACGACGTAGACGTAATAGGAAAATTATAAAAAACAGTGAAAGACAGAGAAAAGTTCAAGCTGGATAGAGAAGAGTTAAAGCTGGTCAAATTGGAGGAGGCTTTTTTTGTAGCAAGTGGCCATTGCGCTAGTAACTAATACGCCATACTACTAAAAATAGATTTAAACTTTATTAATACTAATTAGTGAATAGAAAAGTGATGTACATTCTTTGTATATATATATATATATATATATATATATATATATATATATATATATTATTTATATTCTATGTATAAGGAAATTAAGTAAATTAAGTATTATATTACTATCATTACATGTTGAGTGTGAATACCACTGGAAAGGTATATCCTAGTGACGTTCAAGTTTACTTGATGTATTTTTTTTAATAAGAAGCTTCAAAGTGGCTTGTAATATATTTTCTGAGGAATGTATTCCCGTTTCTTCCCGTGGTGGTTAAATATATGCAAAAAGAATGAAAAAAATAATTTAAAATTATTTTTGCGTTGAACATCAATTTTTTTCCTAATGTGCACTTAACCAGTTTTATTTATTGTTTAATTATGTTAAATGCGAATTCATCTGGAAAAGTATATATTTATTTGGAAATATTTTTATCATAGTTATAATTTTACCCACCAAAAAGACGTTAATTGTTCTATTTTAAAACACGCCTTTTTACCCCACTCCAAACAGACAAAATCTATTGGATATTATTCAAATTTATATATATATATATATATATATATATATATATATATATATCCGCGGACAAAATCCAATTGTAACATAACACAACTTCTTGAGTACCGTACGCACAGGAGTATTTTTCGTTTTTAAAACAATTTTTAGGTCCATACTCGATCTTATTTATTGAAACAAAGTCCGATAGATTTTTCCATGTTGAAGTGAGGAAAAGAAAAGCCAAATATTCTAGAACGATAATTATTTTTCCATAGGAAACTTTTTATGGTTTTGAACATTTAAATTTTTCCTTTTTTATTTCTATATTTGATTTCTAAATGTTGAATGTACCTAAAGTTATCTCAAGACTTATTTATATGATTTATACCCATTTCATTACAAAAGAGAATGTTTGTAAACAAAGCGAAATAATAATTCAAGTAAACTTTTTCCTTAAGTTTGAGGTTGTAGTATTAGATTCGGATTTAGTCACGCGTGATGATATCGAAGAAGACATTTGAGTGACTTCGTCGAATTTTCTAACATTTCACAGCATCAATTCACGCTAGTAACATTACATCCGCTTGTTTGGTATTTGTGATTAAAAATTTAAATGTTTCTACCGGTTTTCTGTAATTTTTAGTTTCTAATCTGTAATAAATAATTCATAATCAGATAATAATTATATTAATGTTCAAATACCCTGTCGGGAACTGTTAAGGGATACCCTGTCCTGAATCCAGGGTTCCTTAGCCTTATAACCACTGTGCTACGGGCCTGTAGTGTATAAAGTTGAACATTACATTAAAAGCAGACAAATGCGAGTCGAATTCAAACACATGAAGGGTTCCGTAGTACCAAACAATATTAAACTTATAAGTTTGTTTGGTATTGCTCAAAACTACTGGGAAAAAAGGTATTGCTGCGGTCGGTACAGAAAATATCGCATATCACAAAAACTACACAGCATATCTTATTCAAACCTCGAAATATTCCATATCTTAGAAAATATTCGATGAAAGTTTCTTTTAAGTTCTACTACCTTAATTTTTTTCAGAATTTTACACACGTTGGTTGAAAAGTTAGGGGAGGAGAGGGACACACTTTTCATTATTTTTGAAGCGCATATTTCATCAACTATTGACTTAAATAAAGAAGTTGTTTTGGAAATTCTATATAATTTTTTAAGACCTATCTAATAATACCCCATATGCCAAAGTGCATTGGATTTTATTCATCCCTTAGTTATATATACGGAGTGCCACCCCTAATATTATTTTTTTTATAAAGCCACTATTTTATTATATAGCGGTTTATAGAAAACACCTACCATTCAAATTTTATTTAAATAGTGCCAATAGTCTCCGAGTAAAATGGCTTTGACATACGGACACACAGACAGGACGAAATTATAAGGGTTATCTTTTTGCCATTTAGCTACGAAAACCTAAAAAACCACAGGTAGCTCTCTTTACACTGAACAAATTTTGCCATGGAACCCCAGTCCGAATTCTTACTAGTTTCTAGGAAAAAATTGTAAAATTTTCATTTTCATAAGTAAATTTTGTAATTTTTATCATTTGATAAATATTCCTCCTTATATAAAATTTAATCGTGTTTATTTAAATGTTATTATATGGTTATTTTACAATAATATTAAAGAAAAATCGTAAATTACAGAAATGATAAACGCCATTAATCATTTGTCTACACAAATGCATTGTGCATCGAACAGGTCAAAGCACCTAAAACCAAACTTCCAAAGACGGATTGCAATATTATGACGTGACGTCTACTAATTCGTGTTAGATCACATTTATGATGGTAAATTAAAATTTTTAAATTTTATTTTAAGCCTATTAACTTTTATTAAAATATTAAGTTTAATATATTTGTCTCATTGCAATTAGTAAGGTGATAAAAGAACATTAGAATACGATATGAAAAATATAGTATTCACGACTAATATATTTCACGACTAGGTCTGTAAATTTTATAGCACCAAATTAATTCTCAAAATAATGGTAATTGACCAAAAAGAACAGGCACTTTCCGCATTTTTACTGCTTATTATTTCCATCTATCTTCTGAACAGATTAGCTATTAATTATCACGTTATGTGAAGAAAGGAATACAAATATTATTTTCGTATCTTCACTCGAAACTCAGCGATCACTTTATTTCTTGAATGTTACTAAGGTTATAAAAGAAAATACGCATAAACATAAAAATAAAATTTATGCATATGCTCCATTGTTGCGCTTAAAGTATGGCCATATATTTTATATCACCCGAGCACAATATATAACGAGCGAGCGAGCGAATAGGCCATAAATCGGTGTTAGTCTAAGTGAAACAAACAATATTTCTTAATTATTATTGTTATCCTTAGAAATTATTTAATCATATGGTTTCTTGACCTTTTAGATACTTAAAACATATTTGTAATAAATATCATAGTAAGTAGGTATAATTTTAAATTGATTTAGAAAAGGGCGTCCAATATTTTTGTCAATATTATAAGTATTGAGTTACTTACGATTAACATTTACCCATTTTGTTAACTATAATTAAAAGTATAATCAAAAGAATGAAAGTAAATATTCAAATATTGCATATAGTCACAATAACATCATATTAGATTATAACGTAAATAAGCGTATTGCTTTCCATTTTCGAAAGAATAAATTTATATTTTATAAAAAAAACTATAAGAAATCAACATATTTTTTTGAAATGCAATCAACGTCGCAAACGCCCTGTTATTGGTTAAAAGTCAGATGACGTCACAGGCGAGTAAAAAGCATTGAAACCAAAATTTAATGTTCTTGTTCTTTTGGTTTATAAGCATTTATTTCAAAAGTAATATTTAAAACACAAATATTACTTACATTGAAATTATCTTCACACATAAAAGCATTTGAGTGAGCTATAATGCTGTTTGGATCTCTTTGGGCTAATTGCAGCCACTTTTTTCGTCTTTTAAGATTCGTTGGCACCGAAATGAATACTTTGTGTGGACTTTTTATAGACATATTTGTACATTGTGGCATTATACACCATTTATACATCATTTTAATATGAAATAAATAATAATCCCTTTCAGCGGGCAGAAAGTGTAGTGGTGTATTTATATCAAGATTGCTAGAGATTTGAAATGTAAGGGTTTTTTTATCAATTCTTTTACTCTTCATACAATTCTTTAAAGGCAATATGAAAAATGGAACCAACTAACAAGTTTGTAATTAATTTATTGTTTTTCAAAATAATCTCCGTGATGCTCTATGTATTGTTTTATTCGATAAATCACTGGGAGATACGGTCGGCTGTCTCTTCCTTTGACATTTCTGCCAGGGCATTTTTGAAGAAAGTTATTACTTCTTGCGTGTCCGGAGATCGTACTCCAAGCAGTTCATCTTTTATTCTTAAGAATAAACAGAAATTTCCTAAAGCGAGATCGGGACTGTATGGCGAATGATTCGCAATTTCTATATCTGTCGTAGTCAAATATTTCATCGTTCTTCTGGATAAGTATGCAGAGATGTTGTTGTGAGCTATCTATTCGCATCTTCGTCGATGTTGCTCTCGAACTTTTCCCAAAACAACAGGTAAACAAGTGCTGGTATGTCAGGCTGTGGTAAGTCATTTAAATGGTTGTAATTCTTTTCATTTCCAGAACAATGGTTGGATAATAACCAGCTCGTCCAAAGAACGAGGTGACCATCTATTTTCTTGCGCTTCGCCATTTATTGGACTTTATAGGTAACTCTTTAGAAGAAAACTCTCACTACGCAAACCGCCTCTTAATTTCCAGTTCGTAACGGTATATCTAACTTTCCTCATCCGTGATGATGTCGAATATACCTTTGAGTGACCTTCATCGAATTTTTCTACCGTTTCGCAACACCGATCAAAGCGAAGGTGATTTTTAGCATCGGATAAATCATGGGGTATCCACTCAGTACTAAGCTTTTCTAAATGTTTATGTAGAAGTTTCTGTACTTTAGTCATACCAATGCTTAAACTTTTCCGAATCTGCTAATAGATTACTCTCATGTCGGTCTTTATCATAAAATTCCAATCGAAGTTGATCGTAACTTTGTTGTTGATTGAGATCGCAATGGAAACGTCATCGAATGAAAATATTCTTGTATTAAATTCATCTTGACGTGATATAGGTCATTTTTCACTCAGTACTAAGCTTTTATAAATGTTTATGTAAAAGTTTTTGTACTTGAGTCACATCCATGCATAAACTTTCCCGAATCTGCTAATAGGTTACTCCCATGTTGGTCTTTATCCTAAAATTCCAAAGTTGATCGTAACTTTGTTGTTGATTGAGATCGCAATGGAAACCTTTGAGTGTGATCATAAAATGAAAATATTCTTGTATTAAATTAATCTTGACATTTTGTAGATAATTTTCTAACTGCCGCCAATTTGTAAAAATTAATGATAAATTCGATCAAAGATCTCAAATAGTTTATGTAATAATTCGATTTCTGAAATTTGTATAATTTTTTTATAACATTACACGTGGCCAGTTATAGGAACTTTTAGTGTATGGAAATGGTATGGAAAACATTAAAAACTATATCAATCACGAAATTGTAAAAACAGTTTTTTTATGAGATGTTTTAACTCTTCTAAAATTAATCAATGTCAGTCATAATTAGATTGGTAAGCAATAATTAATCTAAGGTTATCAAATAATTCAGAGCACAGTAA
The DNA here is from genome assembly GCA_039881145.1 of Druceiella hillmani. Taxonomy (NCBI): domain Eukaryota; kingdom Metazoa; phylum Arthropoda; class Insecta; order Lepidoptera; family Hepialidae; genus Druceiella; species Druceiella hillmani. The sequence goes on from JAYKKI010000035.1 coordinate 16,045,877, forward strand.
TAATTTTTAACTGGTAAATGGCCGCATTGTTTTATTCATGAGTAGGCGTCGGACAGTAATTTTCCTCACGCTCGTATGTACTTGCAGATCCGGGTCAGTTTAATAACTGGCAACCCCCACAGGCACTAGGGTGACCATACTGTAAACACAGCAATTGGGAACATCGTCGTTTTCTCTAAATTTATTGAAAATGCCCATACTGTTCCAAACGAAAAGTTGTTCAGAATGAAGAATACCGCTTGAATTTTATGTGCAACATTCTGAAACATACCCTATAAAATCCCGAAATTCGTATTAATAATATCAAACATTTCTAATGCTATTTTTTAAATAATTGTGTCTTACATTAAAATTAATTACGGTGTGTATTAAATATGTAAAATATTTTTAATTTACAAAGCTTACTTTTTATAACAGTAATATTACATTAATTTAATTATTAATAATAGTTGATATCACGTTATTAAAAGTTTTCCCACTACTTTGAACATTTCTACGAAATATATATGTTGTTTCAAATAAAGTCCTATAGATTTTATATGTGGAGGCAGAACTGTCTCGCTGGCGCACGGCCGATTTTTTACCGTGCCATCGATAACAATTTATACGGGTAATACGACAGAATATAGAGGGGAGCTGAAGCTATTGAGGGGCGAAAAGATAATCATCTGTTTCGCTTTCTATCGTTTTATTTGTATATGCGTGAATAAGATAAAAGTTGATACAAGAATTATTTGAATTTCGAATTATTTGTGTTTAGTATAGAGGATGGATAAAAGTATCAGTTTCGCTGCCCAGTGTGAAATATTCTTTGACGTCTTCGTTAAACGGGGTTGGGGTTGGGTTGTGGTTGGGAAGGGGTTCATGTTTCCATGATATTACGTTACGTTGTAGAGTGGGACAAAAAAACGTATATTTATCTTTCGTTCAAATTTAAAAGGAACCATGATTAACTTTGATCTCTATTGGTCGGTTTCGTACAAACGGAGATTATGTAAACTCGAAAGGCTATTAGCAACTAGGCAGGGGGCATGCTGAAGGAGGATTCCATTCTAAGATAGTAAACGCGCCGGACATTATGTAAAGTAATGCCTCCCCAGGTTTAGCATAAGTTTGCACAATATTAGTGTCTCGAGCCGGAGCCCTCGCCGCGGCTGTTAGCGGCCAAGTCTCGTCTTCGCACTTTTTGCTATTCATTGTTTTACTTAAGACCTTGTCGCGATTAATACACGCGCTGATTAGTGAAGAATTATGTAATGAAATTTAAATAAATACATTTTTCCCAAACTTTTTTATGATAATTGGGACCATATTCTGGATTTCGTATAATTTTATAGGTGTGTGTAATTTGAAACTGGGCGCCATTAAAAAAAAGAGGTGTTCTAATCTATAAATTTTCGGCAAAAAACAGACATTTAAATAAAAAAGTTTTTACTTCTTCAGTCGCGTGGGGATTGTGATGTTGAAACAGTCACAGAACGGCCTGTGTTCTAAGAAACTATTCATAAATATTAACATAATTCTTTAACTGTCATATATGTTTTTATACAAAATTTTCTGGGTAATCATTCTATGTAATAGTAGAACCCGTATGGAAATATATTCAGTAAAATTCAAGTTATAAATGGACATATAAACGCTGATTTTTATGTATATAGATTTAGTCTACAATAATATTAATACGCTTGTTACGTTGAGATGTTATTTAAGTATATTTTGATAATAATACGGTTATATTTGTTGCCAACATATTAATTAGTTCATACTATAATTCTAATTTCAAAGGTTTATTATAGTGTGGATAGTTTGAATTAAAAATATGTCATAATGATCTTAATGGTATGGTTTTAATCGGATTTGTTATCGAACAAGATGTTGTTATAATAAAACGCTACTGTCATTTAAATAGAGCAATAAACAGAAAAGGTATTCGATGAAAATTCATTATAACCTCGTTTCTGGAATTTATTTTATTTTTAATGTATATTTTGATGCCCCATCGAAATAAAATAGTGAGATTATTAATAAAACTTTTCAAAAATTTTCTTCGCTAATGTTTAGGTTTGTGAAGTTTTTACGTTACATTAAATATATAAAGATAGTTATATGAACACATAAATGCTCGTACGTTCGCACGCATGCGCACACACACATATTCATATTGTGTGTGTAGCTTACGTAGATTACTCTCGTTTTCGAACAGTCAGATTGGGCGGATTTAAATTCGGTGATGTCGCGACGTCAGAAGAATAATTTCTATATTTTTCAGCAACTTTTAGTCAAAACACAAAAATAAAAATTAGAATGTGGAATCGGAATAGAAAAGCGAGGCTCTTAAATTGATTTATGATTCTTTCTTATATTTTTTAAACCACAATTCCAATCCACATATAAACCATTCCATTCCAGCTGTCGAGTTCAAGTTTTAGTGTTTAATTGGTACATTGTAATGGTTATCAGTCAACGAGAACTTGCCATTAAGTTTGGTTATTCTTTAAGTGAGGTTTAGCTATTATTGAGGATAAAACTATACCGACTGGTCTGGTAGCGAAAGAGGATTACTCTGCGTATTTTCATTGTTACCTATTACCTCTAATATATTTTTTATGTCCATTAATAAGGTCGATATTTTAGGAAATGTCATGTACTCATACTTTATTTTTTTAGGGCTTCTTGCCTGAAAAGGAACAACAAACTCTTACTCCATCACTAGTCCGTATGTCACAGCCGTTTTTCAGAAATATTTTGAAACCGAATCCTCAATTTTACAGTAGATATTGCGATTAATGATCCACTTACACTCAATTTTAGCATAGATATTGAGATTAACAATCCACTTCCTTGGCAAGAGCAAGAATTTAAAAAATACTTGCCTGAAGCTTTTGGACGTGGGAAGTTCAATATAAAAAGAATTTTTGTTTTTAGTTGTATGGATATCATTTGAACGGCGAGTCATGAGGATTCTAAAACAATTTTATTTTTAGACAGAATAACTAAAATTTTTAGAAGTTAGATTAGACCTAGAGATTACAGAAAAAATATAACATTGATTCTAAATCTCATCGCTTTTGAGAGATGTGTCATATTTAGCATGCTTAAAGTTATATTAGATGACATAACGTGGTGAAATGTAATGTTAATATTCGGCATAGAAATAATATCTTATCTAACATAATCAATGGGATAATTTGAATGGACGGACGGACGGATGAATATTATCTATAACTTTGAAATTTCTGAACTGATCTACGTGAAAATTTGGATTATAAACTAAATTAATATATAAGTTGATTTTTATCCCGAAATAGTTCAACACAGATATCATTACCATGTTTCTGTTTGCCCACATAGCATAATATGTCAGGAAAATGATCTAATTTTATGTATTTAAATATGGAAACTTTCAACGTGGCTACGGCGGATAACTCCCTTTTATAACTAGATCGCGATAATAATACTGAACGCAACGGATTTTGACAAGAAAAACAATTGAAACAGAGACAAATTGTTGTCTAGATTGAACACTTTGTCTATGTTGCATTAACGTAGTCTATATAAATGACGTCGCTAAGCTAGAATGAATTTGTCTATAAACGTTAAACTTTTTTAAGTACCAAAGTGTCCGCGAAACAGTCGTATACAACAATATTTTACTTAAATTTGCCAATTTATGGTGGTTCTATTTGATGATGTCTCATTATTGCTACAACATTTTATTAGGACCTAGAATAGTATAACCGTTTAGTATAATGAGTCTATGCAGTTCATGGTGGAAAAAAGTAAATGAAGCAAAATCGAAAAATCAAATTGACATGTCATTGTAAAGATCAGACAACACAATCTTTTGCTTCTAGATAGGTTTTGAGTAACTGTGTATTAAAAAAGTATTGGGTAAATCGTCACGGAAAAATGAAATGCGAGAAAATGTTAAAGGAAAATAAGGAATTTCAATTTTCAGAGGGCCGTCAAATGCGAGCCCCTAAACTCGGTTAAATGTATATTAAATACAACTGCGCCTAAATAGAATCAAAATGAATGAAAGCCATTTATAGCAATTAAGCTAAATAAATTGTGAAGCGCGCTCGACATAAATATTCAGAGTGGACGGTTTGTTCACCGCGCCAGCGCTTGCGGCCGTCACACGCGCCATTTGCATAAAGTAGGTAGTTGGCAGTACTGGAAACGATGTAGGGAATCTTGGATAAGTTCGAGAGGCGGAGTTGGCATTTTGATGTCGAAATGTAACAAACGTTCGTATCAGTTTTCATGATTTAAAGAAGTATGAAAATCAATCAAATGTAAATGTTTATATTTACGTCACACAATTTATTATGAAATTTATATTAATAGAAGTATCTGTACATGAAATTAAAATAAATACACTAAACAATATTAATTTGTTTGTTTGCATGATATTTACATTTTAACTTTTTGTTTTGTTTGTTCGTGATTATCTCAGAAAAATTTACATCTGTACTGCTACTTCTCTACTAGTTTATGCAGGTTCGATTCTAGAGTTATTAGATAACACTCTTTCGCATTTTATTTAGGACAGGGACATATCGTTTGTTACATAGGAATATACTTTTGTTCGCAGTTACATTATTTTAATATAGCTTATAATGTAAATAATTTTGTTACGTAGAGACATCAATTAAGCTAGTAGACACGAGCTTTTAAAATACCATATTTTATGGTAGTCTTCAACGAACATAATTGATACCCTAAAGGACAAACTTTTATTATTTTTACTAGTTTAAGAAACTGCAAGATGGTGCTCGCATTTCACAGATTATATTGCACATGTCGAAATAAAAAAAATTGCTCAAAATGTTTTACTTGAATACGTCTGAGTTAACTGGTTATGTTTCTATGAGAGCTACGAACGAACGAATTATGTTTTGCTCCGCCATAGTTGGGTAAAAACAAAAAAAAAATTAAAATCTGACAACAAGAGAAATATATAAAACAGTGGCCCACCCGCGAGCGATACTCCTCTTATCACAATTATTTGATCCGTTGGTTATCAAATGGTGTAATTGGATTTAAGATCTAGACAAAAGACTTGGAGCAGCAATGTCAAAGTGTTACCCCGGTTTTGTTATCATCTCGTTTCTCAGATAGCTCTATACTCTGAAAAATAATTCCTTACTACATTTTTAAATGGTTAAATTCCAGTTATCATTAGTTTAAGAAAAGTTGAGAAATGGTAAACATAAATACCGTGTTGGGTGCATTTATTCAATTATATTAATAGATCACGTTTTAAGTTTGTTTTATATTGTTTGATGGTATTTCTTCAAGTATAGTAAACATGATATATAAATGCAATGACCAAAATAAATACCAAATATAAAGTAAAATAAAAAAGTATATTCCAAAAGAAAATAAAACCTACATCAAAATTTGATAGGAATATTTAAATAATACAATACGAATGAAAGAAATCTCATATTTACAATATTAAATTAAATTGAATTTCGTCCTATATTTATCTTCTTTTTTGTCGTGTGAACATTTTGTATTATTTCCACGGGCAGATTGACATGTCCATGATAACAGTCAGTAAATAAGTCAAAAACACAGACGTTACTAACGAATCTATTCCCGCCTAATTTGACATTTCAGTGGCGTTTTTTCTTTTTTTTTATTAGCACGTCGGCGTTATGAAGTGTTGCCAGTTACAGCGGCTTTCATTAATACTGATAGGCAAGCCGTCGAGTCAGATATTATGTTTATGTTAGTAAGTAAGGTTTGCATGCGTTTATCATGTGAAGTAAAATAGAAAATGGACATGCAAGATCAAACCAATAAGTGAGAATAGAGACAACGTAATATAATAATGTAAAGACATATTTCTGTCAAATATTTCATGATTAAATTGTTGCCCTTTTTGTCAATAAAACAATAAATGTACGATAGTTTAGACCGATTTAAAAATCAAAGACTGTTTTAAAGAAACAAATTTTTTAGAAGGTTCTGTTTTCTTTAATGTTCTTTACAAATGGCTTAGCATATTCGTAGATATATTTTACATTAGATCGCTACAAAGACAAAAGCAATTTCTTGGCAATATATTTATTTATAGCCAGTATTTTTTATTATTTAATTAATTTTACATAATGCGAATACATTTACACACCTCACCAAATAAAACATATTACTTTTTGTCTTGTTTTTAATTCAATTTAGTTTTGCTAATGTTTCGTATATTTCCATATAAAACTTTTTTTAATTGGAGGCAGTTATTATATTATTTATTACTTTTTGTTATAAATCTTTGGACGGGATTCGCACGAAGTAATTAATTTTATTTCGTTCATATTTTGGCGCGAAAAAATATCTTTCGACGTCACTGGGCTGACTAAAATGACATTATGCGCGTTCTCTAATGGGGTATCATTGCCCTAACAAATCTTCGTTGAAACGGCCGATAGTTTTATTAGTATGCGGGATTAGTTTCGAAGTAAAACCAAAGATAATGTGATCAGTGTCAAAACCTGTTATTTTTCAGTAAATATTTATTTATCTATACTATTCTTGTTAGTCTTCCTGTGCTAGAGTAAGTATTTTCCTTGACTTTACTTTTTACATAATGACATCACTAGCATATGTCGAGTCTGAGTGAGAAATTTGGCAAGGTGCCAACGAATGTTATGCAATTGTTGGTAAAAATTATGACGTAAATTCTGCATGTGGAAATCGCCTGACCTGATCAGCTCCCTTTGTAACGACTTCTACCTGTAAGGTTTTCAAATAGTTCGATGTAGTTCGTTACCTTTAGAGAAACAGTGTCACAGTATAAATATATATAGTATTATGTTACAATTTCATTAAAGTATGCTGATACAAGTTGGTGCATTAGTAAGCAATAAGTTATGGTAGAAGTGCGTTTTTTCATTCTCCAATGTTAGTGTTTTCTGTTCCACATATATACTGTGTCACAAAAAATGTGAAATATTTCTTTTTAATCACAAGATAATATATAATTCTCTCTGGAATAAAAATGCTTGTTTGATGTAAACCATTGCTCTAAAAGATAGAGATTGGCTAACGATCCTTCCAGATTAGCTGACCACACTTCCATTTATATGGAAGTACCAGGAAACGCTCTTCTTTACTTGATTTTGGAGTTAAAAAATTCAGTGGATTCAACTTGGGTAGCATTTATATTCTATGTCAATGAAAAAGTTTTGAACATTTTTGTGGAAGCGGTGCTAATTCGATGAAAGAAAACAACAGACCAAAAAAAATCAATTGAATATTAAGTTGGATTCTATACTATGGTTATTTGTTAATTTTAGTTTAAACTTTAAATTGATTCCAAAAAAAACTAAAAATTTTATTTGTACGCACTTAAAAGAAATCTAGTAAAAGGAAAGGTGAATGGCTATTGTTTTTAACTTTCCAGTGCTTCATGGAAAAGTTTGCATTAGAAATCGGTTTTAATTTTTTTTAAAGTTTGAATTACAGATCGCTTGAATGATGAAAATGTAAAATAATAAAATAAAATTGATTTGCTGTTATTGGTCTGTAAAATTACGGCATCTGACAAATATGACTGTAACAACACAGATAATATTCAAACTCTAAAATATTTCAATTTATACTCACCTGGGCAAAAGCGCTTAATTGTTTTGATAGAATAATTTCACCGCACCGACAATAATTTCAACATTACCGGTTTCCTTATGGTATGGAATATATTTATACCCAATTTTTTAAAAAATTTCGAATTACCCTTGATCCAGTTACCAATGATACCAATACTGTATTTTACTTAACAGTTTTCTCAGAAATATATCAATCCTTACTAAATTTTGCACAATAATATAATATGTTAGAGATACGCTCCGGCTTTGCGCATATACATTTTAGGGTTGACACAAATATTGTCTAAAATATTTCTTTATTTACTACGTTAAGTGTCTTTCCCCCTGGTGCCAACAGGATTCGTTTGAAAACTTCTTACGGGCACAATTAAGTTATTTAATCAAGACTTTTTTAATACGTATTTTTTCTTTCCTGAAAAAAAGTAATTATGTATCACTTTGGCCCCTTATTCCTCCTCTTTGGTCCTACACTCAATGTACGCATATATCACACCGACCGTCATTATAATACACACTTCGACTTTTTTATTTTCACACACCTTTTTATATTTCTTAAATTACTTTTAAAATTATAAAGTTTGAGGGTCAATATTTATCTATCAAAAACCTTTAAAATGAATATGATATTTATTTTAATGATTATTAATAAAATGTCCCAAACATCACTACCTTTGTCCAGCACAATTTTTCAAATTAAAATCTGTTGCGGTGGCTTATTTTTAAAGATAGATAAATGTTATTCCAGAGTTTGCTTTAGACTTACTACATGTTTCTCAAATGTATTATTAGTGTATCTGTAATTTTTTTCATGCATTTGCCATGAAAGCGCAAAGACCAGCGACTTTTTTTGTGACACACAATATGTACATAATGTACATAACAACATATGTACATAACATATACATATGTTGTAAAGTTTGATGACAATTTGGAAACTATAAGCTAGCATATTGCAAAGGTTTCATATCAATCGGATCAGTAGTTATTGCGTGAATCCCTAAAAAACAAATAAGAAAAAAAATCCTTTTTGTCATATTATTAGGATTACCGACTACAGGATGGTTTTCGCTCTGGAAAACACGCTTTTTCTTAAGTAATAACTGAAAAACCTTTCTTGTGACATCACTAGATATTTTACTTGCGTAAGCAACCTCTATATCAAACCAGGATTTTCTTATAATCATTACATTTTCATTACACGATTCTCATTTTATCACACCTTCATATTTATTTGCTTCTTTTAAGTTTGGTCATTTTCCATTATTCTTTGTTTACCAATGATATTAAATGTATCCTATGATGTTCTAATATGAAATAAATGAAAAATAAATTTAATTTTTATCCAAATTTTCAAATTTATTTTATAATGAAACTAAAGAAATTTTAATTTCTATTAAATTTAAGTCTCGAGTTATTGCTTCGCATAGGTTTTGCCTATTCACGTGTGTGCACCAAGCATAGCTCCATCCCGGGTTCATATTAATTGATCAACGTTGGACTTATTATTGGTAAACAGTTTTGAAAAAACGTTTACCAATAAAACATTGGGATAGTGTGCCGTATATTTAAGCATAGCCAACATAAATCTGCCTGATATAAAACTCACTGCAAGCGCATATATAATTTTAAGTTTTAAACTGATCGTTGGCACCAGGTACTTTGATGTTTAGTGGAAAACCGACACACGATGGGTAGTGGGTAACGTTGGAGCATACAGTTGGCCCTCATGTAGGACATATAGTGTGAATTTTCCATATTGCACCTCATCGACTATTATGAAGTGCGCGCATCGGACCGTTGAATTTGATCAATAATTTATTTCGCACATCGCGTTTGTTGCAGCTTATCACGCACTTCGCTGTGGATTCACCTTTAATCCGATTAGGGCTGTGAGAGGTTACGACGTATGCACGTACAATAATATGTTTGGTAATTACCATATTGTATGCGTTTAATTCAATGTGACGTGAATGAGGCTTTCATGCAGGGAAATTAATTTTATATGGAGAATAGAAAGTAGACCAGAAAGAACGAAGAGAAGAAACTGATATGTTATAGCATTAGAGCCACGAGCGTGGCTCTAATGTGGATTCTGACCATATTTAGTCTAGGAAAAGAATGATATTAAATGATCTACGTCAAAGAACGAAGTAGTGTTTTATATTTCTGTTTAAAGATGTCAATCACACAAACAAGCACTTTGTTTCTGTTAAACCTTTAAGATTCTTTAGTTCTTGGAAAGTATAATAGCTAATCTATTATCACCGTACATTTGGATGGAGGTGTTCATGTGAAGGATTAAGTGAGCATGTCATATGATGGAATAAGAGGAATAGAGTGAGCTTTTAGAGTATTATAAGATAGTTTTATATAGCACCTGTTTTGTAAGTCCTTTAAATCCTTGTAAGTTTTGTTTTGCAACCCTTCAACGTTCCGTACCCCACGGATTCGAACGGAACTATTTTGTTCTCGCTCGGATGTCCATAAGTTAGTTTGTCACCGCTATCTGTTTTAAAATATAAATTGTGTGTGTATAAATATTACAGAGATTACGTGAAATGTTAATTCAAAGCCAAGCAAAATTTAAATTTGGCAAAAAAATCCAGGATAAGGACCAGTTCTGTAGTAAAAACATCAAACGTATACATTCATACGATACAACATTTTTAGGGTTCCATAGCCAAGGTGAAAAACCTGAACACTTATAATTTCGTCCTGTCCGTCTGTCTGTCCGTATACCATCCGTATACACAGTCATTTTACTCGCAGACCATTGTCATTATGTACATGAAATTTGGATGGTAGGTGTCGACTGTGAAGAGAAAAAAAAGTAAAAGGTGGAATTATAAAAAAAATAACATTAGGGATGGCATTCCACACGTGTAACTGAGGGATGAAAAATAAATCCAATGCATATAGGCGTAAGGGGTATCTTTAGAAAGATCTAAAGTGAGATAGAGGTTCGAAAATATTTTTTTTATTTAAGTCAATAGTTGCTGATATATGCGCTTCGAAAGGCCTAAAAAGTATTTTCCAACTGACGTGTGGAAATCCTGATTTTCGGTACCGACCGTAGCAATGACTTTGTTTTTCACAGTGGCTTTGAGAAATACAAAGTTATAATTTGAATATTGTTTGGTGCTACGGAACTCTTCATGGGTGACTCCGACTCGCACTTGGTCGATTTTTTCATAAGTGCCTTTTGACAAAAATAAAACTTTCGATGCTAGTCTTTTTTTAAATTCGAATTTACTAATGAAAAACGAGGTATTCTACAATCTTAAAGATTACTTACCAATAATTTAGTAAAAAAATCGAAGGTTCTTGTAATATTGACAAACGGCAATGAAAATTTCTAACGTCTTTTTGTAATTGGTTTTCACTCACTTCGACATTTATTAATTTCTCGTTTTTTTAGATTTGATGACTTGTTTACTTATTAAGTGTTTATTAGCATAATGGTGTGACAGAGGTTGAAAAATTTACAACAAATTGCTTGTTCTAATCGTAGTTTTTATGAAAAACCTTTTGTTACTTCATCTGTTAACTCGCCCGAATGCCAATTATGCCGAATAACTTGTCAGGAAAATTATCTAATTTTGTGTATTTAAATATGTAAATTGCTCCCGTGGATAACTCCCTTTTATAACTCGATCATTATAATAATACTGGACGCAAAGGATTTAAAAAAAAAACAATTGGAATAGAGACAGAGAATTGCAGTCTAGATTGAACACGTTGTCTATGTTGCATTAACATAGTCTACTTAAATGAAAACTACTACTTAAGCGGAAGCTACCATTAACATGTTTATAAATCTTTAAACTTTTTCATGTACCAAAGTGTTCGCGAATCAGTCGTATAAAACAATGTATCCCTTAAATTTGTGAATTTATTTGGGTTTAATTATTTGATGATGTCTCATTATTGCTACAACATTATATTAGGCCCTAGAATAGTATAACCGTTTAGTATAATGAGTCTGTAGAGTTCATGGTGGAAAAAAGTAAATGACGCAAAACCGAAAAATCAAATTGACATATCTTTATAATTGTGGGATTAGACAACACAATATTTTGCTTTTAGAACGATTTTGAGTAACTGTGCATTAAAAAGTATTGAGTAAAAAGTTACGGAAAAATTGAAAGCGAGAAAATTTTAAAAGAAAATTAGGAAATTCAATTTTCAAACGTCGTCAAATGCGCGCTTATAAGCTCAGTTAAATGCTATAGTATATTAAATAACAACTGCGCCTAAATAGAATCAAAATGAATGAAAGCCATTTATAGCAATTAAGCTAAATAGATTGTGAAGCGCGCTCGACATAAATATTCAGAGTGGACGGTTTGTTCACCGCGCCAGCGCTTGCGGCCGTCACAGGCGTCATTTGCATAAAGTAGGCAGTTGGCAGCACAGTAGACGGTGTAGGGAATCTTGGATAAGTTCGAGAGGCGGAGTTGGCATTTTGATGTCGAAATGTTACAAACGTTCGCATCAGTTTTCGTGGTTTAAAGACGTATGAAAATCAACAAAATGTAAATGTTTATTTTTACGTCAAACAGTTTATTATGAAATTTATATAAATAGAAGTATCTGTAAATGAAATTAAAATAAATACACTAAACAATATTAATTTGTTTGTTTATATGATATTCACATTTTAACTTTTTGTGTATTTGTTCATGATTATCGCAGAAAAATTTACATCTGTACTGCTACTTCTCGACTAGTTTATGCAGGTTCGATTCTAAAGTTACTAGATAACAAACACTCCTTCGCATTTTAGTTAGAACAGGGACATATAGTTCATTACATAGGAATATACTTTTGTTTGCAGTTATTTTATTTTAATACAGCTTATAATGTAAATAAATGGCTTACGTAGAGATTTCAATTATGCTTGTAAACACGATCTTTTAAAATACGATATTTTATGGTAGCCTTCAACTGACATAATTGGTACCCTAAAAGCCAGAATTCTATTATTTGTACTAATTTATTGAAATGCTTACCAAATAATTGTATCTTTTGAACAATTTAAAATAGAAACTACAGAATAGTGCTCGTTGCTTTACGGATTATATTGCACATGTCGAAATAAAAAAATCAGTCAAAATGTTTTACCTGAATACTTCGGAATTAACGGCTAATATTTTCTGCGAGAGCTACGAAAGAACGGACTACATTTTGCTCCGCCATAGTTGTGTAAAACATTTAAAAAAATTCAAAACCTGTAAAAACAAATATTTAACCTTTTTTAGAAAAAGTTTTTCATAAATAGTTGCCAGATCTCACTTTCAAAATCATTGCTTAAATGAAGGAGACCGACTAAAGTCCATATTACAGTGATGGACGCAGGTGTTAAAAGAATAAAATATGGCACCCATAAATAGGAAACGAAAAAAATGACCTACTAAAAATGTTATTTGAATTGAAACTCAGAATCACAGAAACCTTGTATTTGTTTACGAAATGTCAGATTAATACTCATAACAGTTTGTAAATATTATTTATACGGAATTATTTGTATCAGCAAATGAAACAGAGGTACAGTTTGTTTCTCGCTGTATTCTCCATGTACAGAAGTAATATATTAATCTACGAAACTCGCATACTCGACAGGATTGTCGAAAAGATTATGTAAGACTCGAAAAGAATGAAACATACTTTCATCTTGACAACAAGAGAACCAATGCCAATGTTAGCTACAGCAGCAGCAACGCTATAGCTGCTTAAGCAATCGATATTGGTAATTTCTTTTAATTGTTTCTAAAAAATTATTATATACTTCATTATTTTTTATAATGTCGCCGCGGTGTCGTTGACGTGTCATGACCCCGCGACTTCTTACGTTTTCGGAACCGTTTCGCTCAATCATGTGAGGTTTCATGTATGTCACTCGAGTACTATTGAGAAGCTCTTTTCAACCGATTTCTGTATTTCGATGTAGCTTTTAGAAGAATATAGGCTGATGTGACGTTGACTTTTCTTTATTTTCAGTTTAAAGCCCACACAACTTCATTACAGATTAAGTTCTTCGTTTAAGTTCTCAAACCACACAATGAGAGTTGTTGTTTGAGAACTTAAACGAGAGTCGTAACTTCACCGAGTCAAAATTTATACTGCGCGGAAGTTTTCAGACGCGCGAAGAAATATATAAAACAGTGATCCACCCGCGAGTGATACTCCTCTTATAAAAACTATTTGATCCGTTGGTTATCGAATGGTGCAATTGGATTTAAGAAGTAGACAAATGAGTCGGAGCTGCAATGTCAAAGTGTTATCACAGTTTTGTTGTCATCTGGTTTCTTGGATAGCTATAAAAAATAAAATTTATGAAAAATAATTTCTTACCTCACTTTTAAATGGTTAGATTCCAATTATCATAAAAAATTGAGAATTAGTTAACATAAATACTGCGTATTCAATTATTTTAATAGATCACGTTTTAAGTTTGTTTTATTTTGTTTGATGGGATTTCTTCAAGTATAATAAATATGATATATAAATGCTATGACCAAAAGAAATACCAAATATAAAGTAAAATAAAAAAGTATATTCCACAAGAAAATAAAATCTACATCAAATATTAAATTAAATTGAATTTCATTCTATATTTTTCTTCTTTTTTGTCGTGTGAACATTTTGTATTATTTCAACAGATTGACATGTCCATGATAACGGACAATAAATAAGTCAAAAATACAGACGTTACTAACGAATCTATTCCCGCCTAATTTGACATTTCAGTGGCGTTTTTTCTTTTTTTTATTAGCGCGTCGGCGTTATGAAGTGTTGCCAGTTACAGCGGCTTTCATTAATGCTGATAGGCAAGCCGTCGAGTCAGATATTGTTTTATGACGCGGAAACGAATGTCTGTATTTTATGACTTTCTAAAAATTTATTATCCTTAGCTTTTATTCATAAACGAATTGAAAAAAATATAATTTTTCACTTGAAAATGTGTTTACATGTTAGTAAGCAGGTTTGCATGCGATTACCATGTGAAGTAAAATAAAAATGGACATACAAGATCAAACCAATAAATGAGGATAGAGACAACGTAATATAATAATGTAAATACATATTTCTGTCAAGCATTTCATTATTAAATTTTTGCCCTTTTGTCAATAAAACAATAAATGTAAGATACTTTAAAAATCAGTGACTGTTTTAAAGAAACATAAATGTTTAGAATGTTCTGTTCTATTTAATGTTATTTACAAATTGCTCAGTATATTCGTAGATATACTTTAAATTTATTTACTTTTATATTAGGTCGCCACACATTCAAAAGTTATTTTGTCGGCAATACATTTAATTATAGCCAGTATTTTTTATTATTTTATTAATTTAACATAATTCGAAAATATTTATCTCACTAAATAAAACATATTACTTTTTCTTGATTTTTAATTCAAGTTAGTTTTGCTAACGTTTCGTATATTTCCGTATAAAACTTCTTTTTTATTTGGAGGCCGTTATTATATTGTAACTTTTTTTCATAAATCTTTGGATTAGATTTAAAGAAGGAAATTAATTTTTCGGAGATTATTTCGTTAATTTTTTGGCACGAAAAAATGGCTCTCGACGTCACTGGGCTGATTGAAATGACATTAGGCGCGTTCTTTAATGAGATATCATTGTCCTAACAAATCTTCGTTGAAACGGCCGATAGTTTTATCGGTATGCGGGATTAGTTTCGAAGTAAACCAAAGATAATGTGATCAGTACGAAAATTTGGAGTTATTTAATAAATCCCCTGTTACTCTGCAGTAAACATTTATTTATCTATACTATTCTTGTTATCCTTCATGTGCTAAAGTAAGTATTTCCCTTGACTTTACCTTTTATGTAATGACCACTAGCATGTGTCGAGCCGTCGTGTGTGAGAAATTTGGAAAGCTGCCAACGAACCTTGCGCCATTGTTGGTAAAAATTATGACGTAAATTCTATATATGGAAATCACATGGCTGATGAGCTTCTTTTGCAGCGACTTCTACTTGTAACCTTTTCAAATAGTTCGACGTAATTCGTTACTTTTAGAGTAATAGTATCACAGTATAGATATTTTCAGTATTATGTTACAATTTTATTAAAGTATGGTAACTGGTACAAGTTGGTGTATTAACAAGCGATAAGTTATCGTAGGAGTGCGTATTTTTATTCTCCAATGTTAGTGTTTTTCTGTTCCACGTATTTACTGTATCACAAAAAATATTAAATATTTCTTTTTAATCACAAGGTAATATATAATTATTTCTGGAATAAAAATGCTTGTTTGATGCAAACTGTTGCTCTCAGAGATAGAGATTAGCTGACCACACTTCCAGATTAGCTAATCACCCTTCCATTAAACGCTGGCTGCTATTAGAAAAACTATGGCTGCTATAAAGCGTAGCTGAAGTACCAGAACACGCTTTTCTGTATTTGATTTTGGAGTTAAAAAATTCAGCAGATTTAACTTGGGTAACACTTATATTTTATGTCAATGAAACAGTTTTGAACATTTTTGTGGAAGCGTGCTAATTCGACGAAAGAAAACAACAGATCAAAAAAAATCAAATGAATATTACGTTGGATTCTTTACTACGGTTATTTGTTAATTTTCGTTTGAACTTGGGACTGATTTTATTGGTACAGATTTCAAGGAAATTGGTGTTAATTGTTATTATAGTATTTAGATATGGTAAATGTCTATTATTTGTAATTTTCCAGTGCGTCATAGAAAAGTTTGTGTTCGGAATCGGTTTTCATTTTTTTTAAAAGTTTAGTGTGTCAGTTTATACGTTTGAATTACTGATCGATGATGAAAATGTAAAAAAATAAAATAAAATTGATTTGCTGTTGTTGGTCTGAAAATGTACGGCATCTGACAAATATGACTGTGCGAAATCTTATTTTATACTCATATGAGCAAAAGTGCCTAATTTTTTTTTCGTAGAATAATTTCAAAGCACCGACAATAATTTCAACATTACCGGTTTCCTTATGGTATGGAATATATGTATACCCAATTTTTATTTTGAATTTCTCTTTATCCAATTATCAATGCTATGGTTTGTTTTTTACTTAACTGTTTTCTCAGAAATATATCAATCCTTACTAAATTTTGCACAATAATATAACACGTTAGAGATACGCTCCAGGTTTGCGCATATACATTTTAGGGTTGACACAAATATTGTCCAAAATATTTGGTGCCAACAGGATTCGTTTGAAAACTTCTTACGGGCACAATTAACTTATTTGATTAAAACTTTTTTTATATGTATTTTTTATTTCATGAACAAAAAACATAGTAATGTATCACTTTTGTCCCCTATTGCCCCTCTTTGGCCCTACTCTCAATGTACGCATATATCACACCGACCGTCATTAAAATGCACATTTCTACTTATTTCATTTTCACACAATTTTTTGTATTTCTTAAATTAATTTTAAAATTATAAAATTTGCCATCGAGTCTGACACACTCTTCGAGTCTAGCACGCATGTTTTCAAAAATGCGTTTGCAGAGCGACTGGGGTATCCTACTGACTTCGGCTCGAATATTTTCTTTAAGTTGTGTCACAGTGCTCGGATTTATGAAATGCTCGGATTTTTGTAAACAATGGATTTTAAGTATCCCCATAAGAAAAAGTCACATAGGCATAAATCGGGTGACCTAGGTGGCCACGGTACGGTACCGTTTCGGGATATGTTTTTTTCTGGAAATAATTGCCGCACTGCATTCATGGGCACATTAGCAATGTGAGCTGTGGCCGCGTCCTGCCGGAACCATGTGTTTTGGTTGAAGGATGGACTATTCTGTGGTTCTACTTTGAAAAAGTCATTTAACATCTGGGCATATCTCTCCGAATTTAGTTACAGTTTGGCCACGTTGATTTTCAAAGAAATAAGGCCCTATGATTGCAAATGCAGACATGGCACACCACACTGTTACTTTAGGCTTATGTAAAGGCTCTTGATGCATTTGTCTTGGGTTGTGGACATCCCAGTAACGATAGTTCTGCTTATTCACATATCCTCCAATGTGAAAATGAGCTTCGTCATTAAAGAATATGTTGCCCATCAGGGTAAGTTTTTCTTAATTCAAAGTCAGAATCGTGTAAATCTTGAACAATTTGAATTCTATATGGATGGAACTTGAGCTTTTTTTGCATTATTACCTGTAAAGTTGATTTCGGAATACCCAATATCGATGAACGTATACGCAGTGATAAACGGGGATTTTCAACGACAGAAACCATAACACGCTCGACATTTTCATTCGTGGCTACCAATGGTGTAGGTCCTGGCCTGGGCCTATTTAATGTTGATCCTGTAGTTCTGAACCTTGCTACCCATGACTGAATGAGGTTGATCGATGGTCCATCACGTAATCGACGAATACTGTAACGATTATTAAATCGACGGCGTGCTACAGACAGCGAAAATCCACTCGAAATGTACGCCTCGACGGCAAAAGCGCGGTGCTCTTCACTCCATTGTTCCATGGCTACTAAAACATCCACACCGCTTGCGCTTCTAACGACGCCCCCAGCGCCCCTCTTATGTGTTGCGTTCAGAAATTATGTTTGTTCAAACTTTGAAATCTGCCGCTGGACACCTGTACTTACTTCAGGTTCAGGTTCACTTTCTTGAACATATTATTAGTGTATCTGTATTATTTTGCAAGCATTTGCCACGAAAGCGCAAAGACCAGCGACTTTTTCTTAGGCACATTGCAAAATATGTAGTTAACATATACATATGTTGTAAAGTTTGATGATAATTTATAAACTATAAGCTAGCATATTGCAAAGGTTTCACACCAATCGAATCAGTAGTTATTGCGTGAATCCCTAAAAACAAATAAGAAAAAAATTTCTTTTTGTGATATTATTAGGATTATCGACTACAGGATGATTTTCGTTCTGGAAAACACGTAAGTAAAAACGTTAAGTAATAATTGAAAAGCCTTCCTTGTGACATCACTTGATGGCGTTATTGCTACTTTGCTTACGTAAGCAACCTTTTCATGAAATCAGAATTTTTTTATAATCATTACATTTTCACTACACGATTCTCTTTTTACCATACCTTTATATTTATTGCTTCTTTTAAGTTTGGTCCTTTTTTATTATTCTTTGTTTACCAATGATATTAAATGTATCCTAGGATGTTCTAAGATGAAATAAATCACACATAAATTTCATTTTTATCCAAATTTTCAATTTTATTTTACAACGAAAATGAAGAAATTTGCATTTCTATTAAATTGATGTCTCGGGTTATTGCTTCGCATAGGTTTAGCCTTTTTACGTGTATGCGCCAAGTATAGCTCCATCCCCGGGTCCATATTAATTGATCAACGTTGGTCTTATCATTGGTAAATCGTTTTGAAAAAACGTTCAAATATTGGGATAGTGTACAGTATCTTTAAGCACAGCCAACATAAATCTGTCTGATATAAAACTCACTGCAAGCGGATATGTAATGTTAAGTTTTAAACCGATCGTTGGCACCAGGTCCTTTGATGTTTAGTGGAAAAACCGACACACGATGGATTCTGGGTAACGTTGGAGCATATCGTTGGCCCCTATGTAGGACATATAGCGTGAATTTTCCATATTGCACAAGTTGATTCAATACTTACTCACATCCTTTGACGATGACCTCAACGATTATTAACACGTACCGGACCCTTGAATTCGATCAATCATTGATTACGTTCATCCGTTTGCTGATACGTTGGGGATTACTGAACCGGCGATTTGGTGAGGCCCGATGTGGCTTAGCAAGCACTTGGCTGTGAATTCATCTTTAATCCGATTAGGATTGTGAGAGGTGACGACGTATGCACGTACAATAATACGTTTAGTAATTACCATATTGTATGCATACGTTTAATTCAACGTGACGTGAATGAGGCTTTTATGCAGGGAAATTAATATTGTATGGAGAATAGAAAGTAGACCAGAAAGAACGAAGAGAAGAAATTCAGATGTTATAGCATTAGAGCCAGGAGCGTGTCGTGGAAGTAAGAAGTCTGAATTCTGACCCTATTTAGTTAGCAAAGGATGAGATTAAATAATCTACGTAAAAGCACAAAGTAGTGATTTGTTTTTCTATTTAAAGATGTCAATCACATAAATAAGTACTTTGTTTCTGTGAAACCTTTAAGATTATTTAGTTCTTGGAAAGTATAATAGCTAATCTATTATCACAGTGCATTTGGATGGAGGTGTTTATGTGAAGGAGTCAGCGTTTCATATAAAGGAATAAGGTAACAGAATGAATTTATAGAGTGTTCCAAGATAGTTCTATTCAGGACCTATCTGTTTTGTAAGTATTTACCTTTCAACGTTCCGTACCCCACGGATTCGAACAGAACTATGTCGTTTCCCCTCGGATGTCCATTAGTTAGTTTGTCAACATCTGTTTTAAAATGACGCCATCTGTTTTAAAATATAAATTGTGCGTGCATAAACTTTTTTACGTGAAATAATCATTCCAAAAAAAAATTTAAATTTGACAAAAAATCCAGGATAAGGATCAGTTCTATAGTAAAAAAAACTAACGTATATATTCATACGATACATCATTCGAAAGGGAATTTTTAAGGTTCCTAACCAAAGGGAAAAAAACTGAAAACTTATAATTTCGTCCTGGCCGTCTGTCTATACGTACGTCACAGTTATTTTACTCGAAGACTATTATCATTATGTACATGCAATTTGGATGGTAGGTGTCGAGTGTGTAGAGAAAAAAATTAATGGTGGAATTATAAAAAAATATTAGGGGTGGCACTCCATAAATGTAACTGAGGGATGAAAAATAAATCCAGTGTACATAGGCGTAAGGGGTATCGTTAGATAGGTCTAAAATGATATAGAAATTCGAAAATAAATTTTTTATATAAGTCAATGTTGATGGGACATGCGCTTCTAAAGTCTTAAAAAGTTTGTTTCAACTAACGTGTATAAAAACCCGAAAAAAATTAGGGCAGTAGAACTTAAAATAAACTTTCAACGAAAATGGGCTTGAATAAGACATGTTATGTAGTTTTTGAGATATGGGATGTTTTTGGTACTGACCGTAGCAATGAATTTATTTTTCACAGTACCTTTGAGAAATACAAAGTTATAATTTTAAAATATTGTTCGGTGCTATGAAACCCTTCATGGGTACTTTGACTCGCACTTATATAGTTCGAAACAGTATAAATTATTTTGGAGTTTCAGACACTTTTATGGAAAAACTCCGAACTCGTGACTAAAAACTGATGAGTCAACCTAATATTATGGGGAAAAAAATATAGTGAAGAAAATGCAGAACTCAAAGGTCAAGCGTTGATTTTTAGTTTTCTGCAGTCAAACTCTTCACTTTTATTAATCCATCATGTTCATCTGTTCTTTCGTTAGTTAGAGCCACACACTTCTCACAATTTATAACGGAAGTAAATACTTTAGATGGAAAATTTGATTAACCTGTGTTAAATTAAATAAATTAATAGTTTAAAAAACAAAAAAATACAATTTCAGAAATACTGCACTAAGAAGAAAAAAACAATTACCGAACCTGTTTTCTCTGTATATTATGTAAGAAATTTGTTATTGAGCATAATATTTGAGTGTAAAAGTTTGGGCGCTTTTCTCAAATGAAAAGTTGATCCTCAAATGAATATTATGTGGGTAAATCCATTTGCGAAGCAAATTTTTTTTGAGAAAAACCGCCTCAAGCCTTCACACTCAAATATTATACTCAATAATAAATGTTATGGATGTTCCCACGCCCTACCGGGGATCGCAACTAAGGTCTCTTAGCGTCTTAGACACTGTGCTAAGGGTTGGTATATATAACGCTGAAGTGAATGTCGAACATTGACGACATAGTTTTTTGTGAAGTAATTTTGTTTTGCGGAGTATAGTTCCAAATAGCATTAAATATGTAAAATATATTTAATCCAGGCAGGCTACTTTTTATGACAATAATTTTACCTTAATTTAATTATTAACAGTCGATATAATTTCATCAAATGTTTTTCTCGCGACTTTGGATGTTTCCATTATATATGTGGGTCAATTCAAATAGAGTCCGATCAATGTTAGATATATGCTAAGGTGGCGACCCTCTCGCTGGCTACAACCACCTTACTACCAGCCCATCGATAATAATTTCAAACGGTATCATGAAGAACGGAAAAGATAATCGTCTGTTTCGCTCTCTCTTGTTTTATTTATAGGTAGATAATGCGCGAATAAGAGCAAAAATGACGTAAGAATTATTTGGATTTCAAATTATTCGTATTTTCAATGGAAAGTGATAAGAAGTATCACTTTCGCTGCCCCCCCCCGACGAAAAATTAAAGGGGGTTCTGTTTCTCCATTAAAGGGGGATACGTAGTTCCATGATTACATATTTTCTTGAGTGGAGTAATAAAAGAATATTTGTCCATTGGTAAAATTTAAAAGATGTCATCCTTAGTTTCGATCACTATTGACATGTCGTCTTTGTACAAATGGATATTACATAAACTCGAAAAGCTATTAGTAACTATGCAGAGGGTGCATTGAGGGAGGACTCCGTTCCAAGATCGTAAACGAGCCGGCCATTATGCAAATTAATGCCTCCCCAGGTTTAGCATAAGTCTGCACAATATTAGTGTCTCGAGGCGGAGTCCTCGCTGCGGCTGTTAGCGGTGAAGTCTCGTTTTCACACTTGTTACTATTCATTGTTTTAGTTAAAATCTCGTCGCTATGAATATAAACGCTGATTAGCGAATAATTATGTAACGAAATTTAAATAAATATACATACATTTCTTCACTTTTTTTACGAAGCTTGGAACCGTGTTCTAGTCTTTTTATAATTTTATATGTCATATTTAATTTAAATCTGCGGCAAATAAAGAAAGACACACGAGGAGTGATCAATAAATTTTTGGTACGAATATTTAAATGAAAATAATTGTATTTCTCAACCTGCTTTGCTGGCGTTTCCACTCACGCGGAAATTGCGATGTTATATTTGCTGCCAACATATGCTTATGGTTTATTTTTAATTTGAAAGATATATTATGGTGTGGGAAATTTGGGTAAAAAATATGTCTTAGTGATTTTAATTCTATGGTCTTAATCGGACTTGTTATAGAATGATTTGTTGTAATATTAAAACGCTGTTGTTTAAATAGAGCAATGAAGAGCAAGATGAAGGAAAGGTATTCGACGAAAGTTAATTGTAACCTCATTTCTGGAATTCATTTTTATTTTGATCTATATTTTGGTGCACCAACTTCTATATAAAATAGTAAGAATATTAACATAAATTTATTCAACTTTATTGAATTTAAATGTAAAAATTTCCTTTCCGTTACATTTACTCTTGTGAAATTTTTACGTTATATATATATATATATATATATATATATATATATATGTATATATATATACATATATTTTTTTTTTAATTGGGCGAATTTAGATTTAGTGATGTCTCAAAGTCAGAAAAATAATTCCACTATTTTTTTGCAACTTTTAATAACACCAAAATAATGAAAATTTATATTGAATAGCCATAGAACAGCGAGACTCTTAAATAGATTTTTAATTCTTTCTTAAGGGGTCTATATATTTTCAGTGTAACTGCGCAGTTATCGGTGCGGAAAAACTAAGTGAAATATTGTACAGATAACTAAATTGAAGGTTGTAGGCTATTTCAGTCTTTTCTTCGGTTCCATTCCTAGTTATCTTAGATTTATTGATCCGTGCAGTGTTCGTGACTATAATAGTGACATTGGAGGACTGAAAAAGGAGGGCCGCAGTTTGTTGTGTGGTTGCAGCTGTGTTAGAAGAAGAAGAAAAACAAAATAAGCATCGTAAACGTTGGAGCACAGGTTAGTTCCTAAAAAGAAGCGTTTTGTCCAGTGATTTCCACTTACTGAATGAGTTACAAGAAGGAGGAGAAATTAACAATTTCAGGAATTACCTAAGAATGGATGAAAGAGCATTTAAAATGCTCTTGAGCAAAGTTGCTACCCTCTTTAAAAAAAAGACACCCTCTTGAGAGAGGCCACATCTCATCATGTGACACTTATTGCTGCTTTTCATTTCTTAGCAACTGGGAAAGTTTTGAAGATTTCAATTTTTTTACGATTATATCACTTCAGACACTTGGGAAGATAATAATAGAAACGAGCTTTGCAATACGGAAATCACCATAAGTGTATTATTATTTTGTAAGCAAATGTTTATTACTAAAATCGTAATTCTCTCTGTCTGTACATTGATCAGGATCAAGAAATTTGCATTTCTACTCGGTCAATGCATCTCAATAACGAAAATAAGGTCCAGTAAGGGTTCAACTATCAATCACGATTACTCTTGCATTGCACTCTTGTACACTGTCGCAATCAACCATAATCAATCATAAAAAATAATATACAATGTATTGTGGAACGCATGGATAATTCAGATGGCAATAGTAATAATAATACTAGGCGTAACTAAATAAATATTGATCACATGGGAAAAACATAGTTACTTTATTGTTTACAAAAGAAAAACATCAAAATCATAAAACGGCGCGCATCATCATCATAGGACAATCCCTCTAATAAATGTTGAGTGGCCAAAAGTTGTTCTGAAGAAGTGTTTAAAGCGTACCAGGAATTTGAAGCCAGACTGAGAGATATCGGAGTGGATGAAAACCGCGACGGGTGAATCTCCATAGGTGCTTCTATCCAATAGACCCATCTAACCATCAAGAAAGTGTTCTTGTATCTTAATTTTTTGTTGCACATTCATTCACTGAGTCTATCTACTATCTTATGCAGTTGTTGAGTCACTCGGGTCTGGAGTTTTCTGGTCTACCAAATAGATAAATTTATTAAAATATCACACGGCCAGAACATACTCACCATCATTCCCAGCACCCGGTCTCTGTGAATCGTTAACTTAAAAAAAATTAATTCTCTTTTAATTTTCTTGACTATATTCACACGAGTTGCGTCAAGCTCCAGAATGAATTCATCGTATGCGGCCATTTTTTGCATGATTGGAATACGAAGGACATTCTATTTCCCAAAGTTCTGGTAGGTTACGGTAGCCTTTGATGAAAGCCAAAAGCACTTCCTTCTTTTTAACAGAGGCTTCGACTGCAACTCGTTGAGGGGTTGCGACTGACAAACAGAACTGTGTAATCTGTACGATCAGCTGAGGGAACTGGCAGTTTATCGTTGCAAAAGGCGACACATTTGCACTGCCCATTAACCTGCGTTAAAACCAGCGTTAAAACTGCGCATTTTTCTCTGTTAATTACCCAGACGTCACAGGTGATAAATTGCGCAATTAAATTGAAGGAGTGTAGGCCGAATTACATTGTAATGATTATGGGTTAACGAGAACTTAGCATTATGCTGGGTTATGTGTTATGTGACGGTTTGGCTATTACTGAGAAAATTGTGAAAACAACACCGAGTTAGCATGAATATATATATATATATATATATATATATATATATATATATATATATATATATATATATATATATCTATAAATGTTTAAACATTTTCATGTACCAAGTGTCTGCGAAACAGTCGCATACAACAATGTTTTACTTAAACTTGTTAATTTACGGTGGTCTAATTATTTGATAATGTCTGATTACGATAATTTATTATGCCCTGGAATAGTATGACTGTTCAGTATGAGTCTGTGGAGTTCACGGTGGAAAAAGAAGCAAAAAATTAAATTGACATGTTATTATAAAAATTATTGCGGAATCAGATAACACAATCTTTCGCTTCTAGATAGGTTTTGAGTAACTGTGTATTTAAAATATTGAGTAAACAGTCACAGAAGAATTGAAAGCGAGAAAATTTTAAAGAAAAATAAGGAATTTCAATTTTCATTTGGTCGTCAAATGCGCGCTCCGAAACTCCGTTAAATGTTATAGTATATTAAACTAGCGTGACCCGTGCGAAGTCTTCGCATTATATCAATTTGCGTGGTAGATTATAAATATTTACACATGAGAAAATGAACTCACAGCTGTCATATTAGTTACAACAGAGTGTTTAGCAGAAATCAAAATTGATTGCAGGTATTCAATTCATTTCTAAATTTGCACACTGCTTATTACGTTTTTATTCCATTATGAAGCTCAGATGACAGATCAAACAAATATTTTACTAAAATTGACATATAGAGGCGCAAGTATCAAAAGCATTGAGCTAAAGCGCCACTTTATTTATACGTGAGTGGATTTGTTAAACAAACATGGAAATTAAACAAACATTTTACCGACCGTCAATCATATTGACGTTGAGCCGTTAGATGGCAGCATTGCTGTTTTGTGTATATAATTTTAATAATTATTTAATTTGCAAAAACAATAGCAATAATAAATTTTTTAGTTGTGGCTGCCGGTAGAGCAAGCAATTATCTATAAAATGATATATAATTTATGTGGATTAGTTGTGAGGTTTTTTCTAAAAAGGGAGAGTAACATCTTAACCTTAGCGTATTAATATTAATATATATGATGATGATGATGATGATGATGATGATAATAAGTGTGCGTAAATAAAATAAAAATGTATGAAAACTATTTATAGCTTATTGATATAAATGGTTTTCATACATTTTTATTAGTTAAATATTTTTTGTGAAGTGCGCTCGGCATAAATATTCAGGACGGGCGGTTTCTTCACAGCGTCAGTGCTTACGGCTCTCATATGCACAATATGCATGAAGTAGGTAGTTGGCAGCACTGGAGAAAGTGTAGGGAATCTTGGATAGGTTCGAGAGGCGGACTTGGCACTTTGATGTAAAATCGTAACAAACCTTCGTATTAGTTTTCGTATTTAAAGAAGTATGAAAATCAACAAAATGCAAATGTTTCTGTTTACGTCAAATAATTTATTACATTTTTATGTGAATAGAATGTCTATGCATGAAATTATAATAAAAACGGTAAACAATATTAATTTGTTTACTTACATGATATTTACATTTGAATTTTTTTGTTTATTTATTTGTGAGTATTCTAAAAAAAGTGACATCTGTACTGATTCATCTTGACTAGTTTCCGCAGGTTCGATTCTAAAGTTATTAGACAACAAACACTCTTTCGCATTTTAGTTAGGACAGCGACATCGTTTGTTACATTGGAATGTACATTTGTTCGTAGTTATGTAATTTTAATATAGCTTATAATGTAAATAAATGGCTTACGTAGAGATTTCAATTACGCTTGTAAGCATGAGCTTTTAAAACACCATCTATTAGGGTAGCCTTCAATTCAAATATGTACTCTAAAGATCAAAATTCCATTATATTTACCAGTTTATTCACACGTCTTCCAAATAACTGTCTCTTTTAAATGGTTTAAGATAGAAACTGCAAAATAGTGCTCGACATTTCAAAGATTATATTGCACAAGTTGAGAGAAAAAATCAATCAAAATGTTTTATGTAAATACATCCGAGTTAACAGGCAATATTTTCTATGACAGCTACGAATGAACGAACTATGAGCTACCGTTTGTTACCCAATCAGGTAAAATAAAAAAAACTAGGAAAAATTTCTAAAAAAGTAGCTAGTTTTACGAATTTTCAAAATTTATTTGGTCAAAGCTTTCACTCTAGATCTGATTAGAAGTAAATTGTTAGACATAAGTCGACGGATCTACATAAATTGTTGAAAGGGACGGGAAAAAGTCCATATAGTGACGGAACCAGTTGTTAATGGAATAGAAATGGCATCCTTAAATAAAAACGAAAAAAGCTATTAAAAATGTTATTCAAAATGTCAAACTAATGAGAAACCTTGTATTTGTTTATGAAAAGTTAGATTATGCTTCATAATAGTTTGTAAATCTTATTTATATGGAACTATTTGAAGCAGCAAAATAAAACACAATGCAACTTGTTTTTCGCCGTATTCTCTTTGTACAGCGGTGCTGGCACTAATCCACGACACTCGCAGACCCGACAGGGGTCTGCGAGTTTCGTGAAATTAGAAAAGAACGAAAAAGACATTTTGACAACGAGAGAACCAGTGTCAACATCAGTTCACAGTTTATTTTAAATTATTTTATGCAATCGCTAGAGCTGCTTAAGAAAAGTAATCGATATTGTTATTTTTTGTAATCGTTTCGAACTAGTTATTACGTATTTCATGAATTGTTTATAATGTCGCCGGAACACAAACGTACTCGCGGCCTCGTTGACGTGACATGACTCCGTGACTTTCTTGCGTTTTATACACAGTTTCACTCAATTGCGTGGAATTTCGTGAATATTACTCGATTGGTCTTGAGATGCTCTTTTAAATCGTATACGATTTTTGCATTTCGACGTAGTTTTTATATGAATATAGGCTGACGTTATGTTGAATTTTTTTTATTTCCAGCTTAAACCCCATACAACTTCACCATAGCCAATCTGATTTAGTATTTTATAAATGCAGATGACAAACCTCGATGGGAGCTGTGGCTTCAGAACTTAAACGAGAGTCGTAGCTTCACCAAGTCATAATTGAACAAAACAAAAAAATTATTAAATTTTTTTGTTTTTTACTTTAATCTTACTAGTATTAAAGTAAAACCAAAGATAATGATATCGATACGAAAATTTTGAAATATCTTTAATAAATGACCTACTATTTTGTAGCAAATATTTATTTATCGAGACTATTTCTGTTATTCTTCCCGTGCTAGAGTATTTCTCCTGACCTTACTTCTTACACAATGTCGTTACTAGCACGTGTAGAGCCTGTGAGAGAAATTTGGCAAGCCGCCAACGGACCTTACGGAATTGTTGGTAAAAATGGTGACGTAAATTCTATATCTGGAAATCGCATGGCCTGATCAGCTCACTTAGTAGCGATTTCTATCTGTAACATCTTCAAGTAGTTTGACGTAGTTCATTTTATTTAGAGTAATAGTATCATAGTATAAATATTTTCAAGTTGATGTATTAAAAAGCTGTAAGTCATCGTAGGAGTGTATAGTTTTATTCTTCAATGTTAGAGTATTTCCTGTTCCATACTTTTACTGTCACACAAAAATATAAAATATTTGTTTCCTAACCAAAAGGTTATATATATCATTCTTTCCGGACTAAAGATGCTCGTTTGATGTAAACAAAAAAATTTCTCTCAGAGATAG
This sequence comes from Druceiella hillmani, assembly GCA_039881145.1. Lineage (NCBI taxonomy): Eukaryota > Metazoa > Arthropoda > Insecta > Lepidoptera > Hepialidae > Druceiella > Druceiella hillmani. The sequence goes on from JAYKKI010000035.1 coordinate 16,074,647, forward strand.
AGATTAGTTGACCTCTCTTTCAGGCTTGACCAGCCTTTATCCGAGAAGTTAGGGTCATTTTACGTAATGAGCTGGTAAATCAGCAGGTGAATAAAACATCAAGACTTGTCATAATTGAGTATTTCACCTTTGTAGGAGTTGGACTTTATACAAAGGTAGGATGATTAATTGCATTATGTCGTACAGAAGTAACTTTTAATACTGAAGTATGTAAATTTAGTCCGATGAGATTAGTTGACACAAATGTTATTGTGTCATTCTGGATAATTCATTGGCTGGAGAAAATTTATCCAGTTCTTGGCTTTATTTGAATCAGTCGATCAGAGCAAAGACATTAATTCATTTTGGTTACAGCAAATTATCTGGGGTAAGGGTAATGCTGTCATTAGTATGGCAGTGTAATATAGCTTATACACATGCGTATGGTACAATGGTACCTGTTTCATAAATATGTTCGAGGAAAATAGTTGTAAAACGGGACAAAAATAATTTCGATGAAAACCGATCAAAAACGGGACAAAAATGAAATAAATTTTCTTCCTATTTCCGTCGTAGAAACGATTGAAAATCTGAAATTGTTAATTTTAAATTTTTTTAATAAAAAAGTTCAAGTACGTACCGGCGACATTTTAAACATTCATGAAGTACGTAATAACTTTTTAGAAAAGAAAACAAAAAATAACAATATCGATTACTTTTATTTTGTATTTCGTTAAACGTCGCAACAGGAGTTTTACGTAGATTTTTAAATACATTTATGTGCACCCGTGTGAAATAGTATTTTTGAAAATATTTAAGGAATTGAAATTACGTTTTCTTCGTTTGAACATCCACACAAGCTACGAGAAACTCGAGGACGATGGCGGGTTTAGTATTTATATGTACAGAAGACTTTCTTATTTACAATTTTACTGTATCAAACTATTCAGTAGATTTTAGTGTAGGAAATATTTCATCTCGAGAGGGAGGTTATTTCGAAGACTAAGAAGCCGAATTGGTATGGAAGTATAAGATAACGCTTTTTTGTGTTCAATTCTGGAGCCAAAAATTCAATTCGGCTTGTTCAACTTGGGGAATACTTATATCTTATGTCAATGAAATAGTTTGAAACACTTTTTTGGAGGCGGTGCCAAGTCGATGAAAAAAAAAACAGATTCTTTACAACACTCATTTATTCATTTCAGTTTAAATTTGGCACCGACTCCAAAAAAAGACTGATAATTATTGGTACGCCCTTAAAAAAAATCGGTGTTAATTATTATTACAGTACTTAGATAGGGTACTAATGTAATGACTATTACTTTCAGATTTTTAGTGCTTCACAAAAAAGTTTATTTTCGAAATCGGTTTTTATTTTCAGTTTAAAGTATGGTATGCCAGTTTAAACGTTTGTATTACAGATAGCTTTAACTATGAAAATTAAAAAAATAAAATGAAGTTAATTTGTGGTTTTGTATTAAATTTATATTTCGGGGTTCTATTAAATTTATATTTCGTTTACTTGGTTCGCTTTAAGTTTTGTCTTTTCGAGCGACACGCTCCATCCCAGCTCCATATTATTTGGCCAACATTGGACCTATCGTTGGCAATTTGTTTTTGATAAGGCGTTCGAAAATTGGGGCAGAACACTGTTTCTTTTAAGCATAGCCAACACAGATCGATTTGATACAAAACTCGCTACAGGTGCATTTGTAATTTTATGTCTTAACCTAATCATTGGCACCAGTTCTTCTGATGTTTAGTCAAAAAATTAACACGCGACCGACAGTGACCAATGTTGGAGCAAGGATTGGGGCTAATAGCAAAAAGTGCGTTCATCTGTTGGACGAATACTGTTGGCTCCATCATCGGTCACATTGTTTGGCCTTTACACTATCGCACAGGATGATTTCGTTATTCCTCGCATCCTTTGACGATGACGTCACGTGTTCTAACGCATAATTAGCGCGCATCGGACCGCTGAATTCGATCTATCATTGATTACGCTCATCGCGTTTGCTATTACGTTAGGGGTTACTGAACCGGCGATTTAATGAGGCCCGACCATTATGTGGCTTAGCACGCACTCGGCTGTGAATTTACTTTAATCTGACTAATACTGTAAGAGGATATGACGTACGCACGTACACTAATACGTTTGGTAATTACCATATTGTGTACATACGTTAAATTCAGTGTGACGTGAATGAGGCTGACCTGCAGGGAAAATAATTTAATATGGAGAAACGTGTATAGATAAGAAAGAACGAAGAGTAGAAACTGAGCAGTTGTATACTTGCAGCATTAGGACTGTGAGTGTGTAGTGAAAGCGACTAGTGCGGATTCTGACGCAACTTAGTCTATGAAAAGAATTAGATTAAATAATCTGTATAAGCGCACGAAGTAGTGGTTGTTTGTTTGTTTAAAGATGTTAATCATATAAATAAGCACTCTATTTCTGTAAAACCTTTAGGATTCTTTATTTATTGGAAAGTATAACAGGTCATCTATTATCATAGTATGTTAGGATGGAAGAGTTCATGTGAAGGAGTAAGTGAGCGTTTGATATAGAGGAATAAGGACAACAGAATGAGCTTATAAAGTGTTCTATGCTAGTTCTAGATAGGATCTATCTACTTTGCAAGTATTTACCTGTTATGGCTCCGTGCGCGATGGATTCGAACGAAATTCTATTATACTCGCTCAGATATCCGTTCGTCTGTTTGTCGTCGATATCTATATTAAGGTATAAATTATGTCTGAATAAGCTTTATACAGATTACTTGAAACGATAACCCAAAGCCAAGTAAAATTTAAATTTGGTAAAAAAAATTCAGGGCGGGACCAGTTCTATAGTAAAAAAACTAATGGTACATTTATAGAGCATTTTTAATATGTGCACTTCGACAAAAATAATTTTTTTGACGCTATTCTTATTTTAAATAAAAATACTATTAAAAAACGTATTTAACTAAAATTTTAAATACTGCTTACGACTAATTTAGTAAAAGAATTGGAAGTTTTTGTACTATTGATAAACGGCAGACACATGTCAAATTTCTAACGTCTTTTCCAGTAATTGTTTTTCATTTCAATGTTTAATGTTTTCTTGTTGTTTATTTACGTTTAACATTTTATGATTTGTATATTTATATGTTAAGTGATTATTGATAAAACAGTAAGAGTTTAGTAGAAAAAATTGCAATAAATTGCTTGTTGTAAAATAATAATTTTGCCTAGAGAATATTTTGTTATAAAATTAAATTCAATTAAACTTAGGAAAACAGTAAAAATCACCTAGTGAAGTGCATTTCTTCGTGTCGTGGTTAATTCATGGTTAATTGAGAGTTTTAGTTATTGACCGTGTCTCATGTGATGTTGGTGTTTGAAACAACACATAGCAAAGTGTTTCTTCTTTAATATCGACTTGTATATTATCATAGTACATTTAGATAAAAGTGTTTATACGAAGGAGTAACTGAGCGTCTCATATGAAGGAATTAGGGCAACATAGTGAACTTTTAGAGTGTTCTCAGATAGTTCTAGACGGTATCTATCTACTTTGTAAGTATCTAACTTTTATGGTTCCGTACCCGATGAATTCGAACGGAATTTTCAGATATATGTTCGTATTTTCGTAACCGCCATCTGTTTTAAGCTATAAATTGTGTGTACACAAACTTTATACAGATTATGTGAAATGATAATCAAAAGCCGAGCAAAATTTAAATTTGTTAAAAAAATTCAGGGCGGTCATCAGTTAGTTCTATAGTAAAAAGCCTAATGCATATATTCAAGTGATACGTCATTGGAAAGAGCATTTTTTAAGTGGATTTTGACAAAAATAATTTTTCGATGAATCAAAAAAATTAATAAAAGAACATTTAACAAACTTAAAAATTGCTTACGATTAATCTAGTAAAAAATCGATTTGAATAGTCCTTGTACTATTTATAAACGGCAATCAAACGTAAAATTTCTAAGGTCTAGTCTCTTCAAGTAATTGTTTTTCGCTTCCTTCAATATTTAATATTTTCTTGTTTTTTTCTACATTTGACATTTGATGATTTGTGTGTTTATATGTAAAGTGTTTATTAACAAGACTTAAGTCAAAAGATTTACAATAAATTGCTTGTTTTTAAATCGTAATTTACATGGAGAATAATATTTTGTAAATTCCGTTTTTTATAAAACTAACTAGCTTGCCCAAATAAAATTAAATTCAATTAAACAAAGAAAAACAGTGAAAAAATCACTGGATCGTCTCGTGGTTAAATTCATGCATTGAGCTTTTTAGTTACTGACTGGGTCTCATGTGAGGTTGGTGTATAAAAACACACACATCAAGGTACTTCTTTAATATCTGTATTAGTATATAATAATTATTAATTTATAAACGTTCGCATATGTCAAGCGATTTATTGACAACGATATTAGAAACGAAGAAGTTCAAGTTCGTAGCCATAAAAAAGTTTAAAAAATGACTTCGTCTGTTTCTGAGACTGCTTAATAACAACGCACTAGAAAAAAAAACCAAATTGTCGGTAAATCCGAAATCAGACAAAATATAAGTAATTTTATACGACGTGTAACTTGTAAACGCTTATTTGACATTTTAAATTATGGCTTTTATTTTTGATCAAAACATTGTTGTTAATAATGAAAAGTATATGAATCATATTTGATTACATCGTATTATTATTACATAATATCATTTACTACAACATAATAATAACAATTGTCTCAAAGATTTTTGCAGAAGTTTACAAGTAAGAAGTCAAAAAAAATTAGCACCTAGCACGAACCGGTATGAAGTTGAGTGTTATTACGTAGAAAATAAACTCAGTCCTGTTAACTCCTTAGTTTGTTAAATAGTCGATCTAATTGGTGACAGTAAATCTCTGCATCCATCATAAGGTTCGTCAGTAACTTTCAATCAATAACCCCCTTATATACAATCAGCAGCTCAACATCACTTTTCCAGTGTTCACTTCAGGTTTGATTACCTTGGCTTTGGTTTTTGGTGTTCGCGTGTATGATTAAAGTATATAACCCATTTCTCATCAGCTAACACTAACTGCTTCGGTCAGTCGAAATTGCATCGCATGTAACGCAAGTACGCACATAACGCAAAGTAAAAGAGTTCATACTTACGTCGATTTAAATCCATTTCCTTTGATGCAGTGCACTCGAAGGTTTAGCGTTGACTGTCTTTAACCGAATGCATAAACATGTTTATACTTTATAGTAAAATATTCTGGAGTTTTCGATAACCTTTATGAAAAAGCCTCGAACTCATGACTAAAAACCGATCAGCCAACCCAACTTTAGGAAAAAAAATTATACTGAAGAAAATATATAAGTCAATGGTTCGTTTTTAAGTTACTGCAGTCAAATTGATGACTTTGACCATTTTATCATGTCCGTCTGTTAGTCCGTTTGTTAGAGCCACATATTTCACACAAATTTTGTATCTGACTGCATAAAAAATTAAAATATAGGTAATTAATATGTGGTAAATAAAAAAACAATTTTAATCTATCTGCAATGCATGTTAAGTATGGAAGTTAAATTTTCACGGAAGAGAGGGGTTTTCAAGGATAAATTGCAAATCAATTTGAAAACAAAAGCCACGGCGTTTGGCTATTTTTAACGTATGCCTGTCAAATTTTACCACTACTGAAATAGTCTCTTGTAAACCAAACTATACCAGAGACATATTTGGTTTACAAAATAGCAACTTTGTATTCCAAGTTGCTATTTTGGTTTAAAATAAAAAGATCGTTTGAAAAGCATGAAATTAGAAAAAAAAACAAAAGTCAAGCAGGTAAGCAAACGGATAAAATAGAAGTGGTCTGGTTACATTCAGAGAGCAGGAGACGACGTTTTAAAGTTTCAAATTTTTATTTGCCATTTTTATACTTGGTTTCTACACGTTGAATGTACCTAAAATCATCAAAAATCTTATTTCAGTAATTTTTAATTCATTTTATACAAAATAAAATTACAATTTTTCTTCTATTTATATTAATAATATAACATAGATTGATGTGATATTTCTGATTAAACTATTTAATGTTTTTACTTGTTTCGTTTTTTGTTTTCTTTTTATTATAAGCTGTTATAAACCATTCATAATTATATAAGTAATTTATGAATGTTCATACATCCTGCCGGCCCTGCGAATCCAAGGTCTCTTAGCGTCTTAGATTCTGTGATACGGACTGGTAAATATAATGCTAAAGTGAATGTCGAACGTTATAGTTTTTTCTAATGTTATTCTGTATATAAATAAATGTGTTAGACAGATTAAAATAATTACGGAGTATATTTCGAAATAGCATTAAATATGTAAAATATATTTAATCCAGAGGGATTGCTGTCTATAAAAATAATTTTACCTTAATTTAATTATCAGTAGTCGATATAATTTTATTAAATGGTTTCTCTGCGACTTTCGACATTTCTGTCAATGCAAATCAATTCCAATAGAGTTTACCTATAGAAGGGTGCGACCTTCTCGCTGGTGTCCGGCGGGTTTACTACCACGTCATCAATAATAATTCATAAGTGGATTACGAAGAGCGGAAAAGATAATCATCTGTTTCGCTCTTAACTTTGTTTTATTTATAAGTACATAAATGCGACAATAAGAGTAAAACTGACACAAGAATTCTTTGAACTTTGAATTATTCCTATTTCATATAGAGAAGTGATAAAAAGTATCACTTCCTCTGTCTACAGCGAAAGTAGTTTGGCTTCTCCTTTAGAAAAAATGCATATTTATCCATTGTTGAATTTTAAAAGGTGTCATCCTTAATGTTGATCCCTATTCATCTTCATATAAACGTAGATTATGTTAACTCGAAAGGCTATTAGCAATTACGCAAGGGTGCGCTGAGAGAAGATTCCATTTCAAGATCGTAAACGCGCCGGGCATTATGTAAAGTAATGCCTCCCCAGGTTTAGCATAAGTTTGCACAATATTAGTGTCTCGAGGCGGAGTCCTCGCTGCGGCTATTAGTGGCGAAGTCTTGTCTTTGTACTTGTTACTATTCATTGTTTTATTTAAAACCACATCGCTATGAATATAAACGCTGATTAATGAATAATTATGTAACGACATTTAAGCATATATACATTTTTTTACTTTTTTTATGAAACTTGGAAGCGTGTTCTGGACTTCTTATAATTTTATGTGCGATTTTTAATTTAAATTTGCGACAAGTAAAGAAGAACATACGGGGGGTGTTCAGCAAAATTTTCGGTAAGAACACAGATACATGATTCGGTAAGAACACAGAACACAGATACATGAACACAGATGAAAATATTTCTATTTCCCAACCTTCTTTTGCTTGCGGCTCCACTCGCATAGAAATTGGGACATTGTTACGTTACAATTTCCATGCGAGTTACATAGTTGTCTACACGCTACCAACATTACGCAATATGGATATGTGTGTGTGCATGCATGCGAGCATACGTGTGTGTGTATATGTTATATTCATCATTATAACGTAAAACTTCACAAGATTAAACGTATTGTGAAGAAAACTGTTTGCTATTTTTAAGTTGGATGAAGTTATATCAATATTGTTATTACATTTTTATTTTTATCTATATTTTTGTGCACTGTTGTGTGTTATTACATATACACACAACAATGCACAAAACTGTAGATAAAAATCAAAATGAATTTCATGAATAAGGCTAGAATGAGTTTTCTTCGAACACCTTTCCTTCATCTTGCTCCATATTACTGTATTTAAACAGCGGTTTAATATTGCAACATTTTATTCGATAAAAAATCCGATTAAAACCATACCATTAAAATCATAAACCTTTGAAATTAGGTATAAACTATAAGCTAATATGTTGGTAGCATGTAGACAACTATGTAACTCGCATGGAAATTGTAACGTAACAATGTCCCAATTTCTATGCGAGTGGAGCCGCAAGCAAAAGAAGGTTGGGAAATAGAAATATTTTCATTTAGGTATCTGTGTTCTTACCGAAAATTTTGCTGAACACCCCCCGTATGTTCTTCTTTACTTGTCGCAAATTTAAATTAAAAATCGCACATAAAATTATAAGAAGTCCAGAATAAGCTTCCAACCTTCATAAAAAAAGTAAAAAAAATGTATATATGCTTAAATTTCATTACATAATTATTCATTAATCAGCGTTTATATTCATAGCGACGTGGTTTTAAATAAAACAATGTATAGTAATAAGTGCAAAGACAAGACTTCGCCACTAATAGCCGCAGCGAGGACTCCGCCTCGAGACACTAATATTGTGCAAACTTATGCTAAACCTGGGGAGGCATTACTTTACATAATGCCCGGCGCGTTTACGATCTTGAAATGGAATCTTCTCTCAGCGCACCCTTGCGTAATTGCTAATAGCCTTTCGAGTTAACATAATCTACGTTTATATGAAGATGAATAGGGATCAACATTAAGGATGACACCTTTTAAAATTCAACAATGGATAAATATGCATTTTTTCTAAAGGAGAAGCCAAACTACTTTCGCTGTAGACAGAGGAAGTGATACTTTTTAACACTTCTCTATATGAAATAGGAATAATTCGAAATTCAAAGAATTCTTGTATCAGTTTTACTCTTATTGTCGCATTTATGTACCTATAAATAAAACAAAGTCAAGAGCGAAACAGATGATTATCTTTTCCGCTTTTCGTGATCCACTTATGAATTATTATCGATGACGCGGTAGGAAACCCGCCGTACACCAGCGAGAAGGTCGCACCCTTCTATAGGTAAACTCTATTGGAATTGATGTCCATTGACATGTATATTTCACAGAAATGTCGAAAGTCGCAGAGAAACCATTTAATAAAATTATATCGACTACTGATAATTAAATTAAGGTAAAATTATTTTTATAGACAGCAATCCCTCTGGATTAAGTATATTTTACATATTTAATGCTATTTCGAAATATACTCCGTAATTACTTTAATCTGTCTAACACATTTATTTATATACAGAATAACATTAGAAAAAACTATAACGTTCGACATTCACTTCAGCGTTATATTTACCAGTCTAATATATTTATTTATTCTTCTTTCTTTTCCAATATTTTAGTAATTTTACATAATGCAAATACATTTACCGCACTAAAGTGTATTAACCACAATTAAATGAAACTACGTGATGTAGTATTATTTCTATTTTCTTTAAGTTCTTTACCACGACCTAGGTTTTGTCGTATTACAACATCTAATCGTTGTGTTACAATATCTTCAGGTGGGCTATTTTTGCTTATAGCCTACCTGAAGATGTTGTAATACAACGAAACCTGCGTCGTGGTAAAGAACTTAAAGAAAATAGAAATAATACTACATCACATAGTTTCATTTAATTGTGAATAATTAATTTCTAAAAAATTAACGCCAAATATATTCAATATTTAAAATGTATTAATTTTTGTTTTGTTTTTCGATTCACTTTACTTTTGCTAACATTTCGTATTTTCATATAAAACTAATTTTTTATTTGGCGATAATTATTATATTGTAACTTTTTGTCATAAATCTTTGGACGAAATTTTAACGAAGAAATTAATATTTCGGAGATTATTTCGTTAATTCCTGGCGCAAAAAATATCTCTCGACGTCACTGGGCTGATTGCTATGACATTATGCTCGTTCTGTAATGAGATATCATTGCCCTAACAAATCATCGTTTAAACGGCCGATCGTTTTATCGGTATGCGCGTCGAGTCTTGAAGTAAAACCAAAGAGAATGTGATCAGTACGAAAATTTGAAATTAATAAATGAACTATTACTTTATAGTAATTATATAGTAATTATATATAAATATTTATTTATTCTGACTACTTTTATTATTCTTCCTACGCTAGAGTATTCCCTTGATCTAACTTCTTACATAATGGCAACACTAGCACGTGTCGAGCCTGTGTAAGAAATCTGGCAAGCGGCCAACGAACCTTACGCAGTTGTTGGTGAAAATGATGACGTAAATTCTACATCTAGAAATCGCATGGCCTGATCAGCTCCCTTACTAACTATTTTTATCTGTAGCATCTTCAAATAGTTTGACGCAGTTCGTTACTTTTAGAGTAATAGTATTATAGTACAAATATTTACATTATTATTACAATTTTATTAAAGTATACCAGTACAAGTTGGTGTATTAGCAAGATATTAGTTATCGTAGGAGTGCGTGTTTTAATTCTCCAATGTTAGATTTTTTTCTATTCCACATATTTACTGGGTCGGAAAAAATATTAAATATTTTTTCTATTTCTTTTAAATATTAATGTACGCTTGATGTAAATTATTTCTCTCAGAGATAGAGATTAGCTGACCACACTTCCAGGTTTGACCAGCGTTTTTCCGAGAAACCAGGGTTATTTTAAGGTAATGGGGTGGTAAATCTGCAGGATGAAGACAACGTCAAACCCTGGCATGGTTGGATGATTTACCTTTATAGTAGCTAGACTGCAGGGATACACAGGTAGAAAGATTAATTGAATTATGTTGTTTAAAAGTATCTTTTAATACTGAAATATGTTAACTTAGTTCGATTAGGGTATTTTATACAAATGTTTCATGTTATTGTATCATTTTGCATAAGGCATGGTCTAAATAAGATTCATTCAGTTTTTGGGTTTGTTGGAATCAATCGATTAGAGCAAATACATTAATTTATTTATAGAATTTCTGATTAAGGCAAATTATCTGTGGGAAATGTAAAGATACTATTTTGATAGATTGCAGTGTCATACAGCTAATAAGCCACCGTGATAAGTATCTCAAGTATACGTAGAGTTTCGAGGAAAAAAGAAGATAAAAATGAAATATAAATTATATTTATTATAGGCAGAAAATCTGAAATTGTTTCTGAAAATTATTTAATTATTGTGTTAAACAGACTTCTTTTACGGAGTGTTTCCATTAATTTACGTGCGCTCATATCAAACAGAATTTTTGAAAATCTAAAAATACGTTTTCTTAATTTGAATACATTCAAACAAAGCGTTCAATACCTCAATGAACAGTAGACTTTCTATTTATGTTTTTACCATACCAAAGTATACAGTCTATTTTAATGTAGAAAAGAATCCATTTCGAGAGGTATAAACACTCCCATATAGGGTGTTTTTCGTTCTGGAAAAATAATTTTCCTTAAGTAACAACAAGAAACCTTTCTCATGAAGTCTCTAAATGGCGCTACTACTATTTTGCTAGAGTAAGCCACCTCTTGTTATTTGCTTATATATTCATATTTCTACTAGACAATTTTAATTTTATCACACGTATATATGACATTGCTTCTTTTTAAGTTTGACCGTTTTTTTATCATTTCTTTGTTACCAATGATACTAAATGTATTCCATTAAATTTATCTCTATGCATTTCCATTAAATTTATCTCACGAGTTATTTACTTCACTCTAAATCACAGTTTCTTTTAAGCACAACTAACATGTGGCTGATATATAAAACTCACCACAGGCGTATTTGTATTTTTAAAGTTAAAACGACCGCTGGCACCATTTCCTTATATGATTAGCCGAAAAACCGACAAGCCACAGATAGCGTCGTTGGGGCCAATAAAAAAAAGTGCGTCCTGGGGTTGGTCGAATACCATTGGCCCCAATGTAAGACACATAGTATGGATTTGCCTTTAGATTAGTGCACAAATTGGTCCCGTAGTTACTCGCATCCTTTGACGATAACCTCAACGAATAACGTAATTAGCGCGCATCGGACCGCTAACTTCGATCAATCGATGATTACGTTAGTCGCGTTTGCTATTAGGTTTAGGGATTACTGAAACTTGATTGAGGAGGCCTGACCTTTACGTAGCTTAGCACGCACTCGGCTGTGAATTTACGTTTATTCTGATAAGTACTGTGAGAGGATATGACGTATGCACGTACGCTAATACATTCGGTTATTACCATATTGTATGCAAAAGTTTAATTCAACGTGACGTGAATATGGCTCTCATGCAGGGAAATTAATTTTGTATGCAGAATAGAAAAATAAACCAGAAATAATGAGGAGAAGAAACTGAGATATTACAGCATTAGAGCCATGAGCGTATCGTGAAAACAATGACTGTATATTCTGATCCTACTTGGTCTATGAAAAGAATGATATTAAACAATGACGAAATGGTGGTCTGTTTGTTTGTTTAAATATGTCAATCTCATAAATAAGAACTCTGTTTCTGCCAAACCTTTAAGATTTTTAATTTTTGGAAAGCATGACAGCTCATCCATTGCACAGTATATTTAGATGGAAATATTTATATGTAGGAATTAGAACAACAGAATGGGTTTTTAGAGTGTTTTAAAATAGTTCCAGATTACATTTATTTAGTTTGTAAGTATTTACCTTTTAACGTTCCATGCCCCACGAATTCGAACGGAACTCTGTTGTGTATATAAATATATAGCTCGGATGTCCGTTAATCAGTTTGCCACCGCCATCTATATTAAACTGTAAATTGTGTGTGCATAACCTTTGCGCAGATTACGAGAAAAAATTGGCAAAGAAACTTAACTTATATGTTCATGTGATATGACATTGGAAAGAACATTTTTAGGGTTCCGTAGTCAAATTGGAAAAACGACAGCCTTATAATTTCGTCCTGTTCGTCTGTCCGTCTGTCTGTCTGTTTGTTTGTCTGTTTATCTGTATGCCACAATCATTTTACTTATAGACTATTAGCACTATATAGATGAAATTTGGATTAAAGATATATTATTAAAAGTACCACTTTCTCCGCTCACCGTGAATGTTGCTTTGGCTCCTTCATTAGGGGGTTCGTAGTTTCACGATTTTCTCTATTCTTGAGTGGGAAAAGACACGCATATTTGTCAATTGTTAAAATTTAAAAGGTTTCATCTTTAATTTTCATCACAATTGACATGTCGTCTTCGTATAAATATGGATTATGTTAACTCGAAAGACTATTAGCAATTACGGAGGGGGTGGGCTGAGGGCGTTTTCTATTCTAAGATGGTAAACGCGCCGGCCATTATGTAAAGTAATGCCTCCCCAGGTTTAGCATAAGTTTGCACAATATTAGTGTCTCGAGGCGGAGTCCTCTCTGCGGCTATTAGCGGCGAAGTCTTGTTTTCACACTTGTTACTATTCATTGTTTTATTTAAAACCTCGTCGTTATGAATATAAACGCTGATTAGTGAATAATTATACATTTTCTCAACTTTTTTTAAGAAGCTTGGAACCGTATTCTGGACTTAGTATAATTTTATACGTGATCTTTAATTTAAATTTGTGCGTCATTGGGAAGCAATCAAAAGGAATGTTCAATAAATTTTCGCTAAGAAAATAGATATTTTTCTCTTGCTCGCGTCGAACTTGTGATGTTGAACCGACTGCGAAACTGGGCCTGAAACCTTTCTCTGATAGAGCGACTTCCTCTCTCACGCCCCAGCACCGCAAGCCTGCTTACATTTCAGGGTTTTTTGTGAACTGACCATCGCTTTATATAATTACTGCCAATATCCAAATTTGTTTAGAAATTTACCTAAAGTTTACTGAGAAAATAAATTCATGATTGTAGATCTCAAAGTTATAGAGAAATTCACCATAATGAATTCACCATAATGAAGAAATTCACCATGAGACGGAAGTCTCACAAAGTTCTACTAGCCAATACAATGTGGTGAAAAATAGTATTAATTTAACAAAAATAATATCAGAACTGATATTATTAAGGTTGACTCAGAGTTGCTGTCAACAATTTTTATTAAAAAATGATATGTTGCATTAAATTTAATTAAAGGATGCACCATTATTATCTACTACTTGTCGCCATCCAGTTGACAATGATAATGTGCTTTCTTGTAAAATTCTGGTGACCTTGATTCAAAAAACTGTGTGAGGTCGTTTTGTAGGTCTCCTTTAACGTCGATTTTTTTTTCAAGTAAATGGTTACTTAGGGCCCTGAATAAATGATGATCAAAGGGGGCAATGTCTGGCGAATATGGTGGATGAGTGAGTAGAACCCAGCTAAGCTCCCCTAATTTATCACGAGTACGTTTTGCAACATGTGGTCTAGTATTACAATGTAGAAAATAAATTCGATCCTCTTGAATACTCAGTTTGTTAGCTAATAGGTCAATGGTTCACAGTAAAAGTCTGCATTAATTGTAGAGCCCTGTGGAATTAACTCCCAATTGACATTCCAGCAGCTGAGTATCAGTTTTTGGTACTTATTTCAGATTTGGAGGCTGACCCTCCTATTTCTCTAACACCCAGCCATTGACGTTTTTGTGTATGGTTAACGTATGTAACTCACTCCTCATAGCCAGTCATTAACTGATTCAGCCAATCGAAGTTACAGTTTAATGTCAATAACTGTGACAAGTATCAACCTACACTGAAGGTGATATGATGAGAACTCGTGGGGTATCCGCACACTGTATTTTAAAACTTTTCCCAAAACTTTGTGAAAATGTATATCTATGGTGTCATGACTGCAGTATATCTCACCTGCCAATTGACGAGTCGTCAGTCGAGGATCCTCCTCAATTGGGCGTCATAATCGTTGGACGTCCTATTAAACAGGATGTCTGATACGGGGTTCTTCCTCAAGATCGTAGTCCTCATTCCTGAATTTTCTGAACCAAATCTTTGCCGCCGAGTAAGATACCGTGGACTCGCCCATCGCATGATATATGTTATTTCTAGCAGTCTTTGCATCGTGACCCAGGTCGTAAAACAGTAGAATTCGTATTTGATATCAATATAAATCCATTATCTTTTATATAATTCACTTAAAGCTTCGGTGCTGGACTGTTGTCAACTGACTGCACTTTGGCCTATTTTTACCCTACAGTAGAATCTTCTACAAGTTTCGAGAATCTTTCTAGACAAGTCCCGAAGTTGTAGCTAAAAACTTACTAACCAACCTAATATGAATGGGAAAGCTTGAGAGGATGTACATTTCACTACACCTCCGTAATTTCTGAATGGAACTACACGACATTTGGATTATAGACTGGATTAATATATAAGTCGATTTTTATCCCAATGTAGTTCCAAAAGGATAGCATCCGTTTTCTATGATGTTCATAAGGTTCCTACTTGATCACGTTACTCACGTTTCTGTTGGGAAAATTCTGTAACTTTGTATATATAAATATGGAAATGGCATTTATACATTTATACGGTGTATCCTGAATTCCTACATCCCAATGCGACTACCGCGAATAACTTCTTTTTATTACTAGATCACGACGTTAATAGTGAACGCAACGGATTTTGAAAAAAAATTGGATGAGATAAATTTCGATTGAAATTGAACATGTAGTTTGTGTGGTGTTATTGCCGCCCACATAAACGAAACCGTGGGCGGAAACTAGTACAAATATATCTATAAATGTTTAAACTATTTTACGTAGCAAAGCGTCTACAAACAGTCATACATAACAATGTTTTGTTCAAATTTTTAAATTTACGGTGATTCACTTATTTAATGATGTCTCATTATACGCACAAAATTGTATTTGTCCCTACAGCGTCTAACCGTTTAGTATAAGTAGTCTGCGGAATTCACAGCGGAAAAAAATAAATGAAACAAAGTCAAAAAACTAAATTGACTTGCCATTATAAAGATAATTCTGGAACTAGACAAAACAAAGTTTTGCTTTCAGAGCTATTTTCACCTACTGCATATTAAAAAGTACTGAGTATATAGTTACGGAAAAGTTAAAAGCGAGAAAATTTAAAAAAAAATAAGGAATTTCAATTTTCAGACCCTCCTCAAATACGCGCACCTAAACTCGATTAAATACAATAGTATATTAACTAACAAGTGGGCCTAAACAGAATCAAAATGAATGAAAGCCATTTATAGCAATTAAGCTAAATAAATTGTGAAGCGCGCTCGACATAAATTTTCACGGCAGGCGGTTTGTTCACTGCGACAGTGCTTACGGCAGTCACACGCGCCATTTGCATAAAGTAGGCAGTTGGCAGCACTGGAGACGGTGTGGGAGATCTTGGATAAGTTTGAGAGGCGGAGTTGGCATTTTGATATAGTAACGTAACAAATCTTCGTATCAGTTTTCATGATTTAAAGAAGTTTGGAAATCAACAAAATGCAAATTTTTATTTTTACGTCAAACAGTTTATTATGTAAATTATATAAACAGAAGTGTCTATACATAAAATTAGAATAAATATGCTAAACAATATTAATTTGTTTGTTTACATAATATTTACATTTTAACTTTTTTATATATGTGTTCGTGATTATTTCAGAAAAAGTTACATCTGTACTGATACTGCTCGACTAGTTCATACAGATTCGATTCTAGAATTATTAGATAACAAATACTTTTTCGCATTTTAGTTAGACACATCGTTTGTTACATTGGAATATACTTTTGTTCGTAGTTATGTTATTTGAATATAGCCCGAAACGTAAATAAACGGTTTACGTAGAGATTTTAATTATACTTGTAACCACGAGCTTTTAAAACACCATATTTTATGGTAGCCTTCAATTGACATAGTCGAAATTCCTTTATTTTTACCAGTTTATTATGATGTCTACCAAATAACTATATATTTTAAATGATTTAAGATAGAAACTGTAAAATGGTGCTCGACATTTCACAGATTATATTGCACATGTCAAAATAAAAACTCAGTCAAAATATTTTACGTGAACACGTTCGAGTTAACGGGTAATATTTTCTATGACAGCTACGAACGAACGAACTATGTTTTGCTTCACCATAGTTGGGTAAAAAACAAAAAAGAAACAGAAAAGTTGTAAAAAACAAGCTAGTTTTAGGAAATCCAAAAATTTCTTTAGACAAAGTTGTTCACTCGAGATCCGATTGTGAGTAAATCAGTCGACAGAGATTGATGGATTTACGTAAATAGTTGTTAACACTTCACCTGCAAAGTCATTACCTAAATAAATAAAACCGGCAATATCTATATTATAATGAAGGGATTTTATGATGACATTTTTATTTTAGAATAAAAATGGCACCCTTAAAAAGAAAAAGAAAAAAAATGAGCCACAAACAATTTTATTTAAATTGTCTGTCAGAAAAATTTGAACCAGCAAAATGAAAAAAATGCAGCATGTTTCATGCCGTATTCTCTATGTATAGAAGTAATATACTAATCCACAAAACTTGTAGGTCCAACAGCACCGTCGAAAAAATCATGTAAAACTCGAAAAGAGCGAAAAAGGCATTTTGATAACGAGAGAACCAATATCAATGTTAGCTACAGTACAGAAAATGCTACAGTTGTTTAAGAAATATTGTTTTTTTTGGATAATCGTTTTTAAAAAGTCATTATATACTTCATGAATTGTTTATAATTTCGCCGTAATACGGACGTACTCGTAGAGTCGTTGAAGTGTTTATGACGCCGCGACTTCCTTGCGTTTCCGACACAGTTTCACTCATCATATAAGATTTCGTGTATGTCACCGTGGTCGTCACCGTAGTGTGTTGAGTTGATCATAAGGCATACGGCTTTTGAGTGCGAGGCATACCGCGGGGACAATGGTATATATATTTTACATTAGATCGCCACAAAAACAAAAGCAATTTCTTGGCAATACTTTTGTTACAGCCAATATTTTTTATTATTTTATTAATTTTACATAATGCGAATACATTTACCCCACAAAAGCAAAGGTATTACTGTTTGTCTTGTTTTTTAATTCAGTTTAGTTTAGCTAACGTTTCGTATGTTTCCATATAACACTTTTTTTACTTGGCGATAATTATTATATTCTAATTTTTTGTCATAAGTTTTTGAACGAGACTCGAACGAAGAAATTAATTTTTTGGAGATTATTTCATTCATTTCTGGCGCGAAAAAATAACTCTCGACGTCACTCGGTTGATTAAAATATCAAGCGCGTTCTCTAGTGCCGTATCATTGCCCTGACAAATCTTCATTTGAACGGAACGGTGGATCGTTTCATCTGTACGCGCCTAGTCTTAAAGTAAAACCAAAGATAATGTAATCCGTACGAAAATTTGAAATTTTTTTAATAAAGTAATGCCATACTGCTTTGCACCAAATATTTGTTTAACAATACTATTCTTGTTATTATTCCTATGCTGGAGTATTTCTCCTTACCTTACTTCTTACATAATATCGTCACTAGCACGTGTGAGAAATCTGGCAAGCTGCCAACGAACCTCAAGCAATTGTTGGTAAAAATGATGACGTAAATTCTATACATGGAGTTCGCATGGCCTGAACAGCCCACTTACTAACGATTTCTATCTGTAGCATCTTCAAAAAGTTCGACGCAGTTCGTTACTTTCAGAGTAATAGTATTATAGTAAAAATATTTTCAGTATTATGTTATAATTCGATTGCAGCAAGCTGGTACATGTTGGTGTATAGGTAAGCCAACATTCATTTTAACAATCATTCTCCAATGTTTTCTGTTCAGTATATTTGCTGTGACGCAAAAAATATATAACATTTGTTTCCTATCCATAAAGTTGTATGTAGTTCTTTCTGGAATAAAATGCTCGTTTGATGTAAACTATTGCTCTGAGATAGAGATTAATTGATCAAGCCCTGTCATAATTGAATGATTTACCTAGACTGTAGGAACTAGACTAAATGACTAGACTAATCTTCCTACCTATATATGATTATATATAGGTAGGAAGATTAATTGCATTATGTCGTACAGAAGTTCCCTTTAATATTGAAGTATATAAACTTAGTCCGATGAGATTATTTTATACAAATATTTCATGTTATTGTATCACTTTGTAGAATACATGGGACAGACCAAATTCATCCAGTTATATAGCTTTCTTTAGCAGTGTTTGAATTAACCAATAAGAGCAAAGACGTTAACTTATTTTTATAATTCCCGGTTAGAACCAATTATCTGGGGAATGTGCAAAGCTACCATTTTGACAGTTTGTAGTGTCATACAACTAATATGTACGTATATGGTACAATGATAAGTATCTCAAGAATATATAAAATTTCGAGAGAAATCGAGAGAAAAATTAAACAGAGTCTATGTTGCCATTTTCTTCGCCGAAACAACTATTCAGAAAATCTGAAACCGTTTTTTCAAATTCTAGTAGACCTTATGTCGTTAAACATACTTCTTTTCGTAGCTTTTTACATAAATTTATGAGTGCTCGTATGAAATATAATTTTTGAAAATATTTAAAGAACTTAAATTACTTTAAGAAAAGGTAATTTTAGCTTTGAATACATCCAGTATTCAACATCCAATCAAAGCTACGAGAAACTCGGGGATGGTGTCGTGTTCAGTACTTACAAGTAGAGTAGACTTTATTTTTATAGATTTACTATACCAAAGGATACATTCGATTCAAGTGTAGACAAAATTTTATCTTGAGAGGGAGACCATAGTGACTAAAAGTCGAGTTGGTACGGAAGTACTGCGAAACGCTCTTCTATATTTGATTTTGGAGTTAAAAAATTGAGTGAGTTTAACTTGCTAAGTCGAAGAAAGAAAACCACAGAGGAAAAAAAATTAAACGAATATTACGTTGGATTTTCTACTACATTTACTTATTCATTGTAGTTTAAACTTCGAACGGACTTCAAAAAAGAGACCAATAATTTTATTGGTGCGTACTTAAAAGAAATAGGCGTTAATTGTTATTACAGTACTCAGATAGGGCAAATGACTGTTCTCTTTAACTTTCCATGGCTTTGTTGAAAAGTTTGTGTTAGAAATTGGTTTCAATTTTCTTTTAAGTTTAGGGTGTCAGTTTATAAGTTTAAATTACAAATCGCTTTAATGAAGAAAATGGAAAAAAAATTAAATAAATTTGAGTTGGTGTTAGTGCTATGAAGGGTATAGCATCTAAAAAATATGACTGTGATAACATAGATATAACTCAAACTCTAAAATATCGAATTTCATACCCATATGAGGAAAAGTTACTAATGAAATGCTTAATTTTTTTATTTAGGTTAGGTTTCATTTTGGTTTCATTTAGGTTTCATCTAAAATACTAAGTTGGCTAGCAAGTGTTTAGCCACAATTTCGGGATTTTTCTAGAAAGATTCGTGAAATTTCTAGAAGATTTTACTGTAGGGTATAAATAGGTCAAAATGCAGTCAGTTGACAATAGTCAGCGCCGAAGCTTTTAGTTAATTACGTAAAAGATAGTGGATTTAAATCGATATCAAATACGGGTTCTATTACTTTACGAATTTTGGCTGCGTTACGATGCAAAGACTGCAAATAATATATGTGGAATATATGTCACCCATCGCATGGGTGAGTCCACGTGTCTTACGCGACGGCAAAGATTTGGTTCAGAATGTTCAGGAACGAGGATTATGACCTTGAAGACGAACCACGTACCGGACGTCGTGTTGAATTGGACGTTCGACGATTGCGACGACTAATTGAGGAGGATCCTCGACATGGCCCTATAGAAACACATTTGCACGAATTGGGAAAAGTTTCAAAATACGGTGCGTGAATACCTCACGACTTGTCGTTATATCACCTTCAGTGCACATTTAATACTTGTCAGTTGTTATCGATATTGAAACGTATCTTCGACTGGTTGAGTCAGTTAGTAACTGGCAACGAGAAATGGGTTACATACGTTAACCATACACTCAAACGTCAATGGCTGGGTGTTGCAAAAACAGGCGTTTCAGTATTCAAACCTGAAATAAGTGCCAAAAAGGTGATGCTCAGATGCTGGTGGAATGTCAAGGGTTATTATTCATTGGGAGTTGCTTCCAGAGAGATCTACAATTAATACAGATATTTAATACGAACATTTGGGCCGATTAGTTAACAAACTGAGTATTCAACAGGATCAAGTTTATTTTCTACATGGTCATGTACGACCACAGGTTGCAACACGTACTCGTGATAAATTAGAAGAGCTTGGCTGGGTTCTATTCAGTCATCCACCACATTCGCCGGACATTGCGTCCTCTGTTCACCATTTATTCAATGCTCTAAGTAACCATTTATGTAAAAAAAATTCGACGTTAAAGAGTTTTTTTTAATTCACTGGAATTTTACAAGAATGGCATATTGTCACTGCCAATTAGATGACAACAAGTAGTAGATGATAATGATGCATACTTAAATTACATTTAGTGTAACATATACATTTGTATGATTAAAATTGTTGACAGCAACTAAGTGTTAAAAACTTATTAGTCGACCCAGCATTTCTTTACATATTACGATAAGTGTCTCTACCCCGGGTGTGAAAAACAATTCGTTCGAAAACTTCTTACAGGCGTAATTAAGGTATTTGATTTAAAAATTTTTGATATGTATTTTTTCTTTCATGAACATAGTTCTGCGCTTTATTTTAATTAATAAAAATATAGTAACGCATAACTTTTGTCCCTTATTCGCCGTCTTTGGCCCTCTTCTCAATGTCTATCACATCATTATAACGCCCATCAATGGACGCCTCATATAGGCATATAGACAAGAACGTTTCATATACCAACATGAGGTATTTTTGCCCATTTCCACCTCTCTGTTCCTTCCCTCCGTGTGCGAATATATCGCACCGACCGTCTTTAAATGCACATTCTTAGTTTTATTTATTTTCACAAACCTTTTCATACATCTTAAATTTATTGTAAAAATTGTTTATTTATTCATTTATCTACTTCAATGTATCTAATTTATACGTATAGCGGATTTATTGCTATGAGAGTAATCTCTTACAGTCAACATAACCAGTCCCCCGCGCTCGACGAGCAGCCGGGAACCCGGGTCCCCGTGGTGCGTCACGCCGTCAAAGGCCGTATGACAAAGGACGATGACAATTATAAAGTGTGAGGTTCTATATTTATGAAAAACCTTTAAAATGAGTATGATACTTATTTTAATGATTATTAATAAAATGGCCCAAGCGTCACCACTTTTTTCCAGCAAAGTTTTTTAAATTGAAATTTGATACCGTAGCTTATTTATAAAATATAGATAAATGCAATTCTAGACATTTCTTTAGACTTTTTTAAGAGCTACATTTCGCCCGAACATATTATTAGTGTATCTGTAATATTTTGCCAGCATTTGTCACGAAAGCGATAAGACCAGCGACTTTTTCTCTGACTACGTTGACATTATTAATTTTACATTAAAATTACACAACAGATGGACATATCTTTTATAATTTGATGGCAATTTGGAAAGTATAAGCTAGCATATTGTAAAGGTTCCATGTCATTCGAGTCACTAGTTTCTTCGTGAATTTTTAAAAACGAACAAAAAATTTTCCTCTTTTATTATATTGTTAGGATTAGCGACTACAGGGTGTTTTCCGTTCTGGTAATAAATGAAAAATCTTTCTCATGACTTCGCTAGATGGCGCTACTACTATTTTGCTTACATAAGTAATCTCTTCATCAAATCAGGAGTTGTTTATAACCTTTATATTTCCCCTTCATGATTCTCATTTTATCATATCTATGTATCTATTCACTTTGTTTAAGCTTGACCATGTTCATCATTCCTTGTTTACTGACAATATTAAATGTATCCTATGATACTTTATAATAAAATAAACCAGAAATGAATTTAATTTCATCCCAATTTCCAAATTTATTCTACAATGCTTCAAAATGAAATTGACTTGACGTAATCTTAATTTCTATTAAATTTACATTTCGAGTTATTTGCTTTGTTTTAGGTTTTGCCTTTTCACTATTATACGCCAAATATTACTTCACCCCGGTTTCATACAATTTGATCAACTTTGGATCATCTTTGGCAATTCGTTTTGAAAAAGCATTCAAAAATTTGAATAGAACACTTTTTTTAAGCATAGCCAACATAAATATGTTGATATAAAACTCGCTGCAAGCGCATTTGTAATTTCAAGTCTTAACTCAATAGCTGGCATCAGTTCAATATGTCTTAACTCAATAGCTGGCATCAGTTCAATGCTGGCATCTAACTCAATAGCTGTTCAGTCGAAAAACTGACAGATAGTGGCCAAAGGTGGAGCGAGTATTGGGGCTAATAATAAAAAATGCATCCATGTGTTGGACGAATACTATAGGCAAAACTAGGATACGTAGTGTGGATTTGCCTTTAGACTAATGCACAAGTTGATCCTGTGTCACATCCTTTGACGATGACCTCATGACTACTATCGCGTAATTAGTGAGCATCAGATCGCTGAATTCGATCAATCGTTAATAACGCCCGTCGCGTTTGCTATTAGGGTGGAAATTACTGAAATTGCAATTTAATATACCATGAGGCCCGATGAGGCCCGACCATTATGTGGCTTAGCACGCACTCGGCTTTAGTCTGATTAATGCTGCGAGAGGGTATGACGTGTGCACGTACACTAATACGTTTGGTAATTACCATATTGTATGTATATGTTTAATTCAAAGTGATGTGAATGAGGCTCTCATGTAGAGAAAGTAATTTAATATGGAAAAATGTAAACAGACTAAAACGTGTGTGTGGATTCTGACTCAACTTGATCTAGGAAAGAAATAAATTTAAATAAATGACACGACACTACATAAATGCACGAAATGGTGGTCTGTTTGTTTGTTTAAATATGTCAATCTCATAAATAAGAACTCTGTTTCTGTAAAACCTTTAAAATTTTTTAGTTTTTGGAAAGTATAATAGCTCATCTATTATCACAGTGCATTTAGATGGAGGTGTTTATGTGAAGTGAGCGTTTTATATAAAAGAATAGAGGCAACGGAGTGAGATTTTAGAGTGTTCCAAGATAGTTCTATTCAGCACCAACCTTTCAACATTCCGTATCCCACGGATTCGAACGGAACTATATTGTTCTCGCTCGGATGTCCATTAGTCAGTTTGTCACCGCCATCTTTTTTAAAATATAAATTGTATGTGCATAAATATTGTAGATATTATGTGAAAAGATAGCCTAAAGCTAAACAAAATTTAAATTTGGCAATAAATTCAGTGTCGGTATCAGGTCTGCAGTAAAAAAACCTAACATATATATTCACATGATACTTCATTTGAAAGAGCATTTTTGCCAAATGGAAAAATGCTCTTCTGGAAAAAATCCATCTGTCTGTCCGTATGTCACAGCCATTTTGCTTGGAGATTATTGGCACTATTTAGATGAAGTTTGGACGGTACGTATCTTCTGCGAATCGCTATACAATGAAATAGTGGAATAATACAAACAATAATAATATTAAACGTGGCAACCCATATACGTAAATAAGGGATGAAGAAAAAAATCCAGTGCACATAGGCGAGTAGTGTATGGTTAGATATATTTTAAAAAAAATTATATAGGGTTCCAAAATAACTTTTTTTATTTAGGTCAATAGTTGGCAAGTCGATAGTTATAATAATGTTAAAATCTTAAAAAGTGAGTTCCTCCCTCTAATTTTTTAACAAATCGTGTCTAAAATTCTGAAAAAAATTAAGGTAGTAGAATTTAAAATAAACTTTAAATGAAAACTTGGTTTCAATAAGATATATGGTATAATTTTCAAGATATGGGATATTTTCGGTACCGACCGCAGAAATTACTGTTTTTCACAGTTTCTATGAGAAATATAAACAAATACGTTTAATATTGTTTGGCGCTACGGAACCTTTCGTAGATGTGTCCAATTTGCACTTCGCCCTTTGGCCTTAGGTTCACTTTGGCAAAAATATATTTTTCGACGCTATTCTTCTATTTCATTTTGAATTTACTATTAAATGTGGAGATATAACAAAGTTAAATACTGCTTACGATTAACTTAGTAAAAAAACCGAAGTTTCTTGTACCATTGACATTATGACTGAAATGAAGTGCCATGAAAAAGTTTAGCAAAGTTAAACTTTTAGTTTGTTTTTGAGATTGCTCTATGCGAACGTACTAGATAAAAAAAAACAAATCATCGGCAAACTGGAAAGCCGACAAAATATAAATTATTTTGCACGACCTGTAACTTGTAAATGCTTATTTGATATTATAAATGATAGCTTTTATTTTCGATCAAAAAATTGTTGTTAATAATAAAAGGTAATATGATTAAGGTTTCTTATTATTAAATGTAGGGAAAGTAATTTAATATGGAAAAATGTAAACAGAATAAAACGTGTCTGTGGATTCTGACTCAACTTAGTCCAGGAAAGAAATAAGATTAAATAAATGATCTACATAAACGCACGAAATGGTGGTCGGTTTATTTGTTTGTCACAGCCATTTTGCTTGGAGATTATTGGCACTATTTAGATGAAGTTTGGACGGTACGTTTCTTCTTCGAACCGCTATATAATGAAATAGTGGAATAATACAAACAAAAATAATATTAAACGGTTAATATCTAACGGTAATAATAATATTTAACGGTAATAATATTATAAAAAAGTAATAATATAATAAAGGTAATAATATATCAAAAATAATATTTAACGGTAATAATATTATAAGGTTTCTTATTATTAAATATGATAATTTTATTACAATGTAACAATAACAATAATAATTATGACAATCAATTATTTTAAAGATTTTTGCAGAAGTTTGCAAGTAAACATTTACAAAAATTTTGCATGTAGCACGAACCGATATGAAGTCTAGCGTTGTTACGTACAAAATAAACTCTGTTAACTCTTTAGTTTATTAGCCAGTCGGTTTAATTGGTGACAGTTCCTCCTGCAGCAACTTCTAATGAATAACACCCTTGTATACGACCAGCAGCTCAGCTTTACCTTTCCGATTTCAGTTCAGGTTTGGACACTCCGGTTCGTCTGACATTAAGCCATTGGTATTCACAAGCGTAATTAAAGTATATAATCTACTTCTAATTAGCTGTTCCTAACTGCTTCCAACAGTCGAAGTGACATTTTCATGTCAATAATTGTTAACAAACATTGACTCAAAAAGTAAAAAAAGCCTATATTCGATGTCGATGTAAGTGAATTTTCTTTGATGTCAATGCATTCAAAGTCTTAACGCTGAATGTCGTAAACCGAGTGCATATTTATACCTTATGGTAAAATATTCTGGAGTTTCTGACAATTTTTATGGAAAAGCTCCAAATTCGTGGCTAAAAACTGATGAGTCAGCCCAAAATTACAGGAAAAAAATATGGCAGAGAAAATATAAAAGTCGGGGGCTAGTGTTGGGCAGCAGAACAGTCAAACTGTTGACTTTTATCAGTTCATCTTGTCCGCCTACTCATTCGTTAGTCAGAGCTACATACTTTCCATAATTTTGAATCTGTCCGCATAAAATCTTAAAACGATGGTGAATTTAATTATTTTGTGGTAATTTAAAAGAAAGTCATAATTCATATGCAAGATACGTTGCAAGTTAAGTTTAAAATAATTTTGATAATGCCAGTCGATCCGAAAACAAAAGACGGAGTTGAGTCGAAGTTGCTGTTTTGGTTTACAATGAAAAGATCGTTTAAGGAGCATTAAAATTAGAAAAAAAGAAGCGTCAAATAGAAAAAATCAAACGGATAAAGTAGAAGTGGTCTGGTCATATTTAGAGAGCAGAAGAGGACAGGTAGTACAAGACAGTAAACAATTCGTGTCCCACAGAGGAGAAGCAAAGATCAGACAGGTTACAAGAAAGATTGTGTCACGGCATAAACGTGATTTATTTATTAAGCTATTTGTTTATTTGCTTATTTATTTATCATAAAAAACTGCCGAATTGCAGGTTACCCCAGAGCGCTGCACATGCGCAAACTATAAAATATTTTCCTCTTTTATTATATTGTTAGGATTAGCGACTACAGGGTGTTTTCCGTTCTGGTAATAACTGAAAAATCTTTCTCATGACTTCGCTAGATGGCGCTACTACTATTTTGCTTACATAAGTAATCTCTTCATCAAATCAGGAGTTACTTATAACCTTTATATTTCCCCTTCATGATTCTCATTTTATCATATCTATATATCTATTCACTTTGTTTACGTTTGACCATGTTTATCATTCCTTGTTTACTGATGATATTAAATGTATCCTATGATGGTTTATAATAAAATAAACCTGAAATGAATTTCATTTCATCCCAATTTCCAAATTTATTCTACAATGCTTCAAAATGAAAATGACATGATGTAGTTTGAGTTTCTATTAAATTTACATTTCGAGTTATTTGCTTCGCTTTGGGTTTTGCCTTTTCGCTTTTATATGCCAAGTGTCACTTCATCCCGGCTCCATATTATTTGACCAACGTTGTACCATCGTTAGCAATTAGTTTAGAAAAAGCGTTCAAAAATTCGAATAGGACACTGTTTCTTTTAAGTACAACCAACATAAATATGTTGATATAAAACTCGCTGCAGGCGCATTTTTTATTTCAAGTCTTAACTCAATGGCTGGCACCAGTTCCTTTGATGTTCAGCCGAAAAACTGACAGATAGTGGCCAACAGTGGAGCGAGCATTGAGGCTAATAACAAAAAGTGCGTCCATGTGTTGGACGAATACCATCGGCAAAACTAGGATTCGTAGTGTGGATTTGCCTTTAGACTAGTGCACAAGTGTCACATCCTTTAACGATGACCTCACAGTTACTATCGCGTAATTAGCGCGCATCAGATCGCTAAATTCGATCAATCATTAATGACGCCCGTCGCGTTTGCTATTAGGGTGGGGATTACGAACCGGCGATTTGATGAGGCCCGACCATTATGTGACTTAGCACGCACTCGGCTTTAATCTTATTAATATCGTGAGAGGATATGACGTATGCCCGTACATTAATACATTTGGTAATTACCACATTGTTTGAATACGTTTAGTTCAACGTGATGTGAATGAGGCTCTCATGTAGGGAAAGTAATTTAATATGGAAAAATGTATACAGACTAAAATGTGTGTGTGGATTCTGACTCAACTTAGTCTAGGAAAGAAATAAGATTAAATAAATGATCTACATAAACGCACGAAATGGTGGTCTGTTCATTTGTTATATAAATATGTCAATCTCATAAATAAGAACTCTGTTTCTGTAAAACCTTTAAAATTCTTTAGTTCTTGGAAAGTATAATAGCTCATATATTATCACAGTGCATTTGGATGGAGGTGTTCATGTGAAGTGAGCGTTTTATATAAAAGAATAGAGGCAACAGACGAGATTTTAGAGTGTTCCAAGATAGTTCTATTCAGCACCAATCTGTTTTGTAATTATTTCTCTTCTTCTCTTAAAGCAGACTCGTATATTTTTTAAATCCCTAAATTAATCCAAAAAAGTAGTAAGATTAATGGAGTCAGATCATTTAGGGCGTTAGCCGTGTTAGCAGTCTGTCACCTGGCACTGAACTTTGGCGTATATGTGGCGATATGAAACTCTAACAAATGTAAATAACACTGCAACAGGTCTATCATATTCTTACATTGGACCTAAAACCAAATTTGAGAAAAGGTATTAGCCGGGAAATCTTCTAACGGCGTGGATAAATTTCGAAACTTAAGCAAGATGAATCATCTGTATTATTTATTTATTTATTTATCTACTTTAATGTATCTAATTGATACATATGGCGGACTTATTGCTACAAGAGCAATCTCTTACAGCCAACCACAACACCAGTCCAGCCCCGTTCGACGAACGGCCGGGAATCGAACCCGGGTCGCCGCGGTGCGTCGTATCGTCAAAGGCCGTATGCCTTGTGATCAACCCAACACACCACGGCGACGACTTAGCGACCCGTTTCCCTTCTGGAAGGTCGAGTTTGGGTTTATTAATCAAAAACACTGATTTGAAATATTCCGCGAAAATATTTGCCGCGGCCTCACCCGAGTGCGTAATCTCACTGTGTATCATAGTTACAGAAAGGTGTCTGAGTGCTTGCATCTCGTATACGTCCAAACGTTTTAGAGTCAGACTTAATGTTAGCAGAGCCCTCCACGTTTGATATGCGTGCGCTAAAAACTATACATAATTTTTTTACATTTACGAAAAAAAACGATTTGGTGTGAATGTCACATGTAATCTTCGCATTAAAACAAGTCGGATAATAATACTGCTGGTTTTCACTAATTCGCCTTTTAGCGGGAACACAGTCGATTAACATATTAGAAATTAACTTATACAAAACGTTACCAGCTACATCAAGTTCATTAATTTTATAAAGATTATCCTATGATATAGTATTGAGTCTTGTATATAATTACAAAAAATCCATCTTACGAAAATCCCACTCGCTGTTGGTAGTCGCCTGATGCTCCGACCTTGCTTTGTGAGATGAGGAATTTATGTATATTTCGCGAGGAGGGTGATATGGATCCAGATGAACTACACCCTCTGGTATCAAGAGCACATTTAGGCTAGCACTAGTATCATTGAATAGTTTAATCAGTTTCCTTCTAATATAATTAATGACTTCATTATATTCTTTGAAGTAACAATATGACATGAAGCATTTGAAATAGTTCATGATCTACTAGGAAGTTCTGTACAAATTGAGATTCCAAAGGACTACAATATTTTTACATTTGGCATAAAGACAAACATTTTCAATTCAATAAAGATGAACATATAACGTGAATCGCAAGTACAAGGTAGAAAGTACACAATATAAATAATAACACGAAACGGACGTAGGGCGCGTCGTCATCTATTAATCCGATGTCCAGAGGAGTCAGTTGTAACGGTAAAAGACAGGGAAAAGTGGAAACTGTTGGAGGAGGTTTCTAATGTAAAAAGAGCTTATTAAGTCTTACTAACACCAATAAACAAGTAGAAACAGATTAATATTTACGTGTGTGCGTGTGCATAAAGAAAATTATCATTCCATTATTACTAATATTACTACATATCAACTGGGAATATTACTGGAAAAATATGCCGAAATGACATCCAGGTTTATTAGATATACATTTTTCTTAGTACGAAGATTCAAAGTGGCCTGGAATGTGTTTTCTGAGGAATGTATCCTACTACTTTCCTGTAACTATTAAACCTGATAAATAATATAATAATTTTAAAAGTTGTGCTTAATAAACAGATTAATTTAAAATTATTTTTTGTTGAATGATTACTGCCTTCTACTTTTGCGTGTTCTGATGTGCAGTTGACTGGTTTTAATATTATATACTTATGTTAAATGCGAATTTGTAACGAAGTGTATATTGCATTACACTCTCCTTCTAGATACAGTTTTATGTGTTTGTTACTACTTGGAAATATCATTATCGTAACGATAATTATACCCGCTAAAAATCACTCGGGAAAAGGCAAAATCTACTGGAATTTGAATGGACATATATGTCATATAAATAACCTTCGAAATACCTGAAATCGTGGGTAATACGATTTTATATAAGGGGTTTTTATTGAGTGTGATTCGCACAAGGTTTTTTCTCGTTTAAAATAATTTTAGATTTTTCAGATTTTATTTATTCAAACAATATTCAATAGATTTTTTCCATTTCCAAATGAAGGAAAAAAGCAACAATAATCTAATACGGTAATTCTTTTTTTCTCGCAATCTTCTTATGGTTTTAAAATCCAAATGTTTACTTTACTATTTTTATATTTGATTTCTTCATGCTGAATGTACCTAAAATTAAAAAGATCCATTTAAAAAAATAATATTTTTAAAAAAGGCAAATTTACAGTTCAGATATTATAAATATTTTTCTTGTATACATATTATTGATATAACATGGATTGACGTGATATTTTTTATTAAAAAAATTAAAGTTTTTACTGCTTTTATTTTTTAATTTTTGTTACAAGGCATAATAAATCATTCATAATTAGATAAATAATTTATGGATGTTACACACCCCGCTGGAAATCAAATTTAGGGTCCCTTAGAATCTTACACACTGCGCTACGGGCCGGTACAGAAAATGCTGAAATGATTGTCGAACATTCACGTTATAATTTTTTCTAATATAATTTTGTTTAAAAATAAATATGTTAGATTAAAAATAATTACTGAATATAGTTCGAAACAGTGTTAAATATGTAAAATATATTTAATCCTGAGGGGCTACTGTCTATAAGAATAATTTTATCTTAATTTAATTATTAATAGTAATAAAATTCAATAGCTTTTACCTATAAGGTCTGACCGTCTCACTGGCGTACGGCGGGTTTTCTATCTCGCTATCGTAAAATAATAAATTATAAGTGTACCACGAAGAGCGGAAAAGATAATCGTCTGTTTCGCTCTCAACTTTGTTTTATTTATAGGTACATAAATGCAAAAATAAGAGTAAAACTAACAAGAATTATTGGAATTTTGAATTTCCTGGATATCATAGAGAGAAGTGATAAAAGTATCACTTCCTCTGTCCACCGTGTAATCTTCTTTGACTTGACTTTCTTGCTTTGACTTCTTTATTAGAGGAGGGTTCATAGTTCTATGATTTTATCCTTAATTTCGATCACTATTGACACGTCGTCTTCGTATAAATGTATATTACGTAAACTCGAAAGGCTATTAGTAACTACGCAGAGGGTGCGCTGAGGGAAGATTCCATTCCAGGATCGTAGACACGCAGGCCATTACGTAAAGTAATGCCTCCCCAGCAGTTTAGCATAAGTTTGCACAATATTAGTGCCTCGGTGCGGAGTCCTCGCTGCGGTTGTTAGCGGTGAAGTCTCGTTTTCGCACTTGTTACTATTCATTGTTTTAGTTAAGATATTGTCGTCATGAATATAAACGTTGATTAGTGAAGAATTACGTAATAAAATTGGAATATATGTACATTTTTTCAAATTTTTTTACGAAGCTTGGAACCGTATTCTGGAACTGGTATAATTTTATATGAGATTTTTAATTGAAATCTGCGCGCTATCCGGAAGGACACACGAGGTGTTCAATAATTTTTTGGTAAGAAAACAGATGTTAAAATAAAAATATTTGTATTTTTCAACCTGATTTTGTTTACGGCTCCACTCGCGTGGACATTATGACGTCGGTTCACGAATACGTGAGTGAACCGAACACCTTTATCTGATAGAACGACTTCATCTCCCACATCTTAGCACCACTGGCTTGCGCACATTTTAGGGTTTTTATAAACTGGGCATTTTTTTATATAATTATTGCCAATATTGAATATATTTGGAGTTAATTTTGTAGAAATTAATTATTCACAATTAAATGAAATTACGTGATGTAGTATTATTTCTATTTTCTTTAAGTTCTTTACCACGACCTAGGTTTCGATGTATTACAACGTCTTCAGGTGGGCTATTAGCAAAGATCTTTGTTAATAGACCACCTGAAGATGTTGTAATACAACGAAACCTAGGTCGTGGTAAAGAACTTAAAGAAAGTAGAAATAATACTACATCACGTAGTTTCATTTAATTGTGAATAATTATTGCCAATATTCAATTTTTTTTAAAAGTTTACCTGAAGTGTACCGGTAAAATATAAGGATTATTCAAGATCTCATAGTTTGAGGATTTTAAATATTTTACGTCTTTCAAAACAGTACTAGCCAATATGAAGTGGTGAAAAATATTATTAATATTCGCAAAAAGTTAAAAAAAAAATATCAGAACTGATATTATAAATGGGAAAGTTCGGATGGATGGATAGATGTTTATTACTCTATAAATCGTAATTTCTAAATGGAACTTCAAGAATTATAGATTGGATTAAGGTATAAGTTGATTTTTATCCCGAAGTGATTCCTGAGGGACAGATCCATCTTTCATAAAAGTACATTGGATTCCCACTAGATCACCTAAAATTATTTGAAAGGAAAATTGTGAAACTTTTATTTTAGCATGTACAAATATTCCAGTTAGAGACGTCTAAATAAGAACCAGAGTCACTGAAGCTTATCACGGTTCAGTGGTGGGGCAAAGTGTTTTATTTGAAATTCGAATGTATTACCACTTTTGGTCAGTTTGTTTCTTGCCATTTGTACAAATACAGGAATCCCATATTTTTTACAGTAAAATATTTAAGAATCTCCGCGTTGATTACAATCAAAATTGGTCGAACACCTGAAAAATAATATGCACATTTTTGGAAACTTTCTTTCAAACTTCGGAAATCAGTTCCGTTTTTCCGAATTGTGTGAATAGTTGTATAGATTTTCCGCCTAAGGTTCACTTCTGACTTCTCTTCTCTGGCTTAGATGATATCCTTGAAATAGCCCCAAATGCAATATACGTTGTAGTCTGAAGAGCAGGTTGGTCTTTGTATTGGAACACTGCGACCAATTCATTTATCACGATTCAATAAGCACGATTAACGTGCGCGCGCATTTGTCTATCATAATGACATGAAACACCACTCTTTATCACATTCCACATGTTGATCATGAATTGATATAGGAATTGAGTTTCCTATGGCAAATGAGGGTTTCTGATGCAGTAATTGTTACTCTTATGCTTATTACACAATTCATATCTTGTGAACTTCAATTTATCACCACACAGTATTTCGTTGAAGAAGTTTTCTCTGTGCCTTTTAAGCATTTCTCTATAAATTTTTACCCATTTTGGGTAATCAGCAGGAAAAAACGGTTGCACTCGTTGGCATTGGCGTGCCAATTTGGTTCGTCTCGTTCCTTTGCAAAATTTGGTGGACTTTCGACTTGGCAATACAAGTTCCTCTTGCGAATGGGAATACAAGTTCGTCTTTCAATTTGTCTAACACTGGTTATTGGATCTCTGTTGATTTGTAGCAAAATTTTTATTTCTGTATTCAGATTGATGATACTTCTAGGCTCTAGCGTCCTCATTCCAGGAAACACTCCTTCTAACATGGAGTTATGGAGTTTAATAAATGCACGATGGTACGGGTATCGGTGCCCGTCATCTTCGTCTGATCGTTCGGGTAGCTCTTAGCACATGTGGTCTAGCACATTTACAATTTGACTACTGCTCCAGAACATCACGAGCCATGCCATAGAATTAATGTATCTTAGCATATTCGCGCAGTGAATACAGTCGATTTCATCGTACCATAGCCTTTCTTGTCGTACAATCACTAGTTAAAAGTCTTTTGGCAAGTAGAATTATTTTTCAATTAAAATTCCTCCAAAATAATATCATAAAGAAGAAAAAGCCCGAAAAGTAAAGCCAAAAAATTGTAATGATGCGTAGGAGAACAAGAAACACAATAATAAGGGAGCTACGCTTACAAACTACGAAAATCTGGTCCGATTATTGAATCCAAGCGCTGTGGGTGAGACAACTATAATATCGGCTCCGGTTTTCTTTCTCACCCACACATAATAAATAATTATTGTGTTCTTTGTCGGGTACTGGAATTCGCGGCCAATTGTGTTCTTTGTTAGGCATTGGAGTTCCTTCTAAGAATGTCATTATGGTCTGCCACACCTGATCCTTGAGTTCATGGGTTAGTAGATTTATGAGACCTTTTTTGTCGACAGTTAGTGGTCAGTAGTTTTGCGAAATGTTTTATACCTCGGAGTTTTGCGTGATGGACATTAAGGGTTTGTTCATTTTTCAACCGTAAATTTCACAAATCATATTAGTAAACTAACGGTGTAATAAAGATATTTAGAAAATCATTTAGCGTAACACATTTTTAAATTAATATAATGATTATAACACATGCTTTAAAAATGTCATGGCTGAAATACTATTAGTTTTTTGAATAGTCGTCATTTGATTGAACGTATGTTCAGAGGTAAAAAATATTTTGGAAAAATATTCGATGTTCAGACATGTCTACTATTTAGTATACACCATCTACTTAATACTGGATTAAAGTGAAATATCTGTAATAAGTCGGTTTCAATTCGACATGAACGATATTCGATTGTCTTTCTAGGTGTGACGATTAAGCGAGGCAGAAGAAGTAAACAAGACAGAACGTTGATGCTGTGTAACATGTATACTTATACGTTTACAGAATATTTGGCATAAGGATAGTGAAAAAAAACATTGTGACATTTTATTTTTAAACGAGTGTTCAAGTTCATATATTTTAAATACTTAAAATTAATAATTTACAATAAATTAGATGAATAATAAAATTTAATTTTAAAATTGTTTTTAAATTTAATTCAATTTTGAAATAATTATAACAAAAAAATATTTTAATTTTAAAATACTTAAATTTTAACTTTTATTTGAATTATTTCTAATAAAAAATAATTCTAAGTTAAATTATTCTAAAATTTTTTCTTATTTCATCAAACAATCTAAATAAAGTTTAATTAATTAATGGAAATAAATGAATTGTAATTTGTAATTTATTAATTTTAAATATTTAATAAAGTAATAATGAAAATAAATTAATTTACCGAATTTTTTTTGTAATTTATAACTTTTTAATATTTAGTAAATTATATAGTGAATGTTTTATTACGTTGAGATGTTTTATTCCTGTATATAATATAAATTTATAATGTAATATATAGCGAAAGGAAATTCGTTCCAACCGGGTGAAAAATATTAAACATATTTAGTTTCCAAAAAAATAACGGGTTATTTATACGTTTTTTGGCATTATACACACAAGGTAACATACCACTGATTTTCAATTAAATGTTGTTTATGCTGTTCAAATATGTATACGAATAAAAACTATATTTTTTAATTTCAAATACAAAGAAATCTGTATTACTAATGTGAATACAAAACAAACGTTCATAATTCCAAAACTATCATTTTGCTTTGTTTACAAACATTCTCTCTTTGAATGGAATGAAGTATAAGTGTCTACAAAACATCGGTAGAGCGAATTTTATTTGTGCAAGCGCTGTATTAAATATGTAAATTTACTGTGGCTAAATTATTCGCTGTCTCATTATTACTACAACATTTGCAATCCCGAAATTGTCATTCTGTTTTGTTTACAAACATTTTATCTTAGAATATAATAAGGTATATATATCGTCGAACACCTGTAGAGCGAATTTTACTCGTACAAGTGCTTTATTAAATATGTAAATTTACTGTGACTAAATTATTTGCTGTCTCATTATTATTACACATTTGCAATTCCGATATTGTCATTTCGTTTTGTTCACAAACATTCTCTCTTCGAATGGAATGAAGTACAAGTGTCAACAAACACTCGTATACCCAAATCACGGTGAAATTTTACTCGTATATAAGAGTGTTTTATTTAATCTTATACATTTACTGGGTTAAATAATTCCCTGTCTGATTATTACTACCACGTTCACAATTATGAAACTACGAGTATCATTCAGCTCCCTTAACAACCATTTTCTTTTTAATGGAATGAAGTATAAGTCAACGAAACACCCATATAGCGAATTTTACTCGTACAAACAATGCTTTATTTAAATTTCTCAATTTACTGTGGTTAAATTATTCGATGTATTATTATAACTACAACAGTTTACTCGACCCTAGTATTGTTCAACCGTTTAGTATAAGAAGTCTGTGGAGTTTACGGCAGAGAATAATTAAATTAAACAAAATCGACCAGTCAAAGTGACATATAAAGATAATTCTGGAATCAGGCAACACAACCTTTTGTTTCTAGAGCTATTTTAACCAGTCACATATTAAAAAGTATTGAGTAAATCGTGACGGAAAAATTAAAAACGAGAAAATTTAAAAGGAAAACAAAGAATTTCAATTTTCAGATGCTTGTCAAATGCGCGCTGCTAAATTCGGTTAAATGCCACAGGATATTAAATAACAAGTGCATTTAAATAGAATCAAAATGAACGAAAGCCATTTATAGCAATTAATTTAAATAAATTTTGAAGCGCGCTCGGCATAAATATTCAGAGCGAGCGCCTTGTTTTCTGCGCCAGAGCTGACGGCGTTCGCACGCGTCATTTGCATAAAGTTGACAGTTGGCAGCCTTGGGCGCGGTGTGTAGATAGTTTTGGATAAGTTCGAGAGACGGAGCGAGCACGACAAGGTTACGTAACAAATCTTCATGTTATCCTCAGAATTCACGATTTTTCTTAAAACATGGTAATTAACAAAATCTAGATATTACACAAAAATAGAAGTGTCAATTCATTTGCCTTTTAACATGGTACCTACCCATAAACAGCTACTTTAGCTATTTTCATCTATGTTTATTTATTCGTGGTTGTTACAGAAAAATCTAAAAGTCTGTATATTACCAATTTTCGACTAGTTCTTAGAGGCCATTAACGACTATAATTTGTTTTATGTCAAAGAGTTCTAGTAAAGCATCATAGCTTTTATGTATCTTTAAAACGACAAAATGGGGACTATTGCAGTTAAGTTGCTTTATCACAAAGCAGCTGGGCGCATGAATTCAGAACGCTCCATAGAATTTCTGCTGTTGGACGATGATAATTTTTGAGGTATTATATAAACGCTACGAATAATTGTAGTCGCTAGTCTATAATAATGTATTATTTTATTTATTACAAACAGGATGTAAAAAAGAACGTGTCATTTACTCATGAAGATGAGTCCTTGTATCAAAATGAGGAAAAAATGTCAAGGAACTATATATTAATCTTGAAAATATTGAGTATTATTTTTATTATTACAAACAGAATGTAAAAAAGAACGTGTCATTAACTCATGAAGATGAGTCCTTGTATGAAAATGAGGAAAAAATGTTAAGGAACTATATAATCATTTTCAACCGTTTGGTGACGAAAAATTGTGAAAGTTACGATTCCCACGAGAAAGGTTTTTTGGAGTGAAAACTTCTTTAGGCGCGTTAGGCGAATTTTGGTAGGTGAAAATCTTATGGGTTCGCGTCACCGACGTGCTAATGTTAACAGTATATTTATAGCTATGAGTATGGCGTGTCGTACTTGGGCAGCAGTGAAAGCAGTATATGTGTATATATATATATATATATATATATATATATATATATATATATATATATATATATATTTATTTTTAAATATTTGGGTTTAAAAATTTGATATTATTTCTTTTTTTTAATATTTGACCTCTGCAATACATCACGCAATGAGTATTCCATAGTGGCTTAAGAGTTATCTTACAAGCGTGATGAAACAGATTTCTAGTTCACAATTAAATGAAACTACGTGATGTAGTATTATTTCTACTTTCTTTAAGTTCTTTACCACGACCTAGGTTTCTTAGGATTAGCAAAGATCTTTGCTAATAACCCACCTGAAGATGTAATATAACGAAACCTAGGTCGTGGTAAAGAATTAAAGAAAATAGAAATATTACTACATCACGTAGTTTCATTTAATTGTGAATAATTAATTTCATTTAACTGTGAATAGTTACAAAATTAACGCCAAATATATTCAATAATTCAAGATTTCTAGTTGTTTGATAATATTCTTGTCGTGGATCTTAAAATTAAAAATTCCATAAAATTTCATAAAGCCACTTATATTTATACTTTTAAGTTTTCACATTTGTCGGCAATCCCAATGACTGCCCACGTTTTTTTTAAACAGATACGCTTTAAATATACTAATCTTATTGTTCATACAGAACAATAGACATGCTATTTATTGCACCGTGCCTATTAAGTATCTGAGGATAAATAGATTACATATTATTGTCAATATCATTTAAAGCCAAATAATTTAGTTAACGCAGCGTGATAAGTCTGTCATCTTAGTATTGTCATGTTTCTGTAATTTTAGTACCGAATACACTCGATGCTGCTTAATAAGATGACTGTGTAATAATAGAATGACTAGAAAAACGGCCGCTGAATTTTCATGAATGATTGATTTAGACTTGATTCATAGCTATTATGCGTATAGAAATTTTACTTCAAAATTATTTTTTCATTTCTGTTAAAAAAATACAAGCAACTCTTGAAAAAATTTGCTTACAATTTTTTTAATAAATTTAATAACATATATGTTGCGCTATGTGCACAGAGTTTCATCCTCCAGGAATTATGATATTTCTGGAGTTAAAAAAAGCACTTATATTAATTCGAGTCATGGACCATGTCTGTACTAAGTTTTATGAAGATTTATATAGCCGTTTATGCGCGTTTGAGTAATAAACATACAAACAAACTTTTCATGACATCAGTATTTCACGCGAATGGAGTCACAGCAAATAGCCTATGTGTATCTAAATAAAATCTTCAGTTACACGGACTATATGTGCGCTTAAAATTTGCGCTTGAAATGTACTTGTATTCTATGATTTGAATATAGCTTTTAATTAAAATAAATTAATTATATAGAGATGTTAATAATGTTTGTGGTCATGAGCTTTTAAAATACAATACTTTTTAGTAGTTTCAATTGACATAGTTAGCCTAAAGGTCAAAATTCTATAATTCTTACTGGTTTATTCAAACATCTGTCCAAGAATTGTATCTTTTAAATAGTTTAACACAGAAACTGTACATTGGTTCTCGAAATTTCACAGTTTAGTCCGGTATTGAATATATTTGGCGTTAATTTTGTAGAAATTCATTATTCACAAATAAATGAAACTACGTGATGTAGTATTATTTCTACTTTCTTTAAGTTCTTCACCACGCTAGGACGTGGTGAATATATATATATATATATATATATATATATATATATATATATATATATATATATACACCCTCACTAAAATACTTGTATATTGCGTAACTCTCGGAAGTATAATAAAACCTACAACGCTCCCCTACAATAAACTCACTAACATAAGTAGAGGCAAAACCCACACAAACCTGGCTTCCGTTATTGTTTTGAAACATATAAATGCTGTTGGATGTTCCTAAGAGTTAATCTTTGCTAATAGCCCACTTGAAGATGTAATACAACGAAATGGTGAAGAACTTAAAGAAAGTAGAAATAATACTACATCACGTAGTTTCATTTAATTGTGAGTTTAGTCCAGATAAAAAGACAGAA
Source organism: Druceiella hillmani (assembly GCA_039881145.1). Lineage (NCBI taxonomy): Eukaryota > Metazoa > Arthropoda > Insecta > Lepidoptera > Hepialidae > Druceiella > Druceiella hillmani. The sequence continues at coordinate 16,114,394 of JAYKKI010000035.1, forward strand.
AGTGGTTTTATCGTAGACACGGTCGTGTGTTTTATGTGAAAACGGATTAACAGGTAATATTTTTCTATGAGAGCTACAGCTGTTTTATATTGTCGCTGGGATGCAGATGTACTAGCATCATCATTGACGCGTCAGGACACCGGGACTTTCTTGCGTTTCCGACACAGTTTCACTAGATCATATGGAACTCCATAGATGTCACTCGATTGCTGCTCAGAAGCTCTTTCTAACGGCGTACGATTTCTGTATTTATATTTAGATTTAGACGAGTATAGGCTGACATTATGTTGACTTTTCTTTATTTTCAGCTTAAACCTCATTTAACTTCACTTTAATCAATACGAAGTAACGTCTTATAAATGAAGATGATAGACTTTGATGAGAGCTGATTATTGAGACTTAAATTAGGGTTATAGTTTCACCGCATAAATGCATAATGGGCAGAAGTTTCCCGATGCGCCAGAACAAACTTAAAACAGGAGCTCGCACCTCCTTCGTGAGCGATACGTTTGCGTCATCACTTCTATTATCAAATTATTTGAGGCATTGGCTATAGAGTGGTGTAATTGGAATTTAGATATAGGCAATAGATTCGAATTCTTTTATGTTAAATTGTTACCTGCGGTTTTTTTATATAATCAGATTTTCTGGATTGCTTCCACATCGATGGCAAATTTTAAGATGCATTTGCGCCAAAAAACAAATATTCCTTATTTAAGTCATAAACGATATTAAATTCTATTTAACATACGTTTGAAGAAATGAGGAATACGGCAAAAATAAGTGCCGCGGTAAGCGTATTTATTCAATTATGTTGATAGATCAAGTTTTAAGCATGGGTTGTAAAGTTTCGTGGGATTACCTTAAGTATAACAAAAAGAAATAATATAAAACAAATAGAAAATAAATAAGTATCTTCCCACAGAAAATAATGTATTTAACGTAAGAGGAATATTTAAGATAATGTAAGAGGAATATTTGAAAAATACGAATGAAAAGAATCTCATATAAAAAGTATTCAATTAAATTGAACCTACATTTTTTCTTCCTTTTTTGTCATGTAAACATTTTATTTTCATTACAATTTTAATATTTTTAAATATTACTTCTATTGGCAGATTGACACGTCCACGATAATAGTAAACAACTCAGAATACAGATGTCAGTAATGAGTTTATTCCGCCTAATTTGACATTTCGTTGCCGTTTTTTTTCTCCTTTTTATTCACGCGTCGGAATTACGAAGTGTGGCCAGTCACAGCGATTTTTATTAATGCTGATAACCAAGCAGTCGAGTCAGATATGTTTAATGGTGCGGAAAGTGTGTTTGTGATTTACGTTAGTCTTAAAATTAATTACTATCATTATTCAATTAATTACTTGGATTTATTAGTTTAGATTTCATTGATAAACTGATTTAAAAAAAATATCTAGCTTTAATATGTGTTTATATATAAGTTTATATATAGTCCAGAACCGACGGAACGATTTTAATGACTTTTTACATTTAACAAAAAATTTATATTTTTTAAATTTAATTTATATTACAAAAAATTAAATTTTTAAAATTTTGACATATTTGTTCATAGATTGTTATCGGTAAAGTAAAATGTGGACACATAACACACACACACGAAATTTTATTTAACGATAAATTTATCGTTAAATAAAATTTCGTTATTACATATATGAAATAGTATAATAAAAGTAAAGTAATTTATATATTAAAGATATTTTCGTAAAAATTACTTGAAGATAAATAAGCTAAAAAGAGGAAATGGACTGTTTTAAGAAAGTTTGTGTGTCTGCCTGTTTATATGGGCTTCACATAATATATATAGATTTTAATGAAGTTTGAAATATTGCCAAGAAGAAGAAAAATGAAATACGTTCATTATGGATTAATGAATACATTCAGGAAATAAAATGAAATACGTTCGTACATTTCGATATTTGGATTAGATATAATATTCTTTCACAGGCATAAAATATGGTGCAAATTTCCAAAGCGATGCGATTTCAAATAATTGTTATACTTTTCCCGTAATCTTCTAGTTATATTTCCAACCTTTTTTTCATGATTTGGTTCAATAGTTTCGGAAAAAGGTATATTTTCACATATTATTTAGAATATCTTTTTAAGTATGCAGTTTATAATTATGAAAAAATATTTTTATATTCTTCATAATAAGCCTTTTCAAATGATACCCCCAAATGATCTATAAAATTAAAAAAAATGTTTTTGAGTACTTTGTTTACTTATTTTAATCTAGTATGAAATATGTGGATTTATAAAATATATTACTATGTCAATTTCAAGTTTGTACGTCGCGTATTGTCAGAAAAAATCGGCTGTGCTCATACAAATACGGTCAGACGAATCCGTGAGTAATTTTATAAGTATTTCGTTTTTCCTTTTAAAGTAAGGCATCCAAAAAAATCTAACAAATTTCATTTACAGGAATAATGATAATTAAATAGGAAGTGATATACACTGACCCCATATTGGATATTATGATTAAATTGTATAATTGTACCCCTCCCCCCTCGAGTAGTAATACTAGTTGAAGAAAGGGCATATTGCGCGTGTTACAGCGAAGTGACTCATAAGATACTGGGTAGTTTAGCTGGTCAAGCAGTTTATTACGACAATTTAGGGAAGCGACTCATAAGATATTCGATGGCTTTCTGGATACACCGTATAGGGAAGCGTCTCATAAGGGGTTAAGCGGCTAATTGCGTATAGGTTAGGTGAATGACTCATAAGAAATTAGACGGTCTATCGGGAACTGTTTAGAGAAGTCAACAATAATAGGCTAGGCGGCTAATTGAGTGTAGTTTAGTTTAGAACTAACTCCTAGGTTCGTTTGGATAAGGATAAGGACTTACTGTAAAAATAAAATTAACGAATAAAATTTGTTAAAAAAATAAGATTATTTACACAATTTACGAGTCAAATAAAAACAAGGTGCGTTAGAACCGAGCAATTTAATGGGCTGCCCCGTTATCGTTGCTTACTTCATCTCGGAGGAAGTTGATGTCGATATAAATTGCTTTCGTATACATTTTAATAACAAATGCAATTGAAACAATATGCACTTTGGATATTACGTATATACATAGTACGACTTAAAAGCTTCATGGAAACTTTATTTCATACGCTCGAATTATACTTTCCTTTCATACAGCAAGGCCTGTTTGTTTAGTTGCCAAAGAAATTTCTGATTCAGTTTTATTGTCTTCGTATAATCCGACCAGCTCCATAGCGTTCGGAGCCAAAATAGACCTCGGCATCGTTGCATATACTAAACGACTTTGAATTATCGTAGAGAAGAAGTTTCGAGCTTGCAGCCAAGTTCTGGTTTTGGCAGAGCATTCGTGTGGATATCTTAATCGGTTTTTGCTATATCCGAAGATCTTTACGTTATGTTATTATTAAGTATACCTTTGTTTTGTACAAACGCGACGTTGAAACTGTAAAGTTAACTAAATTGAAAAAATAATTGTTGTTAGAAATACATTATATTGATGTAATTATAGTTAAGATTCGCTCGATGTATATACTGAATTAACTATTGCACTGTACGAAAGAAGATTAAATATCTAATGTTCAAACCAATATTTACCTCTTTTATGATTCCAGCAAAAATTCCAGGAGATTATGTAAGTGTCTTTGAAAGGTAACTCTTAACAGCATCAATATTATAAAACTTTTTATTACTCTCATAATATAATTTTCATGAAAACTTTACGAGTTAGAGATGTCTGTAAGTATCGCAATGGACTTCAAGTAAACAGAGTATGAGTGCAAACTTCTGAGTCCTGGAACTCTAGTATTAAATACTAGTTACGTGATAAATCTCTCCCTAGCGTAGCTATTTTCTCAGAAATTGTTTGACATAGAAACTTGAAATTTGTTATAAGTATATTAATCATATATATATATATATATATATATATATATATATATACGGTACAAGTATATAACCATATATTTCAATAGAATAAACCTTAATGTAAATAACATTTAATAATAGTTATATAAACATTTTAGTAGCGGCAAAAAAGTAATTGAAATTTAAATCAATAGCAATTGAAAGACCAAATAAGGATAACTAAATTATTTTCGGAATTTTATTTAAAAAGAAAATGTCCACAAAAAGAAGTCTTCTGTAATAGCAATTTCGGACGCAACACTCTATATCGGAAATTACTACAGTTAAAAAAGTACTGCGCAAGGAAAAAAATCGAACCGTCATGGAATGCCTGGCAGATGTGAAACATTCTATTTCTTTCACAAATTAATAATCCCTTTTAACGTTTTAAGACAGTTTAATGCAATACACCGATATAAATGAGTAGAGTTGTAACATGGTTGTAAATAATAACTACTGCTAACACACACATCACTAACACACACATAAAGTAGCGTGTGTGTAGTGTAGTAGAAATAAAAGCGTTAAGTCGGAAAAACCTGACAAGCCCGAAGCTGTCCGAATTAAGTCGGACATAGCCGACAACACGCGAAACTGGCCAAATTAAGTCGAAAAGAGCCGACAATATACGAAGCTGGCCGAATGGCATGTCATGACGTGCCATCAGAACGTTTTAACTCTCATCCAAACGTGCCATAAGATGTTTCATATCGAGAGTAAAGTGGAGAAAAACAGTGTTATTTCAAGTTTATTGGACAACTAATAGTGATTCTAAACCTGAGATTTTGAGAAGTTCACGATACCCTTACGTCTATATATTATTACATATTACATGCTGGAAAAACATATTAATATTTGTGAAAGTTTTAACAGAAACGCAATGCGCCTTAAGTGTTTAAATAAGATAAAATTCTGTTATAAAATCAAGTCCTGTTAAATACGTGTTCTATTCGTAATTAACATGTTTTTATTTTATGGTTTAATTATTAAGATCGCTAGTAATTATTTTTTCATCGACATATAATGGTAAATTGAAAGTAGGACATGTAGTTTAATTTTTTTATCACTTTTATTGTGTTAGATATTTGTATAATAGTAGATGTTAATAATTTTGATTTTTTTTGTACCATGATTTATTTCATACTCTATTTTTCCCTGTTCAGAAATTGTTTTAAAAATTAATCAACAGTACTAATGGGCAATAGTACCTGCTATTGAGCAATTAGCACTGTCACCGCGTGTCCTGATTCTCAAGTACTTGATGGCACGAAGCCGGCACTTAGCGGAATGGCGAATGTCTAGCTCTTCAAAGACGGATGATGCCTTTATAAGTTCGGGTTATGTTTCTAAAGCGAATAATTTAAAAGTCTTTTTGCTTTCTTTGACAGACATTACGACGTATATATTATTTGGTATACGCTACTATTACTTTTATTTAAATAATAAGCATTAAACTTTTGGTTTATTTACCAAAGTTTAATGCTTATTATTAAGTTTAATATTAAGTATTAAGTATTAAGGAAACTAAAATAGATTAGTATTATAATGTAATTTAATATTATAAAATAAGTGAAAATACAGCAATATTGAATATATTTGGTGCTAATTTTGTAGAAATTCATTATTGACAATTAAATGAAACTACGTGATGTAGTATTATTTCTACTTTATTTAAATTCATTACCATGACCTAGTTTTGGTTGTATTACAACATCCTCAGGTGGGCAATTAGCAAAAATGCTTTATCGTTTTTTTTATTTAACCCTTTGGATACCGACGGCACTGATAGCGCTGCTTCATGCTTATGCGAAAAATACCAGAAGCATTGTCTCGTTTCTCTGCAATTTGCTGCAACAAACTGCGAAAAAAACTTTTCTGGTGCCTTAAAAATAATTGCAAAGTACTGACTTATCTATATCCTTCTACTTAGTAAATTATACCGGAAATAACTGCATGTAATATACCAATCGATGTGCCTGTATGCCGGAAATAACTACATGTAATATACCAATAGGGTTGTGAGTAAATTTGTAACAATTATTTGACACCTACAACACCTTGGGTTCCCAAAGATTAATGTTGATAATAATCTATTACTGTTTTCAATATAATACAAAGCATCTTAACTCACAGTGCTTTTACTGAAAATGGATGAAAATGAATGTAATTATATTTGTACATTCACAGTGCTTTGGCTGAAAGTGAATCTATATTAGGTATAAAAAAATCGGCACTATGTTAATCGCTTAGTAATATAAGAATTAGATATACATATAACATTCAAAGATAAAAAATTGATCCTCTGAATTAAAAAGAAGCTTTTTGATTTCCTTTTTTTAGTTTATTTTAGCAATCATATTCATTTTAACTGGCTTCAAAAAAGAAAATTTGTTGTTTCACGTTTATGTATGTATATATGTGGGTATTTTCGCGATTTTTCCCAAAAAATATTGACTTAGTTTTGATGGTTTTTTACTGGTAAAATAGTCATGTTTAAGGGAAGGTTTAAGTGTAAAGTATTAATCCATCACTATTACTTTAAAAGTTATGGTTCATGCTCTGGTGAAGGGTGTACTAATTTAGTTTTCATTGCGCTTGTGGTTACTTCGGTTAAGTCGGTTTTTTAGCTAAAAGGTATTCATTAACTATCGTATTTTATATTCCTAATCTGGAAAATATATTTTAAACGCCTATGTTGAAGTTTTTTTGATTTTGTTTTAATTAAATTACATTCACGCAAGTACCTCCGAGCGGTACTTGCCATATATATGAGATAGAAAGGTTTTAACTCAATTTTCTCTCTAAACAGCTTACATAAAATAAAAGAAAGATTACATGTAATAAACGTCCATAAACTCGGATTGCGTTTTAAAGGAATCTTCATCTTCAATTATAAAGTAATTTTTTCTTTATTATTATTGTTAATTATATTAAGAATTTTCTATATATTACAAAAATATATTCATGAATCAAAATTTATACCAATGATTTCAATGTTATGGCAAAAAAGACATAAAGAGATGATCAATCACATTTGGATTTATTTTTCTTTTTTTGAGGTACGGTTAAGCACCCGGTACAACAAGTTTGCTTCTGTAATGATTCTGTATTAATAAAACAACAAATAATTATAATTATCTTAACTACAACGACCAAAAATGCCAAAATGATGACAGAAATGCGAGAAAAATGACAAAATGCAATAAATGTAAGCACCCGGTAAAACAAAATCGCTTTTGTTATGATTCTGTATTAATAAAACAACAAATAATTAAAATTATTTTGACCACAACGATCAGAAATGCGAAAATGATGACAGAAATGCGATTAAAATTACAAAATGCGATGAATGTAAGCACCCGGTAAAACAAGTTCGGTTTTGTTATGATTCTGTATTAATGAAACAACAAATAATTATACAACAATAAATAATCAACGACCAGACCAGAAAACGAGATTTTCAATAGGTCATTAACCAGAAATAAAATGAAATTGTGTCGACTAAAGTCGAATGAACTTTAATATGATAATCTTTTAAACGGTGAATGGCTTTTAAAAACTTCGACATGTTATATAAAGTTAAGGAACTGGCAATATCCGGCTTCCATTGCGTCCTCGGGGCATATACAAGGCGAGCGTGGAGATGGAGTTCGTCACTCCTTGTTAATCAGTGGGAACAACTCAATTTATAATACAAGTGCGGGCCAAGAGACCGATCGGCGTCGAACCGGCGATCGAGGTCTCTCAAACTTCCAGGATATATTTTATTACAGTAATTTTTAAAGAGGAAAATTGTGTTTGTTCCTTATGGTTTTACTTAAAAGCAGATTATCTGATTGGGGCGAAACTCACATTTAACCATCGCATAGATAAATGTTTTTATAACTTATTTATATGATTTAAGGCAGTCGTATCGTGTGTGACCCATTTTTGATTTAAATTTTTAAAATATTATAGCCAGATTAAAATGATGTAAGAAGATATTGGAGATAATATGAAAGTCTATAAAAAGTCCTGTATTATATTTTATTAATTAGCTGTGTTAATAAAAGTTATCAAGAATTTTTTTGTTTTTTCTCCAAATTTTTTTCTCTCAGTACTTTATGAACTTTAAAGTTTTTAAAGTTTATGAAAGATGCTAATATATGATATTGGCAGTACCATATCACAATATATCTATGAACATAAATACATTAAAAACGCTAATAGTTGGCGTTGGAAGTACCGACATTTTAACACTTACCAAGACAGGATTTTTTTAAATCTGTAATATCCAGATAAAAAGTATCTGTTGCTCGGGGTACAAAATTTTACTATACTAAATTTCATCAAAATCCGTCCAATAAATTTTGCGTGATTAAGAACAAATCAACAAACAGACAGGCAAACATTTTAAAAACAGGTTTTATGGTTTGTATTATCATCTATACACTAAATAAAGCACTCTTTTTAAAATGTTATCCATATACAGAATTCACTCTGTTACAATTTTTTTAGATGTATAGATTGCAGGTTGTCTGTTATGACCTGTTTTGTATGGCTAAATAGGAATGTATATATATTTTTGTATCAAACAAACTAAATCCTTCCAACTACAATGAAATATACAAAAAAGTTTTAAGACGTATTTGGCTAATTGTTATAAATTGTTTTTTATAAACCTTTTTGTTACAAATTATGCCGTACATTTATCTGTATTCAACTAAAGCACTTAATTAATAGTATTAATAAGTTGAAAATACCCTTAATAAATTAACTGTAAAATAAAATGAAGCCACGGTCCTTGCTTGCCTGGGCAAAACCATCATGGGCAACTAATTGATAATAAAATTGCAAATTTGGTTGTTCTGTATGTTGATGACATTTTTGAAAAAGTGTTTTTGGAATCAATATATATTGAGTTATTCTTGTTTAACCAATGTATTTTTGAATCTTGTATTTTTATCTGTTTATCTGTATCCTTGTTTGAAATTAATAAACAGATTTTGATGAAGATTTTGTTATTTAAATACTCTGCAGCCGACTTAAAAATTCGAGTATGCATTACAATGTTATGCTAATTGCAGGCGAATTCGGAGAATAAATCGTAAAAAATTTATCTCTGTGGGCATTAAGTAAAAGTTTCTAAACAGGCTTTGACCAAGTTTTCACCGTAAAGGAAAATAAAATTTGACTATTATACATCGAACTTTGTGACTGGACATTGTACTTTTCACAATGGCTTATATTACTGCGTTATAAGGTACAATCTGGTCTACATCTGTGGTTCTGTGGTGCAGAATATTTTGCATATATTGATGAATTGTGACGAGTACAATACTGTAGATTAGAATCACGGGTATTCTTGATCCGTTTATTATCACGATTTGAATAAAAATCGACCGATTTTTGAGTTATTAAAAATTTTTGCAAAATATTTTCTCTACAAAAAGATGCTGGTGAATGTTTTATTATATAGGGATAGCCTTTAACGATGTTAACTAAAAAGGCGATAGGATTTTTATAGATATTCCTTATTGTATTAGGCGGGTCGTTAGCGACCCCAGGAGGTTCTCTGTGACAATCGAAGTGGGAAAAAGTTGAAATAGCGACTCGTCAAATTACAATATTATTTAAATTGGCCTAAACTGAATGCCGAGAAAGACACAGTGAATGGAATATAATATAGATGCGGGACAAAAGCTAGTGGAAAATAAATCTTTTAAAATACCCACCAAATGTAAAAAAATAATAGTACAGTTCTTTGAACTATAGTATTTATCGGTATTTATTTGAACTAGCAGTGTGTATTATTTGTATGATGTTTGGTCTGAGTTTGAGAAGCGAAATGATTGCCGATTTCTTCCTATTGTATCTCAACGAGTAGGCTGAGAAAGTTTGAGCACCCTTTTCTTCTCTGAACTGAACTTTTCCAATATATTTCGCTATAAGCGATCATAATCCCTGCTCATATTAAGCAATACTCTTCATTATTTGTTCTCTTTGGAATTTCTTCCAATATTGATACGGATTGTATTGCGACGTTTCGTGTTTGACGAGTAGAGATATGATTACACGATCTTATATATTATATCGTGTATATACAATATAATATCTTATATCTGTCATAATATTAGATCTTTTAAAATAAGTACCAAACGTAAAATAAATAATACTACAGTTCTTTGAACCATAGTATTTATCGGTATTTATTTGAATCAGTAGTGTGGAGTTTATTGTGTGATGTTTGGTCTGAATTAGCCAGTTTTTATTTGCCAATTAATTCCAAATAAACGAGGAAGTTAATCGTAGGTCTTCCATTGAAACTCCGTAATATTGATTCACCGTGTAATTTTTTTAAGGTTTATTTTGTGACATTCAATTGGTGTCCTGTCTTAAATACATCCAACTGGATGAAGCTACTTTATAGTTCGCTCCAATTTTGATATCTTTTTAGGCGGTTCGAAACCTAAATACTCGTAGGTACTTAAATAATTTCCTTATGTTCATCTTTCTGTTGTCCTATTGTTACAGCCTCAGAGTTTTTGCAGTTGTAGATTTTTCTACATAAAATTTTGCAGGTAATTAATTAAGATGGAGATTTCAATTAAGAAGTAATAAAATTAATATTTAGTTTAATATTATTATTTTGTTTGCACTTTAAAAATGTTCCTCTTTTCCCTGTAATTCTTCACACAAAAGACCTGAAAGAACGCTGAATACAATGCTTATTGAATGCATTAACACAAAATTATTTTGCGAATTTGGTATTTCATATCCTTGTGTCTTTCAATTCACCGGTTCTTGCATATTATTTCTGCAGTAAAGAAGTGTTTCCCCAAATATGAGGCTGCTTAACAATAATTGGAAAATTAAATAATATTTAAATAAACTAAATAATTAAGAGTTTTATATTATCACCTAATTAAATGTTTTTTTTAAATAATTCGTGGCGTTCCGCATAACAGAGCGAATAAAAATCTAAAATATTTTTAATGTTTAAATTTTTCGTGAAGATTTTCTATGGCATTATATTACTATAACATACTTCACTATAAATATCAACATTCAGAATAAATTTAAAATAATTACAGATAATTTATTAATTATTTTATAAAAAAAAGTTACTTTATTCCTTTTATCAAAACTTTATAGAAAATTCTGTAACAGGGCGCGGTTTGGTAATAATGGATGAAAAATTAAAATAAAAACCAAAGTTTTGAGAAACGAAATTATTACCGATTTTTTCTCAACGAGTAGGCTGATAAAGTTTGAGCATCCTTCTCTTCTTCGAACTGAACTTTTCCAATATATTTCGCTATAAGCGATCATAATCCCTGCTCATATTAGGCAATACTCTTCATTATTTGTTCTCTTTGGGACTCCTTCCGATACTGATACGGATTGTACTGCGACGTTTCGTGTTTGATGAGTAGAGATATGATCACACGATCTTATATATTATATTGTGTATGTACAATATAATATCTTCTATCTGTCATAATATTATATCTATATTTATGTAATAAATTCGTAAGGGAACAACGTCGAAACATTAATGTGTCATACAAAATTTCATTTCAAAACTTATGTTTGTATGCTTGTCTGTCAGTTATATTATCATATGAAAACGAAATAAATGTTTAAGGATAATATTTACGAAAAAAGAGTGATTAGGAATGAACTAATTGTTTTTTTTTTGCAATATTGATTTTGATTATAAATTGTGCACATATCAATTGTTTCTGGTGTGGATAATCTATAGATAACTATTCAGATCTGCCTTGGGGCTTATAATTAGTGGAACAATAATATAAAACAAGTATTGGGATATTGTTATTTTTGTCGAAATACGAAAAGTACGCTGGAATTTGTTGGAAATTTTGGGTCAGGAGTAAGAATGAAATCTAACGTATATGTTTATATCGTATCCACCTAGATTGGGAAAAACGGAAGTAGGTTGCTGTCATACATGGACAAACACATAAGTGATATTATCAAAATATAGTTCTTCTTTGATATTAAGAAATAAAAGGCAGATGCAATTTAAGATTTTTAAGTGGATAATACGCCTGTACACTCTTTTATATTTCGTATTTCCAACAGAAACCTGAGTCTGAGTCACCAAATAAAGCTAAGGATGTATTTCAGAGGTTGAATTTTACCGTGCATGCACCGCTTACATGTTAAATGATTGTTATAAAAACAATCGGTGTTTTCATCACATCATATTCATTACGATTATACGTTCATCATGGCAAAAAATTAGCATTAGTTAATTACAATCCGAATCAGCCTGCAATTAGATAGTCGTCTGATTGTTTTAATCTTAATTCTGTAAGAATTCCGAATCCGCTTGCAATTAGATAGTCGTTTGATTGTTTTTACTGTATTATCAGGTATTTGTATCACTTTAAAGGAAAACGCCTCCTCGATGGTTTGTAACTGTTTTCTAGTGCTGAATATTTCAAACGTATTTTAATTATATAGGAAACTGTATATTACGATATCACTCTTTGTGTTGACACGATAAGTGCGATCGATATATGGAAAGCAGTCAGTTGTTTTCCAAATATAAAATGAAATTGTCGATACACGAAACTAATTTTCGGTAATGAGATAAATCGATTTTTGGGATTTGTAAGGATATTCCAAAATATCGTTGATACAAGCAATGAAAGGCAGACATATATATATATATATATATATATATATATATATATATATATATATACACATGTTGTAGGAAAGAACATCAAAAATGTGTTTATCATCATATATATATATATATATATATATATATATATATATATAACATTTATGTGTTCAAATTGCAATCAAAACAAACATTTATGTTAAAAATAAATCCAGAACATGTTTACAATTTATTTTAACGTGTCAGGTTTTTAGGATTCCGTAGCCAAAAGATAAATAAACTTTCTGCTGTCTGCTTCCGCACATTACAGTATTGTAGCTCTTTCGGTTGAATTACGTAGTTGAATTGTGTGAATTACATTGAAATTACGTAGTTGAATTGTGTGAATACATTGAGTGATGTAGTTGAATTGTGTGAATACATTGAGTGACGTAGTTGAATTGTGTGAATACATTGAGTGACGTAGTTGAATTGTGTGAATACATTGAGTGATGTAGTTGAATTGTGTGAATACATTGAGTGACGTAGTTGAATTGTGTGAATACATTGAGTGACGTAGTTGAATTGTGTGAATACATTGAAAAATTATTTTTAATTTTTGTAAAAGGATTCTAAAACAGCGAACTTTGGAATGAAACAAATATTCTCAGGGATCCTGTTGACCATAATTATCTGTCATTGATTTTTTAAAGTGCAACTAAAAATGTGTGGTAATACTTTTAATGCGGCATCTTTTTCGCGATGTATGAATCCCCTTATAATTAGAAATGTCTACTAAATTTTTAAGTATTTATTCATGCTAAGTAGATATAGAATACTTGTAGTGCTAGTGTTACTCATTAAGTTCTCATTAGTAAGAAATAAATATCGACTTTGTCTTCGAAGAATGGTATCCGTAAAAAAATTATCTTTTTCCATCATTACTTCTATGCGTTGTGATTCTTCTATGTACAATAATATTAGGTTGGCTATTAAGTTTTTAACCACGAGTTGCTGTCAACAATTTTTGTTACAAAATTTATATATATAAATTTTTACAGTAAATTTAATAAAATATATCTAAATTTAAGTAAACATCACTGTTATTTACTACTTGTCGCCATCTAATTGGCAGTGACAATATGCCTTTCTTGTAAAATTCCGGCGACTTTGATTCAAAAACTTTGCGAGGTCGTTTTGGAGTTCTCTTTTAACGTTGAAATTTTACTTTGAGGCCCGAATAAATGGTAATCAGAGGGCGCAATGTCCGTGGATATGGTGGATGAGTGAGTAGAACCCAGCCGAGCTCCTCTAATTTATCACGAGTATGTTTTGCAACATCTGTGATCTAGTATTATCATGTAGAAAATAAACTCGATCCTGTTGACTACTCAATATGTTAACCAATCGGCCCGATTGTTCACAGTAAATATTTGCATTAATTGTAGATCCATGTGGTAGCAACTCACAATGAATAATGCCCTTGATATTCCACCAACAGTTGAGCATCACCTTTTCGGTACTTATTTCAGATTTGAATAATGAAACTTTTTTCTTCGCCAGATACTATCTAATTTAGCCTGTCGAAATTACGTTTCAATGTCAATAACTGTTGGCAAGTATCAATTCTGCACTGAAGGTGATATGATGACAACCCATGGGATAACCACACACCGTATTTTGAAACTTTTCCCAATTCGTGCAAACGGTTTCTATGGTGCCATGACTGCAGTGAAGTTCATCTGCCAATCGAAGAGTCATCGGTCGAGGATCCTCCTCAATTAGGCGTCGTAATCGTTGGACATTCAATTCAACAGGACGTCCGTTACCTGGTTCATCCTCAAGATCGTAACCTTCATTCCTGAATTTTCTGAACCAAATTTTTGCTGTCTCATAAGACACCGCGAACTCACCCATGACTTTCTCATTAAATCGACCTTGAGTCATAGTTTTTCGACAATCGAAGGCGATAACCAAGTCGACGATTAAACCTGATCAGTGAAATTACATTCTGAACGCAATAGTAACAAATTTAATTAATTTGTTATTGATATGGTGTTTGTGATAGTGCAGGATTAAAAATTAGATGGCTTTAAACGTCTGTAGGACAGCATCGGTCTATTCAGGTACTTTGTTTCTGTAAAGTATTCCACAAGGAGATGTGGTGTCAATATTGAACAAGTCTCAAATAATGCCGGGAAAATCAAATAAATGATCCGGAGTCGATTGTGTGATTTTATAGTTAATGTGTGTTTTTTTTAAATATAGTACAAGAATAAATTGTCGTTCTTCTGAAATACCTTGTTCCGACTATATCTATTTGGAATCTGTTGTTCTGAAATATTAGAATTTATTTACGTTAAATTAACTAACGTCAATTTAACGAAATAATAATTTTATTGACATTTTCAATACGATTAAGGAAATTTTAAAAAGTGCAATAAATTTTAAAGTCAAAGCTTTAATTATTTCTGCTTACTTTTGACTTGGTTAATTAACGATATATGGAACATTAAAATAATAATCGGACACCTTTCGTGTACGCCCACTTCTCGTGTTTCAAGATAACGTCAGATTACGGCGTCGAAACATACATAAATCATATTCATATATGGCGGCCATACATACTATAATTTACAAGATTCCATTTTCTATTTTACTATGCTTATCCTGCTTAACCATTTTTGTTTTAAAATGTTCAATTTATTATGTTTCGAAGCCTTCCAGTTGCCGTTAAAGTGATTAAAATACTAATGTCTTAAAATTTACTGTTTTTTTTCAACTCAACTTTCTTTTATCGTTAAAGTGATTAAAATAACTAATGTCTTAAAATTTACTGTTTTTTTTCAACTCAACTTTCTTTTATTGTTAAAGTGATTAAAATACTAAGGTCTTAAAATTTACTGTTTTTTTTCAACTCAACTTTCTTTTATCGTTAAAGTGATTAAAATAACTAATGTCTTAAAATTTACTGTTTTTTTTCAACTCAACTTTCTTTTATTGTTAAAGTGATTAAAATACTAAGGTCTTAAAATTTACTGTTTTTTTTCAACTCAACTTTCTTTTGATGTTCGATTTCATTCTGAATATCAAAGGCATACTTTAAGTTTAAATATGCACAAAATAGTAAAATTTTTTTTTGAATACATAAGTAGGTGTAGTTGCAATCAGTTTTCAACCTGCAAAACAATTTTGTATATCATTTAGAGAAGCGAACAATACTTTTATTAACTGATAGGAAATCTATTTATGAATAAACAGAGTTAAGAGGACGTAAATAACTTGATTATCCTCTTATACGTTCTGCTCTTCATTTTATCATATTTCATATATTCACATACAAATTACGATATGAAAGGAAAATATTAATTTTTTTAATAGACAGCTTGGTTCGCAATCGACAGCTTGCGATTGTCGAAAAACTGTGACTCAAGGTCGATTTAATGAGAAAGACCATTAGTTGAGCATGACATGAGGATGGATACTTTTTTCATTTTGAATGATGTCCCAATAGGTTAATGATTTATTTTTAAATTTCACATATCTTCCAGACACGCGGTAGCGTGTCAAGCCAAGAAAATGGAACTGGCGACGCAGAATTACAGGATTATACATTGCAGGATTACACGAACCATACGGAGTCACTTTTGACCCTCTAATAACTCAAAATCTACCCATGAAATTTAACATAAATACATAAAATTTAATTCATTTTTATCAGCAAACAAATTTTTAGCAGAGTAAGATATGTCGACATTACAATATAAAAACACCAACTTGCGTATAACATAAAGAAGATAAGTTGATTAGTCAAATATAAGAAAATTTGTATTTGAAAACTAGCCAAGTCAAATCTTGAGATTTAATTTAACCCAAGTTATCTGCTTTGTGTCGATAATTCGACTGTTCAAATTTAAGAAGTTAAATTTTTAAATAGCAAAGATCGTTGTAGCAGAAAATAACAAGAGATTATGTTTTAAATTTATTTTAGAATGTATATTTTTATAAGTAAATTTCAGGATTATCTCTGGAACTTGGCATCTATTTAGATCTCAATTCTTTTGTCGGTGAAGTCGATACTCTTGTCCACGCGTACTCTTAATATTGAACTTGGCTCCCAATTTCACATTTATGTTTTTGATGGGATCATAATTTCAAGGCGAAGCTGATGACGAGAGAACGAAAGAATATTTTTGACGAATCTATAAAATTTACCGACTTATAAATATTCAAACTTAATGTTTAGACAAAAATATGGCAATACTGAATAGTGATGCCATTTTTAGTAATTCTCACTATATTTACACAAGAGCTAATGAGACGGGAAGATATTTCAGCTACATCCCTACCCTTTAATCAGAAGCTTACGACTCGCTTATTGCTAATCAAGTTTTGTAATTTTTTCACTGCTGTTAATTAACCTATATTTTTAATAAATCCATATTTTTAATTGACTTATATATTTATTTAGTATTTGCCCTAAGTGTCTTCATTAGGTATTAAGCAAAGGGCATTCATTACATCTTTGCCTCAATATATTAAATAAAGGCATTTCTGAGTTTCCGTCGTTGTAATACTCTTGACCGCAAATTTTTTTCGATTCTTTTGCTGCTTTGAAATGTTTCAAACCACAAAATCTTAGTGTGTTTTTAAATTTATAGCATTATTTATTTATCTAACGTTCAAAATATCTTTATATAATAAATAGGAAAATGTGTTTTAGCCCCTAAAAGAATATTAAATTATAAATATTATCCATAATTATAAAATCAAAAAATCTACTTGGACGTCTATTGGAAATATCAGGATTTACTTCGACATCAATTTGCTGTTACGTGAGTGATTTTTTATTTATATTATAAAAATATCATTTACCCAATACAAAGCATGGTGAAACAACGCCACTAGACTTCCAGAATTTATGATCGTGCATATTTCCCTTCCAGTTTTATTTCCATAAGTTTGATGTAATTTTATTTAATCGTCTTTTCCTGTCCACCAGCTTTTCGTTTACCTTTAATTTTTCCTTCATATAATCCTTTCTTGCTCTTTCAACTTTCATTCTTTCAACACGACCAAACCATTGAAATTCCTTGAATTTTTTGAAATTCGTGATGTATTTTTCTTAGGAGTCATTGCAATATAAGCTTGCCTCGTGTTCTTCACCTTTTTTAAATCTAAAATAAAAAAATCGGAGGCAGTCATGAGGACTACCGACAGAAGTGAAAACTTAAAATTGTATTTTGAAATTTCAATCAGTTGATTGTAATATTAAAAATTAAAATATCATAATTTTTGAATTCAAATCATTAACATTAATGTGATTTTCATATCTATCGGCGCTCCGAGCAACAAATATATATATATATATATATATATATATACATATATATTTACCTGGTTGTTAACATTAGCATGTTGCTGACGCGAACCTATAAGATTTTCCCCTACCAAAAATCGCTAATGCGCCTAAAGAAGGTTTCACTTCAAAAAAATCCACAAGGTTTTATGTCTCCATGTAACGAGCATATTACTTTCCATTTGAATCGAGGCTTGTGTCTTAGTATCAACAGTAACTGTCAGTTTAATAATAGTATTGGTAATATTGTATCCATAGATACACTATGGCACCGCCAATTCAGTATAAAGAAAGACAATGCGTGAATTGTAGAATCTGTTATAAGTTGAGGTTAGTAAGACCGAAAATGACAATTAAGTTATAATTTAGGATAACGTCACGTTGCACGTTCACTGTTTACTATTCCTGAACTGATATAGCATTTATAATGTGAAAAATTGGAAGAAAATTGCTTACGCTGTTCTTGAGAAAAGAAATTTTTATGTTTTTTTTATAACGTGAAGGAAATTTCGAATTTAGAAAAATTAAAAGAATATTAATATTTCAAAAATACCTCTCAGTACCAAATTTAGATTTAAATGGATTTAGACGCTAGTAGGAATGACTTGCACACTCTTAATGCTAACTAATTAGCCTTTTGTAACCAGGGTTTTCATCTGTATATAATTATGTTTACTTTTGGTGTTGCATTTGAACTGAAAATAAGGGGAACATTTTTTGAATTAACCCAATATTTTTATTTATGAATTTAAGGTTGCGTGTTGAAAATATATAAATTGTGTTATTTTAAGTTTGAGAATTTAATGAAATTTTCAACTTTAAATTTAAAAATAATAAAAATATATCTATGTTAATAAAAAATATTTCAGCACCTTATTATCTAAGACAGATTTCTTGTTTATGAATTGTTATATTATTTACATATTCAAATCTGAATTATATTCAAATTATTAAGTAACAAGAGGAAGAAATTATGATCGAGTTAAATTTTACACATTAAAACAAAGAAAAAAACAGTTTTTCCTTTATTTTTCATTATATGTCAAAATAATACGATTTATTCGAACGTCGCAGTTCCAATAACAGCACGTTTGATACACGCTACTTTTAGCTTTTTACAAATTTGCTTGTGAAAGTAAAATAAAACATTTTCAATAATGCAAAAATCTATATTTACATTCGTTGGTACGAGATACTCATTGTTCGATTTCAACTCGCATTTGATCGATTTCCATTTTAATTTGGTTGTATTAATTATTTACAGTCCACCAATGTACAAATATTTTGTACTCGTTGCATTGTGATTGACTAGAGAGAGCGATCTCTTAAGATTGCTCTTGTAACTATAAGTTCGTCAGCTTTGTACTTTTATTTTCGATTATTAAATCGTTTTTATAAAATACGTTAAAATAGATAAGTCATAACTTTACGATATCACATCATTAATAAGAATCATACTTTATTTTGATTGTAAAATAGGTTTTAAATTTTAAAATTAGGACGATAAATTCAATATTATTTTCCTGAACGACTTCGTAGATTTCGTGGTTATTTTAGAACTTTGGGGCTTATTAGGTTAAAATAAGTAATCATTGCAAGATGGATTAAAATTACTTTACGAGGATTATGCGTGTAATCTAGACAAGAGCGGTTCGAAACCCAATCTGCTTCATCAAAATTAATCGCATCGAGGAATACTTGAAACGAATTATGTACGTAATTTTCGAATATTCCAAGATGGCTCACGGGAGAGAAGAAGACGGTGATATACATTCATTACGCGAAGTGTTTATGCGAGAGAGCGTGACAAATAGAGACATTTCAACGCCATCTACAATGTTATTAAATCTAAGGAGACACGCCGGCTCGGAATACGGTAGGTCGGGTTTTTTAATAAGTAACGGATAGCTAGGTTGTAGTAAGTCGGATTTTAAAGTATATTTTGAGATTTTGTAGTAATTTAGCATTGAACGCGTGATGCAACATAAACAATTTATCATTTGCGAATATCAACTCGGGTTGTGCAGTTTGAAATGTATGTAGCTTGTTACGAAAATATTGAATCGAATACCATTATTGTATAATTATTTTTTTATAATTAAAAATAAGCGAGAAGTGTCGTCGGCCACCCAGTTAGAACGAAGTTTCTTTCGCTGTATATATTCAAGTAATTACATTAAATTTAAAATTAAATTTAATTATTTTAAAATTTAAATGAATATAGTAAATTTAACAATTTACTAAAGTCATCTAAATGAAGTTTCATTAATAATGAAAGTAAATGAATATGCTGACAATTTATGGTAATTTATTAAGTACTTAATAAATGATAAAGTAATAATGAAAATAAATACATTTGCCGAAAATGTATTGTAATTTATCAATTTTAAGTATTTATTAATGATAAACTAATAATTTCCATACACCGAAATGGAAACGGTCTGGCAGATGATGGCTTACAATAGAAAGCCAGCAGAAAAATAATTTAACAGAGACTTGTAAACACACAAACGCTTGTACTGTAGCAAAAGTGTGAGTCAAAATCTTACACTTTTTTCGGGCTAGCTCTCCTTTGTCAAGTGTGTACGTTACATATATATTTGCCATAATGAACTTCGTTCCAAAAATTCGTTTCGTAGTTTACAAAGTTGAACTAAAAATTGGAAAGCCTGTTATAGTTTTTGGGTCAATATTTCAGAATATTGTGTCATGGAAGAGTTGTCATCCCACATGCAAAACGGGACCTTTGTTAGATATGAGCGCGTATACGTTATATAGCATCTCCGATGTTACTCAGATCGTGGTAAGTGATGAACTGAAGGAATAGATAAGTAAAGCTATCAAGGATAAAATTTAAAGGATTTTCAACTCATTTCAAATTTCCTGAATATTATAATATCATTTTGTAGAAAAACTTAGCTCTCAAAAAAGTTGAACTCTCAAAAAGCTGAATTTTATACAAAATTAATTTTGCCATATTCATCATAACCATTTTCAGAGTCATTAATATTTTATTGGAGTTTTAGGATCTATTATTACTTTTTGGAGATTTTAATAAGATTTAGACATTTTTCATAATTATTTTAATTATTATTTACATACACCATTCTGTCACTCAATCCAATTCCGGGTGCGAAAGAGAGGAACGAAATGGGCGCGAGCGAAACAGCAATCTTCCTCGTATTATTTCCTCTTCGCCATCAAATTTCGTTCGTTGGTCGCGGCAAACTCGGAGAAGATTTCCCGCTTCGTGATTTGACGTTTTCCAACGTTTATTTTTATTTTCCGCTGAACGGCGACACTCGTAGATAGCTGGCGAAAATGATGGCGGATCGTTACCATGGTAACATATTAGTGCTACGGTTTGCTGAAGTTCAGTTATTTAACTTCCTCTGTTTTATAAAGTAGTATTTCCAGGCCATGATTTGTTTGGGAGACATTTCATTTAAACGCTAAAAAAACCTTGTTAGCATTAACTGACGCGAATAGATTTACTAAAAATGATATAGCTCTTCTTTCATCGTATTTTCTATAGAAGTACTGAATTATGAAAGCCGCAAAACGTCATTTTTTTTAATATTAATAGTTTTTGTAATATTAATATTAATATGGCTCCAAAATAAAAAAAAACACAATCTCTCGTTTATAGGAAATTTGTGGGCTGATTTTATGAATATAAATAAAAACCCAGTTTTATCTTTGGTCTTGCAGTTATGCTACAATTAAGTCTCGAATCTGTCAAAGAGGACTTTGCAATATTGATTTTGCTAAATATATTATAAACTGGGCGACAAGTCTGCAATGTTACTGACATTGTTATCTCTGGGTAAGAAGAGTCAAGTTTTCCCTCACCAACAAAATCGGGCCATGTCGATCAATAAACAATTTCAGCTGGTTTTGCTCGGTAATATCGTGCGGTTTTGACGTGGCCGGTAACACATTCATAACATGACCTCTTTGAAATATAATACCAAGTACTTTCTAATTTTGTCCACTGTGTTGTGACATATTCAAAAAGGATAGACGTATTAATACTAGCTATTCCTATTGGTTTGTAAAGAATCAGCAATCGGTGTTGTTTGGTTTTATATAAACATAAATTTGCAAACTTGCAATCCTCGGCAACCTGCCATGTGGTGTAACTTAAAGTAGGAGTAGAATAAATAGCTACAGTTCGAAAACGGCTAGTATTCATATTATTGCCATTGACAAAATTTTATAAAAGAGAAGATGATAGCTTATTCTTTTTTAAGTTTTCTGTAGCAAGGAAATTCATATTCGAGAGTTTGGGTAGCGTAGTGTGTCTGTTATAAGCCAGTATTATAGCCGGTACTCACAGATTGTATTTTTTGTTGGGGTTATGTTACAAAGGTACTTAAGATAAAATGCGAAAAACAACAAATGAAACAAATTGAAATTTATTTTTAAAGGGTAAAGCAATATGGCCTATAACAATTAGAAAAGATTTATCAACAGAAAAACGGTTTTATGTTAACATTTTAAAGGGGGCATTTCAGGTTCGATTTTTTTATTTTTGTGCAGGTAATGTGCATTTGGGTTCTTGTCTGTGTTCCTGACTGTTGGATGGATTTTGGTGCTGTTTACAACATTAAATAGTTTATGCCGAAAAGTCTTAATCCAGATTACATTAATTTCAGTTGTAAGGTTATTGAGCTGTTGCGATATTTATGACATAAGCTGAAGATTGTGACTGTTACCTAGCTCTACAAAAATGCAAAGTAATTAAGTACGAGAAGAACTAGTGCTACAAGGATACATACTTACAGATGGCATACTTAGGCATATCAATATTTAATGATACAATATTTAATATTTAATGATACAATATTTAATATTTAATGATACAATATTTAATATTTAATGATACAATATTTAATATTTAATGATACATAATATTATTATTAAACTATTTGCAAATATTATTACCATTAAATATTAAATATTGTATTAAATATTGTCAGTGCCGGTCTGTTGGTCTCATATTTAATGCCGGTCTGTTGTCAAATGGCTGTCTCCGAGCTGGTTTTCCTCAGCTGAGGTATTAGAGCAGAATTTTTAGGATACTCCTTGTCTAACAACTGTGATTCATCCTGGAAATATGCCCATCTCGACTTTCGGCGCTCGATCTTTTCCACGACGTCCTTGATTCTCGTCATTTGCCTTATTTACTAGTTCCTCCTTTGAAGCACCAGAATTATTCCCAACATCGATTTATTACGGACGCAGTCTCCATTCCATATGTGAATACTGTCAGGACATACTTGTTAAACACCTTGGTTTAGAGTTAAGGATTTTCTCTCGAATCGAACTCTTTGCTCTGAAGGCTATAGATGCCTGCAAGAGTGGACGTTCGTACTCTGCCACTCAGATCTCCAATCCAAGAGTAAGTTTAGGGCCTAAGTTTACATATGGTTATTGAATATTTACTATTTTTATAGGTAGTTTTTTTGTCTCTGGAATGTCTGTTATGACTTGTTGTTTTGACTTATTCATTTCGTATTAGAAAGGTTGAAGTGCCAGATGTAATTTTGAATACAAAAAGTGTAGTTTAAGATATTAATTTATTTTAATTATAAATCATTTGCAACTTTGTCCGAAATGTTTATGTAAATAAAGGTTAAAATACCACAATGATAGTAAGTTAAATAACAAGATAAAACTGGCATTAATAAACAAAAACATTACATTAAATATTCTTCTATTAAAATTGTGAGCACTTTTGCAATTTTATTTCAACCGGGTTCAATTGGACAGATAATAATAAGGATGTAAAAATTTCAAATTTAAGTGCACCAAGTGAGTTTTTCAATGTTTTTCTTTATATTTTGATTTAGGGAAAAGTTTACTATCATTTTCAACGGATAGTTAAAGTCGTTCTCGATTTAATTTACAAAAAGATGGATATAACGAAATATTTCTCATCATGTTTTCTTTATAGGTATCCGATTGTGGCAATAATACTTTCGACACAATCCGTTACCAGTATCACGTCATCTGTGAACCGCAAGTTATTGAGTCTCACCCCATAGATTAGTATACCTCTGTTACTCCAGTCGAATCCTGTAAAGATTTTCTTGAGGGCCGAATTAACTTTAGAGATCATCTCTTCTGTAGAGCTATTATAATGCAATTTTGTTTGTCTGATTGCTTTCTAGGTTTGACATAAAAAATCTCATCCTTTTGGTATGAATCTTTCAACATCTTGTAGTTATAGTGTTCAGATAAATATACCTGTACGATATATATTATATTGTTTAAAACGTATGAATAATGAGCAATAGAGAGGTAAATTATGTAGAATGAATTTTTGAATTAATATTTAAACCATTATATCCATATCGAAATAACATATGTTATAGGTACAACTAAAATCCACAAAATAGTTGAATTATTTATATTGCTAATTATAACAAATTATCTATTGAATATATTTGGCGTAATATATATTTGGCAAATATATAATCTTTGCTTATATCCCACCTGAAGATGTTGTAATACAACGAATCCTAGGTCGTGGTAAAGAAATTAAAGATAGTAGAAATGATACTACATCACGTAGTTTCATTTAATTGTGAACAAATTATCTGTTATAGCCCATTTTACTTTGCAAAATAAGATCTTAGAAATATGTTTGAATTACATAAACTAAACCGCTATAGTTATACCAAAATAATTTATGAAAGAACGACACAAATAGATATACAAACAAGGATATCGTGCCATGAGGGTCTTCTTCAGAAGTCAACTTTTTAAGGTATCAAAACTTAAAGGTGTTACTTTTCGTAAATCCAGGTAATAGTGTTGAAACAATGATAACATACCACCATTTAGAGGAAAGTATATGAAAAATCGTTTCACAGGAAAACAAAATATGTCTCGCTTCCGCAAGCACGTTGTGAACGAATAGCATGTTATTTTATTTACGGTGTGCAGAAAATCATTTTTCATTTTTCCTTTCAGCAAGTGGCGTAAATGTGTATACACATATATGTTACATTATATGTGTGTACAACTTATTTGTAGATACGTATTTTTTAATATTTGTAAATGGCTACATATACAATAATATATAACCAAAATTACGGGACTAAATTGTTTTTTTGACGAGTAAATTATTGTGTGTAAAACATATCATTTAATAAAACTGAATTGTGTGTCATTTATATTTTACCGTGAAGTTACTTCATTAAAATAATTAAGGAAATTCCAAAGGAAATTTTCTTTTTTTTAATTTCTGCCTCTAAAGATTGAAAAGTACGGAAAATGAATAAATACCTCCTTTACACGAAAAGAAACACTTACCCCTTGAGTCTGACTTGTATTTCATTGTTTTATTTCTTTATTGTTGCTTACTTTGTTATACTACCCAATTGAATAAAATCTTCTTAATTTATCAGATTCTTGTAAGAAGTATCCATTTTCTCCATTTCAATACCTTTTCGAAATATTCTAGCTTTATTACGACCCCCTTTTCATTCGCCCCGTCTCTTAACACAATCTGAAAGGTCTATAATGGACTGAAATTCAGACAGAGGCAAAATTCAATAGTTTTTGTACGTTTCAGATGAGTAATAATGGACATCATTCGGGACAAAGGAGGATTGGAGGCGCCCCCAAAGAGGACTTAATTGTCGAGTCGCATTACAAGGGGTTGAAATGGGAGATTTGATTTCGAATACGAAAGGCATCAACGTAGTTTCAGACATTAAAAAAATGTGGAAGGTGTACAAAATTATAAGTTATTGAATTATTTTAAACATAAGTTACTTGTAACTATGGTTCCAATTATAGTTAATATTCTACAATAATTGTAACTTAATTACAAGATAAAATAATAATTAAAAAAATGTTAGTCCATTAAAGCTCTTAACATATTTTTAATTTTGCTTAAATCGGGTAATTCCAATAAAATGTATATATAGGATATATGGCAAGTTAAATTTTAGTGTATTTTATCATAAGTAAGTTTTTAAATGTAGTTATTAATTTTTTTATTTAGTGAAATGTATATTATATTTTTTAAGGATAGTTATATGGCGCTTACTATCCGATTTATTTCCGTTTAATTAGCTCATATCACATCCGTTTATTTGTATGGAATTGAGTACGTGTGCTGAGCACGTGTACTACCGTGCATGCGTGCATTATGTGCGTGCGTATGTACGCGCTTTCTTGCGAACGCGCGTGAGAGTTTGTGAGCGCGGGCGTGTTCAACGTAACGTTAGTGTTATAAATAGATTTAAATTTAATTTGGGGTTTCATCTGTTTTATATTAAAACTACGATAAGGGTCATACGATAAAGGTAGTTTGCTTCGATTGCATATATAGAAAATGGGCTGAAACTTAAAACAATTGAAAAGTGAACATGCTTTTCCTCAGTTTGTTTTTTTGGATATTAAGGAGGTTCTTTTTAAAACTTTTCCTAATAAGAAAAATTCAAATTTCTGGAATTTGTTAAAAATGTTTCTAAACAATAATTTTTCTGTAAAATTGATGTTATTTATATCATAAATATTGTATTTTAGCTGTGCCTACGACTTCGTTCGCGGGTAATTCGGAATTTTTTTTCTTCCTGGTATATACTATTACCGTTCCAAAATTCATCAAAATCCATCTAGTAGATGTTGTGCAATTGACGAATAAATTACCATGCAGATAGACAGACAAAAATTCTAAATAAGTTTTTCTGGATTTTATTATCATTCTATACGCTAAATCAATCACTTTTTTATATATTTTTAATGTACATAATTCATTCTGATACAATTTCATTATATGTGTAGATTACCGATTAAATGATACAAAAAAATAAATTTCGACGTAAAATACATGTGTAAGGAGTACGTTTTTAATTTTTTAAAAAATATTGTTTTAGCTTTAAATGTAAATAAACATACATAGTTTATTAAACTTTTTTGAAAATATATATCGTAAAGCTCGAATTAAAAAAAAATGGTTGAAGCCCTCATGTGTAAAAATTTTAATTAGAAATAACAAAAATCATATGAAAAGGAGATGCAACTTCAATTTTTTTTCATTAGTCTGTCTAATGTGGATTCAAAATATATGTATATATACAAAATATATGTATTATTCATTTGTATATACTATTACTATTAGAGGATCGAAATATTCTAAAAACGTATCTGGTACTAAGAGGTACTGTTTCGTGATAAAAATATTAATTTATGCTATGCCCTTCGTTGATGACAGTTGAATAATAAACAGATTCAATAAAGTATCTTAAAAGTCCAAAGGAAACTCATTGGGTGAGGTTTGACTTCTTTTTTCGATCACTTTTCATATGCTCTTATCATTTGATACTCATCATTATCTGTTTGAACCATTTTCATTATAAACTCATATAAAACTGCTACTAGCAGCCGCCATATTACATTTAACATTATGTTACGTGATCTATACTACTTTTAAAAATAAAATAAACCAGACGACATTTTAATCAGTCAAGACGTTTAAAATATATATGATAAAATACAAACATTACATTTTTGGTCAAAAAATAAACAATTTCCAAGAGTGAATGAATTACAAAACAGTGGCAGAATTTCCAAAATAAATACGTTGGTAAAAGGCTATGGTATGCTCCATAAAATAATATTAGACCATAATTGGACCATATAGGTAGACGAGAGTAACACCCCTTGCACCCCTTAAATCTGGCCAGTGTGTATGATAAAAATGAAAGCAAAGTAAGTTGTTACTATGCGATAACCACGGATTATTTATTACTAACTGTTTTAATAATATCAATGCAGTTCACCAGATAAAGGTTTGATTGTGTAACACGCGCCGGGGTTCGGATATGTTCCCAAAAGATTGGAACGGTGCCATAATAATGCCTCAATACAATGGAAAGTGCCGACAAAAATATTGCACGAATCCTAAAGGCGCGGGCTTTTTCAGAGTGAGAAATAACTTTATCCGCAGCTCGTGATTGATAGAGTGACTAGCGAGAGTATGTAATGAAACGCACAATGGCGTTTTAGGCAAAGAAGACGAAGCCCGGATTGGATCTTCCCACTGAGGTCTATTTCAAACAAATGCTCGGAGAAGTGAATCATGCATAGCGTGCAAAAAGACAGCAGGAAAATAAATGGCGTAGCAATGAAATAACGATGAAATAACTTAGAAATATTCCTGCTAAGACTGTGGGAAATAAAGAATGTGGTGATTTTGTTTGCTATCATCAAAAGGAGTTAGGATAAAGTAATAGAACATCAGATAAGGCATATATATATATATATATATATATATATATATATATATATATGTATATATATATGTATATATATATATATATATATATATATATATGTATATATATATGTATATATATATATATATATATATATATATATATATATATAAGACACTCTTCAATAAACATTTTTTTTTAAATATTTGTTATCTATTCGTCAATATTTTTAATTTTATACTACATTCAACAGTTTCAAAATATATTTCTTTCTTCAGTTTCCAGAATTGTATGGGAAAAACTCAAAATTGTCCTAATCTATTGTTTGATGCTCTTCCTTTAATAATGCACTCGAAAATTTGAAAAAAATGATTTTCTTTCATTTCTAAAACGTTTCGAATGAAAGAAAATCATTTTTTTCAAATTTTTTTTCATATGGCGGCTAAGACTTAAAATTATTTGAAAATTAAATATTTCACGAATGTATCATGATCGATGCTTTAATACCTTTCGTTTGATAATATACTTAATATTTTAAACCAATGTTTTTTCCCAAATTTCCAAAATGGCATTTCTTATGGCGGACTTTCACCAAAATCCGTTGAGTTTTAGAAAAAATATCTTGTCAGCAATAGGCCAACAGTCGACTTGCACCACATTAACCAAACCTAACTAAGAATTCGCTTCGTTCAGTCTTGTAAAAAAACCCAAATACCATATTTTCATCGGTTTAGATGGTAAATCGTGGGTCGACAGTTACACACACTAGTCGTGAGAAATCTTGATTCATCTAAATTAAATGACTATCTGAATCTAAATCAATAAAAAGAATCGTTTCACTTTAATGACTTAGTCACGCTAATGAATTAAAAGAGGTGTCCGGATCGATATAGACTGCAATTCATTTGATTCTGAATCAAATAGTTTTTGTATTGCACTCTATATAGCTCTAAGTTGCAAAAATTATTGTATCTGATTGATTTTTCCTTCTACTTTCCTTCGTTTCTTCTACTCGCTTCTTTAATTTTCCTTCGTACTTTAAGTTGAAGTTTTACAAGGTTTTTTCAAGCAAATGCACACAGACATTAAGTATAAATACGTATTTCTCAAATATTCCAATTCACTTAGTTTTAACATTAGTCCTTAATAAGACAAGATTCGAGTGGGTTGCGAATAGGTTTTAATGTGTTTTATTAGACAGAACATGACGTGTCTACTTAACGTACGATCGATTAGTTGCTTTGCGTAATTCTTTACGTAATAGAAAGAGTTGGAGCTGATATTAAAAATTAGTGCCCATCAAAAAAGTAAATAATCATTTCACAACTATGAATGTTGGGCGAGTCGATGAATGATTGAGTCAACGCAACGCAAATTGCAAACTTTGCGACTAACATTTTTACGTCGAAACATTCCTAAATTAAACATTCAAATGAATCAATAATCGTTAATCCGTGTATCGTATTTATTTTTTTTTATTCGCATCATTTCACTACTATGAATGCCGAACCAATAAATGAATCATTGAGTCAACGCAACGCAAGTTGCAAACTACGCAACTGCCGAAATATTCTTGAATTAAACTGTCAAATGAATCAATATAATTTCATGTCAGTCATTTAGCTTAGTGAATCTGTGTACTGTATTGATTTTTTTTTATTCAGTCACTCACCTTTACTCACACCTAACACCCACAGACATTTTCGTGTTTTTAGTCTTTATTATTGGATTAAAATATATTTTCATTGAAATCTCGACACCTATTTCTTGTGATTACACGACTATATTTACGCCTATCGTCTCTCGAAAGTAAAAAGGTGGTCAGTTGGGTCATGGAGTGTACAATTATATCGATAAATCGCCATCGTATTTCTGATTTATGAATCGAATAAACAAATAGGTCAAGATGAGAAGCCACGCCGGTACCGAATCGAACAAGGTCAATGGACACAAAGTTGGGGATCGAATTTACGCGCAACGCTGATGGCCAATAATAATTAATCCGATACTAAACTGAGAAAATAGAGCAGATGATATGTTGATATGAAGATATTTTAATGCACATGTTATACAAAAACCAATTCTGAAAAAAAAATCGAGACGACGGAATATGAGAAACATCTAATTTTTTTTCGCTCTCACTTTTACTATTGCCGTAACAAATATTTTAAATTAATAAATGCTTTTAACATTTTAAGAGAGTTTAATGCAATGCACCGATACAAAACGCGTAAAGTTGTAAACATCAGTAAATAAGAAACAATGCTGATACACTAACAGACACGTAAAGTAGCGTGTCTGTAGTTTACTAGAAAGGAAAGCGTTAAATTGGAAAGAACCGACAAAACGCAAGACGCGCGCGCCGACAAGGCCGAATTAAGCCGAAAAGAGCCGACGAGACGTGAAGCTGGCTGAATGGCACATAAGTCGCAAAGCTGGCCGAATTAAACCGGAAAAGCCGACCAGGTACGAGGCTGGCTGATTGACAAGAAGGGACGTGCCATCAGAACTTCGATCCAAACGCGCCATTAGATGTTTTATATCAAAAAATCAGAGAGACTCTGGACGACTCTTATTAATTCAAAACTTTACGAGTTAAAATTCGCTAACGGAGAAAGGGATAGATCTTACGACTAAACATGAGCTGACGGAGATGAGAGCCTTTTAGTCGAACGCGCTCGCCTTTTGACGTATGCATCTAGACTAGGAATTCCCAACCAGTGAGGCGCGTCTTCGTAAGGGGATGTAAAGAGATCATAAGGGTGGGGGGGGGGGTCCAATGTGTTTGGACATTCTAATGAAAAATCCATTTGAAGTCTTGAATCCACTTAATAATTCATTCGGTCGCATGTGGGCATTAATGTAGCATTAACACAATTTTATTATATAATTATATTTTATTTTTATTAAGAGTAAATACCAGTTATAATTTATTTGATTTTATTTTAAATTTTAGTTAGTAGCATTGTTAATCGTAGATCAAGAGACTAGCTATCACTGAATCAGCTATAGAATCGTATAGTAGAAATACAAAGATTATAAATAACTGATGATTTGATGAAGACATTTCTCAGTTGAGAAAAGAGTAGCCACATCCAGGGGTGCCTTATGAAAGGTTTTTGTTATTTCCTTAAGGAGCTGTATGCTTTTTTGGAATAAAAATGACAATTACATTTTAGTCCGTAGAACGTTCTATCAGAATGCAAAACTTTGGAAGGATACGTTTTTTCTCTAAAACACTATTAAGTAACAAACAAACAAATAAAAACATTTTCACATTTGTAATCTTGGTTAGTAGGCGTTGTCACGGTAGATAGTATCTACACATCACAGTTCACACAGCTGTATAGGACATGCCGCTAACGTCCGGGTCTGACATATTTAACGGACTATAAATGTATGAATTAGTCTGAAACAGCGAAACCTTATAGTTATTACACCCCAACAGGCCAAAGTACGTTTTATTAGGCCATTAATAGTCCTTTTAGCGCCGTTCCCCTTGCGCTTATGCGACGGCTTCGTCTTACACCCCCTTGTGAGTATGCGGCTGCCTTGTTTATGAGTCACCCCCTTGTTAGGTTTTTGAGAAGTTTTCTTATCCTCTGAGCGTGTCGTTGTTAATTTTTTCATGTATATAATTGTTAGCTATTAGATTAGGTGGAAGCTATTGGAATATATTTTTATTCGATAATCTTGATTTTGTAATGAAATATAGAAAGCGAGCGAGCAAGAATTTGTCTCGCCGAGTGTGTCTATTATAATTATTTGATGAACCAAAACTTAGAATTGAATGGAATTTTTTTTATTAAAAAGATAATTTGAAAACAATGTTTCCGAATATAAATAATTATTCTGATTCTTATAGTATTTCACCGTTATATTGTAAAAAGTAAAATATCTACTTGAATAAGAATATTTTTTCTGGATAATTTCAATGATTTTCCATGTCTGAGAGTAATTTTAAATATTTAGTTTTTATTATCTCAGTACTGGGAGAAGAAATAATTCGTTTTGAAGTTTTTGGATTTTTGGACTTTTTTTTAAAACATGATCATACCAGTATCCTCAGATTGTGTCCGAATTATAACCGCTACAATTATACATATAATTTTTACAGCTTTGCATATCAAAAATAAAAAAAAAATAGCAGAACCATTATAAGATCGTATTTATTCCTCCAATAAGTATTTTACTTTTTCTAGAATTATGTGAGAGATCATTTTCAGGATATTGCTGGAAATATCTATAACATTGTAATGTAATTTTAGCGACACCTAGGAAATAAAGAGTTTTTCCAATGAAAATGCCCCTAATATTAGTATTATTAGAAGTTTACCTAAATATCACAGGAAAACTATAGTTATGACTCTAAATATCATAGGTTTTGGGAAATTAAAAGTATTCTTACGTCCGTAAGGATTAATAGGTACGGTGTATACGTGGTGAAAAATAATATCCTCATTTTCATGCTTCAAATATTCAATAGACCCCCAGACGTTTTGCATATATTGTGTTGGGCGATCAGTTTTTAATACCGACTTGTCTTTACAAAACCAAGCGTTCTAAAATCTAAATTATAGAAAAAATCAAACTGCCTTTTCATCCTTATGACTGTCGTCATAAAATCTAAGGACTTAGATTATAAAAACATTGTCACGGTCTTTTCAAAGATCTTCCAGGCTTTCGATTTTTTACTTTGTAAATAATTGCTTAAAATTTTGAATAAGTTATAATCAGACAGCGCAATGTTAAAAAAATTAGGTAAATGTACTAGCAAAACACAGCACACTCGTAATTTTTGACGAATACATTTTCGATCAGTTTTCTAGCGTATTATCACTGTTAACCAATTAGTTTGTTATCTAGTCGATTTAACTGCTGGCGGTAAATCTCCACATTCATCATAGTTCCTCCTGGAAGTAACTCTAGACGAATAATTGCTCTTGATATTCCACCAGTAACATTTCTTTTCCGGTTTTCAGTTCAGATTTGATTATCGACAATCCTGTTTATGCTGCACTAATTTATTGGCATTTACGTGTGACTAAGTCATGTAACCCATCTTTCATTACCAATTGCTAATTAATTATTACAGCTAATCAAAATTAGGTTTTAATACGAATAATTGTTGACATACATTCAATAATAAAATAGAATGGTCCGTATTTAATGTTGATTTAAATTTATGGTATTAGATGAATTGAACTTGACGATTTGGCGCGAAATGTTATCAACTTAGCGCACTTCGGTCTACATATATATATATATATATATATATATATATATATTTATATATATATTTATATATATATATATATATATATATATATATATATATATATATATATATATATATATATATGTATATATCATTTTAACATTATACGTAATCGTCTCGATTTTCAACAGTTTTATTACAATATCATTTTCTTTTTTCCACGCGAGCAAAGCTCCAGATGAAAGCTAATAGTTTAATGTAAATATATGTACCATTAAATGTTTATGTGTTTGTATGGACCTAAGAGTGTACGGAACCCTAGTAGTGTGTTTTAATCACACATGAGAGGTTATTTCAAGTAGAGATGATCGTCTTTATGTTATTAATAATATATATCTTTTCTATAAACAAATATAACTGTTATTTTGTATCAGTAAGACAAATATAAGGCATGTGATAATTATTTGAAGGATAATTTTCTAGCGACCCGTGTCATGATCAGTTATAAAAACAGAGAAAACTGAGGAAGAGACTGAGTGACATAGTCCAGAAGACGCTATCTATATCTACTAAAATAGATCAAACTTACGCCACTAAAACGAATTCTTTCGAAACCCATTTCGTAAATAAAAAAGAGCAGAATAAAAAGCCCATCATTAGGCACCTCATTAATTCGCATTCTGTAGCCTTCGCGCCATCATAACTCAGGCCTACGAGCCAAGATCGCCAACTTAATAACGACATGTTAGATGAAGATAAATATAGATATCGATGCAGCGTTACCAACCGTCCGCCGATTGAAAAGCCATCTCGTATAGGGTGACCAAACGACCGCAATATATATAATTATTGAGGTGTTTGGTTTATGTTTAGGTTTTGATATAATTTGATTTATTTAAGAAAACGATAAAATGTTTCTTTTTCATAAATACTTTTAAAGTGCTGTAAGAGGGAAAGAAAAAAAATTATATCATGTCCGTTCACAGTGAAATTTTTGGCAGTTGCCACAATATTTGCATCAATACAATATATACAATTAAGAGTAATGCGTGTTTGCAAATTCGCTTTTATATCATAGTTTTATAAATGTCAATTATTTTCAAAATAATGTCTACTTATTAGTCGTTCTGAGCACTATATGATTTTAACGAAATTTTTAGGAATATCGATAGAGACTTCAAAAATAAATGCGCAGTTAGTTATATTTCAATCATATAATTAAAATGTGGGAATTTTTTTTATTCTTATCTTATTTTTCTATTCTTACATTTTTTTTAATTCGGCTTGCCTGTTTGCTTAGTTCACTTTCGACGTAATTTCACGTTACAATGACAATAGATGTTTAGCAATAGACAGGAGAATGGGACAATATTTTTAAAAAATTGCCTGCAACGGTATCCGCAATACGAAATCCACAATGTACGGGTCTAAGCTAGGTCACAAGTTGAAATAATATATTATTGTCACCTAAATATAACTGTTATTATATTATATACATTTCAAATAATTAGATATATAATTGAAATAACTAATGAATAGGTTTTACCAAAACTTCTTAGGATGCGTAGTGAAACGAAGCTGTACAATTTAGACATTTCTGTCTATTCGTCCGTCCGTCTGTCACATATATATGTTTCTTTAATTTTGAACTTCTGTACATGCGTTTTGCTAGCACATACTTATATAAAGATTTCAATTACTATGACGTAAAATATTACAAAAATATTTTTTTACAGTATCTCCCATATAAGGGTGAATATTTTTTTTCTGCCTACTATCGAGTGGGGTAAAAGACCTATTGAAATAAAAGAGATTTTATTTACCATTTATAATTTTAAGGCCTGTTTGCGCAATGTTAAGCGTCATAGTGACGTGCCATGGTACGAGGCGCACACACATTAGAAAGGTATTTCTTTACGATTCCCGTTAATCATCCCATTAATCGTTAGTGAAATATATATATCTGAAGATAAGTTGAAATCAGCGGAAAACAATTTTCTGTCTTCTTAATATTTTAGTTAGCATAATTATTTGAAAATCTGTTTATACGAAATTGTCTAAATAAAAGTAACAACAAATGCTGTTTGGCGTCGTAGTTGTAGTAATATTGTAATGGAAAATTATATAAAAATTTGAAAAGATTAGGAAACCATGTAAGGCTGTTTTTTCATAAATATGAATTAAAGCTCCCATATTCACACTGAAATTATTTCATCATTAGTGATTGAAAGTTGTACGACTTTGTTGGTCAATAGTTCGGCGAGTAGTCATAAACACTTAAGTTAAAATAGATGTTTGAACCAGTATCACTTAATTAAAAAAAAGTAAAATTTCTGCTTGTATGGCTTTTACATAGAGTAGCAATTAACCATTTCATATACATACATAGAAACTTTCAGAAGCTTATAAATGTTGATAAGTAAACAGATAGGTTGTACTTATTGATTTCCTAAGTTACCAATGATCTATTTAAATAAACAATTAAAAGTAAATAAATGTAATAATTGTTATAATAATTATAGCAACAATTTAATATAAAACTCGTAATTCTAATTTAATTAATAACGAAATCCAGGGATTCCACGAATATTACGTAAATATTGAAACAAAATAAATTACCAGTAGCACAGATATGAAGTCAAGGTGGAATTAAATAAAGAAATCAACACAGAATATCTCACCACAATGTCACCACAATTTAATCGTCACAGACTAGGTTGAAGGCGTAGAAAATAATAAAAGGTTCTAGCATAAAGTTGCCTGCAGATCCGTTATGAATCGGAGAGGTAAGTTTACTAATAACTTCTTCGATATATTGGTGATGATGATGAAATAGAAGCCTTTGCAAACGGCTAGATTTCGTTACATGACAACATCTGTATGTGGGTTGTGTCTAGGTTTATAGAATAAGTATAAAATTTGAAAGGAAATAAGAAATACAATGAATTAATTTTTCACTTCTTCCTATATGTGGGTCTACTGGATCGCGTATTCCATAGAACTGAGTTCGAAAAAAGTAAAGTTTTATTTAGATATTAATATTTCAGTGACGTCATGTTAATTAGATTTATTTTTATGTTTTTATCTTTATCTCTGCCGTATTTTTTACCGAGCCGGTGTGAGCAGCGTAGACGGTGTGACGTGTTGATCAATCAATGCATTGATTATCGTGACTCATACAAATATGAAACCTGTAGTGGTTGAATGAAGTTGATCATTATCTTTTATTTACATTTTATCTTCACATTTTTGTTACCAATATTATTATGTTCTAACATAATGCCATTTTCCGTCAATAGAATACATATATATATATATATATATATATATATATATATATATATATATATATATATATATACAAATATAGTAGAGAAGGAGAATGCACTAACAAATTCAGATACAAACTCAATTTATATTTGAAATGTGTCTTCAAATAAGGTCTTTAAAAGATTATTTACAATAACTTCAGTTTTCCCTTACCTATTTTGTTTCATCATGTTTATTTTCTATATCGGTGTCAATATTTGACTTATCAATGAGTAAATTATAGCAAATAACAAATTTGATTATATCCATAGACTCACTCTTACTGTTTTTTGGCAAAATTTAGTACTAATCACATAGTATTTTAGTTGCCTGGTTTACTTACATAGATTCGCCTAACATGGCTTGTATAGTTGCAAAGCAAAGTAACAAAGCTTTATATATATATATATATATATATATATATATATATATATATATATATATATATCACTTTTTAGATGCTATGTAATGACGTCGTTGAGATAGACTTAGGTATAATATGAATTTAAAAATGGCTATTCCTATATCGTTATTTTTCTTAAAAAAAAGATTTGCACTCAACGTGTAGAGCTCTTTTTGAACAGTATCCTGTATAGTATATGTAGGAATTTTTTCAACCCTATTTTACATGTTTAGAAGTCCTTGACAATATAATTTTACGTTATTTTGAATAGAATTTCTTGAATTGAATATATTTGGCGTTAATTTTGGAGGAATACATTATCACTTAATTTTTATTTACAACTAAAGGAAAATACGTGATTTAGTATTATTTATACTTTATTTAAATTCTTAACCACGATCCAGGTTTCGTTGTATTACAACATTTTCAGATGGGCTATTTATAAAGATATGTCACGACAATATGAACCTATTTGAATTTTTACAAAGCTGTAGATGTTGTCACACAACAAAACCTAGGTCGTGGTTAAGAATTTAAATAAAGTGGAGATAATACTACATCATGTAGTTCATTTAGTTGTGAACAAAAATTAAGTGACAATTTCTTGTTTGGGATCAATTCATTATGTGTAAATTACAATTTTATATCTTTTTCCATTTAGAAGTCTCTGATAGACAAATAGACGGACAGAAGACTTTGTCACGAAAATATGGCTATATTTGTATTCTTTATGTAAGAAACTCCAAAAAGGGACATATTTAACTCGAGATTTCATTGTATAACTTCATGTATAATATAAATATTTATAATTCGTTCAATATCTATAATAATCATTTTTGTAGTATATTTATAATATTTATAAAATTAAGCATTTAATTAAAATTCACAGCACCATAATTTTGAAAAAATACAGCTTCATTTAAACCTGTCTAAGTTCCGTTTTTTTAGAAATCAATACCACAAAATGTACATTATAAATAACACATCTAGGAATAATGGAAGCATGCAAAATTTACTAATGTTATACTCATGTAATCTAGTGTTTATGTTGCAGATAATTTGTTTTAGCTATGAATAGCATTAGATATGAGTTTTTCGGTTGGTACATAAGTATATTCGTAAGTATATTCGTTGTTCGTAGCGTTTCGATAAAAGATATGATGAAGATACAGATCAATAGGTAGACGGAAAATATATATATTCGCTACGGCGTTACGCTACGTTGCTCTACGAAAGTGCCGTAGCACTTCCGACATTTTGAATCTGGTCACCCTGATATCTCGCATCCCTTCACAGAGGCGCTACTACCTCAGTCGACCGGCGACCGCCGACGCGAGTATATGTATTTTGCTCGTCGCGCTAAACAGACATTCGCGTGCAAAATTCACACGGATCACTCGCTTATCGAGTGAGTGGATTGATTAATGGTAAATGTGCAATGTCGTGTTGGTAAATATAAATTTCGTGATAGTGTGTGCGTGTGTGTGAAATTTGTTTTTGTGTAAACCTGATAAATGGAATTTGAAAATGTTATATTTTCATATTTATTTAGCTTTCGTCTGTTCTTTATGATTCTAACCGGGTGTGCGGTGCCGAAATGAAGAAAATTCTAGCGACTAAGTTTTGTTGATTGGAAAAGAATGAATTTGATGGGTGAATGGATTGGATAATGTAAAGGTTATATTTTTTTTTGAGAAATTGAATCAATAAGATTTATTATATTTGTTTAGATTTTATGATTTTTTTTCTAATTTTGTTCTATTACGATTTATATATACGATTTTCTATATGTCGTTGCATTTTAATCGATAATTTACATAAAAAGTGTATATTAATAAATTAAAAATCCATTTTCTAATATTTTCAAATATATTCATGTTTTTTTAATTTAATAATTAATCTTAATAGCATTGTTTATTAAATATATAACAATATTTATAACAAAGTATTTTGGGTATTTTATAGAATTCTCGAAATAAAAGCTTGGATTTTTAGTTTTGCAGCTCATCAGAATTTCAATTATCGGTTTATAAGAAATTCCATATTCATGTTGAACAATCTATCAAAATGCCAATTTTATGTCAGACTTTGATCATAAAACTGAATAAAGGCCTCGAAAGTCAAAAGAAGTTATACAGGAGGAATTATGAAAGGCTTGTGAAGCCGACATTTGCGACTTAATCGTTTTTAATTATAATTTTCAGAATTAATTTTTTTGTAGCAAGTACATTTTTGTAGTAAGTATATTTTCCAATAAACAATTAATATCAGTTGCAATATGAGGAAAGTAAGGTTAGTTGAGGTTTTTAATTAAGCTATTGAAAAAAAATCTCCGCCGGACGAATTATTAGAATTGAATTCCTAGATTTTTGAGATTTA
Organism: Druceiella hillmani; assembly: GCA_039881145.1. NCBI lineage: Eukaryota > Metazoa > Arthropoda > Insecta > Lepidoptera > Hepialidae > Druceiella > Druceiella hillmani. Next base: position 16,153,848 of record JAYKKI010000035.1, read on the forward strand.
TGATGTTTATTAGATCCTCGAAATAAAAATAATAAAACCAAACTATTTTACCAATTAAAATTGACGTAAATAATTTATCTTTTCTATTTTTTTTTAAACGATGTATGCTTTTTAAAGAATTCAGTCTTTAAATCTATAGCTGTCTACTATATTTTTTAAGTAAAATGTATACATACATTATAGAACTGAAAAAAAGTAATGAGTTTTTAGTAATTTTCCAATTATTTTTTCACTTTTTTCTGACACGACGGCCTTGAAGGTCATAATATAATACGTGATTTTTAATATTTTTATTTAAATTCAAGACAAGAAAGCAACATTTGCTGGCTATTTTGTTCGTGGATATTTCATTAATGAGCCGGAGTAATTTTCCAGTGATAAATTTTGCATTAAAAAGTGTCATTATCCAGGATAAAAAGTAATTAGTGTCTATTCATCAGTTTGTAAGTTGCATACTAGGTTTGTCGCGTGAGTGGTGACAATCCAATTGTTGCCCAGTGTGCGGACTTAAACTAATTTATCGAGATTCACAACGATTCATCTTAAAGTCCAAGCAATTTTTTTGGATTTTCCTTAATAAATGTCTTATCGAGTCAAGACGTATCCAAGATTTTAATCTGAATTCCTAATCATTGTATCAAAGAAAATTACATTTATATCGGTTTGGCAATTTTTAATTGCTAATATAACAAATAAACAAACAGATAGACATACAGAAAATCAAAAAAATCCAAAAGTAAATTCTTTTCATTTTTATTTAGCCCCAGACGTGGGTCTCACAAATCGTGTTTCAAAAATATTTGAAAAGTATGAGCGTGAAGTTATTTTCTTTATATATGAGACCAAAAAATTTATTGTGATACCCAAATTCTACAGAAACAATAAAATGTATATGTATTTGTAATAAAATGTTTTGTATTGTTGTTTGCGCAAAGGTTTCGTTTTTTCAATTTGAGCTACAGAATTTTAAGATGTCCTTCGATTTGGTTTAAACCTTGTCCGAACATTAAGAAATATTTGCATGATTTATTATTGAATATTGAATATAATTGGCGTTAATTTTGTACAAATTCATTATTCACAATTAAATGAAACTATGTGATGTAGTATTATTTCACTTTTATTCAAATTCTTTACCACGACCTAGGTTTCTTTGTATGAGAGCATCTTCAGGTGGGCAATTAGCAAAGATCTTTGTTAATAGCCCACTTAAAGATGTTGTCATACAACGACACTTAGGTCGTGGCAAAGAATTTAAATAAAGTAGAAATAATACTACATCACGTAGTTTCATTTAATTCTTAAAAAATTGTCTCAAAAATCAGGATTCTGTAGTTTAAGTATTTATTTTGCTGTTGATAGTTTTTTTTCATTAAGTTAATTAAATCTTATGAGTATAATTAAAACTCTATCAATTATTACTTTATTATTAAGCTTTTCTTTACAAATAGAATTGATTTTATATACATCTTCTGGCCGATTATTCATTTTAATTATTTTTTAATAAAACGAAATTTAAAGTCGTTTCGACAATTAATGGTAAATATAACTTCGTTTATCCAAGTAATGGTAAATAGTTATATTTATTACGATTATCAGCCGTTATGTGATTAAGCTACAACCTATTAATCTTCAAATTTTGATTCTGTATTTGGCGAAATCAATGTTATATGTAACGCCTCTTACACATAGATAGGCTGCAATAAATTGTAACTTAGAAAGAAATATTAAAATCGACACACCCAAGAAAGAACATAGTAAAATACTTTTTTGCGGTCTTGAGTTGTAATTATAATCTAGTGGTTAACTTTTTTTCTTTTACAAGTCTGTCTAATTCTTATTTATGTGAGCGCTTTCTAAAAAATACCAGCAGACATAAAGGAATATGAAATTATAAAGGAATATGAAAATACTTTCGGGTAACGTCTGCCACGCTCTCTTGTAAAATATAGAAAATGAGTTACGATATTCTTTCTTGGAGGTGTCGAAATATTGTCAAATTATTTTTAGTTTTCAGTTCATTTTCTGTCATCAAACGGAGTCGCGGGTAGAGTATTGATTGTTGCCGAGTATTCTCTAGACGTTTCAGTGTTTATGGTCTATGTTTAGACGAGATTTATTATGTATGTTTGTATAAAATATAATATAATGACCGATTGTTCTCTATGGTTTCATTCGAGTCTGGAGATATTGGTATAGGAATTTTCCTTGAAGACTTTATGCGTTACACAAATTTAAGATCCATTTATTTGTATCGATTTTTTAAACGTGATTTTGATTGACCCAACGATGGTCGTATTTGATATATATTACATAAAACAATATCAGAGAGAGGATCAAGTGGAAAAGCAAGAAGAAAAACTGATCAAGCGAGCGTATAACTCGCATGCATCTTCGTATCTTTAATAACGATAATGTGCTATAGTGAACGTGATAATACCATGACAGTACTAACAAAATTGTAACGACTTTGTTCAACTTTTTTCTCTAAAACTGTAAGCTCCATATGATTTAATTTTTAATGTAATCTTTAAATGATTGTCTATTTACGTAAATATATTAAAGTTTTTGCGGATAACCAACTTGGGAGCTAAGAGTCTTTTTTCATATTTTTGATATTATTTTAAAAACTAAGTAAATTACAATGTTTTAAAATGTGCTAAGAAAGACCTTTTGTATGATGTGAAGAAAATAAAAATTATTGATTTCCAGTTAACGAGAAAGAGGAGGAAATATTTTTGAGATTTCCACAGCGACACTAGGTGTTGCCAACAATTTATATACTTACGTAAATTTTCATGTAAACAGTATGTGCAGATTTTGAGAAAAATAGTCCGAGAAAGGGAAAGTGAAATCTCACAATAAAATTTTCTTTTTGGCGTGGAATAATTTTGGTGCTGAATCGTTTTGGCGGGAAATCGGTTTGGACGCGGAATCGTTTCGTGGTGAAACCATTTTGGCGCGCAACCATAAAAAAATCACACGAACGCTCTCTAATATTAGTTTCGATGATTTTTTAGAGATATATAGAGAAACTTTTGAAATCGATTCTCTTCACAAAAACTCAATGGAAAAAAGTAAATATAAAAAAGTATATATCAACATTAAAATATATCAAACTTTTCGTTAAACGCTATATTTCCTGACTGGCAAAGAAAAGCCACCATGCAATAAAACAAAAGCTGATTTGGTTGAATAAGGTAGGAATAAATATATCTATTTTAATAATATACCTATTCTCATGAATTTATTCCTATTTGAATGTTTTAAGATCACACATCTATGGTTTTAAAGTTATTTGCTCCTTTTTAGGGTTCCGTACCTCTAAACGACAAAACGGTCCCTTTTAGGAACACTTTGTCGTCCGTCTATCTGTCAGCTAAAGCAGTTTGTCTCAGGAATGGTCAAAGATATCAAGTTGAAAATAATATTAATACTGGTTCAATAATCAATTCGAATTTTTAACTAAATGCAATAAAGAGATACTGCCTTTTAAATATCACTTTGATAATTGCTCATCAAAACTATTAAGGGTACCTCCCGTTAATCTAGATACTTTAAATGTGATACGAATAAAGCTCTCATAGCATAAGTAAAAGAAAAAAAACAATAATGTATAGTTCTATGTGAAATTATTAAGGGTGTGTGCAATGGCAAATTTTTTGGTTTTTTAAATTTTTTTTGTATGTTTTGTTATAAAATGACACAATGGTATATGGTCACTTTATTTTAAAAACCTCCGTTGATAAAAAAATATCAAGTCCCATATGTATCTCAGATATTTTCCTTATATATATTCTTCTACTCTAGCTTATGAGCACAAATTCTTTTCGCCATTTTCAGCGAAAAATTATTTGTATTTGAACCATTTATCCTGCGAGATGATGGATTTTGTAACATATTTGTGTCTTTAAATAACCGAAAGGCATATTAAATAAACCAGATTTTTATGACAGTAATATCAGATAAATGAATTTATTTAAAAACCGTCTTAAAAATCATACTCCATATATACTCATTGTTTATATTCCTCTTACTTCACTATTTTCTATCATTTTGATGTAAAATATCTATTGGCGCGTTTGAATGGTAATTAAATCGTTGAGATGGTACGTTGCGTCTTGCCATTCAACTAACTTCGCATCTTTTCGGCCATTCGGCCATCTTCATGTTTCGTCGGCTCTTTTCGGCCCAATACGGCCAGCTTCGTCTTGTCGGCTCTTATCGACTTACGCTATCCTTTCTATTACACTACATATACGCTACTTTACGCCTGTGTTAGTATATCAGCATTGTTTCTTATTTAATAATGTTTACAACTTTACTCGTTTATATTGGTGTATTGAATTAAAGTGTCTTAAAACGTTAAAAGCGTTTATTAATTTAAAACATGAGTTACAGTAGTAAAAGTGATAGTGAAAGAAATTAAATATTTCACATCTGTCAGGCATCCCATGACGGTATTTTTTTTATCCTTTTCTAGCTTTAGTTTACCTATTTCATTGTTTGTTATTATCATTGTTATTATTATCTTAACGAGTATTTGTTTTTTTTGCATTGTGCTTGCAAAAACTACACCACAAACTTTTATAATCTACCTTTTTTCGATTAATTGGGGAATGTTATTCTTGCAACAATCAGAGAATGAATACGTCTGTTATTACAGGTTTTTCTTTGTGTCAAATTATACATTTGTTTACCGCAAAAAAGTATAATTTTTCTTTCGGCGCATTTGCTAATTTGACCGCGATTTTTTCAGAAACATTTGAGAATTTTCATATATCTCCTTAACATTTTCCACTCAGTTTGATGTAGAAAATCACTGTTTTTGTTATACTCCGTATATTTCATCTTATGCACATGTAAGATCTTAAATAGATAATTAAATATATTCCAAGCGGATAACGTTAGTAAGGAAAAACTACAGAATTGAAATACTACTCGTGATAATCCCGTTGATAATCGATTTAATTTAATAACTCATACAAGAGATTTGATTTGGGCTTTTGAATTATACTAACTGCTCATCAGACCGGTTATGCCGTTGATAATTATAACTGATTCAATTTAATAGCTCATACAAGGACTTGGGTATAGTCGCAAAAGATCTGATTTGGGCTTTTGAATTATACTAACTGCTCGTCAGACCGGTGATGCCGTTGATAATTATAACTGATTTAATTTAATAACTCATACAAGAGCTTGGGTACAGTCGCAAAAGATTTGATTTGGGCTTTTAAATTATACTAACTGCTCGTCAGATCGGTGATGCCGTTGATAATTATAACTGATTTAATTTAATAACTCATACAAGAGCTTGGGTATAGTCGCAAAAGATCTGATTTGGGCTTTTGAATTTACTAACTTCTCGTCAGACTGGTGATGCCGTTGATAATTATAATTGATTTAATTTAATAACTCATACAAGAGCTTGGGTACAGTCGCAAAAGATTTGATTTGGGCTTTTAAATTATACTAACTGCTCGTCAGATCGGTGATGCCGTTGATAATTATAACTGATTTAATTTAATAACTCATACAAGAGCTTGGGTATAGTCGCAAAAGATCTGATTTGGGCTTTTGAATTTACTAACTTCTCGTCAGACTGGTGATGCCGTTGATAATTATAATTGATTTAATTTAATAACTCATACAAGAGCTTGGGAACATTCGCAAAAGATTTGATTTGGGCTTTTAAATTATACTAACTGCTCGTCCGGACATTGTTAAGGCAATAGGGGATGATGACTGTATTTTGTTTTAATCACTTTTTAAGTAATAATTATTTACGCTTAATTTATTAACGGTACCCGCAATTGGTTAGTTATTTAATCTTAAGTTGAGTACCGAATCAATAATCAATAATAATAAAGAAAATACTAATAATAAACAATCAAAAATAACTATAAATAAAATACTAATAACAAACAATCAATAATGATAAGCAATATACTAATAACAAACAATCAATAATAACAAACATTATATTAGTAACAAACAATCAATAAGAATTATCATATGTGTTTTGGAATGGCTTTAGGGGTTTAATTGTAATGTACAATTAGTTCGAACATTATTCAATTTTAACGGTTGGGGCGGTTTAGTCGTCTTTCTGTACTCCTGTGATCAGATTTTGCAATAGAAAACGAGGGATCATAACAGATAATTTAAAATAATCAACAATATGTTCAGTTGGAATATTTTATAAATTTTCGTTTCGCCCCCAATAAATTTTTTCGTTGCTTGAACATAGTTATAATGGGCAAAAAAATTAACTCAAAAATGCACGCGCCACACTTTGATTCACTTCACTTATATTGTTATTGATTATTATCCAAACGTTCTAAAAATATATTATATACCTACCCTGTATCTAGCTGAACACTGCAAACTCTACAACGATGAAATATTCATGTCAAACAAAGAAAATAAACAATATTTCGCTCTTTATAAAATTATTGTAGTTTGATAAGAGGAATAAAAACAAAACTATTATTGGAATACCGTGGGAAGTAAGATTTATTGATCTGCGTGTACGGTATCATTATTTGGTTACATGTGGTACTTAAGTGTGTTAGAAATCTAATGAATAAGTTACTTTGTGTATCGGCCACAAGAACTGATTGTTCTGCGTGCAATATACTATTAAGTAACATCTTCTAATCCATGATAGCCATTGGAATATTATTTCGTTGTTTCAACATTATCTATTTATGTCTCATGATGGTTTATTTCAGCGTTTTCCTGTGGGGAAATTTAGAATATTCAATTTACAATTGATGACACCTTTCCAAATTATACATGGCATTTATTATTGGTGTTGATGACATTTTTATGAAATTGTGCATTCTTACATGTCATCATTTATAAAAGTATTCATTTAGATTGAAACATTCTTGTACTCAGAATGCGACATTAGTTAATATGAAAGCTGTTTAATAATGGATTTTTTAGTCTGTTCGATTGGCAGCAGATCTAACACAAGATAGAACAAAAATTAAAAAAAATATAATTAAATATTGTTATTATTTTGATTTAAGTTTGGTATTTAGTATTTTGTGTTAAATACAGATATAATTTCGGATACACCGTTTATTAGGCTTTCCGCAAGATTATTTTGGTTTAATAGATTTATTTTAACATTGACATCACATCTCTTGTGAGAGTTTTATGAAAGTATATAATGTTCTACTGTAGTAGTAAAGGTAATCTTGTTCTAAATAGCCTTGTAATATTAATAATATAATTTAAACTAATTATATAAATAGTAGTAAAAGTTTGTACGTTTGTTTATACATGTTTTATTAAAAAATATTGTCTATAATCTCGTGACATTTCGTATGTACTGATAGATTTTATCAAAATCAACTGAGTAGTAATGGTAAAAGTGAGGTATCAAATGGTAATTAATAATTATTGTTGATAAAATATAATAATTGCAATTATAATTATAAACTTATAACAATAAACAATAATAATAATTGCAATTATAATTATAAACTTATAACAATAAACAATAATAATAATTGCATAATTACAATAATTATAAAGTTTTTAACAATAATAGTCTTCTTGTAAAAAATCGTCTTAAAAATCAATAAATCGTCTTTTGGCGCGGAACCAAATGTGTATTGTATTTTTGTCCAATGCATACGTTCAGTGTTGTGTTGTATTGGATGCAGAATAAACAACTGTAGTTCTTAAAAGAAACATATATCGTGGAAATCGCGTTATTTTTATCGCAGCGTCAATCGTTCATGGGATATTCATCTCTTAAAGTTTTCATAAAATTGTGGATGTAGAATATACATGCACATACACACACACAGACACATATATATATATATATATATATATATATATATATATATATATATATATATATATATAACCAGATCTTACGCCATCTAATTACCATCTATTTCGCTTAGAAGATTTAAAGACGAAAGTCACATCAATTTCGAACTTCACCAGTTTTTCAGTCAAAGGCACAAAAATTTCTACAAGACGGAACTTTAGCTCTGTCTACATGTTGGCGACAAGTGTTAGATACCGACGGTGTCTATATAATTAACGATTGATTTTATTGACTACATATAAAGAAAGTTGAAAAGGTTGTGTATAGAGATGACGGGTTTATAAGTTGCCAACCTAATATATATATATATATATATATATATATATATATATATATATATATATATATATATGTATATATATATATATATATATATATATATATATATATATATATATATATATACGTATTTCAAACAGTGCAAACACATTATATTGACAAAAAATTATCTTAAAATAACCTTGCATTATGGATCTATTTTATTTGTTTAATAAAATAATAAAAAATATTCTATAAAAAAATATTTACTGTTTTGTGGGACCAAACCCAAAAAACAGTAAATATTTTTTTACAGAATCCATCCACAATTTGAGATATTAACGCCGTATCTTTTGAAGGCGATTTAAGGCTACATGCTAAAATATCACGAAATCTGGATCGTAGACAAGATTATTTTACCTGCCCATGACTCCGTAATAGGAAACACGCGCGGCATATAAAGTCGATAGCGAACATTTGGCTGCATTGCGTGGTGGCACGTCTCCAAATACGGAATTCACGTTGGATTACGGTGAAGATTATATCGACTGCCACTAAAGGCGGTGCAGAATTACGAACGAAACTAGCTTGTAGATTTGTTACCACATTAACAATTATACTCGTTACTACCAATTTGGATTTTTACAATGGCACGAAATGGTTCAACGAAAAATACACCGAAATTTGAAATACCATTTAAATTACAAGACAACGATTGTTGATAAAATAATTATTTGTTCATTTATTTTTAATGTATAAATATACAAGGCGAACTTATAACTACAAGAGCGATCTCTTCCAGTCATTTGAAACACCTATATAAATATAGTGTAAGGCTATAATAGATTGTGTAATTTAAAAAAAAAAACAATTGAAACAATAACAAATAAACTGGTAGGCAAATAAAAAAATAACAAATTTATTAAAAAATACATATAGGCGAAAATAAAGAAGCGAGATAGGATACAGGAGATAAAACCAAGAAGGGAATGATGGAGAGTTTTTCAGACGGTTTTGAATACCTGATTTGACGGCGCATTCCGCGTATAAGGATCTTATTCCATATTTATGAAGGTATATTAAAGGAATACTAGTAGAAATCATCATGTTTGCGAGTTAGTAAAGTGAGGAGATTTTCAGAGATAAATCCAATATCCAGCGTACCTAAGGCTGAGAATCTAGACCTAAGATAATTCGGGCTACGAGAATACTTCAGTACATTAAAGAGAAGGAAGATAATGTGAAGATTACACCGGAAGTGAATCTCTAACCAAATAAGTTGTACTAATTATCAACTATATATCTCTGCTAATATCCCACCTGAAGATGTTGTAATACAACGAAACCTAGGTGGTGGTAATGAACTTAAAGAAAGTAGAAATAATAATACATCGCGTAGTTTCATTTAATTGTGAATAATGCATTTCTACAAAATTAACGCCAAATATATTCAAAATTATCAACTAATTTAACCGCTAAATATAACCAAATAAGAATTAGTTAATTCTCGAGATCAGATTCTTTACTTTGAACAACCTTCATTACAAACTCTCTGAATCTCATATATTTTTACAAGACGAAATCATTTTATTTTTCGTGGATATGCAAAGTATGATTGTAAGTCAAGCTACGCTACGCAGAAGGAGAGGCGGAGGGAGAAAAAGAAAGGGGTAGTTTCCGCTATGGCAACTATGAAGAAGAATAAATTTGCTAATGGAAGCCGTTTCATTATTTAGTAGAGTAGGGTATCATTTTAGGAACATTAGGACAAATATATATCTGAATATCACGTTAATATAAAGAAGTTATTAAAGATAGATTTCAGATCAATTACCTACTCGTAAAAATAAAGCAATAATATTATAATAAAACTAATCACTAAGTATTACTTTTGGAAGAATGTTATATTTTGTTTCCCTAGTAGAGCTAATTTTTTCTCCACTTTCTAATAAAATGGTCTTCTATATTTCTATATATTGAATATATTTGGCATTAATTTTATGGAAATTCATTATTGACAATTCAATGAAACTACTTAATGTAGTATTATTTCTACTTTCCTTAAATTATTTACCACGACCTAGGTTTCGTTGTATTACCACATCTTCAGGTGGGCAATTAGCAAATTGTAATACAACGAAAGCTAGATCGTGGTAAAGAACTTAAAGAAAGTAGAAATAATACTATATCACGTAGTTTCATTGAATTGTCAATATTTCTATATAAGTATATATCTTAAGATTATTATATTTCAGCTAATTATAAATCCGATTCACGTTTACGTTGTTTTTATCAATGACCCCCTCGTTTCTTAATTACAAATAGCCAAAGGTACCTACCTTCTTGTCTATTTATAGTATAAAAGCAGATAAAAATTTGTAAAATCTAAACATTTCTTGTTACCGATTTTAACATTTTGAATTATTTTTTCGATTCAGTTCAAATTAAGTGTCGTTTTTGGTTCTGAATTATATTTATATCCACTTCCTTACCTCTTAAACCTTAGTCTAATCGTTTGATGAAAATGCGTTTTAGGAACACCCTATCTGAGGCTATGAGAAATTTTGGCTGTTTTGTAATTAATTTGTATTTTTTTAATAACAATTGTTTTAACACATCGTAATATGTAAGGGAATAGTCCGTATATGTGTGAATAATTTTTATTTTATTTTTTTATTTATAGTTTACTGATTGTTACGTATTTAACTCGTCAACAGTTGAACGGACTTTGATTAAACTAATTTCGTAAGTTTATTAATAAATACAAAATTATTAAATTCAAAGTTTAAATTGAAAGTTGAGTGTTGTATTTCTGAGTACCTTTCTGAAATAAGGAATCTATGTATTTTTGCTGTCCCTCTGTTCATTTCATAATTTCTACAGTTTTAACTATACTTGTAAGAATTTTTCCAAGTATAAGTTTCTGATAATGATACAAACTTTAAAGTAGGTATCTCTCGTACACAGAGGTATACATCCCTGATAAATTGATGTGTAAATTAGATCGTTGTAATTGGAAAAAAATAAATCGATGTGAAATTTAAAATGTTTAATTTTTAAGCCCTCCCATAAAAAATAATAATAAACTCATATATAGATGTGTAAATCCTCATTTAGTATTTTTCATTCTTAAGCCCTGTTAAATTAATAATAAACTTCAAAAGTGATGGCCAATGTTTGTCTTCGCATTTTTCATTCGTGGATTAGAAAAAATCACAGGCTGACTGGGAATTGAATCCACATCCCCATAAACAAATTGCCTCCCCATTACGCTAGACTATATTTACGACGCAGTTATTGTTATAACGTAGATACCGTATTTACATTGCAAAATTACTTTACAACGTAAATTCAAAGCTTCGATGTGAATTTCTGATTAGTACGATCCAGTCGGTGTTCTATTGATCTAAGTGCAGGTGGCGCGCCGTTTTCGATTTCCATTCAGATAAAGCGAACGTTGATTCGTTGTCCGGCTCCGAAACGCCGCCGAAATTAAATTTCGCCGCGGACGTGCCGGCCTCCGGTCCACTCCGTTTCAATTATAATTGTCAATTTATCTAGGGCCGATCGTGGAAACAGCGAAATTGAAAGTGCTTTCCACGCCGCACAGAACGAATGCGAAAATAATGTCGAGTTTGTATTCCTAACTGCAGAATAGTTATTTGTATTTCGCATCAGCAGTAACTGGTTTCGGTGGTTACGATACCTACTTTTTGAGCTGAATTTGCTGGATTAATTATGCAACTATATAGTTCCAGCTAGCGGAAATATCTCTTAAAATACGTGAACACTGGAGACAAAATAATATTGAAGTAAATGTATTTAAGATGATGAAGATTACGCGAGCGTACCGAATTATTGTTGTTGTTGTCGTGTCTAAATGAGATGAATCCCATATGGAAAAATGGTCGCCAGAGCTTCGAAAGGTTGGACTTCTCCAGTCCCGCTTGATAAGCGGCAGGGAATCGAACCCGGGTCCTCACGTATGCCCCGCACTCAACGGCTGTATTTCTTGTGATCAATCCAACATACCACAGTGACGACTACCGAATTATTGGCTATGGAGAACGAGAGTGTATTTAATAATAAAATTACAAAATGTTTTCAGTAAATTGGCCTGACAAGGAGGAAATTGACAAGTAGAAAAGGGAAGCAATGTTGTCTCATATATATATATATATATATATATATATATATATATATATATATATATATATATATATATATATATATATAATAACAATGTATTTAGATACTTTTTAACCAATGGACATTGATAAATCCCACGTAGTTGGTTTTGGTTTATGGTGCCGATTCCAAGGAACTTTGCATTAATAAGTTCTAGAGACGTTGGAATATTTGACTCGAGTCGTATAGTTTCAAAACCCGTTTACTCTATATGACCATAGTTTTTTGTTCTTTGCTTTACGATTAATACTTTCAATTCAACGAAGGTTTTCCATTAGGCATAATGTGAGCTGGTTTTGAAACAAACCACCTCTTAAAGCGATTTTTGCAAGGGATTAGAAGAAAATGCACACGGTTGTGCTCTGCGTGAGATTTTTGGTTACGAAATGGCCAACATACGAATTTAGGAAAGAAATAGCACAAGAATCGAATTTGATTCCCAAAATCAAAATGATCTAAATAAAAGATAGACAGCAGGAAAGACACTTTATTCATTAGGAAAGACAAAGACACATCTCGGCCTGGTTTTTAACACTTTATATGTTAGAAACTAACTTAAAAAAACACTGGAAAAGGATTTAAATTAATTTCATTTTAAAAATAAATAAAACAAATAACTGAGTTATTTTGTTATTAATTTAAGTTGATTTGAAGGTAAAAACATTTTGTATTAACCACAAATGGTCGGGGCTTTATACTCGTAGGTTTAATATGGTATTTAAAATAATATTAATATGCTTGTATTGCATTCCAAAACGAATAAATCAATTAAAATTATTATGAAAGTGGAGAATAATTGTAAAGAACTTATAGCTAATTTGACAAACAGAAAATTATTAAAAATGGGAATTTTTCCCCATTTTCCCCTATAACAAAAATTTTGTTCCTTTTTTGAAAGTTCTCGTCACGTACATTTAACGTGAAACAATCCTAATTAGTAGGTGAAATATCCTGAAAAGAATAGGCTATTTAAATAAAATTAAGAGAAAAAAACATAGATAAAAGCTAAGTTTTTATTGGGCTCATAGTTTTTTACTCCGACTTGTTCTTTGGATGGGTTGTCAAGCATGTTATTTTGTTACTTTTCTTCTTCTTCTTCTAAGGGTGCGTCTACAACTAGTTAAGGCTGGCAGTCAACTCTGCGTACTTGGTCTTCTCTTGTCTTTAGCAAGACAAAATTTGTTCTTAGCATCCTTTCTTGTCCTTAGCAAAGCAATCCGACGGCTCTTGTAATCCCTGTCCATTCTCGAATGACGCGTAACCATGATTTTCTTCCATGACCGGCTTTCCTTATTCCCGCAACTATTTTATTTTCTATTTTCCATTGTTATTAATTACAAGAATTCATATTTGTCATGCCTGAGCATATGCTTCAAATGTACAATTTTACGTCGTTTAATGGTTCAGAAGAGTATTTGGCCAGTTTGTCGTAGAGCCTCCCCATTAGTAACTTCCTGAGCCTAAGATGTAGGCATTATGCGTCTGTATGCCTACATTTCGAATGTTTCTATACGTTTCCTGAGATCTTCCTTAATAGTCCAGGCCTTGCATCCATATAGAAGTATTGGCCAGATGTAGCATTGGAGAACACGAATTAGAATTTTAAGGTTACCATTGCAGAGTAATTTTTCCAAAGGCAATGCATCTTTATAGCGCGGTGACAATATATCTCCTAAGCTTAAGTATATCTATTTTAACAGGACGTCCAGAACGAAGTTCATCTTCAAGACCGTAGTCCTCGTTCTTAAACTACCCGAACCAGAATTTTTACCTTCTCTTATGTTACCGTTGATTTGACCAACGCACGTCAAATATTATTTGTGGTGGTCTTCGTATTATAACCTAGTTAGAACTCATAAAGTAAGCGACATCATATTTAATGTCGCTTCAAATCCATTTTCCTCGATGCAATGTAAGTGAAGACACGGCTTTAACTGTTTACTGAGAGCATTTCGATCTATTTACACCTTATTTTTTTTTTAAACAGCCTTTATTGGATATGCATGATACAATCTTAATATACAATTAATTAACATTGATGAAATGTACTCTATTTTATTTTCAAATAGGTCGTTTGCGGGTTTACTGTACCAATGTTCAGCTCTCACATAATTGACACCTTATGATAAAATATTTTGTAATTTAAGAAACTTATTCTGGAAGCATAGGGATTTTATAATTTTTTTTATTAATTTTTCGCTCCTTTATATTGATGGAACAAGAGAATTATGAATATTATAAATTATCCCTCTAACAGTTTTATTTTACTGAAATGAAAGGAGAATATGTTACAATGAAATAAAAGAATATTAGAGAACACTTCTTGAGCTAGGATAATATGGACGGCAGAAATGTTTGGGCGATGTGTTCGCATTCGGATAACGAAATTATTTAATAAGATTTTTTTTTTCTATTTTAATTTTGTTTCATGTTAATGTTCTAGAAGGACTTCGTAAAAAAGGACAGCTTTAGCGAGTGATAAAAAGTTGGATTTAATTTCAGTGACTGACACGCACGAAATTGCGAAACAAAATAGTTACTTATGACTGTAATAATTCAGTAAAAAATTAAAAACGTTAGTGAAAAGTTGTTGTTAGTATGGTTTTTAAATTTTAATATGAAATATAATAATTAATGTGGTGAAATTAAGTAAAATATATATTTTTTAATTATTCAAAATTGTGCCAAAATGAAGTGTTTACGCAAAGGTTTGTATCTGTGTATATTATTGTTTAATATTGTTAACATATATTTATTCAAGCATCGAAAGAGGATTTATATCTCCAAGAAGAAAATGGTTCTCGCATCTATTCGTACGTTTTCCTTTTACATGTATTCAAGCATAACATTTAAATTTGACACACTGGTATTTTATTACGAAACTTTTTTCGCTGTGTACATTAGGCAACACGCGGAAGAATTCGAATCTGTTTACATGTGTGATCACATTGTCTTCAGTGATCAGTAATAATGGTGTACCATACCGGAAGGTTGCGACAAAATCCTATAGCTTTATTTACTGTCTTTCATTTGTTAATGGACCTGCGCCTGTTACATGTAGTAAGAGTTGAATTTTCATAACTGTCTATTACGAGTAACTATTGCAGGCAATGGGCAAAAAAGCGTTTAGAAATATTTGTAATGTTTTGTGCGTAATGCAGGCATTTCGTGCTCGCCTTAAGCTTTTCCACTACGCGGATCGCAATTTTTATCGCCTATGCATTCGAATCTGCCGCCACTTCTAAAATCATACCAATGCATGTGACGTTACATCCGTTTCCCAGTCATAATATAGTATTTAATATTACATATATATTAGCTACATTATAATTAAGGTTTTATTATAAAAGTATGTTCAGTATAATTCAGCTTGAATGTTGTAAGGAAAGCTTAAAATAAGTTATAGATGAGAATAAGGAAGCAACGAAGCAGAAGAATATATATATATATATATATATATATATATATATATATATATATATACAATATATATATATATATATATATATATATATATATATATATATATACTAAAACATACACATATTGTGTATACACTATGTGTATGTTTTAGGTGTATATACATATGCGTGTTTTTGTTTATTAATATATTTATGTGTTATTTTTTACTTCAGGATTTAAATGATTTTACCTTTTAATTTGTTTTGTAGGACCTGGATGGATGGATCCCAATGCGATATACCTAAGGGTGCGCGTAAAGGTTGATTGTATCATAGACCCTAATATAAATACTATGCTAATGTTGTATTAATCAGTACAGAAATAAAACAGGAAATATTGGTTATACTATGCTGTAGATTGAAAAAAATACAACTAGATAAAATAAAATGATATGTTGTAATAGTACGATATCCAACTAGATAAAATAACAAAATGATATGTTGTATGTAGAAATAAAACAGGAAATATTGAATATCCTATGCTGTAGATTGGAAAAAATACGGCTAGATAAAATAACAAAATTAAAAAGGACAAAAACAAATTATAACAGTTTTTGTGCACGGTTAAAGAAAAAAGTAAATCAAAAGTCAAATTATTTAATCTATGTTTACATTCCAGACGATAATTTTTTTTTTAGAATCTCTTAACTAAATATTTTCATCAATATTTTTTTGATTCTATCAAGATTTATATTTTTTATCCCAAAATTTGGCTACTTTGAGAATTTGAGCAAAAACAGTATACTTTTAATTTTACTCAAAAGTTAAATTACACGAGCGCGACGGTGACATCCTTTTTTTATTCATATATTTTGTTAACCACATTACGCTCTGCTCTCTGTAAAATGAAAAAAAAACGCAAGGTAAGTAAGCAGTCGTTAGCGTCATACTCATTTTGCAATATTCGAAAATACACAAATAGAAAAATACTATATACAAACTTTATATGCGTGATTAAAATACATCTTTTTAATTGTGATTTGGTATTTGAATACCTATGTAATATTTCGTACATAAATAATAAAAAAAACTTTTAGTCATATAGGGGTCACATTGTATTTATTTTTGATTCTAGATTGCACGACTAATATGTTTTTTTTTGCCCTAATCAATGATGTTTATAATTAATCTTTTAGCCATGGTGATCTACATTTATAAATTTACTAATAAAACGTCAAACCCTCTAGAGCGAAAAGCCCGCCTTACGGATCTCCATCCCTTATTCAGAACACTGAGCTACAATATAAATACTGAAATTAATTGGGGGTGGAAAAAAAGGAAGAAAAGACTAGAAGGTTGACATGATGATAATTTTTCCATCGACGATGTTTGAGGTCATTCATTGAGGATAATTTCTCGTTGTTAGGACCCTGTTAATTTCAAAGGTTTGCAGCTTGGATAGTGAACGACTTCTTATAGAAAGCAGATGTAATGTTTGGGAGTAATTAATATGAGTAAGTTTTTAAAGTCTAACCCTAAGCAAATATGTCTCTGAGTTTGTAAACTAGATAATCTAGACTCTGTAATTAATTTGTATGTTCGCGCTAGTATATATGAAATAAACATGTTAAGTAAGATTATGTAGAGTTGGCCCCCCGAGGGTTAAATACACACTTAAGAATATATGCAGTGTAATATGAGTCATTTGAGATTACAAAATATTTTTAAACTATGTGTATACAAATATTAAAATATTATTTGTTACCATTCAAAATATTGCGCAGTATTTTTTCACAGACGTAACAATATCGTGAATATAAAAAAAAATGTTTGGTTTTATTAATCATAACTCTTTATATAATATTAATAAACATAGGAGATGAGAAATATAAGAACCGAATTACAGCATCATATATAGCGTAGAGATAGACTTGTTGTGAAATTGGGTCACAAAATGGGTTTAAATGTTATAATTTTGATGGCATACCAAATTGTTGTTTTCTAGTAAAAAGTGAATGAAAAAAAAACAAATTTGTTGATTTACATATACCGATTCTCTTCAAAATACAATTTAAAGTAATTTTAAAAATTATTTCTAGTTTTGGGCTAAGAAACTACATATCATATGTTAATTTTCAGTCCCTATATTGTTTCATTTCGAAATTAGGATCCTATGATAGTTGGACGGACGGACAGACAGACAGAGTTGCAATAACATTAGTGTTCCGTTCGGATCCTTTGGGTACGGATACAATAAAAATGGCTTCGTTACGAATCCTGAATTTATGACGTAGGACTGCTTCACACGAACTTCCTAACCGTCGTTACACGCTACTATGCTGACGAGGTCAATATGCACATAAAATATTTTACTTCTTTACTCAAAGTAATCTTGACCTCGATGAAAGTTACGTACATTCTTGCTTGGATTTTAAGTTCAGTCGCTGTCATAGTTTCGACATTTTCTATTCATCAGTTCTTAAATCCATTCATAGACTTAGTGCTAATAACTGAATTTAAAGTCAGTGGAACGGAAAAATATTCATTACAATAAATAAAAAAAACCTTGAGTTTAATTCGAACATCAGACATAATCTGAGTGAAGCCCCATTTGAATCGGTTTAATAGCTTTTGTGTACTGCTTTAACAAACAACATGATGTGCCAAAAACAAATAAAAAAAAGGAGTTCTCAAAAACGAATTTAAAAAATGCTTCTGCTAGATTTCAGACCCTTTGCTTTTGCTAGACCCGACACCGGCATTCTGAAAAGAATTTCAATATACAAAGTCACTTCTGCGAAACATTTTATATAATATAAAAAATATATAAATTTTTGGTTGTAAGGTCGACAAGATTCCCAAATTGTCAAATTGTTCAAGTTTTGGGAATTTTCCAATAATTTATTTCATAATATCAGCACAAATAGTCTTTTGTGCGTGATATTATATCATTTCTGTGGGATTTTTACATGGTGACCATAAAATTATTGAATAAATTATCGTTAATTGAAAAGGTGAAACAGTAACTTAAGTGTCATGTAGTTCTAGACTTTATTTCATAATATCAGCATAAATAGTCTTTTGTGCTGTGCGATTTTTACATGGTGACCATAAAGTTATTGAATAAATTATCGTTAAATGAAAAGGTGAAACACTAACTTAAGTGTTACACAGTTGTAGAAAATAACCGAAATCAACATACCCTATTGAACTCAGAGAAAATCGACTGTGGTATATATGTACATAACGTGTTATTGCATAAAGGTTCCGTTTTTCCTTGTTGATGCATAGACCCTTAAAAAGGTAACGAGGCCGCCCAAAATCACGAGAAAACCTAACATAAAAATAAATGTATAACATTAAACATGAATAAATTATATTTGTCACCCGGAAAACAGCTCCGTGGAAACTTTGTCATTGTAATCATTCTCCAGACGTACACACTTTCTCGAGTTTAATTGGAAATGTGATAAATGAAAACATTTTCGAATATTAAGTAAGTTTACGTACGTGGCGTAGACGTAAATAAACACGTGTCAGCGACGAGGAGAACACGAATGTTGTTCAACATTATGCGCAATAAAGAACTTATTATTAATTTGTTAATTTTAATAACTGGCCACGTTCTTGTTTGTAACGGGTGTTGAGGTGCTATACATGACCTCTAATGAGTCCCGTAGTGCCAATAAGGACGCGCTGTTACGGCAACTACGGTTCGCTATCACGTACTACGTAACATACGTACTTAATACTTACTAACATGTATTACGTTCAGCTGATGTGGCGAATATAGAGGTTTAAATGTTTCAAAGTAACAGTATTCGGATTATTTTATGGTTTAGGGCAACATCTGTTTTATTGCTTCTGGCTTTCTCTAGCGTTTCCTTCGCGTAGATTTTTGACTATTAGGGTGGTTTCTGTTAAATAATAATATTTATGTATCAAAAATACCCTTACTGAGGATGAAAGGAAGTTATATTTGGTTTTGATTGCTTTTAGGGCTCCGTAAATAATTCCTATTTATCAGTTTTTAGGGCTGCGCTTTTGGTAGTTACAAAATGAGCGCTAATTATTTGGTACATGTAGAGTATGTCAAGGGATTCTATATGAAAAAATCTGTTAATCATGATAGAACTTGTACTTCGAAGGTTACGAACACATTTAGGTTCACATAAACATTTAAAAGTACATGGTGTTTCTATTAAACTGTTTATAAATATTAATTTATTACAACATATATGTATTCTATATCTTTCACAGGCGTGCTATATCATTCACACCTTCCTACTTTATCTTTCACAGGCGTGCTATATCATTCACACCTTCCTACTTTATCTTTCACAGACGTGCTATATCATTCACACCGTCCTACTGTATCTTTCACAGGTGTGAAAACATGGTGCATATTTAAAAAATTATGACATATACATAAAATATCATTATAAACCATAAATAGACCGAAGTGTGCTTAGTTAATTACAGTACTAAGTCCTTAAGTATATTACATAAAAGGAAATGGACTTAAATCGACATCGTTTAATTCACTTTATAAGTTAATGTGTGTCAACAATTATTGACATTGCAACGTAAGTTCGATTGGCCGAAGCAATGAGTAATCGGCGATGAATATTCATTTAGACACTTTAATTACACATGCAAACGTTGGCAGCTTACTGCAGGATAAGTAGGAGTTTTAGTACTCAACTAGAACTGGATACCAGAAAGGTAATGCTGAGCTGATGATGGAATATCAAGCGCATTGGAAGTTGCCTTCGAAGCGATCCACGGTGAATGAAGAGATTTAATGTTAATAATTAGCTTGTCCATCTAACTAACAAACTAAGTAATCAACAGGACAAAGTTTATTTTCTTCACAGCTACATACTGCTAAGCATACTCGTCAAAATTTATAGGAATCGGGCTGCGTTCAGTCAGTTCATTCACATTAGAATCATCAGATTTTTAAATTAAAGGTTTGTTGTCACTCCCTACTAGACTAATTGGCCCGTGCGAATAATTTGCAAGTCACCGAATGTTAATATAATATGAAAATAAATAAGTGAAAAGTATTTTATTTAGTTGAACAGTATATACAGTAGGCTCGTGCATCGAGGGTTATGTTTTAATTAAATTTGTTTTAATTGTCATAAATCTAATATGAGTTTTCTAGCGCAATAAATATTTGATATTAAGTGAGGGGAAAAAGAAAAGATTTAAACAGACTTTTAATAGATGGCGCTGTTTACAACATAAACACCTTTGAGAAATAATAAAGAGAGATAGCGGCAAAGCGTAAGATCGCTTCACCAGTTTTACGTAGTATTCTAACAGACAAACGATTCAAAAAAAAATTAAAAATATTGTTTCAGCTTCTACTTAAACCCAGAAAAAAACCCATAAATTGTATATCACCTGAGTTTTAATATATAATAGTATGTTTGAATATAAAGCAAATGATTATGTTTTGTAAAAGTTGAACATACGAGCTTAGTTACTTGTATATTTTTTTACCTAGTTCTTTATGAATAAAGCTTCGCTCACGCGGACTACTTTATTTATCCAGACGTTAGTTACAGTGAAATAACTAATAATTAATAGTGTAGTCATCTGTAGGATTATCACTACTTTTTTACTTTTTTTTATCTAGCTCTTTG
The DNA here is from genome assembly GCA_039881145.1 of Druceiella hillmani. Classification (NCBI taxonomy): domain Eukaryota; kingdom Metazoa; phylum Arthropoda; class Insecta; order Lepidoptera; family Hepialidae; genus Druceiella; species Druceiella hillmani. The sequence goes on from JAYKKI010000035.1 coordinate 16,175,207, forward strand.
TGGATAAAGCTTCGCTTAGGCGAACTACTTTATTTATCCCGACGTTAGTTACAGTGAAATAATCAATAATGAATAGTGTAGTCACCTGTAGAACTATTACTACTTTTTTACTTTTTTTTATCTAGCTCTTTGTGGATAAAGCTTCGCTTAGGCGAACTACTTTATTTATCCCGACGTTAATTACAGTGAAATAATCAATAATTAATAGTGTAGTCATCTGTAGGACTATTACTACTTTTTTACTTGTTTTTATCTAGCTCTTTGTGGATAAAGCTTCGCTTACGCGAACTACTTTATTTATCCCGACGTTAGTTACAGTGAAATAATCAATAATTAATAGTGTAGTCATCCGTTGGACTATTACCACTTTTTTACTTTTTTTATCTAGCTCTTTGTGGATAAAGCTTCGCTCACGCGGACTACTTTATTTATCCAGACGTTAGTTACAGTGAAATAATCAATGATTAAAAGTGTGGTCGCCAGTAGGACAAAACTTTTTATTTTCTAATTTTGTGTATAAGTATAAAGACACATCAGTTTTTTAGGTTACTTTTCCATATTGATATCGTAATTTGCTTAGTATGTTTTAAGTGATGCGAGTACAAACAAATGAGCAAACAATTTCAAAATGCTCAATAACTTATAGTCTTGTTCAGACACTAAAGAATACGCTCTAGAATGTCTCGTGGCTCTAGACTAAGCTCCAGACTATATTTTCTAGACTGTAATGAACTAAAAATACCTGAGGTTCCAATATTCATTCATTCAAACTTTACGTAATTTCTTCAAACTATTCAAAGGTTAATCCAAAGAGAAAACAGTGAGTAAAACAAATACTAAAAATATTTCTCAGAATGATGCTTCCCTTTAGCGAAAGCTGCAACTATCCCTTATGATTTTCATCGAACATTTATCTAAAAGGTCGCGACATTTATGAGCTTAAGTTACAACTTAGTCGGTTAATTGGAATTTAAATGCAAAAAGGTGTATTGCTTCAACTGTTTTCACCCGTAGGCGGTACAAATACTACAGTCCTACCGCCTACGATATTTGTGCCCAGACAGAGAGAAAGTGGGGTGCCTTTTTAGGGCGTAGTCTAACTTCTATTCCGAATAAGTTAGTGGATGTAAATATATATACGATGTAGGCTAGTCGTAGCAAATTGAAATTCCTAATTGCGATGTTGAATTCAACGTAGACTTTAAACAATTTAGAAAATATTTTCTGATGCCGGCGGGATTTCTTTCTACGTATTTGTTTTGAGCGCTTACACAATTCAACAGTTCACAATATTTGTTTTTGTATTCGTAAGATTAGTACGTTTAGAACTTTGACATATATTATGCATTCCTTTCCAATGCTATTTATTAAATCTGGCTGTAGAGTGTTTTACTCTTACCAGTGGTTTGCTAGCGTATAATTAGAAAATACGAAAAATTAATTATGGCTGCTAGGTATGAATTGCAAACTATAACTAAATCAAATTTATGGATAGTTGCCGCGTATAAAAACAATATATTTATTTTTCAATGTCCAAAGAGGAAAAAATGTATAAATTGCGAAATAATATACAGATTAATTTATTTAATAAAAATAACGCTAGGGTTGACGAAAGCACGGCATAAATATTTATCCCAAGATTTGATGAAAATGACCTTTGGAATTTATGAGAATCATTGAGAAAAAAATGAGTTAGGGTTGCATATCTGAAAAGGGAAAACGGAAACTTTATAAGATCATCCACGTGTCTACATAAATATTTATCACAAGATTTGACAAAAAATAACCATTTGGAATCTACGAGAATCATTGGGGAAAAGGAGTCCGGGGTTCTATATCTGAAAAGGGAAAACGGAAACTTTATTACATTATTCACGTATCTGCATAAATATTTATCACAAGTCTTGATAAAAAATAATCATTTGGAATCTATGAGAATCATTGAGAAAAGAAAGTAGTTCGGGGTTCCGTATCTCAAAAGAGGAAACGGAAACTTTATAAGATCGCTCACGTGTACGTATGTCCCTCTGTCCTAGCCATTTTTTTCACGCTTCGCTTGATATAGAAACTTGGCAATGAAATTTGGTATAGCATAAACCATAGTAACCCGCATATAATTTAAATATGTAATATAATTATGTTTAACCTTAATTCATATTTGAGTGGAGCTATTGATATATATTGATGTATTAATAGGTTCACTCGAAATATTAATTTGGAAATTTTAGTGCTGAAGGCGCAAATTCATATTTGAGTGGAGCTATTAATATATATTGATACATTAATAGCTCCACTCAAAATATTAATTTGGAAATTTTAGTGTTGGAGGCGCAAATTCATATTTGAGTGGAGCTATTAATATATATCGATACATTAATAGCTCCACTCAAAATATTAATTTGGAAATTTTAGTGTTGGAGACGCAAATTCATATTTGAGTGGAGCTATTAATATATATTGATACATTAATAGCTTCACTCAAAATAATAATTTGGAAATTTCAATGCTGGAGGCGGGGGTATGTTAAATCCAGTTCTCTTAAAAAAACCCATATATCAAATTTGGGGTATTCTTTGAAAGGGTTCAAAATTTTTTATCAATTATTTTATGTAATTAACTTCAGGGATTTATCAAAAAATATGTTTCGCCCTTATTTTCGAAACTATTCAGTAGTTTAGAATTATAAAAAAAGTGATATGATTTTTAAAAGTACATTATTAGTATCAGTATTTGAGGTATTTACAATAATATTATGTTACTTCTACTTATTCATATTAGGTATTATTAAATATTTATTGCGTTGGGAAGTCCATATATACTGAAAAATGTCATAGTGAGTACTTATGATATATAATATAATTTCACTTCAAACAAAGACGGAACTTTCCGAAATGTGCGAGTCAGACTGGCATTTGGACAGTTTTTTTATTCTACTTACTTGGTAACTGACCAATTTCACTCGCAAAAATCATGCTATAATTTCTGGTAAAAATTAATCCTTAACGTGGTATATATGTGGAAAACGATTTTCATTATTATCTTGTATCTGATAGTTACATAATTGATGAGATATTATGTAACAAACAAACAGAAAAATAATTGTACTGCCGCATATGTGCTATTAATCAAGATTATATTTTTGAAATCAGAAAATATGACCTCATTTAGAAACACCGATCATTGATTCACGACCGACGTTATCACCACATATTCATGTCTGTCGTCAATATCTTGAATATACCATTCATTTCGTCGTAATTATATTATTGGCAGATTCAAGGATTTATTGGTTGGGGCTTTATGGAATATTTTAAAAATTTAATAAGGCCTCTTATTTCTAAAACCTGATCCTGACATCAAAATTTTTAACTAAATAATTTGACATCTAGATAACTTAAGACAATATTATAATAAACTTATCTTTTTTATGCTCACCCCTATTTTTGTCCCATAATATATATGGTAAAAATAGGGGGTGTATGTATATATATATATATATATATATATATATATATATATATATATATATATAGTATGTATGTAGGCGAACCAGTGGTATATATATATATATATATATATATATATATATATAGGCCAATTACATACCACAATATATACGTGGTATATCGTGGATACCACGTATTCGTTCTTCGAGAGCTGGGCATCAAACAAAGACAATCAAGCACAGTACAAGCTCGTATTCTCATTTTCTTTGGATATACAATACGGCTATATCTTACATAGAGAGCCTAGTAGTGCAGGGAAAAGTCGAAGGCATCAGACCACGCGGCAGATTACCAATGAGATGGACAGATAAAATAAAGAATACTTTGAACGGACCACTGCACGAATGTACAAGGAGAGCGAGAGTTCGCGAAGAGTTACGTCACATTGTGAAACAGGCCACTAATGTCGACGTGACGACCACATCCACTCTGCAAAGTGCCAATGCATGCTCTATAATAACTCTGCAAAGAGTGTAACGAGAAAGAAGAATATATACTTGTGTTGCTCCATTGCCATTCCGAAATCGTTTCACCAAAACACTAAATGGCACATCAATTACCCCGTTTTTATACACGAATTTTTTTTTCAATTCGCCATGATGGAGATTACGCTCCATCATGGCTAAATTAAATAATTGATGGTCGTCTTAGACATTTGCATCTGTTCATCTGTATTAAGTAGTTATAATACATTACGTTTATTCTATTGACATTTTAGTTTGAAATTAAAGTCGTCAAACCTTAGTATCGCAAATAATGCAATTAAATGAAACTACGTGATGTAGTATTATTTCTACTTAATTTAAGTTCTTTACCACAACTTAGGTTTCATTGTATTACATCTTCAGGTGGGCTATTTTCTTTTCTAATAGCCTACCTGAAGATGTTGTAATAAAACGAAACCTAGGCCGTGGTAAAGAACTTAAAGAAAGTAGAAATAATACTACATCACGTAGTTTCATTTAATTGTGAATAATGAATTTCTACAAAATTAATGCCAAATGTATTCAACGTCGTAAATAATACTTTAATACTTTGAAATAAAACATTTCAGTTTACAAAATATAAAGATTTAGACAAAAGTACTGAATCGAAACAGTTTTTTTTCTCGATTTAGTTCTAATATTCTGTTATGTACGCATATTACAATTGGTAAATATGCTCATGGCGGGGCGATATTCTTCAATGACGATAGTATTTTATTTTACTATTGAACATTAAAAAAATATTTTCATAAAATATTTAATTTTATGTTTTAAATCTTGTAAAAAATGGTAAACAAGTGAAAAACCTGCTAGGGGATCGAAATAATTTGTAACCATTTATACTTTACCAATTTTATTTTGACGTAATAATATTTAGATAATTTTATTTTGGCAAATTCAAGATGGCGATTAAAATCGAAATCTATGGGTATAATAAAAAGTAAAAGCATTTTTGGAACAAATCAATTGAAAGCACCTTTGGAATAAATCAATTGAAGGGACTATAAGTAAGCTAGGAAACATAGTGTAATAATTTTTGAATGTTTTATCTGATTGGCTGTTTGATTGTGCGTCGCGAGGAAACTACTGGATGGATTTAGATAGAGCTTTCCTTGTTATTTTCCTCGAAATTTGAGGAAGAATATGAGGTTTTAAGTGTTTTACACATTATTTTATGTTGGTTGTCTGTCAGTATATTTGTTTGTTTGGTCTCGTATCACTTAAAAACAACTAATCAAATTTAGTTAGAGTTTATTTATGAAAGTCTAGGAAAGAGAATAGATAGCGCCGTAATATGCACAGGATGTGTCCGTATAATTCTAATAAAATTGTTAATTCAGGCTGATAAGAATAATTTTATTTTAATGTTCTAATTCAATGTTGTTGTGCAGAACTTTTTTAGATTTTTCAAACTTTTGGTTGAAAAATTAGAAAGCGTGGGTGACCCTTTCCACGTTACACCTTAATTCATTTGTAAAAACGTTAAATGTAACCTTCATTTTATTTTAAAAAACCTATGTAGTGGCATTTTATACAATGGGACACGGAAATAAAACATCTTGGCCCTGACTTTAGATATGCAGGGAGGTATATTCAATTTTTTTTAAATATTTTGCTACATGTTGATTTAGATTTCCATACAAAGTTTCAAACATGTGAAATTTACAAATATTTAGTTTCTAAATTTCACACGTTTAAAACTTTAGAATCTGCAAGGCTGTAACAGATAAACGTGACAAAATTATAACAGTTCCTATCGGATCCTGAAAAATTAAAATGGATCGATTTTTTAATGGTTGTGACATTATAAAATGTTGATTAGGTACGTATCTTTTTCACATTAACAATTTCGTCAATAAAGTAAGCCATGTGGTCGAAGATAGAGACAAAAAGCTAGCCTAATGTATTCTATATTGATTTCAATAAAATTTAGTTTTATATAAAAACAACATATCTGAAATATAATGTTATAGCTATCGTGCTAAAAGTGAATACAGAGACACATAAATACATTTGCAATTTAAATATATACACCCTATGTTTTCGGGATCGGGAATAACAAATATTTTTATCCCGGGTCAGGACTGAACTTGAGAACACAGCTGAGCAGTGTAACATACTCCTATATCCGAGGAAGTGGCAGAGACGGTTGCGTAGCCTGACGTGCGGCGTGCCACTCGCGTGCCACGCATACGTAGTGGCCGCTTGCGTGCGTTCGACCTGTGTACAGTCGACCGCTTGAATCAAGTTATTTTATGCTTCATAATAAATAGTTATAGAATTTACTTTGAAGATAAATATGTCTCAATTTAAGTCTTTCAAAAATTTTTCAACCTAAATGTATCTTAAACAGTAAATGCTATGACAAAAATGACAATAAATTGTTTAGAACCAGTCGTAAATTATTTAGATCCAGCTGCATTTCGTATAATTTTCTTCTCAGAACTATATTTGTACCGTTTACGAAATATATTCCACTTTGCAAAAATAAATTTTCTTGAATTTTCCGCAATAATCTGATCATACATCAAATTTTTCGGGTTCTCAAAATATTTAGTTTTAATGTTTTCTCAAATATGGTCAATAATCTTTTCAATGGTGCGAACTCAGGTGTCACACTGTGTTATGAAATATTTTCAAAAAATTTAATTCGTTTTTCGGAGCTTCTCTAGAAGTTCATAGTTTTCGAGAATTTAAAAATATTTTATTACAAAGTATAAAAAATCAATCAGTTGCTCCGTTAATGACAATTAGCAGCAAGTCTTCAAGTGTATCAAAGGAAATGGTCCTAAATTGACACAAAGTATGGATTTTTTTTCTTTTCAAGTTCCCTATGTTCAACGTTCTAAAACCACCACAAATAATATAAGTCATATGATGAGCGAAGCAAAGGTCTCTGTGGTACGGCGAAAATTTGCTACAGGTAGTTCAAGAACGAGGGTCTTGAAGACAAACCGCATTTCGTAGGCCCTGTTAAATTAAATAAAGGACCATTAAGACATATTCAACTCTCTGCACCGTAGTATCCTTGAGACCGATGCAGTCATCTGGTCTTTTCATAAAGCAACTAACTACTGACACAAGTATGTAACTTATATTAGAGAAAATATTTAAAAGTTTAAGGATTTGTAGTGGGCTTGGTTGGAAGTAATTTCCTTCAATTCTGCAGAATGCTGAACTGTTTGTTATATTGCATTTCGATTTTAGTACGAAGCAAGTTAGAAGCTCGCTTCTAACTTATTTATTTGATATTATTCGGAGTCCACATGAAACTAAATACAGTCTGATTATGGAACGTGTTCAGAAAATATTTTTCCGATATTTGTACACGAGAGGATACGGTTACTTCCCTCCTAAGATTTTGTGTACCAATTTATTAATAAAACTCTCGCTCTTCCTACCGGACAACTACCTCTACACGCGTAGTCATAATATTTTTGCTGTACCTTCATCTAAAACCGAGTTATATCGAAATCGTATACTTTTCCACGGTATTTAATTGCTCGACCACCTGATAGTGGTTATACCAGAATGTGACGTGTTTGTGATGAGTGCGTAAATTTAGTGAATTACGTCAGTGTTATGTGTTGTTAAAATAATTAAATGCAATGTTAAAATAATTAAACCGTAATTGTATGTAAATAAATAAGAGATATATTGTGTTGTGCTTATGACTACACGATAGAAGTGAAAACTAAAATAAAAAATACAATAATACGCGTATTTCATTAAACTACTCTCAAATAAGATATGAATAAAAAAATAGAACTTAATTCTTGAAATGATGCACTTCGTGTTAGACAGTGAACTCGCTTGCCAGAGGCCGAAGGGGGCCGAGTTCACCCGAACAGTGAACTCACTTGACCGATGCCGAAGGGAGCCGAGTTTACCCGATTCAGCATCACCGACCCGATGTGACGGTGCATTTTCGTTCACTGCTCATAAAAATGCGTATGGTGTACCTAAAGAAGTTTTCACTTCAATAAGTAATCATATTTTTTAACTTTTAACTTTTGTTGAACAACTCTCAATTTTAGATTTCATCTTCTGGCTGTTACGTGGGAGAACGGAGTCATAGTTTATTTTATCTGCCTAGAGCATATAAGAACATCTTGCAGCGCTTACCAGTTTTTCATGCACTCACGTTTACCAACGCGATATTGATGTTTTTTTAGGAACGCGATTATGAAGTTGCTTGGTAGTTGATGATTGACAGTTTTGTAGTTTCATGTTTAATTTGAATGAATGTGAGTTTTTTGTTTTACTAATAATAGATTAAATTATTTTGTGTAGTGTAAACTATTACACTTTAGTGCTTGCACATGTCCAACGCTTTAAGTTTGATATCGTTATTTTTAGATAAATAAAATTAAATGAATAATTGAAGAAGGACCTCGATTCTGCAGTGACAGCGCAATTGGGACCATTAGTATAAATTAAGAAAAGTCCTGGATTACGATTTTTGGGTAAAATAACAGGTCAGAGTTACAAACTTATTGACCATCCCAATATACGCGATGTTTAGATTTATATTTTCTCTCTAAATACGGTTGGAAGAGAAACATGTATACATATTAACCAATTATAAATAGTTTCCGCCGTCACGAGACTCACGCGGTCGCCTGTACCGGCCTCGCCTTCCTGCGTCACGTAAGCGCTGTATATTTTATACAAAACTTTTTTATATTCTCTCTTTAAGGCTTCTTCTTTTATTGTTTAACAAACAACAACACGCCGAAATGAAAATATAAAACTGCGCTGCGCGCGGACTCGTTCGCACGGGGCGGGGGAGAGACGGGGAGTCGGGTTGGCAACAAAATAAGCTATTTAGGTTGGTTTGAGCTATAAGTGGTGGGATGAGGGTGAAATTATTAACGAAATGTTTTTTTTAAATGAGAGCGTTGTGTATTGTCTTGAGCCAGATTTTATATTGCGGCCTAATGGAGTCAATGATTACTATTCGAATCTTTTATCCATTTCTTCAAAAACGTTTTCCGTTCCATAATTGCTATTATGCACGAATTTTCTTGCATGTTACATTGAGTATGTTATTGGTTTGATGTAGTTATTGATTTGCATTGAGTATGTTATTACTTTGCATGTTATATTGAGTATGTTACTGCTTTGATGTAGTTTTTGCTTTGCATTGGGTATGTTATTGCTTTGCATGTTACATTGAGTATGTTATTGCTTTGATGTAGTTATTGCTTTGCCCTGAGTACGTTATTACTTTGCATGTTACATTGAGTATATTATTGCTTTGATGTAGTTTTTGCTTTCCATTGGGTATGTTATTGCTTTGCATGTTACATTGAGTATGTCATTGCTTTGATGTAGTTATTGCTTTGCATTGAGTATGTTATTGCTTTGCATGTTATATTGAGTATGTTACTGCTTTGATGTAGTTATTGCTTTGCATTGGGCATGTTATTGCTTTGCATGTTACATTGAGTATGTTATTGCTTTGCATTGAGTATGTTATTGCTTTGCATGTTACATTGAGTATGTTATTGTTTTGATGTAGTTATTGCTTTGCATTGGGCATGTTATTGCTTTGCATGTTACATTGAGTATGTTATTGCTTTGATGTAGTTATTGCTTTGCATTGGGTATGTTATGGCTTTGCATGTTACATTGAGTATGTTATTGCTTTGATGTAGTTATTGCTTTGCATTGGGTATGTTATTGCTTTGCATGTTACATTGAGTATGTTATTGCTTTGATGTAGTTATTGCTTTGCATTGGGCATGTTATTGCTTTGCATGTTACATTGAGTATATTATTGCTTTGATGCAGTTATTGCTTTGCATTGAGTATGTTATTGCTTTGCATATTACATTGAGTATGTTATTGCTTTGATGTAGTTATTGCTTTGCATTGGGTATGTTATTGCTTTGCATGTTACATTGAGTATGTTATTGCTTTGATGTAGTTATTGCTTTGCATTGGGCATGTTATTGCTTTGCATGTTATATTGAGTATGTTATTACTTTGCATGTTACATTGAGTATGTTACTGCTTTGATGTAGTTTTTGTTTTGCATTGGGTATGTTATTGCTTTGCATGTTACATTGAGTATGTTATTGCTAATAATGGACCATTTTAACTAGCTCATATACTAACAACGAATACTTAAATATTTATGTAACAATTTAAACATTTATAGAGCGGAGGTGAAGTGTCGGAATTTAGATAAATTACTCGATTTTTTTTGGTTATATTTATAATGTGGTGTGTCGTTCGAAAGGCTTAGTTATAAAGGTCTCGAATATATACTCTTTATAACTTTAGAAAGTATATCTTCAGATTTATACCGGAAATTATGCAAAAAGGTATCTTTCCCGTCCTCTATTCCAAAACAACTCAACCTAAAATTATGAAAAACAGGATTTTATAATTCTACGCAAGGTTCGTACTATAACGATGATCCTAGATGTCATAATTTTATAAATATCCATCATGTTTTTACTCCTGTGAAAGATAAAGTATTCAATATATTTATATTGTGAAAAATTAATACTTTTAAATTGTTTTATAGAAATTCTATGTACCGTTAAACGATTATAAATGCCTGAATATGTACAGAACCCTCCTATTGCGAGTTCTATTCTTGTTTGACAAATATTTAAATTGTTTTGTGAGATTTAGTAGCTACATGTTCATTTAAATTTTAAAGTGAAATTTTAAGGGATAACTGGGTATTGATATTAAATTCCATATTTAGATATGTAGCAACGCTATCCATTGGGATCAAAATACAAATAGTTCTTGGCCATTGGTGTATCGACTGAACACTTAAAAAATTACTTAATTCTCCATTATAAATAATCTTTGCACTCATTCGTTAATTTGTAACATAATACAATTTCTACGGGTACAAAATCTAATAAAAATTTAAGAAATATATGCTACGTTATTAGGTAACAAACAAACAGATGAACGCACAAATTTTCTCATTTTTAATATTGAATTAGTTGTAACATCTCTCACTTAAAAAAAGTTACGTAACTCAGAATCCAATTTTGAATTGAAATTTCCAAAACGACCTAGATATAAACATTATATAAAGTAATATAAACTATATATATTCTCAATCATTTATAAATTTAGAAGAAAGTTAAATAATTGATATAGAGTTTCGAAATTAAATATTTTCAATTAAAAAAAAACAATTTTTCGATGTCGCGTGTATTGTTTTCTTCACATGAAAAACGCTTCATATTTAAATCCATTACATTTCACTTCAGAACACCTTCCACTATATAATCTTGGCAAAAGGTGTTATGAAGTTAAATATAATCAAAAATATCCCCAATGTACTAGATCTTCTCAGGAGTCTCACAAGATAACATACTCGGTGCTGTGGTGTATCTAAAAATCACCGCTGATCTTTCGACTGATCATCTTCTACTATATAATCATGGCAAAAGGTGTTATGAAGCGAAAATATAATCAGAACTATCTCCAACGTACTAGATCTTCTCTGGAGTCTCACAAGATAACATACTCGGTTCAGTACTATATCTAAAAATCACCGCTGATCTTTCGATTCATCATCTGTCTATACTACGACTTATGCAGATGATATGGTGCACTTATTTGTTCGTGAAGATCCTATCTCAGCTTCAGCTAATTTACAGGGGCACTAATTGCATGACTGGCTAGCTTAATGGATACAAACCGTCATGTTACATTACACGAAACATTTTATATTCACTTTCAGAATATAGACACGTGCACCTGCCAAGTTATATAACGAAGAAGTATCACAGAAGAATACACATCGCTCGACGCTTCACCTGGCATAACATATCTGGACCAAATGCGAACAGCTTATCTGTACACTAAGAGCTTGTACTAGTTAACAGGGAGAAAATCTAAATTTTCTCTGATAATAAAAGTGACTGTTTACAAAATCATATTGAAACCAATATATCCACCAATATGGCATCCAACTCTAGGGGTCTGCCAGCTCTAGTAATATTGAGATATTTGAATGATTTCAGAATAAAATCTTGAATCATATTTAACATCCCCTACCAAATAAACAACAAATATGCGTATACAAACCTCGATATCAGTCTTGTCAAACAGCAGATTGCCAAGTACAGCAAGGGCTATCAAATAAGGCTGCTTACTCATTTACGTGCTGTAAATGAGTCAGCTGCACAGCTTGAAGGTATGGCAAATTTTCGCGATTCGCTCTTTAACATTCCTTTGTTAAGTCTACAGCGCACTAGAAAAATAAAGACTTAGTCTACCGAGACTAGCTAACAACTACAGATTTCTAGTTGTTTAAGACTTTTAACTATAGTGACTGAATTTTGCATATGAAACCCTAGCTCGCAAGATCGCAGATTTATACATTAAGATTAAGGTGATTTCTATGATTTTTAAATTATTAGTGGATCTGAGAAACAGATGTGACTTAGGCACGGTCGGATGGGGGACGGAGAACGGAGTTAACGATGTTTTAATCGATAAAATTTGTCTTAAAATTAAGGTAAAATTTAAATTCAATCAAATAATTAAATTTTAAAAATTAAAATGTGTACAATGAATTGTTAAATTTACTAAAAAAATCTAAACAAAGTTTAATTAGTAATAAAAATAAATGAATATGGTGAATATCATTAACCACAACTTTGTTGCATTCGTTCATTTGTCGATAAAATATTTCATCTCTTACAGAACTATTTATTTTAAGGGATTATAGATTACGTAAAAACTTGATTATTTTGAGAATTTCAAATTTTACGTTGTGCATTCTATGTAGGTATAGAGATTTAATTAGATTTAATACATTATTTTTGTTAACGGGCCGTGAGTTGTATCATAATTTAAAAAAGAGTTTTAAAAGTTTTTTTTAAATCTAGAAGTTTGTTTTAATGCTTTCATTTTAAAACTTTAAAATTCTAGTTAAAATTTAAATTGCTTATAGATTTAGATTACTAGAGTATTTTAACTTTAAGAGATTTGGATTACTAGTTATTTGATACAAAACCCTTAAGATTAATTTCTAATATCTAAGTAAAATGTTTGATAACAAACAAAGGAAAGTATTGCCACAAATGTTTATCAAAGAAACCTAATTTAGGCGTCTTCGTCATACATGAATAAAAGCACATCCTTGAAAAAACTTCGCCTGCTTCGCAATACTTAGTAAAGAATACATAAAAAAATGTCTGTCTATAATATTAACATAAATACCTAGATTAAAGTCAATTTAATTATTTACTTAATACTTATAAACAAATAGTTATTTTTAAATTATTGGCTGTTTGTTCGTTTGTATAATCTAATATATATCTTGGCAAGCTTATATATGTTTATTTGTAAACATTCTTTGTGTTGTCTAAACATCTTTAACGGAAATGTAATTTCAATACATCGGAGTTTACATTACGAATGGGGGATCAATATGCGCGAGTTGACTACTGCAGTCGGACGTGTTTCTTATTAATAATTAAAATGTGTTAAATAACCTCTGAAAGTAACAAAATTTCATTGAGAATGTAATCAGCATTTGGGCGATGTTAGGGCTGACTGCTTGCTTGAGATTCAATAAAATACTTCTGTTATTGAAGTTTTAGAAATATTTTAGAAACAACGAGATTGTATAGTTTGTTATATTTAAGATGACAATTAATCTCGAGAAAAATGTACGTTGGTATTATTAATAAAAATTATTATCCTTTTTATTCAAACTTATTTATTTTAAGTGTTTAAATATGGCGTCGACTAACAAATTCTTGAGATAATTTTTGTACGTTTATATATATACATATACATGCATATATATATATATATATATATATATATATATATATATATATATATATATATATACATATAATAAAATAGTAAAAAAAACTGTTTTTTCATTAAATATTTTTCAGTAAAACTAATTTTTTAACAGTTTTTAGAATTGTTGTCTGTTTGTTTGCGTGCACTTTCTTTGGGCACATTACTCTCAGCAACGGCTGAACTGATTTGAATGCGGTTTTCAGTGATGTATTAAGATTAGCCTGGGCTAAATTTTCATTTCATTCCAATTGGTTCACGAATAAAAAAGAAACGTCGATCTTTGGCTTACGTTCATTGTGTACGCTAATATCACAACTGGCGGAATATATTTGGCTGTCAACACCATCTATTAGCATTTTTAGAAATTCCTAATTAATTTTCTTACTCCGAATTCCACGCGAAGTCAAACAAACACACACATATATACTAACAACATGGTCGCTATTACTTATGTTAAGTTCAAAATATTCTACTGATATTCTACTTCTAGAAAGTCTTGGATAAAAGTTAAAAATGTATCTATTAAATGAGGGGTTATGCTTTGCTCATCCATTGTTTTGCAGTCTATTTTAGTACTTTTTACTTACATTATTCAGAACATTATCTTCGCTAAAACTGAATAGCTCGCTCGAAAGCTGGACGGTTGATGACCCTGGTCCAAGGCGCTGAACTCTCCAAGTACGGCAGCGTCTGGACGAGATGAGGCACGACGTGACGGGTATACTGAGCGGGCGGGTGTGGGGCGGTATGGAGTCCGGTAGGTAGGTGTCGGACCGCCCAACCGCGTGACGTGAGACGGAGTCGCGTGGCTGGCTGCAATGTTTGTGGACTCGTGGAATATTTAAGTCTCTGAGAAGTTGTGTCTTGCGTCCAAATATGTGCGGGTCGGTTAGATATTTATTTATTTATTTAGTGAGCGAAAGGTACGTTGCACGAGGACTCTCAATAGAGGTTGTTATGAACCCTCATTTTTTCCAAAAATGAGGGTTCATAACAACCTCTTATATATTCAGCGTTTGTTACGTAAGCAATGGAAATTGGTCACGACAACGTATTTACGTAACTATACCAAGTGTTTTAAAGTCCATTGTGTACGTACAATAAAAGTATTCATATTAAAATAGCGCATGTAACGTTAAAAATCAAACATGGCCACTTCCAAATTTTTTTAAATTTTTAACAAATTTCCCTCAGATTTTGTCTACCGTCATATTTCAGCTGAGTATATATACTTTAAAAAAGAGGAAAATCAAAAAGGAAGATTTTTTCAAACTACTTTAACTCCGTCAATAAGTCAGATCTGAACTGATAATCTCCATTTATGTGCAAGGTTTTGCAAATGGGCACCAACAATTTTGAATTAGTTTAATCATTTTGAAGATTTGGAAAACTACAAACAATATTAAGAGATACAGAATAACATTACAAGAGAAGAGAATTAAGATAATTCCGAAGAAATTTTCTCCTTTCTTTATTATTAAATTAAAATAAAATATAAAAATAAAATATTAGTCCTATTTCTGAATTTCGTTTGAAATTTTACATAATTTTATATAATTTCTATATAACAGGGTTGGCGTATTAAGTATAGCAAGTCTATACTTTTAGTATAAAGTTGTTATAGTTAACGCTTCTCGCTAAAACAAATGAAAATCAACCATCTCCAACGCGAATTTAATTGAAATTTGGCGAAACAATTCCGGCTAACTACATAATTAAATTCGAGTTTTTAAGTGTTTCAGCAAAATTTTCATTATTAGTTTTGTTCACATTATGTTTTAAAATATTTTACTTTAAAAATTAATAAAAAATTGAGATTTTATTTTTATCTTAGTAATCAAAATCATGAATGTTTGAAAAAATGATTGAATATGCAATTATGATTGACTTTGATCTATACAATAAAATAATGGAATTATGAAAAAAATATATCAGGGTTGGTTCTTCGTATATGTTACATATATGAAAAAAAAAATCACCACACATAGGCGTGTGAGTTTTCATTAGATAGGTCTTAAAAATTATATACAGTTTCCAAATTAACGTTTTCTTTTAAGTTGGTTATTTGATGAAATATGTGTATCTAAAATCATAATTAAAAAGTGTGTCCCCTCCCTCTAACTTTTCAACTAACGTATGTAAAATTCCTAAAAAAATTATGGTAATTTTTAGGTAGAATGGTAGAATTTTAAATAAACTTTCAAATAAAATTGGTTTGAATAAGATATTTTGTTTGTTTTTGGAAATATAGGATATTTCAGGTACCGACCGTAGCAATAAGTTTGTTTTTCACCGTGTCTTTGAGGAATACAAATTTATACGTTTGATAATGTTTGGTGCTAATGAGGTTTTCGTGCGCGAGCCCGTCTCGCGCTTGGCCAGTTATTTAAATTTCTTTTACTATGATCGCAAGAAAATTGATAGATCTTTGAACCGAAAAATAGCATTTTAATCGTGTAGATAACATTACATTCGTCTATGGCACTTCTTGTGTTATTTATTAGACGAGATGATACCAATTAGAAATATAAAAATCGTAGTCCAAAAAGTATATGGAACTTTCTTGTATTTTAATAATTATTTTAGTGTTTATGTTAGTAAGCCTACCGGAAATGTGGGAAGAGTAAAATTATTTTACTGCATTCTTCAGAACGAAACTGAGAAATAGAAGAAATAATTGGAAATATTGGAAAAACCATTTTCACGCGTGAGTAGTGCGAAAGTGTTTCAACTGTAATGGATAAATTCGCTTCAACTTTTTCATCGACCATTTTGTCATTTGATTGTTCTTTTGCTCTATCGAATATTTTACATTTAACTTCGTACAGCTGTCAATATTATCTTCAGCTATTTACTAGTATGATTTGTCAATATTACTTTCCAATTTATTCCTTCCTTCCCATGCATTTTCTCAATCTACGTGTTAAAATATTGCAACATATTAATATGATGAAATTGAAGGAAGATTGTACACATAGATTTGTTTATAATCAATTAGGGTTTTCCAAAATGCTATAATATTTTTTAAAACTCTTGTTTCTAACGCAATTATCCAAAAGTACTGTTTGTTCTGAATATCCAAAAGTCGATATTGACTGCCTGTTGTTCAATGCTATATTGTAAAAAACTTTTTTTTTCCTTAAAATATAGCTAACATTTTAATTAATTATTGGAATTAAACACACGTCAAGCAGGTGTCGATATATGTGGGATTATTTATTCCTCTACTAAATTGTTTTTGATCATACATTTCTTTAAATCATTAAAACATTGCGTTGACAATTCCTCGATAATGAGTTCAGTAAAGTTTTAAGCTTTTGTCTGTTACACGACAGTACGGTGTTATAGTTTATTTTACCAGCCTAGAGCGCGCACTGATATTCTGTCAGCGTTCACTTATCTTTCATGCTCTTCCAATTTTCAATATAGTATTGCGAGATTCGCTCAGTTTTGATATTTTTTCCGTGTCATTGACCTCTTGGGTTGATGACTGGTGGTGGTCAGAGGGGTGTTCATTTATATTATTGCACGTATTTTGTGCTATGAGTTATCATTTGCACTAGATTTTATAACTATTTGTTCTTATGGTACTTCCACATATCCAACGCTTTGGGTAAATCTGTAAGTTGGGGATGGGGTTTTCAAGAAATAAATAAATTTAATGCAGTAGGTCCGAAGTAATTTCACTAAGTACATGTTTGAAAATAATTGTTTACACAGTTAATAAGTATAGTGGAGAGAAAATCACTTTGCGAGCGTAATATATTGCGAAATAACATTCAAAATACAATGTCTGAGGAAATTAATTTCAAAAGATGAAATTTTCATTTCAAAAGATTCAAGAGGGTGCAAAAATATTTTTCTCCTCTACGTTTTTCTAATCTGGCACCCTCGGCGATAAAAAAAACAAAGACGTCACGATATTAGATCACGCAATGTTTCGTTTCACAAGTGCGCACAATGCACAAGCAATATGGCTGTCCATTATGCACAAACAGTTATCGTTTTAACCAAAGGTAGTTTGTGTTAAATAAGCCTCTAATTACGAGTTGATCAATAATAGTACCAGTCGCGTGACTCTATTTCCGCTTCCGAGATTGTCTTTGGTTTATTTATCTTTGTTCGATGGCCGCGTTCATGTTTGATGAGGAGAAATAGCTGGGCGGGCGTACCAGGGTGACTACTTAGTATGGAATTCGGTTTCGATTTTGACTAGATTTAGATTCGTACAGAGTCTGGTATTGCTTTCGGCCCAAAGAAAAATTCGGTGACTAATTGATTATAATTGATTAAACTGCTTTAAAAAGAATAAACGATTCACTAACTTGATTTTAAATGGTTAAATCAAGGTTATTTACTTTCAACTATTTTTTTGTTATAGTTTAGTTTCGATGTAATTGTCTAGGATGTAAGCTATGCCATTATCGATACATTAATTAAAACTACTATATGGTATTTGTTTGTTAATATGCTATTATTTCCAATTCAGTTAAGTAGACACTTCGTAATCTACAAACAATATCCAGTACACTAACATCAATATACAATTAATTGTTTCCATGTAATCGTCGAGGATGTAAGCTATGCCGTCATCGATACATTAAATAAAACTAGCATATGGTATTTGCTTGTTAATATGCTATTATTTACAATTCAGCTAACATCAATATACAATTAATAGTTTCGATGTAATCGTCGAGGATGCCGTTATCAAAATATATTCGTTGCCGATTTTAAAATAATTTACCTTATAAAATTGGACACCGCATGTGGATTTCAATAGTATGCAGTTCACCAGGATGAAACAAAAGTTACTTAAATATATATGTTGTTATTAATTAACCTCTATCTGGAAATTCATTTGGTACCGTTCTAAAAACGTTTTAAAAACGTTAGCCCTAATGGTATAGGTATATGAACACACTTGGACAAATATAAACATTTAAGTGCAAATAGTATTAATATTAAACTTTTTACAAATAAGAATATTATTTTTATAATGTGCCTGAAATATTTTTCACAGGCCTAATAATATCGTGAATTGTAAATTCAGAATTGTTTCTATGGATTTTGAGTAAAATGTCGGTAAACTTCTAGTTTCAGACGTTGGAAGACAGGGAACATTTTGGACAATATCTATAGAAGTGTCTTTAAAAAAAAATCTAAATATAGTTTCAGAAAAATAATTTCTGGAATCATCATAACTTGCTCTTTTAATTGATATCCTTTAAAATTGAGTACTTTATTCTACCTTTTTAAAATTTCCATGTGAATATTTTCGAGTTTTAGTTATGTTAAGTATACGTGGATTAATATGTATTTTTACTACGCCAATGATTTCTCAGAAAAGTGACTGTGATAGTCGAACAATCTATCACACACAAGTGATGTGTTTCGTTTTATCTTTTTGAGGTACGGAACGTTAAATATATTTTAATGTACTTTTTGTAATAAAAGTAATAATAACTGAAATCCACAGTATTCTTTTGAAACAATTTATAATTTCGTATAAAGTCAAGACACGTCAGCCCTCTAAACTTAGTATTGAAAAGTCAAATATTTTACATTCTTGTAATGCTTTTCATCCTTGTAATATTCTTTTATACATATTTGTAATGCTTTGAATTCTTGCAATGATATTTTATATACATTTGTGATGCTTTCAATTCTTGTAATGATATTTTATATACATTTGTGATGCGTTCAATTCTTGTAATGATATTATTTTATATACATTTGTAATGTTTTTAATTCTTTTAATAATATTTTATACATATTCGTAACGTTTTTTTTTCATTTTTATAATGATTTTCCATACACTTGTAATCCTTTTCATTCTTGTAATTCACTTCATATACTATTTTCTTTGACTATTTACGCCTTTTCTAATAGTCAGCGTGTGAGTATTACTTGGAGCCATTTTTTGTTCGTTTTATAAGAATGTATCGTAACCTCTCTATTTAGTATAGCGTTACTATTTGCTACTGCAATCTAGAGGTACCAACGTTAGTAATCATAAAATCAAATCAATATATTTAATGAATCACAATAAAATAATTTATGTAACCAGATACAAAGTTCTTTACCTGGTTATGTATAACCACACAGCAGTTGCTGAAGGCTGAAGGAATCATAGATATTAATAAAAGTTATCCAAATAAATCTGAGAGAAGAAACGAACAATGTAAAATGGTGGAGTAAAATGACCAATACAGCTAAAAGCACTATATTTTGAAAGGTTCTTTGAAAGTGTGCATTGATACTGGATTCAGGATATTATGACCTAGATTATTTTATAACTTAGCGGGCTAGATGGAAAACGAATATTATGTATACTCATGCTGGTGGTAGACATAAAGCGAGGTTAGAGTCAAAGACTATGTAAGTTATTTAAAATTTTATAAAACAACGAAAAAAATGGAAGAATAACACATATATTTATAACCCGAATCGTAAACTAACTAAGATATGACTTGAAATTTAGAAACATCACAATTTGTATACTAATAGTTTTTTAACAACTTTATGAGCATAAACTTTCAAAGTCCAGGAGAGGTATTAAAGAAAATATGGATATTAAATAGAATATTTCACAGAATTAAACTTTTATTTCAAGGAAAACGGACTCTTTGAAATATTTTAGAGAGCGAATCTGAAAATCGTTGGACTATCATCAGTAGATTGGGTTTATCCACTAAGATTTTGATTGATCAATAGAACACGGTTTTTACAGCCGAGGTGATGATGAAGTCGTTTGTTGAAGTCTGAAGTAAAACAATTTTTTTTCCAATAAAAAAGAAGAAAACAATATACCTGGATAGGTCATAATAACCTTTCATTTTAAGGAGAATGGACTCCAATAAATATTTTAGAGAGCAAATCTGAAAGTCGTTAGACTGCCATTATTCACTTGGGTTGCTAATATTGTGATTAAACAATAGTGTCTGGCCTTTTACGGCCGTAGACAAAGAGATGACGGAGTCATTTGTTGACGTCTGAGATAAAATAATTAAGTTTTATTAAAAAGAAGAAGAATTTTGGTAATAGTTTGAGACTTAGTAGAATAAATTAATTGGTCTAACTCTTGTGATAATTGACTGATAGGATTGATATCCGAATTAATGGACGTAATAACGCGTATTATTAGAGTCGGTATTTGTGTAAGTGACATGCATTGTTTGTTTGACAACATTTATATAGTATTTTAGATTTTTTAACTAAATATATTTCTCATAAATAATTATTAAAATAATTTATCAAAGGGCAGATAAAGAAGCCTTTTCAGCCCTTAAATTTTTTGCAAGAAATATGTGCCTAACTGTCAACCTAGATAAAACTAAATACATGAAAATTTCACATTCCATTGTAAATTATAATTTCCTTTTTATAACAAAGGCTACACCTCTGATAGAGTTGATGAATTAATAACTTGACACAGTAATTAATGACAAAAATAAAGCAAGAGCAGAAATTGATAACAGAATTAAAATAGCAAATAAATGCTTCTTTGGACTGAAAAGACAACTGAAGTCTAAACTCATCAGTCGGAAGATTATACTAAAATTTATAAAACACTAATTCTACCAGTACTACTTTATGTAAGCGAAACATGGATCTTAAACGTAGACACACAGCGATCAGTGGACACGTTTGAGTGAAAGGTCCTCGGAGCCATCTTTGGCTCGGTGTAAGAAGAGGGTAGCAGATATAATTTTAAACTGTATAAACTTTATATATTATTATATTAAGATGGATTGGTTATATGTAGAGAATCCCAGAGGATAATCTTACTAAAATATTAACATATAAAAAACCCGAGCGTACTCGACCAAGAAGTAGGCCACCTTTAGATGGATGGATAATATCGAAAAAGACATAAAAACTTTGAACATAAGTAATTGGAAACGAGTTGCAACTGCTGGGAGACGCTGGAAGGAGCTCGTAGTAGAGGCAGCTAAGGTCTGCAAGGGCTGTTGCGCTGTTGCTTGCGAAGATAATATATCAATCGTTTTTATATATTATATCCATATAAAATAACGAGGGAAAGGGTTTTTCCGCTACAGTGACTTCCGTCGTTTTGAAAAAAGAATTTCCCGGTATTTGTTCCTTGATCTTGAATATGGTCACCCTAGAGAGTGTTTATTTAGTAATTTAAGTCAAGTTTGGTCGCTTCGGGAGTAGTTAACGCATGAGAATTTTAAATTGAATTTGTATCAGCCGCATTTGCTTTTGGTTTATCAGCCATATATGGAAGGGTATTTTAGGCGTTATTTTTGGTTTAAACACTTATAAAATTATTTTATTACGCTTTGTCTTATATTACGCATAAAGTTAAGTTTAATGGTTCAAATAAGATAGTGCCCTGCCGAAAATAAATGTGACAATAGGGGGCAAGTACTGTGGATAAATGGGTTTGTTAGCTTCGTCGATAAAATAATTAGGATCTAAATGCATGCCAAGTTCTGTTAAAGTTCCTTAACACTTATGGAAAACGTAACATTATTTAAAAAGAAAATAATATTACTCGTTTACTACTTAATGTTTAACTTTCCAAGTTTTCAACATCAATCTAGAATATGCAGGTTGATATGATCTATAACTATTCTACATCAAACAGTTTCTGAGAAATCCGGCTGTGACAGACAGACGTGTGTTTTTCGTATTGAGATATGGAACTCTAAAAATGCAAGAAATACACTAAAACTATTAAAGTGTATCGGTTCTTCTATATCGTCTACAAGAAAGCTAAAGTGATTTTTCATATCTCTCGGAAAATTCGCTTGAAACCGCCCAGTTTTAAAATCATAAAAATGACCCCACGAAATACGAGGCAATTTTTTTATTTAATTTTTTTAATGTTTAGCTTTAAATATATTATTTTAAATTACTTGGACTAAAATAAACTAATCACCGTAAAACATTGAAGTTTTCCATATTCTTTCTCACAAGTGGGAATCTTATAGATTCTGGTCTGTTCAAAAGATTATAGCTGTCAACATCTTTTAGGGAAATTATAAAACAATTTAAAAATATTTCATTTCAAACGTTTGGGCTTCAATGCAAACGTATTTATAAATCATGTTTTTTTCCAACAAATCCTTCTACGTCCGTTCACTGCAAGTTATTAAAACTTTTTTTATTGTTATTAATATTTATCCAATTTTGCCACCAGATTTTTAACAAGGCCCATGTTAGTTTTTGATTCTCTGTCAACCTTGTCTTTATTTTGTAAGGTCGAAATAGTTTATTATTTACTAGTGTCCTCTATCGAAGGATCTTTCTGAAGTTTCAACGCTCGGCATGTTGCCAAGTACTTAAAAATGCCTATTTTAACAGGCTATCTTTCACCGAGTAATAAGCAGACCATGGTTCTCTTTAATTCACTTTTTAAATGTGCACATTTCTAACTAGCGGAATTAAATAATATATGAAACCTTACTTACTTTTAATTTCAATAACCTACTATTACCGGATCTTTACTTTGAACTAAAAAAGTGCAGAAATAATTCGTTAAGATTTTAACTTAAAAATAGTGGGGGAATAATGGAGGAGGTCATTTTTCTTCACTGCGTCTGGTGGATTATTGCTACATATAGTCTAGTGTCTAGTCCTCGCTTATGATTGAAGTTCCTCTAAAGTAATTTTGTCGCAAGCTGCATTCTCATTTCCTTGATATAATGAAAGTGTGCGGACACTATTCTTCGACGTGTCTTCTAGTACCAGAGAGAAAATTTAAAGGAAATATAGAGATTTCTTGCATATTATTTTAACAGAAGAGTTGAAATTGGGAAATATGGATGAACGGAGTAATACCACGTCACTGAAACTAAAAATCTTATAATCTGATTGTGAATCGGTAAAGTTTATTAACACTTTTTTCACCCAAAAGCCAATACCAAACTGATCAGGAAAAATTCAAAAGGAATAATTTAATAAGGGGTAATATTGTTTCGAAATCTTTATAAGTGGAGTTTTCAAATCCTCGCTTCTCTTTTTAATATCGTATATCATGTGGTGTATTCTTCGGCATCCCACCGATACATGAATTTGAACAAAAAAATAAAGTATTATATTTGCTCCTTCTAAAATTTTCATTAGAATATTTTGAGTTATGTACAGGTTATATACATTGTCACAGGTTATATGACATATGTTATCACTATACCAAATTTATATATAAAATTGTTTCCGAGAAAAAATTAGATAGATTGATGGCGGACACGTGAGTGCTCTTATAAGGGTACTGTTTTTCCTTTTGAGATTCCTTAAAAATGAGAAAGGAATTTGTCAAACATTTAGTAAAATATAGTTTCATATGCTTTTTAACTAATATCCTGGAAGTCCATCTTTGACACTCATCTTCATTCGATTTTCCTGCTATCGCATTATTCTTTATATTATCGAAAATTTATTTTACGTTTTTTGGCAGAACCATTTGTTTATGATCGATTTAAATTATTGTGACTTTGCTAATTTCAGTACTACGTGCTGTGTCAGGTCCTTTTTTTTAGGCAGGCTATTTGAGCTTCTTATTTAAGTCTATTCTGTAAGTATTTCCATTTAATTATATTTCAAGTATTATTTACATCTGTGAAATAACAACGTTGGTGCAATTAACACTTCCTTCTAAAATTTTAATTTTCTGTTTTTTGTGTCGTTTTTGAGATTAATCGTGTAGCAAAGAGACAGTATGTTAGAAATAAAAGAAAATATAATAAATGTAACAAATAAATACACACACATATATATGTATATGCGGTGTCCGGGAATAAATGTCGGACAAAGAAAGACGCTATTCATTGGCTATAAAGGAATAAATTGTCATTGAAATAAAACGTAAAACACGTCCTTTTTATAATTTAGTGCAAAAAAAATATTACACACAACTCTTTTTAACACACCTAATACCGCTAACGCACGTACACAAACTCATGCTTGCCCTATGCAACCACTATATTAACCTGAACGGTGCTGATTAATGTGCGAAAGAATCGTGTGTATGAAAAAAAAGACAAATAATTACGAATATTATTTTGAATTTTCTGGAAAAAGGCATTATTTCAACTTTACTTTGATGACAATCAAAACTATTTTTCAGCCTATGAATAACGTATATATATATATATATATATATATATATATATATATATATATATATATATATATATATATATATATGATCAAATTCCTAAAAAAGAAACCTTTTATAATTCATAATTTTGCTATAGGCTAATGTTTCATAATGATGGACTTATTGTTAAAATATGGGTTTTATTATATATTGAAAGAAGGTCTTATAAGAAGGATAATAATGTTAATAATGGAATAATTTGTCTGGTTATATTATTTGTCGATGGTCGCGGCTCGCCAATTTATATCACAGTAAGGGTGTCTGTCGTTGTGAGTACTTAGATAGTTAATTTGATTCGACCGTGATCTTACGTATTAATGCCACGAAAAGTGATTATAAATTTTACGGTAATTCGTCAAGTTTTCGTAAATTTTACGATAAAAGTTTGATTGCGGTACAAATTTTGATTTGGTGGTGGATTTAAATTTTTTATTTCTTTGGTACACTGAAATTATTATAAAAAAAATATTTGGGCAATATGATTGTAATTGAAAACCACATTATTTGCATTACTGTTCGACTATCCATATTAATAGACGGGTTTCAATATCTATTTGATTTGTTTCAACACGTTTAAAAGAATAAATTATAATGAATTATATATAATACATTAATGAAGACAAAAAGGCGATACATCGAATATTTATTATGGGGCAAGTGAAAAAATTTCAACGACCTGTAGAGAACCAGTTAGAGAAAAGAATGAAGTCGTTTCTAAATGACAATTGTCTGTCTGTTTGAGCGCACACTAGGCAAAAACTATTGAATGTATTCTGATGTCGATTGCATTATTATAATTCCGAACGTCTGAGAAAGATTACGGGGTTCTCGGAAGTTTTATCTGTTGATCTGTCTCTCAGTATGTTTGTTTGTATTCGCATCCCTTGAAAATAACTAAGCAGGGAATGACCCTAAAAATTACGTATTTTGAAGGCAAATATTTTTATGGTTCTTTAATAGTTATGACGAGACTTCGCTGTCTGTTTAATTTTGTTTACAGATTCTAAAACGATTTTTATTTTAATTGAGCTAAATATTTTTTTCTTTATGACAAACATTTGGCGAAAAATGCCATTCCTCCCCATTTATCTTTAAAGTTCCAGTCTAAAATTTTAAATAATTATGACCGATAGAAGATCTTATATACATCATAGGAAAAATATAATAAAGTTTATAGTTCTCGAGAAAAAATAATTTTTTTTTTCTCTGATTCTTAATAATTATGTAGATTTGTATATATTGATAGAGTATTATTTTATCACCACAATTCATAATATCCTAGGTATGGAATTCTCGATGCATGAATTCCACTCGCACTTGTCAATTTTTAGGGTTCTCTATCTCAAAAGAAAAAAAAGGAACCTTTATAGGATCACTTCTGTATCCGTATGTTGGTCTGTCAAGACCCTTTATCTCAGGAACGCGTGGAGGTATAAAGTATACCAAATACTTAAATCTACAGCCCTTTAGAGCTATAAATAAATCAAGCTTCTAAGTAAACTCAATCAAGAAGAATCCTAAAAATACGACAATTTATGACGCATATTTTGACACACGCAAGTAAGTCAAAAACACAATTAAATGAAACTACGTGATGTAGTATTATTTCTACTTTATTTAAATTCTTTAACACGACCTAGGTTTAATTGTGTTACAACATTTTATGGTACTTTCTGTTGATCTAGAATAATAAAATTTGAAAAGAAGCAAGGTCTCATAGCGCAAGTAAAGGAAAAATCCAAAAAATGTTAATTTGTAATTATATTACATAAAAATTATTTGAATATGCTCTTGTGAAAGATACAGTAGTCAATACATTTTATTTCTACAAAATTAAAATATTCGAAATAGTTTAATAGGAATATTATGTACCATTAAATATTTATAAATGCCTAAATGTGTACGGAACTCTCGTAGTGCGAGTTTTACTTGTGCTTGACAGGTTTTTATTTTATTAAATTAAGGATAATTTGATGAAGATCTTATCTCAATTTCAAATTGAGCATAGGAATGATTTCAGAGATATATCAGTCAAAATACTTTTAGATTTGTAATTAACGAACATAAATATTCTAAACAACTAGCACAAATATTCTAATTATTTCAAGTTTCTAATTTTAAAATTGTTTTTTTATTTTCTTAAGTTTTAAAATTTTGACATTTCTTTCAAATTCAATATGGCGGATCTAATATGGTCTTTCGAAAACAGCACGAAATCAATCAACATTATTTTGACTAAAAATAAAAATATAAAATTTAGTTAGTTTTCTTTAAATGTATTTAGAATATTTACATGTTTTACAATAATTAAGTTTTTGGTGAAAAATTTGACGGATTATATCTCAAAAAAACAGTTCCTATAAGCTGTTAATAGCTCCACTTAATTTTTTTTGGAGTTAACATTTCATTATACGGCAACATTTAGACCACAAGTTTAGGAAAGGAATCGAAATGTCTTGGAACGATGTCAGGAAATTGACAAATAAAGAAAAAAATGATTGCCCATTGACTTGATTCATAAAAATAAATGAATCAAGATTTTTGTCTTGAAATACTTCGCAAAAAAGTATTTATTTCCATAACATCGAAAATAAAGACGTTGTAGCGTGTTCATTTTTTTTAACTAACTTGTTTCTATTTTTCGTCTTGTAAAATTTTTAATATTATACCTAAGTGAAAATGTAGTTGGTTACACTTTTAGATCATTTGATTTTAAGCAAAAAAAGATTTCAAAAGTTGTTTATCATACACTGAAATGTAAAAAAATGTCTAAACCCCTATTTTAGTAAGGGCTAAATTGAAAATTAGGTTTTATACTTTCAAACAACATCCTCTACATATCGACATAAAAAAAAAACACAATATAGGAAAAATAGATAGAAACAGATAGCCGTTTTTCGACCATTTGTCTGGGTTAAATCTATTCCTTGGACTAAATCTTTTCTGTGGATCTTAGAACTAAGTTTAGATATAGCTCGGGCATGTATGTTTGTTTCTATGTTATCGCTAGCCGTGCCCCATGGTTTCACATGCGTGAAATTCGGCCTAAGAAAATTTATTAGAATTTTTTTCTCTCATTTATTGTTCTTGGGCATAAGCCTTTATCATATCAGATTTCATCAAAATGCGTTCAGTAGATTTCGCGTGATTGACGAATAAATTAACATACAGGCAGATAGACGAAAATTCCAAAAACAAATTTCTGGCTTGTATTATTATTCTTTATGGTAAATCAATCACTCTTTTTAAAATATTTTAATATACAGAATTCACACAGTTACAATTTTATTAATAGTATAGACGATGTAGCCTGCGTTTTGTATTATTTATGTCCTTTAGCTTGTGATTTTTTTCTTCATTTGTCCATTTCTTGGTGTCGAACCACAAAAGAAAATCTAAACCTTTCACAGGTGCTCGTTTAAAAAAAATATTTTTCTTATGTGATTATAAATTAACGCTTTTTGGATTTTTTTAGGTACGGAATTCTAAAAACAAAGAAAAGTTCAAATATTTCATAAAATTATTTTAAAATTTCCGCACATAAATAATATGGGTTTTATGGCAAATTTTGAAGAAATCAGTATATTTTTTGGTTCAATAATTATGTGGTTCAAAATATTAATGTGGATAAAGCTTTTAAATTATAAATGTTAAAATTAAATAACTAGTTACTAAAGGAGACCAATAAAAGTTCACATAGTGTTGACCACCCGGGGTATTACAAGAATGGAAATGACATTCTTAAATAGGGAAAATGAAAAAATAGATTCCTCAAAGGTTTGATTTAAATCATCAATCAGATAATTGGGTATCAGATAATCATCAATCAGATAATTTTTTTTTATTTCATTAATCATAATTTCAAGGAACAAGCTGATGAAGAGTGAAATATTTTTTAAATAATCTTAAAAATTGACCGAGTTATAAAAGTTTAAATTTAACCTCTAAACAAGGATGGCAATACTATGTTGTGAGGTCATTTTTAATATTGCACATTATATTTTACAAGAGGAAAAGAGACAGGGATATACCCAAATCTATCCGTATCTTCAAATTTAGAAGCCTATAGCTGGCTTATTTTTCAATCAATTTTTGAATTTTTTTCAAGACTGGTTTTTAATTAACTTATATTTCACAATATTGTACGAAAAATATCAAAATTTAGAATGCGTCAACTACCGGATTGAGGGATTTCATATTTTTCTTTATGAAAGGTCTGTCCATTTTTCATAATCATTTATAAACGTTACTTCTAGGGAACTTTTTGAATCAGTAAGATAAATCAAAGTGCACATTGTGTTGCGTTGTATTCTTCATACACAAAAATATAATTTAGAGTTTTATCGAAATTTGGAGATAGTATATATTTTTCTTTATTATTGGTTATAAAATTAGACTATAATGCATATAATAGTTTCATAATTATATAAATATGGACCAATTACAAATGAGATAAACACAATGACAAAAACGGAAAAGAATAATGCGAAGCGACCAATTGACAGATTCCTAAAGCAGAGTGACGCCATTAAACAAACAAGATGGGTCGCCATGGCGACGCGGTAACATGACCGCCAACTGTCAATGAGTGATTAATTGGCGAATTAGGTAATGGCGAACGCTGCGTTGGAGTGGTCGCCACGTTGGCTACACTGACAGCCGTGATTGATATCTAAACGAAATTAATTATATCCATTACAAAAAGTATTTATGATATTTTCACGGAATATTTGTGCAAAAATGCGGCACGTGAATTCGAAATATGGTAATGTATCGGTGAAATACGGCATCTGATATACGTTATAATATTATGGCAATATTGATGGATTCTCGCTATTTACATTGGAATGAAGTTGTTTAAAAAGACTGACGCAATAATAACAAACTAGCGTGACCCGTGCGAAGTCTTCGCATTATAAATTATTCAACTCAATTTAATAAATCAAAATTGATTGCAGGTATTCAATTCATTTCTAATTTTGCACACTGCTTATTACGTTTTTATTCCATTATGAAGCTCAGATGACAGATCAAACAAATATTTTACTAAAATTGACATATAGAAGCGCAAGTATTGAAAGCATTGAGCTAAAGCGCCACTTTATTTATAAGTGAGTGGATTTGAAATTAAACAAAAATTTTACCGACCGTCAATCATATTGACGTTGAGCCGTTAGATGGCAGCATTGCTGTTTTGTGTATATAATTTTAATAATTAATTAATTTGCAAAAACAATAGCAATAATAAATTTTTTAGTTGTGGATGCCGGTAGAGCAAGCAATTATCTATAAAATGATATATAATTTATGTGGATTAGTTGTGAGGTTTTTTCTAAAAAGGGAGAGTAACATATTAACCTTAGCGTATTAATATATATGATGATGATGATGATGATGATGATGATTATAAAGTTTAAGGTCATAGTTTTATCTTTCTGTTGTATTCATATTTTTGAAGCAGTATTGGAAGCAAACATATTTTGTAACACTGAATTTTGACAAAATTAAAAAAAATGAATTTTTATCTTTCTGCATATGTAGTATTTATATAAACAAAGTAATAGCTCTATGTATGTCGACACGAGGGAGTGAAAATATTCGCAGATCATGAAAATATTTCGAACAAAACTTCATTTTTACATTTAATTTGACAGTAAGTTATTTTTACATTTAATTTGAAGAGTTAAGGAATGAGAACATAATATAATTTATATAATAACAATAACTTGTAGCTTTTTAACATAGACTTATATTACTTCGTAAGGACATGCCCATAGCAACCGAAAAATCCACTAGAAACGGTGTTAAATGGCGGTATTAGCAGCATTTCGTTTCAATTGACATTTCGATTCTCGCGAGTATGTTTATCCTGAAAACAGATAAAAATGCCGGATTGTGTAGTAAAATATGTTTACATTTCAGTTCGAGAATATTAAAAAAGGTTGATGACATATTTTTTGTTATTTATTGAAAAAATAATTGTATTTAAGTATCTGTTTGAATTCCAACATTGTGACCTTTTAAAGAACGTATTTTTTTCTTTGATTTTTGGAAATATATCGATTAATACGGTGCTAGGACAGTAAATAGGAAACCTTAGAAGAAAAACGAATTATTAGTATTTGTCCATCTGTCTGTCAGTTCAATAACTTCTAAACCGATAAACTTAAAACTGGAAATGTAAGTATTAAATGTTTATAGGTTTGAGTCATTTAGTGATTAAATATAGCCAACGCATAAACTTTTTGGCAAAGCGTATACAAGAAAGATACACATGCTTACACACACGTTGTGTTTTTAATTATTGTGAACAATATACAAATTACAACCATAGGAATAAACACATTAAAAAGATCTAATAGCGAATAAAATTTTAAAGTCATTTTTATATGAGTGTAGTTAATGCGGACGGGACCTCCCTATTTCAAAAATGTATAATTATAGTAAGAAATTAGAGCACATGTTTGATAAAAAAAAAATTACTGGAGAATATTTTAATCTCTCGTAAATTGCTAAAAGACTTTCTCTTAAATGTATACATACATAAAAAAAAAGTTGGCGTCTACTCATAGATGACGCAAGGAAAAAATCGTTTGACAGAAAGACGGCGCTAGGAAAAAATAACAGTCGTCACCAAGGCAACGAGCAATATGGCCGCCAACTGTCATTTGTTATTGCCGCCTTTTTGCTAATGGCGCCTCGTCTGCGAACGCCACAGACAATCGGCTCTACTGTCATCTTTGCTCCGCCTGGCGCGGGATCGGATGTTGTTTATGGACGCGTGATGTAATAATACGAATGGACTTTTCATGATAATTTACTAGAGGCATTCGGCTGTATATTAAAGAGAGAATATATGAAATAGGGAGAAAGTGGTTTTCGCCGTTCGTCTCGTTGTCGTTTTATGATTGGCAAGGGAGTAGACTCGTTTGTTTATGTGGCTAAGTATGTCTACTTATTTTATGGTATGGGGCCATCTAAGTGTCAGTCTATTTTATTAAGTGTATTTTAAGTTTAGCTACTGAATTAGGTCGATCAATTTAATGAAATGTTCACATATGGTGACTTTAGTCGACAAAACTTAAATATATTTCCATTTAAGTCACTATTTTGATGATAAAAAGGTGAAAAATATATCAGTGGTGTAATTTTAAAAGCTGAGCAGTATTCACATTGAAATAAGATTAATATATCGCTCTAAGAACTATAATTATGATTTCAAGAAATTTTGAAGAATAATTTATTTAATTTATTATAGAATTATTAAGATATGTTAAAAAGATAGTGTTTTATTTTTTAGAAGTATCTCAATGGCGTTTTAGTAATGTAAATTCTCTAATGATTTAAGATTAATAAATTAAGAGCACATATATAGAATTACACATATGTATATATATATATATATATATATATATATATATATATATATATATATACACGCCTACACACACACATATATGAAAAAATATGCCGGTTTACTCTTGAACGTGTTATTCCGTAATCATGAGAATTACTTGCTCAGCTGTTGAGTCATATTCTGACGACGGCGCGTCAAATGTGATGTCATTAAAATTATTATTACTCTAAAAAGAGGCCCCGACCGTCTTTACATCGTTAACAATTTGACGTCTGAATACGTTTATTGATTTTTATTGAGATTTGTAATATCAACACGTCAATGAAGGTTATATGGAACTGTCCGGGCTTATTGAACTCTATGAATTAGGGTAGTCCTTAAATATTTATTAAGTCTCACTCACTAACATACTAAACACCAAAGATAATGAAGAACAAAGACTTACAAAGTACTTACTTAAAGATTTACATATTAAACAAGCAATTTGTTTCGGATTATTGGTTTATTTATATTAATTTGTAGTATTTTCGTCTAAAAAACTATAAGTCCAAAAAGGAAAATGTTTTCTTTAACTGTTTTTGATGTCAGGGCACTTTAAAAGTAGGGCAGTTATGTAAAATTTATTTCGATAAATGGGCTTAAAGGATATGGTTGCGATTACGCATAAAAATCTTATAAAGTTTTTTGTTTCTCTATATTCAAATAAATAAATTGACAATAATGAATTTATTACATGTTTCTATTAGTTTGTAGCTATTTTAAAGTTATGAGATAAGTCATAAAATTTTGACACTACTTGGAATGGCACATAACTTAGAAAAGAGCTTTATTTTTATGGTTCTGTACTTCAAAAGGAAAATACAGTACCGTAATTGAAATCACTCCTATTCCACTCATCTGCGTAGTCACCTAGCGTAGTTACAAAGTATTTTAACCCTACCTTATATCAATAGTTAATAATCAAAATATTTGTATAGAAATGATACAGAGGTCATATTTAATTTAAAAAAATATTTATTTTTATTTTATGAGTTGTGTATATTATATATTGATTATTTAAAAGAGCGAGTTAAAAGGATACCAAAACTGTTTTATTTAGAATTTTATGTAAAATACTTTTAGGAAAATCGCTGAATCGGTTAAAGTTTAAATTGAAAATTTCCACTAAACACATGACTCTCCCCTCATCTTCGAAATTACTAAGGTAAAAACTATGAAAATATAGCATTACTAAAGATATAGCAAAGCCTTACCGGAAAACTAAAGTGACGATTTAAAATGTCATATTTTTTACAAACACGCAATATTTGTTCGCCTCTGCAACAAATACTATGCAATATATTTACACAGTAAAAAATGATATTAATATTTGTTATTAGTTGAAAAGAAACATATATAATATTATATATTGTTGGAAAACCGAAATGGAAATAAAACCAGTTAATTACGAGTTTTACTAGTAATTAATTAGTTTTGTTTTCATTTCAATGTGTTGAAAATAATAAATTAAAGGCTATTATCGTGTACAAAATAAATATCGTATTTAATACGTTATATACATATCGTATATACATAATACAATATTTACAGTCAGTACAATATTTAGAGTCATGGCAATACTGACAGCGGTAGACACCTTCAAAAACCAAGATGTCTTTGATAGAAAGAGCTCTTTCTATTCTGGTTGCTGTTAATTGGCGGAGTCATGACTTTAGTATATAGATGGAAAACATATTTCATTACGTATTATTAAGGAAAAATGAGTTTAACATTACATTTTTGCGAGAAAAACTTAGTTGTGGTTGTATCCGAACATGAACGGATTCATTTTAGACTAATAAGTCGTACGACAAAATAATGTATGCTAGGAAACATAAGATGATTTGAATAAAAAATAAATGATAACGAAAAGAAGAATCTATTAAAATATTTTTCATCACGTATGGATTCATGCGATGCCGCCCGCCCAAGTGCTACGTCGTGCCGTGTGATGAGACGCACTTTTTCGGTATATGCGTTTGGTACAATTTCACTGGCTTTTCAGCGAGCATCCTTATTCACAAGAGAACATTATGAAGAGAAGTTGTGACAATTTATAATATTTCAATTTCAATCCACAGTTTTTCCAACAAACCTTTTGTGAAATTTAACTTATTGTACGTTAAATTGAATTTGCACGTAAATCTCGAAGAAGACTAGTGATCGATACGACACACCCAATGTGTATCACGTTACGATAGAATGTACGTTCATACTGTGTCGAAATCTCTGGTACGTGGCGAATTGCACACAAAATGGTGAACCGCCCCTACTATCCACGTGGAGTGGGGCGCTTCTTGAAGCTTAAAATGATTTCTGACGTTACTGAAAAGGAAATGGCTAATCGCACCGTCTAATTTTGCAAAGAAAGCGTAATCATTTACGAAGCCAAGTTGGTTATTTTTGACGTGACATATTTATGTAATAAATATTAATTGCCAGACAGAAATCGGTTAGTAATAAGAGTCTGTTGTTTAATTACCATGCATTCTTAATGCCCTTGATAATTAAGCTTGAAAAATTACAATATAAATGAAAACATTTTAAAACTCAAATTTAAAACAAGCTTTTATTTCATGTCTTTAAGAAATACGTGATCAAACTTTTATTTGACTTATTAAAATTATTTATTTAATCATATTGGCAATTTTCATTACTCAGTTGCAAAATTTCTAATAAGAAACGGAACAATTGGTTTGCATATCGTAACCTAGTGTATAAATATGGCTTACCTGAAAGTTCTTAACCCCGACTGATTTTCCCCAAAAAATGTTTTAATGCATAAATGTCGATAAAACTGAACTATATATGGACTGTCTTCATCTACTATTGATCGTCATACGAGAGGTAATGATATATTATCACTACCTTCAAGCCCAAACATTTAGCGAAACTTTGTTTATTTATTGAATATTGTCGATTATTATATTATATAAATAAAAACTTAGAGTAATAAATTTAGGAAGATATGAAGAACATCATTATTTTTAAATTTAATAATTTTCATAATTTTGTAATATCCGTCTGTCAGTTCATATATCATAGCATCCTAGTTCTTTTAGTTGAAGACCAATCGTGATAAAAAAAAATTACATTGTCTTTCCCTCAGATGCCAAAACAACTCGTACGAAAACTTACTATGCTTTAGTTATAGTTAATTAAGTAATATTTTTTCTTTCATGAACATAATCCTGTGATTTATTTTAATTAATAAAAATATTATAATATACCTTGACATAATGCTTCCATGTCATGGTGTATTCCTCCTCTCGTTTCCTCGCTCCATGCATGCACCGAATGTCATTAAAACGCACATTCTTTCTTCTACTTTCAGAAACGTTTTCATTTCTCTTAACTTAACAATCCAAGTTATAAAGTGTGAAGGGTTAGATCTTATCCACCAAACTACTATGCTATTTTACTTAATGAGGATTAATAAAGTGACCTGAACTTCGCAGCTTTTGTCCCGTGAACTTTTTAAATTAAAAACAGCAACAGTGTTTTTTTTTAATATAGATAAATGCTGTTGTGGAATTTTTTGACCTTTTTAAGACCTATAATTACTCAATACATATTATTAGTGTATCTATGTAAAGAAAACCTATAGGTATCCTTTCATTTAAACTTTGCCGCGTTATCTATGATAAGTTCCATAGAGGTCGCTGTTAGCTTTCGTATAAAACGCCAAAAGATTTTGAAAGGTTAGATTTGTTTTTGATTCAGTATTTTATTGTAAAAAGCTTACCTGTCGAATTCAGATGATAAACCCGAAATAAGGGCTTTAAATGTTGTTTCTTTTATCCACAGGTGAGTAAATGTTTAGTTTATAAGATAATGTTACTAGCAAATTGTAGAAGGAACGTTTTACAAGTAAATAAATCTTTTATCCACAGAAACGCAATTACGTCTTTATTTCAACAAGTTCGAAACAGAATCCAATAAAAACATTATATCTATAATATGTTTTTTAGCTTACATAACGAAAACACCCCAAACTGGCGACTTATCAACCGACAATGTTGATATTATTATATATTAATATATACTAGGAGTCGTCCAGTGATTGAAATTCGACCGTAATCCATTCAATTTTTAAGTGTTAGCGTTATTGAGGTTCTTTGTCAACGAATGTATACTTCTATAAATATATTGCATATATTTTATTTTGATTTTATTTTGAATTTTATTCTATTAAATCAGTTGAGAGCGTGTACAAATACGTCATTAGAGTAAATTGTTTGCCTTAATTCCCTACAATACCTATGAAAATTAAAATTTAACGTTAGTAACACAGATATATATATATATATATATATATATATTACATAAAATATAATATAAACACTTTTTTGCCTTCACATACGCTCTATGAACTATTTGGAATTACACAAAATTCACAACCCGAAAATTATTAAATCAATCTGAAATTTTAAAATTCTTTGGCGACAATATCTACTCTGTGCGCTTGTTTGACCACAAACTATTATGTGCATGTCATTGACAGTATGAACGTATTCAACAAATCTTTTAATGTATTTGTAATATATAATTTAATGTATTTGTAACACTTATTATATGAAAATTTTAGATTTTTGCACTCTTTCTTCGTATAAACTTTAAATATGTCAAATCTTAGGCGTAATATGCACAAAAATGGGTACAAAATTTTCACGTATTTGTATATAGATATCTCAAAATTATGCAATATATCTACATATTTCATAGTCTATGGTAGATTTCCTTAAGTTATTATGTTTGGAAAGTTCTATGTTAATCGTATTAGCAGTTATTGAGTGAATTCCTAAAACCAGATAAAGAGATCAATCTTTTCTCTTTATTATGTTAGAAGGATTGAATATAGGGACATTACAATATATACTTAAATTTCACAAGATTTCGTACGCTATGGTTACGTATAGTAGAAAAAAAACTCATATCACTATACTTATTACAAAATGGACCTAATCATAGGAAATGAGATATAGTAGCGGACTTGTTGGTATTACCCAAAAAAAAACGCAACTGCGCCTTTGAAATTTTTTTTTAAATCTTTAGATTTAAATAACCAACAAATAAAATAACGTTTTGCTTAAACTGTTCATTTGTTTTATTTAGCTTGGTGCGGGCCTCTCTTTAGAAACTTGAAATATTTTTTTTAGAAGTGCAAGTAAATTAACATTTTAATAGATTAAGTTAATTTCTCTGGAAAATAAACTACATTACGTGTCGCATTTAATACATAGCGTACTGTGCATGTACTGGAATGTAAATTGGACCTTCTTTATGGTACTCAAAGTTGATCGACCTACGCATGTGGCGTCATTACAAACGTCGCCTTCGCGCGGAACGCGCATTACAACCAGCGCCGTGTCCGGTTTAATGGGAGTCGGCGCCTATTTCCGTCGAAGCTACGACTCCAAATGACACACTGTGCCATATATTGCTTTTAGGTACGTAGATTAACGATGTCCAAATCACGACATGACGGCCGCGCCGATAATAGGAAAGTTTTCCAATAAAACAAGATCAACTTTATGGCGACCCTAATCGCCTGCGCTAGGGATGACGACTGTCCCGTTGGCAGACGGAAAATTCCGTAGTGTCATCTTGAAAGTTTGCCTGATAAATGGGAGAAAAGCATCTGGCAAGTGTTGAAGTCATAAAATTAATTCGTAATTTTACAGGCAATAATCGTTCCTCGGGTGTTAACTAGACAAACTTTGAAATGCAAAGTTTAAAAGCTTA
The DNA here is from genome assembly GCA_039881145.1 of Druceiella hillmani. NCBI lineage: Eukaryota > Metazoa > Arthropoda > Insecta > Lepidoptera > Hepialidae > Druceiella > Druceiella hillmani. The sequence goes on from JAYKKI010000035.1 coordinate 16,213,277, forward strand.
TAAATTCCGGAAGAACAATTCAACCAAAGAAGTTATGCAAAATTTAATATTCTGTGAATCGATTAGGTATATGTCTTGTGTCATTTTTAAATTATTTTACGAAACGGTTATGTTTAGTTATAAACTTGTTACTTTCCATCTCGTCCATTGTATTTTATTCACTCCATACGACTATATTATGAAAGATAATTATTAATATAGATAACATACAGATTATTGTTTCAGAAGCTATTTAACAAATATTGAACTTCATGTGTTGTACTTATTCTACATAAACGATATTGTTGCTTATCCTTGGCTACAAATTTACATATTTTGTTAATTAGCTTTAACGGAATTATCATTATTTTTAAGATTTTCCTTGATGCCTGTAAAATATACTTTAAATGCACTTGATCGCCCGTACTTACAATACAAATACATTGTAGGCGCGAGCACATGATTTATTTGCATGATATCGTGTATATCGTGACTTTCTTCAATAGTCTAGTGTTTTTAGTGACTTTCTTTAACAGTCTAGTGTATTTTAGTGACTTTCTTTAACGTCACTTTCTTTAACAGTCTAGTGTTTTTGTACAAATGCAGTCACATTGCTTTCCTACAAAGTTACTTATATATCATATTGGAGAAAATATTTTGAAATGTTTGTTAGATTTTTGCGTCACAAAATGATTACTAATCTTATTTATTCCCTACAGATAATGATTACTAATATTATATATTCTCTACAGATTATGATTAATAATCTTATTTATCCTCAAGATAATGGGACTGCTAATCTTATTTATTCCCTACAGATAATGGGATTACTAATCTTATTTATTCCCTACAGATAATGATTACTAATCTTATTTATTTTCTACAGATAATGATAACTAATCTTATTTATTCCCTACAGATTATGATTACTAATCTTTTTTTATCCTACAGATAATGGGATTGCTAATCTTATTTATTCCCTACAGATAACGATTACTAATCTTATTTATTCCCTACAGATAATGGGATTACTAATCTTATTTATTCCCTACAGATAACGATTACTAATATTATTTATTCCGTACAGATAATGGGATTACTCATCTTATTTATTCCCTACAGATAACGACTATTAATCTTATTTATTCCGTACAGATAATGGGATTACTAATCTTATTTATTTCCTACAGATAACGATTACTAAACTTATTTATTCCCTACATATAATGGGCATCGTTGATGTAATTTCTTTCAACTTCGACGAAAATTGTTTTTAATTAGGCATTTGTTTAAATTAATAAGAGTAGGTATGTTGATAGATTTTCAATTTTGGGTTGAATAGTGTTTTATTCTCATTAATACCCAAAAGCGTTCACATATCTTCAAGCACTCATATCGATTAACGCTGTTGTAGTACGAGACGCACCTAGTTGACGTTTTTTTCTACTCCGTTTACCGTTTCGGTGCGTTTTTTTCTTTTTTTTTTGTCATTGCTTTTATTATACTTGCCTATATAATATTTACATATGTCAATAACATTGGGCCAATCCGTAAATCGGTCACGCGTTTTTTGAGAAATAAATAAATAAAAATATTTTTAAGATTTTTGGCTTTCCATTTGATATTATTGCCTCAGGGGTTTCCATCTTATTCCCAAAGGGTTTGCTGTCCAGCTCAGAGCAAAGGCAAAATTGACCACACGGCCAGATTACATGGGCGGCGCGGGTCGGCTGTCAAGGCGGGCGCCGACAAAGAGGGCCGCGCTGTCAAAGGACACCGCGCCCTTTGAAAAAAGCCGAGTGCGCTACCTGCGCGCTGATGCTTGTCGCACTCGCAATTTATTTCATTAATTAAATCTCTTTGATATTTTAGTAAATTATTTTGTGATAAGCAGTATCTGTGCTCGATGTTGGATTGAATAATTCAGCGAGTGTTTTAGGTTGGCTTTGATCAAGTGGACGTTAATCATATATAGTCGTTGTTTACAAGACCACGCTTATGTTTTAGATTGCGATTTAAACATGTATTGTTTCGAACAACACTATAGACACAGAAAGAGTTACCACGTGTCATTGAAAGTCTTTAGCCATTTGAATATGTTGAGAGTTGTCAGTTAAAATCTTCAATCGTATGTAGTATTGCCAGATGTTGTGATTTTTGAAGAGCATCCCGATTTTCTAGCACTCGATTGCTCGTCCTGTCAACACTCAAGTGGGACCTGAATACGCTTTTCATCGATGAACGACTCCTATTTAAATTAATTTTTTTTTTAAAAGGCTTACTGCTCTTTTTTTATTTGTTTACTGGTGTGTCACTTTTATTTAACTAATATTGCATTTATTAAAATTTGTTTTATTTACCGAAGATAATTAAAATGGCTTAGTATAATAAGTAATGTCTTACCATCTTAAATTGTTTATGAAGCAAAGTACTGAAGTTCAATATAATATTCTGGTTTGTCGAAATTTTAAATCTAAATCACGATTTTGTTGTAAAACATAAAATGTCACGTTTGGATGGGGGGTTAAAACGTTTTGATGGTACGTCACGTCTTGCCATTCGATCAGCTTCACGTCATATCGTCTCTTTCCGACTTAACGCTTTCGTCTCTACCACGCTACACACACGTTACTTTACGTGAGTGGTAGTGTATATGCACTTTTACTTATTTACTAACACCATTTTACTCATTTATATCGGTATATTGCATTAAACTGTATTAAAAAAGCGATTATTAATTTAAAATATGAGTTACAGTGATAGTAGAAGTGATAAGTGAAAAAAAATTAGATGTTTCACATCTGCCAGACGTCCCAATACGGCTCACATTTTTTATGGGCTATATTTGGCAACCCTATTGCTCTAGGCGCATGATGATATGACTTAATTGAATGTGCACTGGCTTCCTCGTACTCACGAATAGATCTAAATTACTTGACTTTTAATTACGATATATAAATATTATATGAGTAAAGGTTACTGGTAAAAATTAATAAGTGTTATTCTTTTAAAAGTGACGAGATGTCCTCAATGGCAAGCAGTGGATTCATTTACTTTAGGTTCGTTGAGTTGTCTGACGAGTCTTTTGGTTCAAAATGGTGGTCAGAATCTGATAATGGAGCCGAAAAATTGTTATAAGAACTCCTCAATGGTGAGCTCAACTTTCTTGAGTAAATTCATGAAATTTATGCTCGGTTGACCTGTCTTGACGTAAGCAACAAAGTAACAATGTACATTAGTAGATACGTACGGGTACATAAAAAGGCGTGAAGCAAAAGTGTAAATAAGTAGGTAGGTAGAAAATGAGTACAAAGGCATGAAACAACCAGAATATCAGTAAGTGATATCGGCATATAAGTACGCGTAAGTATACATAAAATCAAAAAAATAATAGGATATTAAGTAGTTAGGTAGATAAATATGTCCAGGTATGACCAATGCGTGAATCGTTGCATTGTGGACTGTGGTGAAGCCTAAAGAGAGAAATATATTAATATATCAATGAGTATGTACCCGTGTTGTGAAATTAATTTTTTTAATAAATTTATTTAAAAAAAATCTGAAAAAGATCACATGTTGTCAATTTAATGACGTGTAGAAATACAAATTCTGTAATGTAAAAACGCTGATAGAAAAATAATGTACGTAAAATAATAAGCTATATAGATGCTAGAAGGTTTTCATAGATATAATTGAAGCCTCTAATTATTTCAAAAACTATTTTGATGCACATAGCCATAACATTTTTTTTCTAAATTTTAAAATATTTATATAGTCCGATTTTGCAATAGAAAACGGGTCATGACTGACAATCTATAATTGTTAGCAATACATAGCATTCATTTTCTTTGCACAGTTTTATATGGGTTAAGTATTGAACTAAAAATATGAGAGGAAAAAATGTTTCTTTTTTTTAATAGAAATTTTTTATTTCAAATGTATTAAAAAGTATGAAATGCAAACAAATCATCAAAATAAGTGAAACAAGCCCGAATTCAATGGGTCTATTAATTGTTAAGGAAATCCAGGCCCAATTTCTGTCTCCATAATTAAATCCTGACTCCATCAAAATTGTCACCGGAAACAAGAAGATGTGCCAAGTATCAAATCTCTAGTCAATAAGAAGCAGGTGAAGTATCGATTTCAAAACCTGGAGCGAAAAGACAGATAACAAAGTAAGTTAACAGATTTTAACAAGTTATGCTTCTTAAGAGGAAAAAAATATCGCCTATAATAATGTAACAAATTTTTTACCATGTTGTAATTCTATATATTTGTTTAATTTTTTTCTATGGATATATTTAATCTGTTTTAAACGTTGTTTAAACCGGTCTTTGCAAATTTTTATTTTTTCACGTTGGATAAAGTGGCTCAGCCACCATATGTCATGCATCTTGATGTCACCTATCTAACGACATCTCGAAAGTTATATACACACACACGCATAAATACACGTATATACACACACACGCATAAATACATACATATATATATATATATATATATATATATATATATATATATATGTACACATTTATAGATTAATAAACATCATAGTCTCCTTGGCGTGCCGCATTCTTGTAAAAACGTCGTTAGCCAGAGTCAGTCGGATGGGCGAAATTCATTAGAATTTTTATCAACCATATTATTTGTATTTTATGGAAAGTATAGTGGCGAGAAACAGTATACAAGAGACACATACTTTATACTAAAATAATCCAGAAATAAATTTTTTAATTGGCACGCAGATTTGGAATAAATTTTCGTGAAAAAAATTCGATATTTTGGCGGAACAATATAGTGTCATATAATGGAAACTTAATTAGGTTTTTATATAAAATTTAAATTGAAATGTGTTATATAAAGCAGCTCCCTCCAATAGTGATTAATTGAAGTTTGAAACTTGATTTAATTGTATGACACCATCTACCTATGTAGTTTGGATAGTACACCTATTTATGCCACATGAAAAAATAAATTTGTGTTAGTTAAGTAGTCAAATTTTTGTCAACGTATGCATTATAACCTAAAGTAAAATGTACTATTTCTCAGGGAAATATTATCAAAATCTTGAGCCTATTAGGTGAAGCCCAGTTTAGCGCTTTTTTTTTCCAAAGAGGGGTGGAAAAATGTTGTCAACCACATTTACAGCATTTCTAAACTCTTTTTTAACAGTTGCGTACTTTCGTAGAAAGATGAATTTTTAGTCAATTTTTTTATACTTGGAACCAGCACCATTTCGAAATGATTAGACGAATTTTGTCCACCTTAATATAACATTTGATCTAAGCTAGTTTTGTGCAAAAAACGTGACTTAAGAGCATCTAAACATTTGGTTGTCGAAACCCTGAAATTCATCTCTGCGATAAATGTATTACTACGAAATTTATCTAAAATTCATCTGATAAACTCCAAAAGTCCCCACTTACCTTAATATTGCTCGTTACTCACACCTCCTACAAAAATATGACGTGCTTCTTGTCCGCCTGGACACTATAAGCAAAATGATTATGAAGTTTTATATCAATCGAATAAGCTGTTTTTTTCCAAACCCTAAAACGGACACACAATTTTCCTTCTTTGAAAATATTAGGGATTTTTATTTTTTATAATTTAAGAGAATATTTTATTATTTTGAAAATAAATAAATAATTCTTTAGGCCCAAAGTTTTCAATTCGTTAAACGTTAAATTTTGTTTATCGTACATATGCGTTTGTTTTCAATCATAATTAAGTAAAACTGTGTCAAAATTCAGCTCTCTGCTTTGCGTAGCCTTTGAGAAAATAACCCGTGACAGACGGACGAATGGACAAATGTCGGACTGACAAAGTGTGTTTCGTTATTGCTTAAATTTCAAACGAGCACAGACGCCATGAGTTTGATCACCGCTGAGGAATATCTATCATCATTTTCCGTCTGCAACGATGATTTCAATTGAATCACAAGAAATATGGTCTAAATCAGTTTATTTTCTATTCTTTTTTCATAGTTTGCGAATATTTCCACATATAATTATTGCCATAAATATTAAAGGAAATGAACTTATCATATTCACTTGAACTTAAAAATTGAAGAATGTTCAAATTCCTCTTTTTATTTTCAAATTACGAGTATCTCATAGACGGATGTGCACGTTTTTATTTAATGTAAACATTTTAAAAGGGGTCACGGTTACAGTACTCGTGTGTTTAATAAAGCAATATCATGATAAGGTTACCCGTAAAACTTAAAATAAGATAGTCTTGATTAAATAAGGGAACCCATCTCCTACGTAAACAGATATGGGATATTTAGGAGAGCGAAGCCCTGTCAAAAATATAACGGGATATTTAAGTTTCCAGTATGTAATTAATTATCCCAAAACAAACGTGGCGACGTACCGACGCCCGTATGTGTACATGGCAACATCCGTTCCCCGGAACCGGGAGGCCGTTTCAAGGACCTCCGGGCGCGCGTCAATCACGCTTTGTCGGATTTCGCGTTCATTCATTATTATAAAAGGCTTCTAATAAAACGCTTTCGGCTTTCCGCCTCGAGGATTTTAAAATGCTTCTATTATTTTATTTTTTTAAATATTACATAGCCTGTTATGATGATGTCGCTCTGCAGGGTGCGAGTGGGCGGGAGAAGACGCGGATTTTTAGCATTAGACGTGTTTTTATATATTTTTATCATCCTTGGTAATGTTGGCAAAAAAGAAGTGCGTGTAAAAATGTGTTTTTCTGTTTATTTGCCTAAATTATAGCTCGTCTTAGAATAACGTTTTAAGAATAAACTTTATTTAACTAGAATTATTTTAATGTCAACTTTCATAAAATAAATACTTAAGTGTGTTTAAATTTTGCTTCTTTCTTAATTTTTTAAGGATACGACAAGGTTATAAAGAAATCCACAAAATAAAATTAAGTTTCTTTTTATGTGTCATTTATGATTTTATTAAAATTTATAATAAGAACTTTAAATTATTACTACTTGTCTTTGGAATGCCGTAGAAAATTTAGATATATGTATGTAGTATTTTCAACATAATGGGGATGAAAATAGTTATAACTTAATTATGATTATTTTGTACTGCCAAGAGTTTTGAAGGTACAATCCCTAGGGGGAGAGATTATGCAGTGTCAAATAGTGAAGGTAAATTAACGTATATTTCAAAGCTACGACAAGTAAAAAAAATATATAATTTATAGTTTATAATGCAAGTAAACACATACTAAATTGGAAACGGTCTGGCAGATGATTGGCTTACACTAGAAAGCCATCAGAAAATAGTTGCAGCAAATGTCAAAAAAACGTATATAAGTCCTAATATTCTATAGCCATTATTTTATTTTTTTTTCATAAAATTTTTGAAAGTATACAAAGTTTTACTTAAGGTTTGCTACAACGGTAATTTTCGGTAGCCCACCAAAGCTTCCATTAAAAAAAAAGGTACTGAGAGTTTTAACTTTGTAAGAGTCGAAACGAGTTAATGGTAAAAATAAACATAATTTTTATTTTACATTATTGTAAATTTTATTTTATAAGACTATTTTAGTACAATAATATATTGTAATATTTATCCATATACATCCATAAGAATATATATCCGCATACGTGCAAACATTTATATATCTACATTTTTCTTACTAACGCTTTTTAATGTAATAAAGAGGAAAATTTCGTATCTTTGTTAGTTTTTTTAAGATCTGGCACAAAAATAAATTACCGAATTGACATGAAACTTTTACCATCGTCTAGTGTGTAGTGTTCATATCTGCAGTGCCTACATTTGAAATTTTTACCATCTCGAAGTTTGTATTGTCTAGATTTGCGGTGTCTAGATATGAGATTTTTACCATCGTATAGTGTGTACTATCCAGGTTTGTAGTGTACATATTGCTAATTATTACATATTGCCTATTTTATACCATTTTACCTATTTTTTTTATTTGAATAAATCAAACCATTACAGCTACATAAAAATAATATTTAAAATAACTACACACAAGAAAGAAGCCTACAAAAAAGTATCACGATGAATGTGGTTAACTGGAAAGCAAAACTTAATCTTAAATGTCTGTACTGAAGTTTAGAATAAATAACTAAATTGTCGAGAACACCGTTTATCAATTAATCATAAATGATACTTTTTTAATGAAACGGGCAACTAGAATTGTTATAGAATTTTAACATCCCTAAAACGATTTGTTTTTAATAAAGTGGAATTCAAAGGTAAGGGCTAGAAGATTAGGTATGTATCACAATAAAAAGAAGGCATTTAATGAAATAGGATGTGGATGAAGTAGTGATTACAGCAGTTTAAGTTATGAAAATTGCGATTACAGCAGTTTTATTTTAACCTTGAATAAAGCAAATATTATATTCACATATATGATTTTTATCCCTAACTTTCTTGAAAGCACCAACATTTTCATGAACCTCATGGATTAACGCAAAAAGAAAGATTTGACCCCAAAATCGTCACAATCTCTTCGATTCGTGAACAAAGAAACAGTTGACACTAAAATCGTCATAGTGGTTTATGACGATAGCTGTTCTTATGTACAAAGAACTCTTTCTTTGTCATTATCGTTATCAAAACAAAACGAGTAAATATAATTAGCTTCTTTTCTGAAAAAGATTTTGTTTACTGTTACATAGATGAATCTTTAGGTTACCAATTTCTGGGATATATTTTATTACTTCAAGTGCTGCAATATATCAGGGCAAAATTGGCGCAGGCACTGTAGAAGCGAACTTTTAGCAATTCTCCAGGCACTAAATATGGATTATATGAGTAATTAAACAATGCTTCAATTTTTCCAACGATTTCAGTAAGGTATCTTCACTTAAAAAAAATATTCTGTTCGACTAGCATCTGATTTCCGGCGAGTCAATAACAAACGGAATATGGATATTTTCCGAAGAAAACTTAGAGTGCTTTTCTATGACGTAATACACAGGATCTACAGGATCCACAGGATCTATAGATCTGCAGGATCTCGAAACTATTGGACATCGCTGAGAAAAGTGTATCAAGTTAAAAGCAGACTATGCTGAGAAATAAAGATATGTTTTCCCATATGTTCAATATTTTCCTCGTCGGGTTGAGTACTTATGGGACTTGGTTACCCTCGTACATATATTAAAATTGAGCGAAAATTTATCCTCAAAAAGGTGACTAGCTCGGCTTGTATAGTTACAATATAAGCATCACCGACACAGTCAGTTTACAACTAGCACCTGTTGACGTACATACACACACGCACATACATATTTATACACGTATACATACATAAATACGTATATCCACATACGTAAACAAATACAAGAATATTAATAATAAAGTATATACGGATATGGTAAAACCTACAATTCATATGCAATCCACTAGTATATATTATATACACTTACGCAAATATATTGTTATATATGCCACATAGGAATATATACAATATTCTGAATATCAATTATGTATTTAAGTAGAGATATTACTCACAATTAAAGGAAACTACGCGATGTAGTATTATTTCTACTTTCTTTAAGTTCTTTACCACTTAAAGAAAGTAGAAATAATACTACATCACGTAGTTTCATTTAATTGTGAATAATTAATTTTTACAAAATTAACGCCAAATATATTCAATAGAGATATTACATCAATAAATCAATTGTATATACATGAATATCAATTATGTATTAAGTAGAGGTATTACATCAATAAATAAATTGTATATACATTATTATTATCTGTAGAGGAGACATAAAACAAGGGAAATAAAAAGGAAACAAAATTAGAAAAGGAAAAAAAAGAAAATAATTTGTTTGGTCAAAAGCCACTTACGGATCGATCTTTCAAATGTACTCGAATCTACTCCAATGAAACATTGTGTGACGTTTTGCAATTAGAAGAAGCCTATCTCTGATTCGCGTTACGTGGTGGTGAGCACAGTTGGACCTAATTAAAACACTGTATAGATATTTCGATACCTTCGTACTGAACAGCCTACGCAAAAAACAGAGAATATACTTAGGGCAACTGTGAATTCGGAGCATTCTGTGCTAATTTAAGGGGTAACGCCACTCTAGGTTTCTGAAAAAATGAATTTTTTTTGCTTAAATAATACTTTAGAGCCATAAAAACAATGTCCATTTGGTACTATGGTAAAAAAAATTCTAAGAGGTTCAATTTCCTATTCTGACGCAGCGCCTGGAACACTCTTTCGACGTTTATGCGGTAATGTTCTGATTTTCTGCTTTTACCTGTCGAAATAATAAGTGCCTTTCTTACTTACAGAGTAGAAGGTCATTAGGTTACCTTTGTAGGTGAACAGGGTGCGCAAATATTACAATATATATACACATATATTATATGTATACTATAATATATGGGTGAGGCGGAACAGCTGTGAAGTGGCACCGAGTAATACACTCTGATTTATGATCTTAATTTTTTTTTTCATGCTTCAATATATGTTTAATAAATCTTGAAAAAAGAAACCCGATCCCTTTTCTAGTATTCTAAAAAAATTACATAACTTAGGCCTTTTTTGCAGACTCTAGAATGGTGTTACCCCTTAAGTAGGGTGGTATTTGGGATTGCCGCGGGATAAAGAAACAAAAGCGCGCGTATTTTTTGTATTGAGTTAGCTGTGTTTGAAAGTAGACGCGCTCCATACACGATATCACCGTAATTGAGTCCAGGGAGAGTTTATGAGTATTAAAAAGTAATCTTGTTTAGATAATGCATCATGGAAATTACATTATCACATTTATTATGACAACATCAATTGTAACCTAGTTGTTAATCGCTCCCAGATTAACTTTCAGACACGTATTAAAACTTTATGTTAAATTCGAAGTAATAAAAATGTATTTTTTGGTTATGAAAGTAGACAGGTGTAGGAGAAAAAACAGCAAAATCCACAGTTTTATATAAAAATAACATATGCTTACATTTTTATTTCTATGGCCATTAGAGCAAACCTATAAAACATCGATGATTCTCAAAAATTAAGTTAAGAGTATATAGCGATAAAACCATCAAAGCTGTGACATTCCTTGGCCCTATAGATCATACATCATGATGTAATTACATCATAATCATTATTAATTGTAATTAAGATGTACCTAACTTAAGTTTCGTATATGTATTTACATTTTAAATTCAAAATTATAAAAATGTATTTTTGGTTTGATGAGAATTTGGCTTGTACTCCCTATACTTCTATACTATAATATTAAACGAATCCTCGTTTAGTGATATTTGTATGAACATGATGCAAATAAATATTCATGTTTCTTTTGTATATCTAATTACATGGCAAACAAAACCAAAAAGAAATTAATTAGATAAATTGACGCATCGGTCCGTTTGTTCGCGGTTTTGTTTCGTAATATATGGGTCTGATTGAATTGCGGTTTTCCCCGATTTCGTTTGTTATTTTCCTCATGGGTTTTGTTTCATTGTATATGAAGGTATTTATCGGCTATTGTATGATAGAGAAATGAAGTAATATATTAAATACTTTTATCCGACAAAATAAAAGATTTACTTTTATCAGACGGATAAATGTAATTTTATTGAATACGTATACAATAATTAAGAAAATAGCTTTAATTATCCTGCCATTTTCAGTACAATTTTTTTTTCTTTTGTCTCTACTAGGTGCTTCAAAAATGAAAGTTTACTCTAACGAACGGAATAAAAGAAAGGAAAAGAATCGAAAAGAATTATTCAGCCAAATTACAATTTCGTTGCATTTTCTTGAAATAATGTCATGTGTACCCGAACATCTGTCACAGTTTCGCTATTATATTAGTCCAGATGAAAATTTTCAGGAAGATATTGAAATAAAGAGATAAATAAATTACCACGAATAAACGTACGTGTAATTTTATTTGCTCATTTTATGGAAAGGTCTATTTGACTGTAAAATCGAGGTCCCCAAAGGTAAGGTAATGTGTTCACAACTAAAACAATGTGATGTATCGTCCGTCGACGGGGTGTTATCCAATACCATGTAGAATATTCCCATTTTATCTGAAGCATAATATTTTTTTAAATTTTAGTATGAGAGCATTACAAAATTTGCTAGATAATGGAAACTTAACCTGGAATCTGTTTAATAAGTCTATTTAATTTTTCTAAATATTCCTTACATGAGAATTATCGGAGAGACTAATATTAGTTTTTTTGAAGTTTTTTTTGGATCTAATGTTTGGCTGTGTTATAGGAGAATAAACCTTCATCCATCATTGTGCATGCATTATGTGCTGCTTCTCATGGGGGCACCGAGTTTTCTTTGTGAAAGGGGCTCGGCAAGTAATTATAGATAATTAGACCCACCTATAAATATGGAAGGAAAATAATGAAGATATAAATATTAAGATTATAAAAACATATTTTAAACCAATTATAATGGCCTTATAAGTTAAAACAACATAATATTAATGACTGTAAGTTTAGACATAATATTTAACAATAAAATCACAACGTACGAGTGCAAAAAGAATATTGAACTTGACAGAGCAATACCGGACAGATCATTAAATAAAGATTCTCAATATTTTTTAGCTTTGAACTCAGATCTTTGATCATATCCATAAAAAACTAGGCTTTCAATATACAAAAATAAATACAATTCATTAGATAAATAATATTAGTATTTCAAAATATATGTAGTGATATGTGAAATAATGGATATTATAAAGAATGAAATCTTTTTCAAAACTAAATAAAAACAAATTTTATTTCTCATATGGCTATCCCGAGGTGTAAGGGAATTGTTTTCGATTCATTTAAGAAAAGGTTTTTGCATGGATATTAAAACTAATTTTTTTAAGAAATTATTTTAGATATGCGACAAATATTATTAATTTGATAGAAAATGACAATTTTTATGGTATACAAATAGATTCTGTTCGCTCTGATGTAAAAGGGGGTCTATTTTTGTCAGTGTTTTTATAATTTGTTTATCCTTTACCCTCAAAATTCATTGCTAATTGAACAGAAGATCGAACGCTGTTCTCTTTATATACTCTACCAGATATATTAGAGAAGTTTCTATAAAATTCTGGAAATAGCTGAAAAATGTAATATATTAATTTGCAGAGTAATTTATAAGTTAGCATTCTCCGTATTTTTTTATCTATGCACTAAAAATGTGAAATTTTTTAAAGTAATACATAGTTTTTCAAATTATTACGGTCCTGCTGTGTTGATAAGTGTGTTTTGTAGAATGACTACAGACTACTGTACACATATAATGCGGACAATGCACGCATAGCGAGTGTGCTAGACTACTGAATCTTCTGGTAATTGTGACAATAATATAAGGGATCAGAAAAAATATAAGATATTTGAGTCATTGTCCCAGTTTTTAATATCCTAAATATTTGGCTAAGACGATATTTTCTTGAATTGTTGAACTTTAGCCAAATATCCTAAATATTGGCTAAGACGATATTTTTTTGGCTTTTACTAAGACGATATTTTCTTTGTTGTGGAAACTTTTATGTATATTTCACCTGTTCTTTAGTTAGACTCTTGAATTTTCATTTGCTCATCACTTTGGTTTAATTGATGGTTTAAAGTACTATTAGAAATTTCTGTTTCAAAATATTATTCTGTCAAACTCCAGTTATATTACAGCGATATCTCCATTTCTTTAAATACTTTCGTTATTAAGAAGTTAGAATCGTCTACCAGTTTATTGAATATTTTCGGAAAATATAGTTTTTTTATTAAAAGTGTTAAAGTTATATTCATAACGAGGAAAGAATTCGGTACATAAAGTTTATTTTTACAAAGATTACAGCCAATTATATTTTATTCAAAAATTCAGACTAAAATATAACTTACAGACGTTGCAATTAACACTTTCATGATGTAAAAAAAGTTATGTTTTTAATGAACCTAATATTTTTTTCCTGTCATAATATTATGATACAGTTATAGCTGATGGTAATATAAATGTGGCACATTTAATTTTGCGACTTTTTCAGTGTTCCATAGACAAATGGTAAAAGTGGGACTGTTATATCTTACTCATGTCCGGCTTTTAGTTTCAATGCCACATCATCATAGCTCTTTCAATTTAGAACTGAATGCAATGACATTTTATAAGAAGACGTAGTGAATTATTTAGAGGATAAAATATTTCTTTTTTATATTTTTAATACGCGTCGATTGGCGTATGATCGAAGAGACACTTTAAAACGCAATTGAAAATATTTAGGAATATTTTTGGTGCAAAATACCCTTAGCAAGGTATGATATATCTTCATGCACGCACTCCAGAGTTTTGGAGTGTGTGCATTTGCCCTACCTTTTCAACTATGTTAAAAATCTAAAAGAAATTCAGAAAACTATTTCTGTACTAAACTATTATGGTCAACTCGTATTTATTAAAGATATGTAGGTGACCAGGTTCTTTGTCTTACCTCTGTAAATGTATATTCACTTGGTGGAAAATAAATTTAATATTTATGATAGTAAATAGAAAGACTGAAATAATCGTTTTACTGATTAAACATTGAATTTTTTGTACGTATCTGAGTGAGAGTTGTATTCGTACTTCATGAGTTTCTTTTAGTTTCGACCGATATAAGTAGCAAAGATTATACTGTAATTGTTCATAAGTTGGATTGGAATTTTTGACGGAAATCGTTTTTATGCATTAACATAGTTCAAAAAACATGAAATTTAAAAAAATGTGAGGGTGTCATCCAATAATCGCTTAAACCAGCAACCAGTAAAAACTTAAACTTAAACCAACATACAATAATTGTTTAAACTAGTAAATTGTACTGTAGGTAACTTAGCATTTGGAAGTTTCTTACAAATATCTCTATCATCATTTAATATGTTACATTTAAACAGTGTTAATTTTTTTCTAACTTCTAAATTTAGGCCAATCTACAAAAAAGAGAAATTCAAAATAAAATTTTCTTAAAAGCTTTCACAGCAAGCTAATGGATATGTTCTAACTTGTTTTTTCCAGGAAAAATTTGATTACGTTCATACAAATTTAAAAACTTAAGTGAAATGCGTGATTTCGTACAGCGAGGGCGGGACTTGGCGAGCAGCCGACGGTACTGCAGTAATTTAATTAGCGTTCCACGAGTTCAAGTACCAGTATTTTATAAGTCCAACAATAATACAAAATAATGCAACTTTTTGCGACTTTGCAAAAAATATCTGTATAAGCTTGGATTGTGCCTTGGAAGGTCGTAAGCGCTTTCGGACGTTTTTTGGCTATGAAATTCAATTATGTTTGGTAGGTTTTACTTTTCTCGAACAATCTTGAAAAATTCATTTCGTAATGTCAAATTACTGTCTATTAACTAAATTAAATCAGTATCTTAATTGGTTAAATTAAGATACTGATTAAATTTATCTACTGTGCGATGACCTCTATCAGATAATGTAATTTAAATTAGAAATCTGTTAAAGATTTACGGTTCCCAAAAAGGCGTCTTTTTGGTGATCGATCCTTAGCTATGATAGCACATTGATGAATGAAATTATTAAATTGTTAGTTTAACGAAAATATCGCTAATTAAACACATGTCTAACGATACAATAACACGAATTGAAAATTAGAATATCAAGATATTCTTTCCCCGCTCACTATTAGTTAAGATTGGTATCAAGTAAAACAGAGCGTTGGAATCACCAATATTAGTTTATCCCTGTTACAAAAACATTTCTCATGTCGTATGTTTATGAACAATTTTCTAAAATCCATATTTACTTTCTATTTGGGAGTTAAACAAATAATAAAGTAAATTTTAAACTAGCAGAATAAGTGATAATGTATTATTACTTTTTGCACTTAATATACATTAAATTAGACGGTTATAATAAAATATTTATTTGTATTTCATTCGGTTCTTGAGATATATTATTTCACCGTTAATTAAGGGTTAAACGTTTTGCTGTGCAGGCAGACCGGGCGTCGTGCGGCGTCGTTAAAGAGATATACTGCGATGCGGCAAACTTATTTGGACTTGATTGAAACATTGAGCTATACGGCTATTATTTTTCAGAAAGAAAAATCGATTGTACTGATAATGCAGCCTTTTTTTCATTAGTGTTTCTATTTTCACGTAGGTTTTGTTCATAGGAAGGAAAGGAAACGTTTAAATGTAATGATGAATGAGAGAATGTAGAAAAATATATTATTATTGCAGACTAAATGGTTTTTACATTATAAGAGATTAAATTTAAAAAAATGTCACAATTTATTTTCGTTTTATATTTTGGAAAGGAATCCGAACGATAATTCTTGTTATACTAATTAAGCAACATTTTACACATAATTAAAAGCAATTAAGAAGAAATTTAGTGATTTTAAAAGTTTTGTTTGTCTGCTTGTTTGCTTGTTTCTGTAAATGTTACTAAGTAAAATTATAAAAACATTTCATTGTTATATTGCTAAGTCTAGGAAAGGAACTGTAGTATGTTTTATCTCTACATCATGTCAAAAGGTACCCTTCTGATTACCATAATTTATTTAACCAAATGCTATTTCCATATTTATTGTAATTGACAACTGGAGGAACCGAAAGATCCGCACGAGAGAAATGTGGACAAAAGCTAGTACAATACAATAAAACGACAAACAGAAACAGATGGAAAATGCTCGGAAAACGAATCTGACTTCTGCTTTATTGTTTCTTTAGTACTGTCGGGAATATTGCGTTGTACTGCTACTTTTATTATTCTAGACAGTTTATTTCATTTACTTGAGTCACACGACGTTCCTTATCCTTCTCTTCAAATGAGCACTGTTTTGTGCTGCGGTAGCATGGAATTAGGATTATTTCAGGTCTTTTTCGACTGTTACAAATCAAGGGTAGCTCAAGCTTTACCATGTAGTTTTCCGCACGACTCTGGATATATTACTAGAATATATATTCAAAAACTTCTCAGCCTTCTCATACACAATGTGTCAAGCTTTTTTGTTTAGTAGCTAATACCTAATTGTTTAATAAGCAAGGAGATAATGAAACAAACCTATTTTAACATTTGTATAATAGCAAGGGTGGGTGTAGTTAGCTTCGCGGGTGAGATTTTGAAAAGTTAAGGGTGCTAATGAAAATATGATCGTAGTGCTACCGTCCGTGCTATCGTTGTTTGTTTTGTGTTTGTAATTTTGTTTTAATGTATGAAACATTATACCAATTATTTCGTTGGTAATTTATTTGTCTGCGAGTTAAATTTAATTTTAATTTTGTGTAGTTTAATCGAAAGTCTGATGTATAAATATTCCATTTCAATTATCTCGTTTAACATCCCTTTTTGTATAGCAGACACTTTCACGTAACATATTTCATGCAGTTTATATTTTGTAGTTAAATTGTTTCACCAAATAAATTAACATAATAGGAAAACGTATCATAATCAGAAATGTGGTTTTAGGAAGTAATTATTATGAAATACATTTTTAAATCGTTTTCACTACTCAACTTATAGGAAATGATAGTGTTCAATTCTCTTAGCACACTGTTTGCGTTCTAGTAACTGGAAAAATCAATGATTGATATTTGAAACTGGAAAACCTGTTTACTCTATTTTCATTCGAGGACAGTAGTAACGAGGTCAGACTATCCGTTCCACAATTTATAACGTTTCTTATACTTACAATATGAAAATTCAAGACTCAAATTTTTCCTTAACTTTCTTATGTAGAGTTTCGTAATATTGGTCGTTTAAATATTTTTTTTCTTTATATGTATTATCATATTGAATTGATTATGATTATGTTATAAAAAATATTGTGGAGCGTATACGTAATATTATGCTATGTCTTATTCGTTGTAAAACTTCATTCTAGAAATATTTATGGTCAAACGTCTTTGTTTATTTCCCTTTTAATTACACAAACAATTTTAGTTAGGCTGTTAATTAAAATTTTACTAAAACTAATCACAAATTAGTGGAGGTATCACTAATAATGAAATGTATTGGAAACCTTATCAGTTTGTACATGAAGTGATAAAAGTGTGATGAATATAGAAATAGGCTGGAAAAGTAGGAGGTATATGACATATTATTAAATTGTCGTAGTGTCCACATAAACAGCCTAAGGTAAGTGTAAGGTCTAGGTAAACAAGTATAAGGTCTATATGATTAAATATAAATATTAACTTGGGAAAATTATGTCCATCATGATTGTATTTGTTTTATCAAAGGAGAAATTTTGTAGTTATAGTTGTGATAATATTTCGGATCTGCAACCTCAATTACGTTATCAAGTTTTTGTACGTGAATTTTATACATATTTTCTTTTCCACATATTTTCTTTTTTCGCTTGTTTTTTCCACTAACTTGAAACTTAAATTACTATTTACTTCCAAATCGTAAAGCACAAAATGTTACTGTCTAACGCAGAATAGATAAATATCGTTAATATACCGTTGTCTCATACTACCTCAAGTACTACGGTGGTGAATGATGATATGGTATAGAAAAGTGGCACTTTACTGTGTTCAGACAAATTGTACCACTTCTATTGATTGCTTTACATCAATATAGTAGAGTTCAACACTTTGCGTATATATATATATATATATATATATATATATATATATATTTAAGAACCGTCTTCCTTCCTTAAATGCAATATCCGATATTGCTTTGCGTTAATTTAGATCTTAACACTTAGAAGCTCATGTTTACTAAAAATGCAATAGGTAAAAATTTAAACATATTCGTAAGTTTTCCGTTTTTTTTGCATGTCCATACCTAATTGTTGAACTGGAGTCTAGTTAACGACTTAAATAACGTCAACGATAGAAAATATGTAAATTTTGTGACTGATTTTTATGATACATACATTTTTTGCGATTAATGCAAAGTTGATCTATCCCTGGTAAGAAGTAGATCCAGAAATTGGACAAGTTGTACATAACATGGGCTCTTTCGAAGATCCTTCTCAGTGATGAAGCACCCCCTCGTCCATTTTATGAAGACTTACTTAAGACATTGTCATATTTATGTCGTTTGTATTGCTGATGAGTAATAGCTAAATTCATTGAATTTTCCTGTATTCATTGTTACGTTAAATTAAGAGTAGATAGATTATTTGGGAGAAAATATTTTTTGGACTAGGTTAAATTTCAGCTCAGGAAACTGTTAAAATTTTAATGCTTAAACATACCATTATTACCAAATCGTTATAAGATAATACTTAAGTTGCTCTTGGAATTCGGGTGATGAAGTTTGCTAGTTATGACATGTCTTGTAGTTGTTATTAAGATATTATATAGTAAAGAAAAGAAGCCGGACGTTATTATTTTATTCAAAGGGCACAAGAGTTTTGTCAGTGATAATTAGAATTTTGAATGCTCTAGCCATAAATAGGCCATTTAAACATTTGCACAGAAGGTAAGATTTTATGTATAATAAACAAGTTATATTCAAAGATAGGTACTCTCACTTAATATATATTTAACGTCCTTTTCATTACACCGCTGTTTCTTTAAGTGCATACTTCGGGAAGGTATTTACTTTGTTTACAAACAATCGATAGAGGAACACATCAATTTCCCATAAACGGAACATAAAGGAGAAAAGATAAGCGGTGCTCGGTGGAAATTCTTTTTATCACGTTTTTGCAGATAAACGGTATTTTGAAGAGTGTTTATCATTTAATATTTTTATATTTAACGTGTTAGAAAAAAAGACAAGGGAGCTTAGGAGGCCGTTTTTTATGTCAGTAATATTTTTTTGGGAAAATATAGTCATAAAATTTACGCGTCGTAAATGGGACACGACCTCGTCTAACCTCGTTAACGTTGACCTCGGGTAAGTATGGTGGCATTTATTTTTTCCATTTCCAGTCTCATTTTGACAGTTTGCCAGTTCCACTTTCGTGTAGCAATCAGAGGAACACTTTTTGTATGTTAAAAGAGTTTGCTCTTCAAGAATCTTAAATCGCTCAATGTTTCGAATATTTTCGGTTAATCTCGGTAATTTCCATTGTATGTTTAATATTTTGAAAATGCCGTGAATTTCCTATGTTCTAAAATGTTACTCGCTGGTATGAAGTTATAGGACGATATTATAATATTTTATTACGATTTTAAAAGTAGTGCATATAATAAGTACATTTGTAAGTACGAGTATATCGTAGATTATAATATAAATAAATTTCAAACTTCAATGGAAAAAATATGTATTCTCTAAAAAATCAAGGTGAGGCTGAGGCAATATTTGCGGCAAATATCTGATGTGATATAATAAAATATTGCTCAACAAAATACAAACGATTGCGTCTGAAGAAGTCCGTTTTGTATAAAGCTATGTCGACACTGTATGAAGAAGTTCGTTTTGTATAAAGCTATGTCGACACTGTCTGAAGAAGTCCGTTTTGTATAAAGCTATGTCGACACTGTGTGAAGAAGTCCGTTTTGTATAAACCTATGTCGACACTGTCTGAAGAAGTCCGTTTTGTATAAAGTTATGTCGAAACTGCATGAAGAAGTCCGTTTTGTATAAAGCTATGTCGACACCGTGAGAAGAAGTCCGTTTTGTATAAAGCTATGTCGACACTGTGTGAAGAAGTCCGTTTTGTATAAACCTATGTCGACACTGTCTGAAGAAGTCCGTTTTGTATAAAGTTATGTTGACACTGTGTGAAGAAGTTCGTTTTGTATAAAGCTATGTCGACACCGTGTGAAGAATTCCGTTTTGTATAAAGCTATGTCGACACTGTGTGAAGAAGTCCGTTTTGTATAAACCTATGTCGACACTGTCTGAAGAAGTCCGTTTTGTATAAAGCTATGTCGACACCGTATGAAGAAGTCCGTTTTGTATAAAGCTATGTCGACACTGCGTGAAGAAGTCCGTTTTGTATAAAGTTATGTTGACACTGTGTGAAGAAGTTCGTTTTGTATAAAGCTATGTCGACACCGTGTGAAGAATTCCGTTTTGTATAAAGCTATGTCGACACTGTGTGAAGAAGTCCGTTTTGTATAAACCTATGTCGACACTGTCTGAAGAAGTCCGTTTTGTATAAAGCTATGTCGACACCGTATGAAGAAGTCCGTTTTGTATAAAGCTATGTCGACACTGTGTGAAGAAGTCTGTTTTGTATAAAGCTATGTCGACACCGTGAGAAGAAGTTCGTTTTGTATAAAGCTATGTTGACACTGCGTGAAGAAGTCCGTTTTGTATAAAGCTATGTCGACACCGTGTGAAGAAGTCCGTTTTGTATAAAGCTATGTCGACACTGTGTGAAGAAGTCCGTTTTGTATAAAGCTATGTCGACACTGCAACGATATCTAAGATGTGCATCCGCAACCGCAACCGACAATTAAATGATTATGCAAGTGTTCTTTTTTAATAGAAATGAGATTTTACAAGATTAACATCGGAAAAAAATTAAAAATTATTTAATTTGTGTAATTTTTTTTGCTTTCGTATTTATTTTTTTTATCAATAAATTTTTTAGCAATTTTAGAAATTAAGGAAATTATAAATTGCATTATGCAACTTGCAGGCACTTAAGGTTTAACAAGTTTAAAGAGTTCAACTTTAGGACACAACCAATATTGAGAATTCAACTTTAGAGCTTAACCAATTATGAGAGTTCAATTTTAGGGTTTAACCAATATTTACAGTTTAACTTGTGGCAAAGATTCAGGGCCGATACGGAGTGAAAAGGAAATAAATAATTTAGATTTTTCTTTAAAATTCAGGTTATTTTGAGTTAATATTTCATTTTTAATTTATTTAGATAGTAGCAATACATTTAAGCGATCGATATTTACTATATTTAGTAATCGTTTCTAAAGAATTATTATCAACTACATTAACTTTTAGGGTTCCTGTTTGCTTGCATGTCACAAGTTTCTAAGGTCTAAACGAATTAAGAAAGTGACTTAAAATTCACTTGTAGCCAGATGACAGTTCGTGAAAGTTTTTAAATATTAAATAAATAGTTCCTCAAAAGTAGAAATTGTATTTGAAATGACTTAAAATGATATTCGAGGGGCTCTCAAACATGCAACGGAATTCTGAAAATAAAGTAGAAGTAGAAGTACAGCAAAAATATGAGTTTTAAATTTTATTTCACAAAAAAAAACTATAATTTGGTGGCCCGTTACAATTGGCATTTTTCTCCCATACTCAAAAATATTCGTAATGAAATTTTAGGGGAAAAATCAAGTATTTGAAAAAATAATTGTGCGTGTACTTATGTATCTACGTAGGCCTGTTAGAATTTACACTTCTTTGGCATAATACAAGAATAATTTTATTTAGCTCACAAATAATTAACGGATATGATAAAGTAATAAATTATAATTCTTAACGCAAATAAGTACATACCGAAACTTAATCTCACTTAAAGAAATACACTTAAATATATTTTAAAAACTTTACAAGTATTATTACTGTTACAAATATTTTTTTTATATGGATCACTGATAAATTTCATTCACTAAACATATTGTTCAAAAGTACAGATATAACTTAGATTTGTATGAATATAAAACATGTTTTTTTGTATATTGTATTTGTGTATTTACTAATATTTTACTAACTGTTACCAATATAGCACCTGTCACTACACGCATGTAACTATATGTGAGTAACTTCATCCTGTCGACTTTTGTTGCATCGTGAGCGCGCATCATAAAATTTCACTCTCACCATTTTTTTATAACGCGTCTAATGAAGTATAACTTCAAAAATAATTACCAATGTAATGGTGTTCTCAGAAAGAGTTCGTTATGAGGTCTCAAAAATATTTTTTCCAAATTTAATGTATTTTATGTTCAAAGATATACACAAATTTATTGCCGAGACTATTGAACTTAAAATTATGAAAAAAGCAGAATTTTGAAAAGTGTACGAAAAAGGTTGTGGGAAAACTAGAGCGATGATTCTAAATGTCATAATTTTTGAAATATGCATTTTTTTACGCCTGTGAAAGATATAGTAAGTTAAAATATATTAAAGTTGCCAGAAATTTACATTTGTAAACAGTTTAATAGAAATACAATGCAGGGAGCAATGTTTATAAGTATTGAATATATTTGGCGTTAATTTTGTAGAAATTCATTCTTCATAATTAGATTTCTACTAGTTTTTTTTATTTCTTTACCACGACGAGGTTTAGATTTTCACCTGAAGATGTTGTAATACAACGAAATCTAGGTCGTGGTAAAAAACTTAAAGATAGTAGAAATAATACTACATCACGTAGTTTCATTTAATTGTGTTTATAAGTGCTTAAATGTCTAAGGAACGTTCGTAGTGCAAGGTCTACTCGCCCTTGACATGTTTTTATATTGCAAAAAGTACCACTTTTTGTACAGCATTCTAATACTGTGAACAATTCTAACCGGTCTCCTATACCCAAAAACGGAAAGATCAATCAGTATTTTGAAATCTCATTCGTGAAAGTGGACGCACGCACATACACACAATGAACCTCACGCACACACTTATGCATTAGGCCACTTTGAACCATCGACAGCATTCATTTCCTTCCGCGCGACGGGAAATTCAACAGCAAGTGTACAGATTTCACTCGGCCCTGAAATAAGAAAAATAAAAATATTTCTCCAAGGACCCGGGACTCGTAAAATGAAATAATACATTATTATCAAATACAAATCGGGTAAGGGCGGGCGGAGACGCTGAAAGGGACTAGGAGTGGCCCTTTTATTTACGACGGTACATTTTCTTTCTTTGTAGCCCCCTGATTGTGATACGACTTAGGAGTGTATTTAGGGGTGTTGCTGGTCGCACTGTACGTAAGGGGTGGATTTTTCGGACACTACGGGCGGTATGAACGTATATTTTTTTCGATCAAAGCACGATCGTTATTTACGATTTTGTAACAACAACATACGTAATGTACAGTTATCGACTTGGTATATTGGGTTAATTACAAGGTTTTTGACAGCGTGGCGCACCGCATGGATTCCCGGTCGCTAATCTTGCGGGGATGGACTAGTTGACTGTAGGAGATCGCTCTCGGAGCAATAAGCTTGCCAACTGTATACATTAAAGTACGTAAATAAATAAATGATATATGATTTTTTCTTTGATATATGATGTAATATAATCTTTGTGTCTCTATTTAATAGAAGAAATATTAAAACAAAAGAATAAAGAACACTTGAAACAAATATCGAGATATGAAATAAATATTCAAGGTATTTTTTCCAATAACGTTAAAAAGGAAAGCTAAGAACATTCGCCTCATAGTCCATTTAATTGATGCCCGTCAGGTCTGGAAAACGACGCAGAAAATTCTAAACAAGCAAAAAGTATGTCAAACAAGAATATAATGAAGAAACTAATAATCTATATGAATAAAAGGACCATGTGGCAATCATCATTATTAGAGAAGGAAGAACAAAAGAAAAAGATGTAATAAAGCAGGTACTTTGTCTAAAGTGGAAACGGACAGCCACATTTAGAGAATTACGGATGAAAGTTTTACCAAGTTTTACCTTTCATCCGTAATTAATATTACAAAAATTAACAAACTGGTCCATTATAAACAGAAAACATAGAAGAAAAGACCACTTAAAAGATGGAGCGAGCGACTTAATGAGTAGTGCGGGGAAACTATAGTACAAGCTTACATTCTCCTCTTTTCTATAGTACAACTATAGAAAAGAGGAGAATGTAAGCTTTTGAGGAGGAACACAAAATATGATTTATATATCACACTATATATATATATATATATATATATATATATATATATATATATATATATTGGAAAGAATAAATAAAATAATTAGTATTATTACCGTCACTAGATATTTATATATTTTTAGGATTCTGTAACCAAAGGTTCGAAAGGAACTCCATTGTTGTGGCAGGGTTACCTGTCCGTTCGTATATCTGCACGAACGAGGTATAGAGCTGCAAATCCCCCTCCAATGGAGAATCGAAACACGAATACTTCGAAATTTAAGTAATAATTCTTTCAGTTATCCAAGTTTTTTTTCGTTTTTCTTCTCTTTTTCACGCATGTACAAATAGAACGATCGAAAGTGAAATAGACGATTATTTTTCATTCCCCGTTTACTTCATCTTCGCTTAATTTTAATCTGAAAAATAAAGAATTTCGTATTTTTTATGAAAAGTTAGGTTATTTTTTAAAGTAGTTTGGAATGCTGAACTCTTTCATCCAGCGATTTTAAATAAAGTGCAGATTGTTTCTCATCGTATCCTTTATACAAACATGTAACATACTAATCAATGAAAATCAAAGGCTCGAAAGGAAACACGAAAAATTTGAAAAGAGCGGAAAATGTTCATTTTGACAATATAGAACGAGTGTACTGAAATTCGTTTTGTCAGTTAACAGTTTATGTTTAAATGATTTACGGAATGGCTACACATTAAAAGATAACATTATTTTTTTAAATTGTTTCCTGAAAGTTCTTGTGAATTATTTTTTTATTGTTATTTTGATTTCTTATTAATGACTTAAGATATATTAAAAATATAATTTATGCGCGTTTATGAACATTTCTTTTTTTTGCTTTGCATTATAGTTACTAACTATATTTCATTTCTTACTCTTGTCTGATCTTCAATAGCTGAGCTGTTTGCTATTTTATATTCTGAAAAAATACCAGTTTTTCTAAAAGTTATAATCTATTTCTCTAACGCCAGGCACATTTTCGTCGATCGCCTTCCTAGTTACTTTTGTAAATAGAGTTACTGTTTTAAACAACAAACTGTGGTTATATTAAATCATAATAGTAATTTATGAACAGTACAAACATACGGTTTTTAGTTTACTTTTAAATATAGTGTAAACAAGTAAATTTTGAACAGATACGATGCTTTTTAAACTAAAAACCAAATCTACGTGATGTTCAATAATGTAGATATGAACCCTCATATCGCGAACTCGTCTCATATTTGGCCAGTTGTGCTATTATTATTTTGTTTTCATAACTTTTTGTTTTAACCCTTGCATTTTCTTCTATCGGTATAGAGGCAATATTATGGTGACTTCAAGTAATAACTTCTTATTAAAATTGCTTTAAAAAATTACGTAATTTATCAAGGTAAAGTGGTACTCGTTTTAATTTTGAATTTTCTTTCCTAAAACTGAAAATAGAGTGAAAAATAATGTGTAGTGTGAAGTGCGCTTTATTTATTGATGTTTGCTGTATATACATTTATTTACAAACTTCAATTTACATAAACACTATATAAAGTAGAAAG
The DNA here is from genome assembly GCA_039881145.1 of Druceiella hillmani. NCBI lineage: Eukaryota > Metazoa > Arthropoda > Insecta > Lepidoptera > Hepialidae > Druceiella > Druceiella hillmani. The sequence goes on from JAYKKI010000035.1 coordinate 16,239,460, forward strand.
GAAAATGTCGAGAGAATTTGTGAAACAAATTGAGGAAAGCTTTAAAAGTGTACACTGACGGGCTACTTTGTATGCTGAAGGGCAATTTATTAAACAACTTAGCAATATGTACTATAAATTAATTTTCGTGTAAGAAGTATGGAGCGTTGAGGGTTAGAATATTTTCAGCATGTAACGCGAATAAGTAGCTAAACCTGTAAATACGAAACCAAGGTAAAACGGATTGCTGGTTTTATTTATTACATTAGAGAGAAATGAAAGAAATAAAAAAAAAAACTCTTTTCTTCATTCAATATGGCGATGCGGCCATATAGTCTGAACAAAAGTAGCAATCAATTTAACTGAAGTTTTAATTAAGATAAGTAAACAAATCTGTCAATTACCAGTAAAATTCATATTACGAGGGTTTCATATATGTTTAGTCACTTAAAACCTTTTAAGGGTACATATCTATTAAACTATTTACAATATTAATTTTTCGCAACGTCAATATATTGCCTAATGTATTTTCACAGGCGCAAAACATGACGCATATTTCAAAACTCATGACGTTTAGAATTATCCCTGCACTTTTCCTACAACCTTTTGGGTAGGCTTTAATAAATTCTTTTTTTTTATAATTTTAGGTTCAATAGCCTCGGAAATGGAGGAAGACATATTTTTCACTATATCTCTAAAGTTATACTACCCAAAAATTATGAAAAAAAATTGAAAACCTTACAACCAGCCCTTTCAAACGATATCCATAGTATAGAATTAAAAAGAAATAATTTCGTGTAAGACTTTATTTGCCCCTCGCCCCACTAAAATGTATTATATAGATATTTTCGAGTGTTAATTGTTGAGATTTATGTAGATTAATATGTTTTGTTCATACAGTATGCCCAATTTAATTTTTCTACGTCAATCAGTTTCAGAGGAAAACGATAACTGTATCAGACGGACAGATACTATTCCCACTTTCTAGTTGGGTTATCTCAAGAACCCTCCTTGGACCTGTAACGACTCACCTCATTCAAAAATGGGGATCGTCGAAAATCTCCTAATAGTGTCCCGTACCATCAACATTAGAGTCTGTCCCTTCTCAGAGAGTCATTTAGTACCTTCATTTTTTCAAGAACGCGTTTAGTGAACACTCTAGACGGACAGACAGTGGTGACAGAATGATTTTATAAAGGTTCCGTTTTTTCTTTTGAGTATGGAAATGAGGTATGGAAATCTAAACGTGACCAAGTAAGCCATTTGTTGTGCTACGAATCACGTAAACTCATTGAGTTATTTGTAACAAAGTTATTTGCGAAGTCATCCATTATAAGGATTCTATGGAACCTACTATACGTAATGCTTGCAGAATTTTCATTCATTAATGTAAGTCGACTGAAATAATTTTGTACTATAGTACTTTCTATATGCCATTATCCTATTTTTTCACATTTTGAATTTGATTCAGATTCATACGTAGTCAATTTCACAGACTCCTTCCCTTCGATGGCAACTGTGGGAAAAAATGTTTTATTCAATTATATATCTGGAATTCTGCAACATCACCTCTGAAAATTATCATTATTCTTCTTGTCAGTAAAGACAACTCCATTTCAATCGGTTTTAAACTGAAAGAGCTATAATACTGTAACGTACGGATAGACAGACGGATATGAGGAAATATAAAGGGTTCTTGACATTTAGCCATAAAAATTAAGGAACTAAGGAATTGGTTTGAAATATAAATTCGTTATAACTAGATGAAGTTGAAGTAAATTGTATATTTGAACTAGTAATTCTTTACGTAGGTGGGACGTAGACATTAAAAACATAAAAAAAGGAAAGGTTCGGGAATGTTTAAATCATTCGTTTTTTCTTGTTATTTAATTAATTTGTTATCATACTCTCTTTACTCGTCTCATCATTATTGCTTTTGTTTTTAAGTTATACTTTTGCGAGCAATTAAAACACTCAGGAGTGACTTAATGATTTGTAACGCTACTCACATAATCACTCCACTTAGATACGTTTTCCCCTCCTTCCCTTTTATGATTTATTCACCACTTTACCCTCTCGATTACCGTGTTTAACTGTAACGGTAAGGGTAACTGTTATACTAATGGTAATGCGTAAAAGGCAGAAAACTGTATTCTATTTTTTACAACCCTCAAGAAGTTGGATTTTTGTTATCTCTTAAGAAACTCATCTCGTAGATCGGTGCGAACGTCGGCAGCGCCGTCATCATCAGCGCTATCGTAAAGCATCCCTCTTCTTCATTATCTCTCTTTGCTGGTTGTTTCTTTGTTTGCGTCGCTATTGGACAAGTTCGGCGGCCCGGCTTATTACTCGCAATAACTACCGCCGTGGGCCGTGCGAGGGTTAATTAGAAGTTCATATCTAGTTGGGGTCTGTTGGCTTATTGTTTTCCTTTTATTTACACTTGCTTAGAAATAATTTAGGGGTTGATTTGGTGTTACGTAAGGTGTTCAGTTTCTACCGCATGTTATCAGTTTGCTCGCTATGCTGCTCATTAGTGTGGAGCGAAATAGACTATCGTTCCAAGACAAGTATAACTCAATTTAATGACGTACGTACAATTGTGCTTGAGGTACGTTTGAGCCTTGTAAAATACCGGAAGTTGGCTACTTCAATTTCCAGCTAATTTTTCTCTTCAATAGGTTATATTTTCACTTTTGAACATTTACAAGTTATTTTTATGAAGTTTTTACAATTTTTGAAGGTATTTCTATTTTGATTGCAAATTATAATTTAATTTGATTTGTTTATATAACATGACAATGAATTTGTTGAAGCATGATGACGTTATTTGTAATAATTACTGAAGTTTGATATAATTACGGTAAAAAATTTTTAACCTTCCTATATGTACACCTTAAATATTTTTTAAATAATAATTTCTAAAATGTTTACTAAACCATTTTCAAAATCTTTTAATAAATATTCATGCCTTTTATAACCATAATTTACACTTAGTTAATGTTATATCCTTTAAAATATATTATGAGTGCGTTATTAAGTTTATTTTATATATATCTAGGTTATATTGCGCTATAATACCAATTACAGAAATCAATTTTCAAAATATTTTCACATGTTGATATATTCCAAATTACTATCTGAAATATGATCAATAACAAAAGCAAACATGATTTAGAATATGAATAATTATTGAAATCATTATCGAAATATGTCTGCTTATAATAATAATCGAATGATCGAAATATGTCTGCTTATAATAATAATCGAATAATCGAAATAGGTATAGCTTTATCACCTATCATCTTCTTCGAAACGTTACAATTTTTTAGGTCACAGTTTGTTGGTAAATCAGTTTTATAAAATAAAATGAAAGGATTTATGAAATGGGCAAGCGTAAGCTTGCTTGTTTCTATATTTTTATCGTGTGTTAAGCATATTTTTTAAAAATTTTTTTAGCTAACTTTCAGCATTTTTTCACGTTCCGTAGACATATTTTTCAGGTTTGTCGAGGTAACTAAAACAAATCTATTCCTATTTGTAGTCGGGCAGCTTTTTACTCCGACGTATGTCCACTTTTTCGTATGTTTTATTTCTACTATTATATGAAATAATTAGTTTCCAAGTACAATATAATGTATAAGATGATAAGGACCGCTAAGTTGTATATGGAAAAGTATTTAATTGAAAAGGGGTCGTGTTTTTCAAGTTAGAAGAAAAAGACTAATAATGAAAAAAACCTACTAATGTTATATTTTATTTGAATATATAAAATACTTAAGTTTTGCAAATAGTCGGTGTTGGTTTTTTTTCTTATAAATAAGAGAAATACCTCCCTATTTTTCAGCTTTCTCTTGTTCAGGCAGGGTAAGCAGTGAAAATGAAACGCCACATTTTTATCCTGACACAAGTTTTCAGCTTCGCTGATTGTTGTCTACTGTGTTGAAAGGTTCAGAAACTTAAACACAGACAGATGAAAGACTGACGTGTTTGAAAAGTGGATCGGCGTCGGTTGATGACAATATCTGGGAATATTTAAAAAAAGTTAAAGCTCTTTGCTTGTATTAAATCATTTAAGACATCGAATAAGAAGTGATGATGTTTTTGAAAGGCTTATGGTGACGACAACGAATAGTAAGAGAGCGAAGTCTCAAATGATGGTCAGACCAGGTAGTAGAAAAGCTAAAATAATCTACGAATACTACTCATCATCAGGTAGAATATCAAAATAGGAGAAGAGAAACAGACGGGAAATTTCGTTGCCAGGATCGCGATCCTCAATAATGAGAGAAGGACTGAGGGGGAGGAGAATTACCATACACGGCGATTTTTAGGTCTTTAAATTATCCTTCTTTAGGCTTCAATTTACACTACGCTTTTTTCAGCTTCTTCTTTCACATGTACTGTTTTATTCAGAATTTTTCGTGTGTTTAATATTGCCGTATACATATTTTTTACCATCATAATGGCACTTTCTTGTGATTATGTTAAATATAATTTTTAGTTTCATCTTTTTTTTCAACCTCCTTTTTATTGATTTCACCTCCCTCTTAAACTATATACGACTCATATTCATATATAATTTTCGGTACGCGGGTACAGCTCACCATTGATAAATAATGAATCATTATCTAAAAAATAAAATTTAATTTTGGCTTTGAGAAAGTGGTGAACATAATATTCAAAAAGTTTGATGTTTTATTTTATTTTTTTATCATATTACAGTTTCTCAATTAATAATAATAAAGTAAACAAACAATAATTAAATACAAAAAGAAATCTAATGGAATGACAAGAATTTGGTATAAAGGGACTTAAATAGATTCTCACTCACTCGAAGAGATAGTTTTCCAAAGTTTCCAAAATTTATACCAGGACATAGTGGGAAGTTACGATATAAATCGGTTCAATACTGAGGTATAATTAACAGTTTGTGTTTGCAAGTTCTCATTTATTTATTTGGGGCAAACAAGGATATTTGATTACATTATCTTCTATGAAAAACATAAGACAATATCTATCTTTTCGATAAGTCCCCATGCTGTACGATGACTCGGTCTTATTATGCACTAATTTCTTATACTGAAGACGAATGGAGGGTAATATCAAAAGTTCACGAGTATTTTGCGTAACAAACCCGAAAATACGGAAGGTGATGAAATTTAAACCTAAATTGATTATTTTAAACCGATACGTGCGTACCTATGATTGGTGCGTACCAAGTTAATGCCAATATAATAATTATAGATAATGGCAATGCGAATAATGTATATTGCTATAACGGCCACACTTTTCCAAGTTTACATTAAAAAAAATTGCTGAATCAAATTGATCCAAAATTCCAGAACAACAAAATAATTATTCGTAATACGAACTGTCAAAACAAAATATCACTATAGCAACGAACATTCATGGCGGCCATCTTTACGGCACGTGCGGCTTTATATACCCTTTTAGTGTGAAACGGTCAGTAACTGCGAGATAATTTAATGTAATTGTCTTCGATAAAAGTCTCGAATATTTCCGAAATATCATTCACTGCTAAAAGGGTAGTTTTCGTTTAAATATTATTTTTATGTGAAATATGTTTATTCTATGCATATTACAAATAATTATAAATATTAATTAAACCAGGAAATGAATGTTCTTGTTAAATAATAAAAGGTTCTAGTTCTAAAAGTGTTCCAACCGAATTAGTGTTTTTTTGAAAATAATATTACAAAGTACTAATTAGAACCATTACAATTATGTTCCACGCTCCTTCGTTCTACGTATCTCTTGGCAGACCCAACCACATGTCTAACTCACTAACTTTATCGCGTCATAAATATCCGTTTCTCGTTCGTTTGCAATCACCTTTACATCAGGTCGGCCATACGGGCGCGGCGTAAACCTATTTGTACACGGGCCAACAAAGTGAATTTTATGGCGCGAACAACAAGTACAGTTTACAGCCTGAGCCGCTAGGATTACTGCTACATTAACCTAGTTGGGGCCGAGGCTGGCCGCGTTAAGGCGTCTTTTCACCGTGAGTGGTTGTAAAACGAGTGGTGGATTGGGGAGTTAGATGGCTAATGTGTAATTGCTGGTGGATAAATTAGGTATGAAAGGGTCGGTGCTGGGTGTAACTCGTATTGGATACGGTAATACCAAGGTTTATATGTTTCCGCTTTGGATTGATTTTAGGTCACATTTCAGCTGTTTTCGCAATTAATTTTGACTTTAAACTGAAAAATGTACGCGAAATCGATTTACAAATGTTGGATTTATTTAAAAAGGCATTGTAGGATTAAAAGTATTATTAATCGAAAAAAACTTTGTTTTTTAGGGAGAATAAAAGTTTTCCATAAAAAAATGTACATTTATATGTATCGAAATATAATTATTTGCAAATATTCTGAAGTATAAAATGTCGGTATAATTTATGGATTATGGAAAAGTGAAGAAAAGAGGAAATTGAAAAGATTTATAACGAAATACGATGAAATATCTAAATTAAATATTACAGTTTAGAAAAAAAATTTGGAAAATTGTTTTCAAATTTTAAGGGAAGTTTTCTTATTTACTTCCAAGGATCCAGTGTAAATAGTATTAGAACGAAGGTAATATAGGTTCCAAAACAACGACACATTCATAGGCGGTGACATTACATTATCTTTGAAATTACCAATTTCATATTTAAAAAGAAAATTAAGTTATACGCCAGATCAATATTTGATACATATAATTACTGCTCGTTAATCTACGTAAGTGGAAAATATGGTTAAGTCAAATATAGACATTTTCTTTAAATTACATTAAATCTTGAAACTATTAATTACGCGTTACATTTTAGACTGTTTACGACACGCGTTACGTAAGTTAGATTTTCCCCGTAATTAATATCGTGTTAAATTTCTAGGGCGGATTTTCGGTTAAGACGGTGAGATTTATGTCTAAGTTTTGGCTTTCAGGACACTTGAGTAATAAATTTAATATATATTTTTCCGCATCTATTCACGTGTTGTAGTACAATTTTTTTATTATTTAGTAAAAATACCTAGTTTTGTCCTATAGGATATATATATATATATATATATATATATATATACATATATATATATACACAAATATACATATATATTTATTTTTAAAAGTGTTTCTTAAAATTTTTAAAAGAAAGATTTTCATGCAATTTGGAAAATTCAATTTTTCCAAATTGCATGAAAATCTTTCTAGCCGGTTAGGTGTGATTGAGTAAAGAACATTCAAACAAACCTTTGTGGTATTACAATTTCTGGTGAGCATAGATGTGGATAAATCCAGAAGTTAGTCTGTCAAATTAGGTTGCGTACTGATGCTTGGTTGTAGAGTAATGAAGTAACAAATAGACACATAAACCAACCTTCGCATTTCCAAAATAGTTAAAATATATCTTTAATACAAAAGTTTTTTTCGTACGCACAAACATGTTCAATAAAATTGAATTTTAATTCAGTCATCATTTGGAAGAAAACTTTTTAATAGACGTAAAGATCGTAAGAAGAGGCGTAAAAATAAAGAAGTCATCAAAACACATGTTGTTAAAATATGTCTTCAAATCGATTCAAAGAAGGGTAACTTAAAAGTTAAAAGATTAATTATATAAAAAAACAATCAAATACTACAAGCCCTGTTATTTAAACATAATATCAATATTCGTAAATAATGTTACAAAAATATTATATATCTTTAAATGTAAATATTGCATGTGCCTAAGTGTGCAGGGAAAGCTCGTAGTGCGAGTTCCACTCACACTTAACAGCTTTTTTATATACATACCTTTTCTCATTCCGAATCTCAACACGTATTTTACAACTAAATGGAATTTATACGAAATATAAAAATTGGAAATATGTAATTTTCAATTTCTGTTAATTATAATTTAATTAAAATACTTACGTACAATTTACACTTTTTTACGTTTCACAGGGTAAAAAAATTAACTGATAATTCAAAATAATTTAATATAATAATCAGGCATTTTAAAACATATTAAAATTCATATTAAAATAGCGTAGGATTGCAAACCATTGTTGGATATAAGCCATTGTCACTAAGTCTTTTATTGCTAGAAAATTACGATTTTAACATTTTTTCACAAAATAAAGAAACTGAGAATTTTTCCAGCAATCTTTACTCTTTTCTGTGAATTTCATTCGGGAAAATCAATCGTGAAAACATAAATCTTTCCTTCAAGAAATTGTTTATTATAATTAAATTATAAGTTTGTCAAATGACTTTCAATAAGATTATATATTGTTGAAACACAAAACAATTTAAAGACGCATGCAAAACTATTAAGCATTGTCTAAATAGCAATATTGCGAAGTATATGGATATCGTAGGTTAGCGCACAACTGCTAGTTTGAGCTAGATTTAGAAACTTTATGCATATTGTGATCAATTTATGTAAATTAATGAAATCTATTCTTCGGTACCAACACAGATTTCTTGCACAAAATGAAGTAGGAATGTCGAATCCCGATCTCGAGACGCTGAGCGGTAACAGAGTATACTCAGACTACGTTCCGCGTAGCGCGAGCTACGCCATATAGACCCGTAAAGCTATGTGTAATATACGGAAACACGAATTTCGCTCGAATTGTCAATTAGGTCGTCATATGTGCGTGCTTTACAAAGACTTAGTTTCGTTCGCTCTGCTCAGTTCCGGAAATGACAAGCATAGATTTCGCGACATTTTGATAGAAAATGCTACGAGGAAGTTGTGCTGTTCATTGTTATGTTCCTTTAGGCAATAAATATGTTAAACATTAAGTTCACGTTTTTATTTATGTTCGCTTTATAAAATTTAATATTTTATTTATTCTTGGGTTTCTAACATTGACTATTATGGCTTTATATTTATTATTAGTTGACTTGCTTCAAAACTAATAAATTGTATTCATTTTGTATTTTAGTTTAGTTAAAGCGGTTTTTAAAAATATCTATTAGAGTGTGTTACTTTAGTTTTATTAATTTCGTGCGGATGATTCTATATAAAAAAAACTTGGCATGTGTAAATCGGTAAATAATAAAATCGGTCAAATGCACCTCTAGTAAAATTGCCCAGTTAATCAGCCACACACTTAAACGTAAATAGTAATGAACTTTGTGCTGAAAAGAGGCTCATATGATGCGCTACCCACCGCTGACTCTACTAAAAGAAGTAGAGAAATATATTTTGTTGAAAAATGTTATCTCTAAAACCGATGGCTCAGCAGAAATCAGGAAATGAACAATTAAATTGTTTATAAAAAATTACTCGCGTTAAATTTTTAAAATTTTGATAATTTTGGTTAAATTTGTATTTAATTCTCATTGTTCATGATCTTTTTTTTACATTTTCTGAGCGATTTTTCTTACGATAATGGCCGAAAACACCAAGTTTTCCGAAAAATGTTTAAAGAAATTCCTAAAAAATCCAAAACATTTATATATAATATATATGGTTGAATTCGTGCTTCAATAAATTTTTATTTCACAAGCTATATGACAACTTTTGAAACAATTTGACTATACTGTGACCCTCAATTTCTGACCGATACAAGTCAAGATCTATTGTGACAACTTAGCATCTAAGACGATGAATATTGAACCAAAAGAGACAATAATATATTTTGACCCAGCGTGAGATGCTTGACTACGCTTTCTCTTTCCTATTATTCTCAATGATTGTTCTTTTTTAGGTTTTTATCTCAATGATTGTTTCTTTCCTTGAATACTATTTGCGGATGCTAGTTCCATTCTGGAAGAAGGAATTCGCGTATATGTTTGTGACATTATTTGAAAAAATTCAATAATTTGGAATGCAACATAACCACCAGATATCAGTTATAACATATCTGGTATAACTGGTATCATCGAAGTATAAACTGGTCGAACGTGTTGGGTTCTAACTTGAATTAAAGCATTTTGAAATAACACATGTATGCGTGTGTCCACGATGGGGTTTACTTTTCTATAATAAAACCAGCCACACTCAAGAAATTTGATTTGAAAAATGTAAATCTTACGGGACTTCTCCGTCTGCTTCCATAACGTTGATTTACAAAATTATGTGCAGGTATAACTTTTTCCATCGTATGGCGCTTACTCGTATTTTGTTTTTAAGGCTTTATCTCTGTAAATGGTAGAGATCCTCTTATTTTCAGAATTAATATATAACAAAAATTTAAAATGTCTTAAATTGCGACGTTTTTAATATTTTCCCAGCAGGAGGGTCTCGTTTGATTTGAAATTTATTTAATGGATTAACAATTGTTTTTAACGTTATTTTAAACAGTTTTTATATTTTAATAATTTGTTGTGTAAACGCTTTTCATTCTATTAACAATATATACTTAATTTATTTCCGTTGTCTTACAAAGTATTACTAGCTTCTGGTAGTAACTTCACCCGACATAATCGCTATTTTTTATTGAATAAAATTTCTCTTGCATGTTTTAAATTCATTAGTCATTACTAATGAATATAAAACACGCAAACAAAGTTTTAATCCAATAAGTAATTGTAAAAATTCCATATAAAAAATAATTGGGTACTAATTTACGTAATTATCATATAACAATTATTAATCCCTTATCTCATAATATATTTTTATTTTACAGACGCGAGTCCGTAATATAATCATTTATGCTTACATTATGGTAATTTTTAAAATTATATTTTTTATTCAGAATTATTACTACGTAAATCAATACGCACGCTATTTTTGAACACTGTTTATTTAAAATTTAATAATATCTATGTGTTACAGAGTAAATCAATATTGAATCAATATATAAATAAACAAATGAAAGTAAATCAATATTGAATCAATATACAAATAAACAAATGAAAGTAAATCAATATTGAATCAATATATAAATAAACAAGTGAAAGTAAATCAATATTGAATCAATTTATAAATAAACAAATGAAAGTAAATCAATATTGAATCCTTCGGAAAGTTTATATATAACCAAATGGTGTAAAATACAGATTAGATATTAATTCTTATAAAATGCTATTTAGATGAAACAATACGTAGTGATGTAAGGACACCTAAAATGCTTATAAAATAAATCAGTTATCACTTTCCAAACGTAATGATCAATGGGATATGCATATGTGCCTGTATAATCCGCTCGTGCAGAATACAACGAGCATTAAGAAGTATGACGTCACAATTTATACTACCCTCCTTGTCAACTTTAAACTTTGTAATTCGGTAATGTTTTAAGTTTTGTCGAAAATTGTTTTATCGCTTAAAATTAGTTTAATTATATACAGACTCATCGCGTAATTGTGCACGAAACGCAATTAACCCTTTAGAGTGGCAAGTAGATGATATGCATTATTTAGTTTGATAGGTTAACAATAAAAAATGTTCCAAGAAAAACTACTAAAAAATAATTATAAAATGTTTGTATAGAATAACATTTTTGGAATAGAAATGGAACGCTTAACTTATTTTTTTGGGGCGAATCTACCTTTGTGAGGAAATATTTAGACCACAATTCACTTAACATCGTTTGGAACCCTACCCGGGCGGAATAAACTTTTTTGACTCTTTCATAAAGATTCAGGACAGTTAAGACAAAAACAGACGGTTTATTAATGAAAACGTCATAGTTATTACACCTTTGGGTTTTAATAACGATAACAAGACAGTTAAATAAGAACAATTACATAACAACACGTAACGATAGGACACTTTAAGAAGTTTGTTCTAACTTATCACAAAATATCATACCCTACTCCAACTGCAATTAGATTGTTGAGCAATTGTATATTGTACGAAAGTGTAGAATTTCGATATAATTCGTTTATAGATGCCTGTATAGCAAGAAGATGATGACTACGCGAACACAGGTAGTTATGACGTATGGAAAGTGAGAGTTTCTCCAATAAAATGGTCGGATAAAGTATTTCACTAAAAAACATCTCTTCTGTACTGCACCCTTGAGATGTAGAGGAGGGAAGTAGCGGTATATATATATATATATATATATATATATATATATATATATATGTATATATATATATATATATATATATATATATATATATATATATATATATATATATATATATTCGCAATGTTTAGGAATTATATTTATCATTCGATTCAAACAACACTCGGTGCAAAGGTTTTAATTATATTTTATTCTATATTAGCGTATTTATTAACAAAATCTCAGCTAATCAATTAATTAAAATATTTTTTTTTCATGTAGCTAGGAACGACATATAAACTAGGTACCTAGATAAAGTCGTGTATACTTGTCACTTCTACACTATTATTTTCCCCATACAATATATACGAAAATTGGATATCAATAACTACGCCAAAATAAAAAAAAAATCTTCCGACTGGCGCTTACCCTCGGTGTTATTTTTGTTTAATGGTAGCACTCAATCTAAGCCTGTACAGTGTGTAAGCCACACTGATTTCCTGTTTGCATATATGGATTCGACTGTTTTACCCATATTTTCATTTATGTTATTTACGTTGACAATCGAGTAAAGTCTCTTAGGAGTATACCAGCACTTCATTGTATTGTTATATAAAGGCAAGCCGTGTATATCTCCAGAGAGATTGTTGGAGCTGTACGGAAATACACACACTCGGCGAGGACAGTAAGTACGGATAAATTGATATGGTAACTTGGGAGAGAGTTAACTTAATTAAATATATGACAATAACATTTGGAAAGAAAATGAGAAAATGAGAGGAAAAGTGACTAAGGCAAATAAGCAAGTGTATTGGGCATCGTTCAAACTTATGTTGAAATAAAGTTTTGTTCACATTCATGTTATCATTTTAATTCTTTATTAACTATGATGTGTTATGATTGATTGAGGCAGTTTCTGGGTTATTGTTAATGCCTTTTTGGTTTATCAATTCATTTCATAAGCCAATTGTTTAGACGTGTGGCTTGCGGCATGCGTGCGGTCAACGAATCTTTTTGACTTGAAATTCGTCAGTATTTTCTAGTCAAAATTTTTATTAGGGCATATTTCATTTAATTCAAGTAAAATATCAAAGAATTATCACAGATATAAATATTCCAATTAAATTTGTCTCATTTTCTTTCCGTGTTTTTTATCATCTCTTTACGTCTCTCATAAACTAAGAATTGCGAACCTCAGGATCACATATATTTTAAGCAATTTTTTTAACGAAATTGTTTTTACACAATTCTCATACCATAAATGGCATAAATATTTATAGAAATGACTAATGGGATCAGGTACAACGAGTTCAAAGGGCTGGAAGGTGGTACGAAAGTATTAAAAGTTAGAAAGTATCATTGCTGATCTATGGTTAAGAATCTAAAATAAATGGTTCATTAACTATTCTAGCAGCAGATGAGTTGATGTTGAAGTAAGGGGTATTTTCCAAGAAAAGAAGTTGATGTTCCTTAGACGTACAACCTCCCGAATCTAGAGGAGCAACTTCAAGGTTATTTTTCTCCTATATTTCCGAGCGGTTGGATAAAAAATGGACCAATAGCGACTATTATATTATGCAATTTCTAATAGGACATGGCGATTTCCGTGCAAGTTTTACAGTATGCTTTTAGAGTTAGCCCGGTGTATTCTAGGGGTTTACATACGCAGACTCGAATCACGTTTCGTTTGATTGCAGTGAGCACGACGATGCTCGTAGAGTTTTGATTGAGAACATGCGTCAACACAGTGATAGAGTAGAATCAAGGGAATCTTTAGGACGAGGGATTTTTAGTCATCGTGACTGGTTGAGAGTAGATCGATCTTTGATGCATTTAGACCGTTTGCTAAAAGCGTTCTAGAAAAAAAAAATTCAATGGCTCATTTAGTAGGCAGAGCACTTAACCCTGTTGTGTAGAAGCGTTGGATAGTAGTTACAGGTTACTATTACAGAGGCTATCGAAGCACACTCTTTTGTATGAGGCTGGTTGTTCTGGGTCCCTGAAAGGGCTCTAAGACGACTCGGAAAGTGGATATCACCATAGAAACCTTTTAATCCGGCCCTGGACCCATAGTTAAAAAACTTATATAAGCTTCTTTTTTTTAATATCATTTCCTTTTATGGACATTCCCTCTTCATTTATTCAAAAATCGTTTGAAAAAATCATACTTCCTTTACTCACACTTAAATTAAACTACGTGAAGTAGTATTATTTCTACTTTCTTTAATTTCTTTAGCACGACCTAGGTTTCGTTGTATTACAACATCTTTGATAGCAAAGATCTTTGCTAATATCTCACCTGAAGATGTTGTAATACAACGAAACCTAGGTCGTGGTAAAGAAATTAAAGAAAGTAGAAATAATACTACATCACGTAGTTTCATTTAATTGTGAATAATGAATTTCTACAAAATTAACGCCAAATATATTCAATACTTCCTTTAACTTATCACTCTATTATCCTTCTGTTCGAGTCCTAATTACCACACGCCTCGTCCTTTTCCTTTTTTCTTGCGACGTGTAAATATTTGTTTTTAATTATTTATTCATAAGAATTTTTTTTATTTTTAAGAATACGATCCGCCGGAACAAACCAGCCTCTTATGAAAGAGGAAACCTTTGAAAGCCCCCTAATAGCGATTCTTATACACTATCGAGCTCTTCCACTCGAGAGTTTTAAGTGCTTTTCCTAATCAAAAAGCTGTTTAGCATATTTTTTCTAGAAAGCTTTTAGCGACCGCTCTAAATGCATCAAAGATCGACCCACACTGAACCAAGTTACGTTGACTAAAAATTCCTCGTTCTAAAGATTTACCTGGTTCTACTCTATTACTCTATTGACGCATACTCTCAAACAAAACTCTACGAGCGTCGATCGTAGTGCTTATTGCAATCGAACAAAACGTAATGGGTGTCCCGCGTATCGAAACTGCAAGAATACATTTTGTTATCTCTCAAAACAAATCTGTATAAACTTGCGCGAAAATCGCCAATCCCATCAGATTTTGCAAGGTATAATAGTCAATATTGAGCTAGTTCTCTTGCAACCTCTTGAAAATAATTGGAAATAAATAACCTGATAGTTTTCCCTCTAGATTCAGTGGATCCATCTAGATTGCCAATGAGCATAGACATGATGAATATGAAGATCTTGCCGACCAAGAACCCCATCAAATTGAATCGCGATCTTAATTGGGCCATACAGCAAATGGTTGTACATTTTGAGACCAAATGTGTAACGTACACATAAATTAGTGCGTTGTGTATAAATTTTCCGTACCTGTAACGGGAAAACGGCGTGCTTCTTTCATTTTCCCGTAGCGCACAGCAAGGTTTAGAAGAAAATAACCTTTGTTTGTTGTTGCGACTCCCTGGGGTAATAGAGTAAATGTTGTGTAAGTAATATACACGCAGATGAAAACAATTATGTTAGCCTCCGTGTAGATTTTGTTCTTATTACAAGGAAATGTTTTCTTTTTAGGGATATTTTTTGTTTTGTGACATCTACTACTTGGTAGCTTGACTTGGTGTAAGTGCTATTAATGTGACTATCTTTGGCGTGACGTTTTCAGAAGGTTTTTTACATTAAATTTAATTGAGAATTGGTAACATATTTGCCGGGTGTGTTTCACTAATCGACCTATTTATATTATACTAGAATTAGTTTATTACCATAGTATCAGAGTTTTTGAATATGTGGAGAAAATATTTTATGGTTCAATCAGAGGACATGTTTTTGCTTCGTGGAAAAACATAAAATTCACTGTTCAAGTTGTAGTTGAAAGAAATGAAAAACTAACGAAATAGGTTAATTAAACGATATTGTCGAAATTGGCTTTCGAAGGATTTTGGTATCGTGTTTTTGGTACATAGAAGTTGGTTTTTGGTACATAAAATAAACTGGCCAAGTGGGATCTGCACAAAGCCGGGTTCCATAGTTGCTCATATCTCATCAAATTGTTGGTGCAAGATAAGGGAAATACTGAAATTGCAAGTCCTAATGAAATGCTAGTCTAGAATTTTTTTTCACATTTTTCAAACCCACTATTGAAAAATTAAAACGATGAGGGTCATGTTCTACTTCAATTTGAATCTTAATATTTCGCAAATGAAGCTTAAAAATGACGACTGGTTAATAAAACTCATACAAAATCTTATTCCGTGTTAAAAGACATTTTCAACGCCACAGGTTGGGGAGGTACTTTTGATTATCAGGGTTTCGTCCTTTTAAATGAAAAAAACGAAACCCGTAGTGATTCTATCACTTGTTTGTCCGTTCGTCACTCTGTCTGTTAAAGCCCCTTTTCTCAGAAACGATTTGAATTGAAATTATTACCGTATACTGAATATATGTAGCATATATATGTAGTATATATGTACCCTTGAGTAAATAAAATGTAAAATAAAAGGGCCTGTTTATTTCGTAATTAAAAATTAATTTAAACTATAATGTTAGAAAAATATAGAAATTTTGGAGTGTAGTTAGGATTCCATTCGGGTAAAGGTCTCCTTTAGCTTCTTTCAGTGCTCGCGGTTACAAGGTCATCCAGGTCTTTATTCCTGCATCGTCTTCTACTCGTCCGGCCAGCCCGTTTATGGTCCGCCTTGTCTTTTTTTGCCTATTTGTCTTTTTGCATCCTAGCAAAGTGACCTGCCCATTGCTATTTCTGTTTATACAGTGTTTTAATGCATCTATTTCTTCTGTCTTCTCTCTTATTTTCATATATCTAACTTTATCCACACGTTTCACCCTCAGAACACTCCCCTTTATAGCTCTTTGGCACGGAGTTATATTGTTTTTTTTTGTTTCTTAGTGTATTCCAGGTTCATGAATATAAAATCATATGTCTGCATTGAGAAGACAGGAAACTATTACCTTTGTATTTAGATTCAGCAACAATGAACTTTTAAGAACTTCTGCCAAGCTCCAGAATTTACTCCAGGTTTTATTAACTTTTATGTCAATCTCTTCATTACTTCATTATTGTTGCTGGGTCTCATAGCTAGTGGTCTTCCAACATATATATATATATATATATATATATATATATATATATATATATATATATATTTAATGATCCTTTTTCATCATTGTGAATAATTTATTATCTTCTACTTTTTAAATTTTGAGGTAACTTGTTTTTTCTTCTTCCGTATTTAAGATTCTTACCACTGGATGCTTAAATACCGTTCTTTTTTCCTTGCGATTGTCATATCCAAGATCCTCAAAATAGACGACAGTCTGGTGGGTAGGTAATGTTTAATGTTTCGATATTACTGAATTGTCTCTGGCTATGAGTTAATACATAATCTATTTTGTTTTCAATTGTTTTATCTGGCGAAAGCCATGTCCATCTATATTTGTTTTTCTCTTTGAAATAGGTATTTATTTTAAATAGTTTTTTTCGTAAGCCACCTCCTATCCACTTTTGACCACTCTTACTACGTTCTCCTAGGTAATACTCCCCTGTAATTAGTTTCCATTCACCCTTATGTATTCCTATTTTTGCGTTAAATTATTCAATTATTACTTTACCCCACGTAATGCAAGTTCTATTCGTGCTTGCAGATTATTCTATATGAAGCATCTTAAATTTATAAAATTTATGTGAAATTTTAAAACTATAGCAACTGTGATACTATGATAGATGGACGGACGGATATAACAAAATTATAAGGGTTCCTTGCTCCATTACGAACCGTAAAAATACAAAAAAAAAACAAAAGTATATGAAAATTACACGATATTAATAACTTTTTACGTTGGTTAATGATGAAGTTTAGTCTAAAAAATTCACATTGTAGCAAGAAGAAAAATACCAAAATGCTCGTTCGTCAGCAAGGTTTTCTAAAAAGTATTGTGTGGATTAAGATTAGCTTTCTTTTTTGAAAATAAATTATCGTAAATATTGTCGCTGTTATATTAAAATAAGTATTCCATAAAACATAGAATAATTCGTGTATAGCAAGAGTAACTAAACATACGAAAATTTAAAACGCAAAGATTTAAAAAATTTTTTCAATGACTTATTATAATGCTTTGTAAAGAATTTGAGTTTTAGTTTGTAAACCGGAATAAAAAAAAATATTACAAACCTTCTTATTTCTCCGAACTTCAATGTACGCCACTTAGTTTGACTCTTTTTTCTACATTTTAAAGTTCAATGGCAACAACAGAAACCTTATATTTTCGTCATATCCGCTCGTCTATTTATCCACCCCCTTCTGCCACCCCTTTGTAATTTCTACAGTTTAAGACCTTTACCAAGTAGGTGCTTTATATGAAGATCTCAATGGACATGTAGTAAAATACCAAAAGAATTTTTAATGATGTATTTTTACTAACTGTAGGTCTACGGAAAGGGTGGTATTTATTTTATAAGTTTCTCCATCTAGTATGCAAATTTGCGTTGCCAAACATTATAGCTTTTGTTAGCGACTTCAGATGTAGCTGAAAAGTTTCAATTAGTTAAGAAATTTATTAAATCCATAAATCTAGTTAAAAAAGAAAGCATTTTTAACTAGATTTATGGATTTTATAAATTTCTTAAGTAATGATCCATAAATCCGTTAAGTATTTTGGCACTTCAGTGTTTTTTATGGTTTATAGGTGTACGTGATTGTTTCAATAATTTCAATCAATTTTCAATTTTAAAACAAATGTTTACACCATGTTGAAATGTTTAAATTAAATAGTTCATGTAAAACAAGTTTAAATCTAACTATGTGTATTTTACCCAATCTGATTATTTTTTAATCTTTGTTTCTTGAGTACGATTTAATTTTTTTTAAATGTAGTTTTATTTCACACCTTAAATCTTCGTGAAAGCATTAGGCTATACACGCTGTTGGTTAATTAATATAGCACATTTTTCGCGGATTTTTCTTGAAAATATTATATGAAAATAAACTATAACCTTTTTTGATACAGACCTTTATTACTGAGAAATAATTTATTTTCCAATAACAAAATATTTTTTCAATTTCTGAAATTTTCTTAATTATCTTTACATTTAGACGTTTCGTTATCATAAAAAGAACCTGAAGAAAACTCCAAATTACCAGTATAATAAATTTTGCTTTCTGCGAAATAATCGCATCAAATCGCTCAATCTTCACAGCTGGACAAGGGGTTTACCGTGTTGTTTTGACAGTAGTGTGCGACTTCCGGTGTGAGTGCATTACAGCACTAGTAACCTTTGCATTAACATTAAAATAGCGTATCTCAGGAACCGGAAAAGACAGGAAAAAGTTATTGCTTATAATAGTCGTATTTTGTTTGTAATTGTGCATGAGCTTATAAAGTTTGAAACAGTCTGTTTGGCAATAACAGCTTATTTTAATTAAATATAATGCTAATTTTATTGCAAGGTGTTAACGGTAAATTCTTTGTCGTTATTAACATAACAATACTTTCTTGTTTCCCTATATTATCTGAATTTACTAGCTTACAGAATTAATTACTGAAGTAAAATTTCATTACGCACACTGGGATAAATTGTAATACTACGTAGCATTGACTTTATTCGGTAACATGTTTTTTAATTGTGATTACACGTTTTATTAAGATTATCCTTATTACGTGAAATTGAGAACAATTGGTATTATACTGACAGAAATATATTTCACGCACAAAATGGATGACATCTTAATAAATGTGCGCCCAAAATACCAATAATCGTTCTGAACTAGAGATGCTCCGAATTCGTTAATTACTTTGTATTTGGCGTATCGGGCGATTTTTCTAGTACTCGTTACTCAGGCGAATTACTTAGTTTAATTGAAGAGTAAAACATTAGATAGTATGAAGAGATATAATTAAAACAAGTATATTTAATAATCAGAAGTTATTAATTGGAATCAAACGAAATAAACCTAAAAGGAACCAATTAATATTTGAAATTTAACAAAGGCAAATTATGGTGTGGGAATATCAAATTCACTGTACTCTTTCTGTTATTAAAAGTGTATGAAAACAATTTCTAGCTATATACAGTGCTTGCGAGTGCACACCAAAAACTCTTGCTGAATATTCCAAGTGTCTAGATCTTGCCTAGAACTCAAACGAACTCTGGTTTCGTGGTAATAAATTTTCGGTTACCTCTATCGGTCTAATTATGGGGTGGAATATGTAGAATCTTTGCTTTCCAGTGACTTTGTAGAAGCTAGTTATAATAACTCCAAAACTGCCTGGTGTTCTTTTAAAAGATTGGTGGCATTTTATAAAGATCATTATATGTTATAATCTTATTAATGTTGTCTGCTCTCTTCATAGTGTCACTTCTTTGAAGGTCTTCTAAAAACAGCTTCTTTCTTATTAGTTTATATTTTCTTGAGAATAAATTTCAACTTGAATTTGGGTTCCAGCAAAGTAGCCAATGAGTAATATCATCTTATCCTCGAAAGGATCTTTGAGCTTCATGTCGTTGCTTTTATTTCATGTCTGTTATATTTTGACATATTTCAAGGGCTTCAGGCTTCGATAAATATTCTGAAAGAGATAAATACTCTGAAGATGTGACTTATTTTATCTGAAATCATAAGAATATGGTTAAGGTGATTTTGGCCATTTCTTTTAATAATATATAAAGCTAGTAATCATGTCTAAATGAATTTATGTATCAATACTTCTGGAAATTGAGCCGAGTACTCGGTCACTCGGTGTTACTTGTACTTGGTGCGTCTCTAGATTAAACTAACACAATGTGAATCAATGGAGCCATTAATACAGTCATGGCGCAGAAGGGTGAATTCGGATACAGCCAAACGGCCAGTGCGTAAACACAATACGTAAAACGCTTCTTTAATCCGCCCACTGCTTAATGGCAAATATTAATAATATTCGGATAATCCTGAACACTCTGTGCCGAAGTGAGTAGGATGCCATAGGTATAGCAGTCCCGCTCGCACTAAGTTAGGGTGCTATCACATAGGCGTGGAATAGATATTATTGCAATATTGTAAGTTTACGTTTAATTTCGCAAATTGGAAATATGGCTCGATAGATTTAATTAGTGTTTGATTAAGGTTTGAAGGCTGTGATGATTTTGGGTTGGGTATTTTAGGTTGTTTTCGTCAGTTGTTTCTAGGTTGAGTTGGCGAAGGAAAGGTTATGCCGTTTTAGGCTTACAGATATATTTTTAAATAAAATATAATTAAAATTTAATTTTTATAGGCGACGGTTATTTTAAACAGTTTTGTTCATTTTACCTTGAAATTTTAATAAAACTTTGAGTGTAAATATACAATTTTGTTTTATATATTAAACAGTAATTTATTTATGTACAAAATAAAAGGAATAAATAAAACAAAATTGCGAAGGAAAGATATACATAGATGAGTAAAGATATATAATAGATTACAAAACTCTAAAAGAACGATTTTTTAAATAGTTTAAAAATTAGAATGAGTAGCCTTGTACAAAAAAAATTAAAATGGCATGCAAGATATTGTAAGAGAAACTAGGTAAGGCAGCGATTGCCGAAAGTTAATGAGAAATTTTATTTTAGTATAAGAATTTATACAAATATACCAACATCATTCCATGTGATGTATTAACGTTTTATAGGTATTTTGTTTTCATGTACTGGCGCAATAATATCGTTAGAGAAATGGAGCTAAAATATTATATTTTTGTTCTAGGTATTTGAAAAATCCACACGAACTCTGCGCAATGGCTGAATTTGCGTGCGAATTTCTATTCGCACGATTGAACCAAAATGGCGTCACCGATAGCCACCACCAGATGGCGGCTTTTGAATTTAGACGCAACCTGAGCACCATTAGCGCCAATTCCAACAACGCCGATTCGCCCATTCAAACTTCGAACGCCGCAGCTCAACCAATCAGCGTGAATGGGCCGTGGATTCTAAATGCAGAAATTAACTGGCGCCGAAACAGTAATTAAATTTGAGAAGTTATTCAAAAATTATAAATTTAAAAATTATCGAGTGATTATTATTTTACATGAAATTTTTGAATATAGCTTTTGTTGGTTTAAGTTTAATAAGTGACCGGTACGGTGGTGCGTGCTTTTGTGAAGATTGTTTTTGTGAGTTTTTAATTGAAGCAATTTAATAGTTTGTTTTGTGCATCGCAAGGATATTGTCCAGGTGGCTTCGCCTGGAGGATTATCGAAGAATCTGCTGCTTTGTTTCACGTTTACTAGGTAAGTCTATATTCTAATTTATTTAAATAAAAGATTTACAGGCACATTTTCATAAAAGTTTCTCTATCTATGTTTTGTCGTTAATTTTTTAGATTCTAAAAATATACCAATATAATATTTTTCCGTTTAATCGATTTAGATTTGATTGATGATTCAAAATATTAAACATTTAATGTTGATTTGATATACCAATATAGACTCGGAAATTTTTTTTATATTTTGAAATACTGTTTTGACTCTGAAAAACTGTTTATATTTTGAAATATCACGACAAACACTTGGAAACGTTTGGGTATTTTTCGTTAATAGCCTTTTCTTAAAAATAATAATTAAATCTTCTTTTAAGATAAATATATAAAGGAAATATCAGATGAAGAAAGGAGTTAACATTATGTATTTTTGCGTACATTAGATCTATTATACTTTAATTGAGTATATAATATACTGCAATTGAAATTTAAGCACTCCATTTTGTTAAAAATAACATTTAAAAGGTAAAATTGATTTTTTTGCAATTTTAGAAGCAGAATTATATTCTTTAATCGTTCACATTTTTTGTAGACCACAGGTTGTTTGGAAACAAACATATTCGTTGTCGTCAGTGTAACAAAAAGTATATGAAGAAAGGACTCGGGTACAGCGGGCACTAGTTCATCTAGTGCTTAGTATTTATGGATAACTGAATATTTGTAAACAAAATTCATATGTGTAATTATATAAAACAATAGGGAATATTAAACAAAATATTGTACACGCATTTTACATTCATTATAAGGTTTCAAATGTATTTTTATTCACGGCCCATATTATTATGATACTTGTTATGATATTTTCTATATTACACTGTGTTTATTTTGTTCTAAAATATTTAGAAATAAAATATTTGGAATAAAAATAAACAAAATGTATTTTTTTAGGATAAAAACACACTACAAAGATCTGGCCATTTTATATTATATTATTTATTTTTTTAATTTTTTTTTTATTTAATTTTATTTTATATTTATATTATTTCTTTAAACGCTCAACAGTTATTCATCTCAAGAAGCGGAGTCACGTAGCCTTGAATTACAATTTTTTTAAAATTTAAAATAACAAACAACACCTTATAATGATTGTAATCGTTTAATTCGCACATGTAAAATTATTTTCATTAAAAAATATCAACAGATTTATTAAAATTTAATATTATGCTAATTTGTAACATAATAATTGTTTTTATTTATTGATTAAATTCATATATAAAAACAATTATTATTTACTAATTTAATTAATTAACTTTAAATCTTA
Source organism: Druceiella hillmani (assembly GCA_039881145.1). NCBI lineage: Eukaryota > Metazoa > Arthropoda > Insecta > Lepidoptera > Hepialidae > Druceiella > Druceiella hillmani. The sequence continues at coordinate 16,262,854 of JAYKKI010000035.1, forward strand.
TTCTTTCTTTCGGAAAAAAATAAATTCACAAGAATCCATTAGATTCATAATATATCCAAATTATCGACCTGAACATTGGTTAAACTTGTATTTTCAACGTTGTTTTTGCGTTCCGATATAAACTCAGCCGTAGATTGTAAGCATATGTTAGGTATTGGTAACTTTATAAGCTGATTTCCAATTATTAAAAGACTTAAAGTGTTTATAACTTTGGGTGTGTATATCTTTTGACACTAAATATAAATAATTCAGTTACGTTGTAAAGGCAACCTATTAAACATGATACATTTAGAATATGTTTGAAGTAATTACCTAGCTATTCGCCTGACTGCCTTCTGTAATTTGTTTTACGAGTGACATGAAAGATGACATTGGGGACGTGTGACAGAAATGTCGACTAATAACTGGAATAATATTTTAGTGCGTCTGAACCAGATTGTGCCCGTAGAAGATGATGGCTTGCTTATGCTGGTATAGATAATAAATTCAGTTATATTTAGTGTTATTTATGTGATGAAAACAGAAGGCGTTAATATTAAACGGACCGTTATAAAATTAAATGGTAAGATTAGGTAAGATCTTTAACGCTAGATATGTTTTTTATTTTTTTATTTCTGTATCAGACCTCAAAAGACAATCTAATATCAATTTACGTGATCTAAAGCAGTAATTAGAGAATTTTTTTTAAACCTTTTGTATATTTTAAAGAAACCTCTACATATTGGTTAAATAATAGATAATACAATATGATAGATACATATAAACTGTATTTGGCGATTAATTTTGAAATATGTCATTTAATTTTTTCTTTTGAATGTGATACGTTGATCTGTTAATGTACACATCGTAAGATATTGGTATGACCATTTTGTGATAAAAATTATGGTAATTGTTTGTTCAGTGTGCAATATGTGTGTGATAATGCACAATGTGAAGCAAAGCAGCAATATTGGATGGAAAAAATAAAAAGTATTTAAAAACATTTAAAATTTTTTTATTAGTATGTTTCTCAAATTGTTTTGGATATGTGAGGCGTTTTAATAGAATTTTGATCCGCATATTTTTTTTAGGGTAACGAGGCGAAAAAAAATGTTAATTTTGTCATGTATATCTACTTATCCGGCCGTTTTTCACATCTTTATTGTTTTTTGCAAGTAGATCTCTGATAATATATCGTATAGCATTAAAAAAAAACCATAAATAAAATTTAGTATTTTTTACTTTTTTTACTATGTAGCTTGTCCCTCTTTCTTAATTTTTTTAACTATGGATTTTAAAAAGTATACTAATTTTTAATAATTTAATACTCATGATAAGAATGTATCCCATTTATGATGAAAAAATTCGTACTGGTGAAGGTAGCAATGAAACTGAAAAAAACATTAATTCTAAACTGCGTTGTGAATGGTAGTGGATAGTTGGATTTTTGACTAGTATAATATGAATTACAACTGGAAATAAGAATTAGTACTAAGTGTCGGATATTTATGACGAACAAATTCTTATTAGTGAAGGAAGCAATGAGCCGAAAAAAACATTAATTCTAAACTGCGATGTGAATGGTAGTGGATAGTTGGATTTTTGACTACTACAATGTAAACTAGATCTGGAAACAAGAATTAGTACTAAGTGTCCGATATTTATGACGAAAAAATTCTTATTAGTGAAGGTAGCATCGAGCCGAAAAACATTAATTCTAAACTGCGTTATGAATGGTTCTGGATACTTGGATTTTTTACTAGTACAATGTGAATTACATCTGAAAACTTGAATTAATACTAAGCGTCCGATATTTATGATCAAAAAATTGGTATTATTGAAGGTAGCATCGAGCCGAAAAAACATTAATTTCCAATTGCGTTGTGAATGGTAGTAGATAGTCGAATTTTTGGCTAATACAATGAGAATTGCATCTGCTAATAAAATACTAACATACTGTCTAAGGTCTGAATCTGAAGAAAATCTAACCTAACTCTAACTCTAAAGAACTATGGCAACATCGATAAAAAAGGCTTAACGCGGTTTATTTTTTGAAAATCAAACTGTTTCTTGGATTTTTGCTGAATATCATTTTGAATATACAGTTAGTAATGAGGCGTGTCTTTGAAAATATCGAAAAAGTAACCCATTTTTGGTTTGATTTATACTTTGTATACCTTTACATGCAAAAGTGGTGACAGATGGGCATTTCTAATTATACCCAAGATTCAGGAAGTAAAGGCCATTTAGTTTTGCCAAAATTTTACTCAGCTGATCGGGGTTATTCCCGTTAGGTAATTTAATTCTAGAATTATTCGTTAAGTTTAATTTCACCCTCATTATTTTAGCACCCCTTTGCGACAATATGCCGCATTATGTGAATTATACAAATTTATATTACTTCTGTAAGTTTCCACCAAAAATTTTAAGAGATATACATTAATAATAAGGGAACCGTATTTTGTGCCTGTTCCGAAATGCATCTAGGTTTATTTATAATATCGGCAGTTTTTAAATAACAGGGTCGAGTCGTATTTAGATTTTTGTAGGTATATATATATACATATTTCATAAACTCATACGTTCCTTTCTGAACTCACAGAAGAGCACATATATTTGTAAATAACCTTATTAAAGTCCACAATTAAATGAAACTACGTGATATAGTATTTTTTCTACTTTATTTAAATTCTTTGCCACGACCTAGAACGGCTAATAGCTCACCTGAAGATGTTGTAATACAACGAAACCTAGGTCGTGGTAAAGAACTTAAAGAAAGTAGAAATAATACTACATCACGTAGTTTCATTTAATTGTGAATAATTAATTTCTATAAAATTAACGCCAAATATATTCTTATTAGAGTCCTTTAACGCGTATTTTTTTGCTATTTATACGGTCACCTACACCTATAGGCAACTTCCAGTGCAATCTTGAAAGTCAGTATAATAGCCGGTCTAAAAGCAAAAGTAAAGAAAACAATAAATAATTATATTTTTTTGAAATATGCGCCTGTCGAAAAAAGTAATTTTTTTAAATAGTTAAATGTTTATAAATGCTTAAATACATACGGAATTCTTGCAGTGCAAGTTTTACTCGTGCTTGCCAGTTTTTTTTAAAGTTCGCTTTCTAATTTATTTTTACTTCTACGATTACACAAAAATAGTGTGTCCGTCTTATAATACCCAGCAAACGAAAGAAACTTCAGTTTTGTAATAAAGAACGAAAAGAAACTTTGCATAGCGCGGAGTTAATAAAACATAGTTGTTTATAAAACATAGTTGTTTATAAAACATAGTTGTTTATCAAGGTACATACGTGTATGTTATGTCACGCGAAAGTTATTTTACAATAAAAATAACAAACATGTAATGTTGTTACGAAGGGAAAAAAAATGTCCATTTTTTTCAGTGTTTTAATTTTGCTGTTAAGAAAATTTTATTTTCAAACGGAATACATCTTCGAACAAAATCTAAAACTATGTTTAATTTGAAAATGTTTATAGAGTTAGGAAATACAAACGGGTTCAAAAATGTTTAAATTTAATAAAATTATGTATTCATAGCACACTGGTTTCACAACAAATTCAATATTTGGGAAAGTTAATCGATAATGACTGCAAGAAAATATTAACATTTACCGTGAAATGTTATGTGAAAAATACGTTGGTTTTGTTTTCTTTTATGAAAAATCAGGTTATTTTCTACAACAGCTCGCAAATGTTTTTTTACAAAACATCTTGAACTAGTAAAATTAAATAAGATTGTGTCTCGTTGTATCCTATATACACAGATTTAATATACTAATCCGTGAAACTAGCAAAACCAACGAAGTTGTCAAAACAGTCACGTAAAAATTGAACAGAGCGGAAAATTTTTTCAAATGAATGTCGTGAAAATAACAGAATGAATGTCAATATCAGTGAACAGTTTATTTTTATTAATTTATGTGATGGCTACAGATTAAAAAAATAACCGGTATTAATTATTCCTCAAAATAATTTCCAAAAATAAATAGTATATATATATATATATATATATATATATATATATGTTAGATTTTCAGTAGTGTCTTTTATTATTTTTATCACTTATTAACCATTGTCGTTATGTTATAAATATAATAAATGCACCTCTATGACGATAGCATTTTGTATTTTATTAGGGTTACAATTTTTAAAATTCTTTTACTCTTATCTAATAGTTAATCGCATGTATTAACATTTTCCATTTGTGTAATGCTCGGTCCATCTTCACAGATCTCCTTTATTGTTGATGATCAACAGTCAAAGACGAGAGAGAAAAAAGTAATTTGTTATTTTAACAATAAAATAAAGTTGTTTCTTTGTAAATTGATGTACACTACAAATGTCTTTTACCGAAATGAATTTTAAAATCGTTAAAAAATAAAAACAAACCATCGCTTCCTGCGCTATCTCAATTCAAAATATGAGGGTAGCAATTGTAACTTACAAATAAAAATAGCCATTTGATACTTTGATACGATAGTTGTTGGCTACATATTTATTTAATATAAAAGAAATCTAGCGTGAGTACAAAAGTTACTTATTTATATTTTATATTAAAATGATATAAGTATAAGAATATAGTATATAGTATATTAGAATATATAAGAATATAGTATATTAAAATGATATAAGTAACTACTTATATTTCTCATAACCTATGACCTACTAAAGTAGACTGTTGAGTATAACTTTAATTGTTGTTTAAATTTAAAATATTTGCAATCAAGCTCAGGTCTTCCAGGTGCCCAGATGTTTAGATTATTTAGGTAGATATATAAATTACGAAGTCTTTATTTTTCTACATAAAGAAATCCCATTAAAGAACTTTTGTCAATGTTGCACTACACAGAATCTAAAATCGATACTTTAAGTAATGATTATTTCAGATCATAATGCGACTTTATATAATAACTATTTATATCTAAGTGCAACACATGTGCAACAAATCAGTGAAGATGCAAAATAGGTCCAAATATTGACCCAGTATTCTGACCCGCATCTGACTATCATAATAACGTATGCAGTGTTCAATGATATTGGTTACATACAAATTAATACACAAATTGACCAACTGACGTGCGCAACACGCCATTGCACTTGCCCAAACAAACAAAATTTAATCGACACGGAATACCAATTAGCCTAACGAACCGTGAACGTGGGTCGGCGCTGATAATAACATGATAGTCGCATATAAATTGAAATAGTTTACCGCCTTGTGTGTTTTAGAGAATCTATATGTATAATAAAACTGTAACCTAGTTAATTCGGAAAATGTTTTAAAAAAATGTGATTGATTTAGCGTATAGAATGATAATAGAAGCCAGAAAACCGGTTTTTAGAATTTTTGTTTGTTTTTTCCCCTGTTAATTTGTTCTTCAATCACACGAAATCTACTAGATGGATTTTGATTAAATTTGATATGGTAATAGTTAATACTTTCGAATAACATATAGGATATTTTTTATTTGGATATTAACAATTTAAAAAAAGACCTAACTTGGTGAATATTACGATACTGGTACTGCCAACGCAAAAAGTTATTAAAGTTTTTAGTAAATTTTATGCTCATAGATATGTTATGATATTCAACACCATCCATTTTATTCTATATTATTGTCAACATTTTTAGGTATGACAGTTATTTTAAGCAATAATCATCGGTGAATTTCACACGAATGTATTCGAGAGCATAGCTAGTATAATAATACAATAGTGACGTCTGTGAAAAAAAAAAATCGACAAAAATAGAATAGATGCTATTTTTGAAGTTGGTTGGTTAAGTTATGTGGTTGGTTAAGTTATAAGTCAAGCGCCGTCTTCAGAAACAGAAGTTACCTTATTTTCATATTTTTTTTAGTTCAAATAACAAATAATCCCCCCTCCCTTTTCAGTTCCCACCCCTTTTTTTTTAAAAATATAGTTATTATTATTATTTTATTCTTTATCACTTTACATCCCTCGGTGGTTTCGCTTGTTATATATGGCAAACATATATGGGAAAAACAATTATAGAAAACAATTTTGTATATCATTGTTTTGTCAAGGGTAGGTCCACATTCAGGCCGATCAATGTAATAAATGCTCTTTTAGAGTCAATATCCAAAATTGGAAAGTTTATTTGGCACAAATTTGGTTATTTCTGCATTGGATATCAATTTTATATAAAGATCAAATGAGTACGCCACGAAATTGGTCCGACTCAATTAAATTATCATCTTTTAAAATGGCTACACTTGACGCATAATTTTTATAGTTGCCGGTTGCGGTTGCACTGGTGACAATTAAATTTGAAATGCCATCTCTTTTTCCTTCGATAGTAAAAGAACTAAATATTGACGATTGATATTCATAAGTATAAAAATAAAAGCATTCAGTATTGTAGTACAAGCAGATATAGCAATATTTTAATTGTCGATGATTTCAAAAACTAGAGAGAGAAGAATAATTTGTTAATGTCAATGAACAGTTTATTTTTATTAATTTACATCAATATCGATGAACAGTTTAATAGCCAGTGCCAGCCATGTTTAACAAGGTTGATAAATATTGACAAAATTAATGATTGCAACCAACCAGCTTCTTTGCTATTTTGGCTATAATTGATTATTGTCCAAATAGAGCCAATCTTAAGCCTATAATGTGGGCGTGCCATAATTCTATTGGCTTAAGTACCTAAGCGTAAGGTTCTGGGAAATTAATTGAATTGGAAAATGATTGATCAGTCATTTTCTTCTAGAGTTCAGTTTATTGATATCAAGCTAAACTCTAGAACTGGTTATATTAATTAAACAACGAATTAATTATGATTAAAATCTCCTTAGTTATTTTCGTTATTTACCTTTTGTTATTTTTATTTGTTTAGTGTTTACTGGATTCGATCCCAAAGAAACTGGCAAATAGACGTACAATTGTTTTTAATTACCGATTGAGTATATTCAATCAAGCAGAGAAATGGAAGCGATATGCGAATAGTTTGTGATATTCGAATATTCAGCTTTTAAATACTTTCCTGTATTCATAATTATTTGATTACTAAAACGAATTTTAAGTTAAAGAAATTGTCTGTCTGTCTTCTTGTTTTACCATGACATCTCGAACGATTCCGAATATATGATGATGGAAAAGTTACACAGAAAATGACACAAAATTTCCGCCACACGGATACTGTGCAGGGTGGGTTGTAGGAATACGCGGGGGCGGTAGGGGAAGAGGGATGGAACGCAAGTCAGCTCGCGTGGGATTTAAATTAAATTAATTATTTTTGGCATACTGCACTTGCCTTTCGAAATTTCATACGTACAGAGTCGTAAGGTGTCTCTCGCGTTATGTAAAATACATGTGACATACACACCGCTTCGTTGCGATTATATATATATATATATATATATATATATATATATATATATATATATATATATATATATATATTTACTTCATGCTTATGGCTTTTGTAAAATACGTTTTGTTTTTTACATTTAGTGTTATTTTTGTAGAAGTTATTATTCTTAATTAATTTTGCTGTACTAACTTTGTTATTTTACAATATCAAATGAAAATGTATTAAAATTTAATACATTTAACTATTGAGATATCTTAACCCATTACAGTTCGCGTAATTCTCTTGTTGTTTTTCGAAGTTTGAAAGTTTATACATTAAACATATGCGAATGGTTTAAACATTAATTATATGTAATATTTCCATTCAACTAATTAACAATATTAATATTATTTTTTACCACATAAATACATATATTGCTTAATAAATCTTTTACAGGCTTAAAAATATATTGCTTGTGCTGTTTTTTATTTACAAACAATCATATATGCAGCAATTTTTAGAATATGCTGTTCAATTAGAGGAATATATATATATATATATATATATATATATATATATATATATATATATATATATATATATATATATAAGATAGGAGACAAATATTGCCGGCTACAATCATGTATTCCTATAAAAACTCCTTTTGTATGTGTGCATATTTACTTTTGAGTCGAAAGAATACTTTTTATGTAAATTTCTAGTTTATATAACCCCTACCTAACTAATGAATGGATGGACGAACAGCCGGACAACGCATTTCCAATACTATAGTATCATTGATTGGATCTTTCGAGCACGGATAGAATTAAGTTTTTCTTACTTATCTTTTTAAGATTTTTTTATCGTTTTATTATCAATGCCATTAATTTAAAAAAAAATATTCATTCACATTACATAAAACGATTCCCACACCCATATACTTACTGCTATAAATATACACAAAATTGATTCAATAAATCAGCGTTAGCCTTGAAATTAATCACTGGCGTAATCTAACTCATTGAAGTACGTACGCAAAATACGGCGTGACATGTCTTCGAATTGAAATCCGGTTTCCTCAATAGGGGATGGTATCACACCCCTCCTCCCTCCGTCGACTCTCGCGAAGTATCTTCTTTACCTAAACCCCCTACGTTTATCAGAAATATATGCCTTCATTCCTAGATAAGAAAGTTATGTCTATACAATAATCGTATATGAGTTTAGAATATTCTATATTTACCTTTAATATTTATTATTTTGATTTTCCATGGAAATTAGAGAGCATCATTCCGCAAGATTTTCTTTCAGTTTTGATTTTTTTCCAATTTGTAGTTGAAATTTGAAGATTTTTTTCATTAATTATTTAAGTTATCAAATTTTGATCGTGTATTATGTAAAGGTGCAATATTTGTATAACTTTAAATAACTTCGCATAACGTTTGAAGTGAACTCGAATATAATGTAATCATGTTGTCTCTAAGTAGAGTTACCTTCTGCCGCATATTAGATAAGATACATAATAAATTCTGGATAAAAAGTATGGGTAATATCCCATGTGTCTAACAGGTTTTGTTTTAGTTTAATAGTTAAGTAACATACACTTTTTATTAAGAGAGTTCGATTAGATATTCTCTCAGTCGATAATTGATTTTGTTAGCTTATGATATTTTTTAGTCTGTTATATTTATTTAAATAAATAAAATTTCGATCAAGTATTATGTAAAGATGCAATGATAGTATAATTTTAAATAACTTCGCATAACCTTTGGAGTAAGCTCGAATATAACGTGATCATGTTGTCTCTATGTGGAGTTACTTTCTACCGCATATTAGATAAGATACAAAAGAGATTCTAGATAAAAAGTATGGGTACTATCCCATGTGTCTAACAGGTTTTGTTTTAGTGTAATAATTAAGTAACATACTCTTTTTATTAAGAGAGTTCGTATAGACTTGCGTTTCTCTCAATCGATAATAGATTTTGTTAGTTTATTATATTTTTTAAATCTGTTACATTTATTAAAATGGTAGCATTTTTTGTTTAAAGCTACGTTTGGCCTAAAGTGGTTTTAAAAAAAAAATAATATTCGTTAACGATTACTAAATATTGCTTCATTTTTTTATTGATTCACATCTTCAGGAATGTTATAAAGCATCCTGCAAATTCGCATCCAAACAGTGTTTATTTCATGTCAACTTCGTCATTATTTTTATTTTCTCTTTTAAAATGATATCACAATTTTTTTTCTGTGACTCGTAAATTGAGCATTTCGTTTTATTAACTTGTAAAATAACAATTTATTTTTACTGTGTATAAAATTCGAAAAAGTACCCCTTTATAAACTTCAAGCGATATTTATAAAATATTTATTCTCTCATTGCAGCCAATATTGAAACGAAAGCGGATATTTTTCCGGGTTCCGGTCGACATTGAAAAAAAGGGTGCTTCCGTTCGGTTTCCATCTATTGCGCGCGATATCTTTGAAAGTGGTCATAAAAAGCAAAACAGTTATAAAATGCTCGACGTGCCAATAAACAATTGTTTTTATTACAAAAGAAGAAAAAAATATTCCACAGGCATTCACGCCAAACGTTTTATTTGTTTATTTTTCTTTACAGGTACACTGTTTTTGTGCCTGTAAAGAAGATAAAGAGATATTATTGCGTTATCAATTTTTTTTTTTCGATTTTAGTAAAAACGGTGGGTTCACAATGTTAAATGCATCTTTTTAAGAGGCCTGTAGCCAAATGGCAAATACGAAACCCTTTAAGTTCACCAGCTCTATTTGTCCGTCTGTCCACGTATCACATCAACATGTTTAGTTTAAGACCAATGAAAAAATATCCATTATTTCTTTAAGCATTTGAAAAGTATATTGGATTTCGAAATGAACAATTTTCGATCACGGATCCCATTGAGTATACTTATCTTCAAGAGGACTAAAAATTAGTTTGAAAAAAACTGTAGAGGAAACAAAACAAGAAATGTATATAATTTTCTTTATTACGTCAGGATATAACGCGTAGGTATCTTTATGAAATTTTTATATTTATAATCACCAACCAAAAATTATAAATTTATTAAATCTCCAATACAATAAAACACCTGTCAAGCGCGAGTAGAATTCGTACTATGAGGATTCCCTGTATAATTGCTTTTATAAACATTTAACGGTACATAATATTCCTATTAAAATTTAAATTTTTTAAAATAAAATATATTGCTTATTATATCTTTCATAGGCGCATATTAAAAAAAATATTTTTTATATGATATAATCGCAAATTAACTATGGATTTTTTTCCTTTACATGTACCGTGAAACCTTGTTTCTTGCCAAATTTCATAATTCTAGGTCAACGGAAAGTATCCTATAGGTTTTGATTTATTGGCGAGTGACAAAATATGCGGCATAAATTATCGTATTTTTGTATTGCGTTGACCTAGAAGATTAATTTTTTACAGCTCCAAGAGACCGTAGATTTAAATATTTGACATTCATTTTAACTTGATACCTTCAGGCGTCCACAATTAAATGAAACTACGTGATGTAGTATTATTTCTACTTTCTTTAAGTTCTTTACCACGATCTAGGTTTCATTGCATTACAACATCTTCAGGTGGGATATTAGCAAAGATTGATGTTTGCTAATAGCCCACCTGAAGATGTTGTAATACAACGAAACCTAGGTCGTGGTAAAGAACTTAAAGAAAGTAGAAATAATACCACATAACATCGTTTCACTTAATTATGAATAATGAATTTATACAAAATTAAAGCCAACTATATTCAATATCTTCTGGCGTTCCAGAAAAAAGGGTCTTGATAGAAAGAGAGACGGACAACGAAATCATCCTATAAGGGTTCCTTTTTTTGCTATTGAGGCACGGAACCCTAAAAATGACGCTAATATAAACTTTTCTTTCGATATCGGTCGTCCCACAGTGAAAATATAAACGGCTTTTCAAATAGATTATTTATTCATTTATACCAATTATCCCCAAACGTAAGTCCCTCATGTTGATAAACAACAGACATCCGTGACCGTAATGACCGTGACACCAATACCCAAATAAGCCGCGATCGTGTTTCTGACTCATGAATCCAGCAAAAAAAAAATAGATAATGGTGAAAGGTCATGCCAAAGTGGGAAATAAATCGGGTCAATGCACGCAAAATTGAGGGTTGTAGGCAAAATTGGGGGTTGCAGGTGAACTTTTTACGTTGAATAAATTTTTATACGTCATTAGGGATATAACCTGACAAGGATATGCACAAAAGTTTTTAGTATCGCAGCAGGCTATCATTACTTCTGTGTTGGTATTCTGTTACATATTTTCGTAACGTTGTCTGAACTGGTTGTCATTCTTTCGAGTGATGAGGGATTTCACTTTAAAAATAACGTAACATAATGGATTACAAAATGTCTATATAATGTCGGCCTGTAAGTTGGTCTGAAAAATTAATTTCAGATGATTTAAAATACTAATAAAGTAAGTGAATTATACATTCTCAAAGGCTGAACGGATTTAAATAAAATTCACAAGAGTACTCTACAATAGACTACCCGTCTTTAGGGTTTTCTACCCTAATTAGGAATCTTTATAGAATCGCTATGTCCATCTATCTCTCAGTCGGTATTATAATATGATCACCCGTTTTATTCACAGATTATTACTGTCGTATTCATATAGACAGAAATTTATATATATATTTATAAAGCCTAAAAAGTTTTGAAATAAAATCTTTAAAAACAATTTATAGGCAGGTAGCCTATAAATTAAAAGAGGGGATGACATTTTATTCGCATCCCCATTGTGTAGGATATCGTTGAACGTTTTGTAAAATTATTGGGGTATTTCATGAATACTTTTTCGACACAGGAATCCGTTGAGGAAATATTATGTTTGAAGGGGTCATTTTTGCTTAGAGTTCGTGTCCCCGCCCCCTAGCAGCTAAACTGATATTTTTGAAAATATGGAAAGTATTCACAATGGTAGTACACTTGTATATAAGGAAATTAAAAGCAAAATTATCAAGAAGGCTCTATAAGATTACAAAGAATAATTGGCCAACTTATGACATATATTTGGGTCTGCAAAAGTTCATAGAAAATGACTTAAATCAACTGCAAAAATCACTTAGTATTTCATATATATATATATATATATATATATATATATATATATATATATATATATATATATATATATATATATATGTTACGTCTGTGAAATATGTAATAAGCAATATATTTATATTTTACATGGTGAGAGATAATATTAATATGTGTGAATAGTTTAATAGAAATACTGTATACGTATAAATATTTACATGCGCCTAAGTATACATTTATCGTAATGCGAGCTGTTCTCTTACGTACAGGTGTATTTAGTTTTTTTTTGGAGTTACGTAACAACAACGGAAATCCTACAATTTCATCCTATCCATCTGTCAGCCAGTACGTTTGTATATCCTACAGCGTCACAGATGTTTCAGTCTAAGACCGATTGTGATAAAATTTTACAAGAAAACCTAGTAAAACTACATAAAAACGATTTTAATAACAAAGAGAAATGGTTTTTATATTTTTTTAATATCAGGCGATAGATCGAATTTGAGGCTGATATTTTTTTATCATTGGAGAGATCTTTTGAAACGCAATCGCAAAAAAAATATAAAACCTTTTGCAGAGTCCCCTTCGCTTGACTTAACCATAAATGTTGTTATTGTTGTTGTCGTGTCCACATGAGATGAAGAATTATCTCATATGGAAAAATTGCCAGAGCCTCGAAAGGTTGGACTTCTACCAGTCCCGCTTCGACGAGCGACTGGGAATCGAACCCGGGTCCTCGCGGTGCGCGGTCATGCGCTCATCCCAACACACCACGGTGACTGACACCATAAATGTTAAAAAATATGAAAACAATAGGATAACATATTATTTCGGTCGACTTTCATTGAGAGAAGAAAACCAAGTTATTTTTATCTTAGGTCTGTGAAATATATACTAGTGAAAACATTTACTGTTAGAGGTGCACTAATGAATGCATTAGTCGTGAAAGATATACTAGTGAACAGATTTACTGTGAAATAATACCAGTAACACATTTTCTTTTAAAACGCATTTAGTGAACACATTTTCTTTGAATGATATATCGGTGAACACATTTAGTTAATACATTTACTATGAAAGATGCACTAATGAATACTTTAGTGAATGCATTAGCCGTGAAAAATGTACTAATGAACAGATTTACTGTGAAATAATAACAGTAACACATTTCCTATTAAACCACATTCAGTGAACACATTTTCTTTGAATGATATACCGGTGAACATATTTAGTGAATACATTTATTGCGAAAGATGCGCTAATGAATACTCTAGTGAATGCATTAGTTGTGAAAGATATACTAGCGAACAGATTTACTGTGAAATAATACTAGTAACACATTTTCTATTAAAACGCATTTAGTGAACACATTTTCTTTGAATGATATAACAGTGAACACATTTAGTGAATACATTTACTGTGAAAGATGCACTAAGGATTACTTTAGTGAATGCATTAGCCGTGAAAGATGTACTAGTGATCAGATTTACTGTGAAATAATACCAGTAACACATTTCCTATTAAAACGCATTTAGTGAACACATTTTCTTTGAATGAAATAACGGTAAACAAACACATTTAGTGAATACATTTACCGTGAAAGATGCACAAATGAATACTTTAGTGAATGCATTAGCCGTGAAATATGTACTAGTGAACAGATTTACTTGTTAATACCAGTAACACATTTCCTATTAAAACACATTTAGTGAGCACATTTTCTTTGAATGATATAGTGAACACATTTAGTGAATACATTTATTTAGTGGAAATGAAACATCCATAGTGTGAGTTCTACTCGACTACCCAGGTTTATTTAATTTTTTTGTTTATATAATTTTTTTTCGACCAAAACCTCAATGTTCTCTTTGAAAATCATTGCGAGCCAAGTCACCTTCTACTAACTTTTGCTCGAAACTTGACTTGCAATGATTAGCAATGAATAATAATCATACTTTTGATAGTATTTCATTGAATACAATTCGTATTATGAAAACTGAATATAATTCGATTATCATTATCGCAACATTTTTGGAAAAACCAAAAAGAAAACCCTGTTGGGATTCTCAAAACTGATACCAGTGGTAAACAACTGTGGAAATCGTTGCCTATTCATATATTTTTATATTAATGCCCGATGGTATTTTATAGAAAAAAATACTGACAAAATTTTGACAGCTTCATCATTGTTCAGTACTTCGGCAATTGCAATTAATCATACGAATCATCCGCAATAAATTATTTGTAGCGATGATGGGACGTTGTGTTATGTGCGATCTCGTATATTGCTCGTTGGCATATTTGCCATATAAAATAAAAATAAAATAAGTTTATTGAAATGGTTTTAATATCTTTATAATCCAAAAATAATTAGGTATATAATTACATAATACTAATATATGATTTAAGTGGTCTAAATCTGGAACAAGTTTTAACCAGTCCTAAACCTCAAATTCTATTTAAAAATTTAAGCCTTCCGACTCAAGTCTCTGACTACCCAATGTGATTGCAATTATAAGTTTCTCCATCGGTTAGCAGCGAGCCACGAGAGCTTAGAGAGGTGGATTGGCTTAATGAGACGTCCACACGTAGCGCCGCGGATCAATACGGTTTAGGATGGGGTCACCATACGCTCTCCGTTCTGAAAGGTACAGTTGAGTATTTTGGATAGATGCTGGAAGATGTCCAAAAGAAAAGTCGTCGCTTTGTCTCATATCATCCCCAGCGACGAGCTTTTTAAATTATATATAGGTACTTAGACAAATTATCTAAGTCAAGAAATTATTTAATCAATAATATATTCATCCTTTCATTTGACTTATATATTTAGAAGTCAGTAAACTATTCTAATTATTTACTTTTATTAAATTAACTACGTTTTTGAAACATTTTAACAGGTAAACATTTTTTGTCATCTGGGTCGTTGTTATGTGTAATAATGTTTAAATAAAGTGCCTAGTACTATTATTGAATTCGTAATGCACACTTCACATAAGGTAGAAAAGTTAGTCTAAAATTTTTAATTTATTTATTAGTTTTGTCGTCTATAACTAACCGTATAAATTGTTGAAAATCACATAACACAATGTATTATTTAGGATTTAAATATCTATATATGCATAGAATATATATATATATATATATATATATATATATATATATGTATATATATATATATATATATATATATATATATATATATATATATATACATATTTCTTTTGATTTAGTAAATATTTTTGACTTAATTTAACTTGAATTTTTATCACCTATTATTTGAATTAAGGTACAATAAGTATTGATAGGTCAGTACCGTATATTTTTGAAAATAAAAACCATTTTATCAATTTATATACAACGAAAAGAACTTGATATCAAATCTCCTACCTACCTTAAACATAAAAAGAGTAACAGGGAATTACCTGGAGGATAATTATAATATTATGTTAAAAAAGTTTATTAATTTATTAAAAATATTATCTTCACAGTTACAAAATTTCATAGGCAGATCAGATGACTGTATTTGCACTGAGCGACATTGTCTGTATGAGCGACATTGACTGTATTTCCAATAACAACAAAGTTTACATTGTCATCACGTTATAGGTATATTTGGTGATAATCTTGTATGACAAACCAAGCTTTTTGAAAGGTTAGCATGATGTGATAGGTCAGTTGTCAAGAAATCATTCATGTGAACATCAAGTCAATGACTTTTAGAGTTTGTATAAGCGACATTTTTAAACTTAGTTTATTAGGGTTAGATCTAAAAAAAAGAAGTTTAGGAATATCGCTAGTTTTTTAGGGTATTTAATATAGCTTCAATCAAGGATTGTTTAGTTTAATGTAAGCAAGAAATTACAAGACGCTTGGTTAAACTTTTATGTCTTGTTTTATTGTCTTATTTTTTAATTGACATATTATTTGAAAGTTTGGTCACGTTATTAACATTCTTTTTGTTATGTTGCTACCGCTTCTTGATGCTTCACGTCAACAACATTTACTACGTGCTTACGGCAATTGTGTTAAGGGATGTATGGCGACCCGATATCCAGGCCAAGGAGGGGCGCAGGGCGCGCGAGTCAAGGGCGCGATCGGGCAACGAAATATTTCGTCGAGTTTTCATCCCATTTTCCCGCTAGAGTAAATGACGTACAGTCAGCTGTGGGCGGGGTAAACTGGGCCCCCGGTTTGTTTGGAAAATGCCGAATCAGGGACGTTGAGAAGGTATTTTGTTAGCGAAACATTTAGTCCTTTTCAGCAATTGGTTAGGCATAGACAGATTTTTGCTACAACTGATTTGTTGGAGGTTTTCGTTCATGACATTAGTCTAAAATTTCAGAAGCGCTATTTTTTATGATATTTCTGCGCAATATGAATATGGTTCTGATTAATAAACTGGTTGGTATTCGACCATTTATACACTGCTCTGTCAGTCCCATATCAACCAAGATCATCTTTTTATTTATCATAGTATAAAGCTGTCAAACTTATATTATCAACATCTGCTATACATTTTCCATCACTGTGTTTTTCAAATTTAATCGGCAATTGTTTTGATTGTATTTATGGATAGTTTGTCTTCGCAATAATTAGTATAATTAGTGTAAGTATTTAAATCAGGGTTCACATTGAAACGTCGCTTAGATCAATTAGAGAAATGCAATTAGAAAGTCCACCAGTTTCTATCGTAGTTTGGAAAAAAAAAACAGGAGGCCCTCAAGTTCATAAATGGAAAATCTTAGACAGAATCTAATAATTACGTTTAAGACTGTATTATTGACAAGGGTTTAGGATATGATAGGTAGGAGCTGAGGCTGTTAACAAAAGGTTACCAAAGAATTGTTTGGAATTTGAATGTTTAGGTTTGAATTCTTATATTTTTATGGATATGGGCTACAAGACCCTGGGGATAATTAGTATTAGCTGCTCTGTTGCTTATAGGCCAGCTAATATTAATTTCTCAGGGTTTTGTAGCCCATATGCATAAAAAAATATAAGAATATTTTAAAAATCATAGATTAGGTCTTTTGAAATGAAGTTAAAGTTTTTTAGATGGCTAATTTTTGATCTTTTGAAGTTCTTTTAAAATTGTTTTTGATTCGTTGCTTTTATGATTTTATACACTTTTATCTATTCCGACACGCACGTGATCAGTTTTTTTATGCTTCATTCTGGCAACGAATTTTTTTATGCTTTATGACACACAACTGACAAAACTATCGTGGATCACGTGACGATTAAGATATAGCCATCAGGAATTGATCGAATTTTAGGCTAACATTGAACCATTGATTTTTATAACCCTTTTCATCAGAGGCAGCAACATGATGGCTGAAATCTTGAATTGTCATTAAAAAAAGGGTTACTTTAGCATCCTCTCCTGGATGCTAAATGAAAGTAGTGAAAGATGGAGCAATGAAAGATGGGTGACTTTAAAAGAATTATTAGTGGATAGGTATAAATCATATCGGAAACTGTAGGTGCTTAACAGGTAATTCCAAAATTTTACCGATTTTATGTACATATGTGAACTTTCAAAGGTTCATAAGATCTAAAGAGAGCATCCTTTTAAGTATGGCCTTTTTTATTTGATAGTGCTCTGTGGGACGAACAAAATGGACTGAACTCAGAAATTTTTCCACCCTTGAGTTATACTCCAGAAAATTTTCAAATTTCTGGCTAACAAAAACTAACGAATATATAATTGGATTAGAGTCAGATAAATTGCAGGATAAAGCATTTACGGAGATGAAGATAGAAAAGTGATTTTATTCCATAAACTAGAAAGTTATTTGCAAGTTGTGTGCATTTAGAGAAAGACAATTGCTAGGTTGATGTAGTTGCTATGGTTACCTTGTTTGACAGTTCGGATTTTAGAGGTTATCCTTTTCTTCTTTTGTAAGTCTTTTGATCCAAAATCGTTTCTCTTTGTTTGTGACCCAATACGAGATCAATGTTATCTTGATTTAGTAATTACATTGTGTCTTTGTTCCATTATTATTTTTTGGTTCATAGGTTTCCTCGTTTTAATAAAATTATTGTTTGCCTTTTGTTGACTTTTTGCTAGACCGCTTGTTACTTACTTTAAAGGTAAGAATACGTTGTGCTCTATCCATATTTCGCAGATTGATATTTTTATTGAGTCCCTTGACGTAACGATACCAACTTTAGGTCTGAAATCTATCTTAATAAATCGTGGATGGTGTAAACAGTATAAATTACTAAAAATACCGAAAACTGAAGTAAAGTAGGAAAGGTCGAAATTAATGATATTTTTTATTGTAAAAGTTCAAATTATTCGAAATTGTTGTTTTTTTATTAAATTTATTTCGCCAGGTTTTTGCAAAAAAAATAACAATTGTTTTATGCTTTTGAAATTACTAGGCTTAATACAGTTATGACTATATGTAGGTTATTTTAACGGTATCGTTGAGTTGTGAATATTCTAATTTTGTAGTTAAATCGCAATTCAACTGAATTTAACCGAATTTCAAAAAAAATATTTTAGCATTAGCTTTTTCAATTTCCTTAATCGATATCCATTTTTTAACACCTCTAGCCTCTTCAAACGTGACCTTCCACTATAACGAACTGAGGACATTACAGGCCAAACAGGAACTTAACGTCTTACCCCATTACACGCCTCGTCACGACCCGCGGGCTAGGACCGGATACGCGGGCGGAAGTAGGTTTTGCCGCGAGGGGGTATTTCCGGCGCATTTCACAATCGGATTAGTGGACTAACGGGTCTTTGTGCCCTGTAATATGGAAACTTAGTGCTTGGGGCTAGTTTTAATGGAAATTCTGTGACAAAGTGGGTGATATTTTTTGGATGATTCGTTGCTTGTCGTTTGTGTATTTTATTTTAGCTTTTGTTATATGTTAATAACAAATATTGTCTTATAGATAAAAAAATGTTTTATTGCATATTGGTGTGAGCTACGAGGTCCTGAACATTTCAAAATTAATTTAATTTATTTAAAAAATCTGAAGTCTTCAATTAGATGAGCACACTTTTATTTCTACTTGGTTATTTTGTATATTTGTGCTTAGACAAAAAACGTGGTAGCTTCGCTTAATTTTGAGAGAAATCAGTCCAGAAAATTAATTAAGTTCATCTGGCAAGCGAAATGCAAACATTGATATATCTCTATTTACGAATAAGTTTTGAATGATTGCATAATTTGGTGAAAAGTTTTGAATTTTCAAAAAAGACGAGATGGTTTGCATTTATTTTATAGTACGATCAACATATTTTTCAATCTTTCAAAGTTCTTTTTAATCTTTATATAGTGCACAGGGTTCAACAGGGTTAACACTTATATTTAAGACTCATCTCTGTCATTTATGAAATTATTTAATGTCTAAGCAGTAAAACTTTGGAATCGCCTCATTTCCGACACTAAGAACTTAAGCTCGATAAATATCTTTCAAAGTCTACTGAAAATTGTCCACAGCCCTCAATTACTAAGATTTTCGCTTGTTCTTTTTCATTTTCCTTTTAGGCTTATCTTGATTTTTCATGGTTCATTGTTTACGGATGTTTCAGTATTTGAATTGATATTTTGTTATTTTTTATTTCGAATTACTTAGTAATTGGTTTCAGATATTTTATCTCGTCGATCTTGTTAACAGCAATTGATTTTGTTTTCGTTATATCTATCACATATCTTAACATCGAACATATTAATTGGTTCTATCGAATAGGGTACGTTTTGGTAGCAATTTTGATCACGAGTTTGATCACGAATAGGTTATGAAATGTTCATTATAATAGTTAGAGAAGCTATACATAGTAACAATTAATACATTATTCAGGCAGAACATAAACCGATGCTAAGGTTTTATACATCTTTATTATAAAGGGTTAATTTGTTGTTCTTCGTATATTTTTCTGTATTTAACCAATGAAAAAATAAAGGTGCCGTCATGCATTATTGACGAACTTCGTTTCACTTGACGTTTTAAGTTCGTTATGTCGTTTACATGTCATTGTCGATTTACATGTCATTGTCGATTTACATTTTACATGTCATTGTCGAATTACATGTCGATTTACATATCATTGTCGATTTACATGTCGATTTACATTTTACATGTCGATTTACATTTTACATGTTGATTTACATGTCATTGTCGATTTACATGTCGATTTACATTTTACATGTCGACTTATATATCATTGTCGATTTACATGAAGATTTACATTTTACATGTCGATTTACATGTCATTGTCGATTTATATGTCGATTTACATTTTACATATCGATTTACATGTCATTGTCGATTTACATTTTACATGTCATTTACGTGGCTATTATTTATATGTCATTGTATCATTTAAAGTCTGTCTGTAAAATATTTGCAAGTTAAAATAAGAGGGGAATAAGTTGAACTTACCGGTGGTTAATTATACTGGATGACGATATTAATTTTTAAACTCGATAATGCCTTGGCTGACTGTAAAGGATATATCTAACAGAAAAGTTGTTGTTAGTTAAATTGTTTGACTTAACATTTTGTACATTCTTGCGTCGGTTGCTACCTGCTTTTGAAATGAAACTAATGAAACTAATGAATTGATTGAAAAATAAGCCAGTTATAGGCTTCCAAATTTGAAGATACGGATAGAGTTGGGTATATTCCTGTCTCTTTTCCTCTCGTAGAATATAATGTGCAATTTTAAAAATGACCTCACAACACAGTATTTCCGTCCTTCTCTAAAGGTTAAATTTAAACTTTTATAACTCGGTCAATTTTTAAGATTATTAAAAAAATTTTTCCCTCTTCATCAGCTTTTACCTCGAAATTATGATTAATGCAATAAAAAAAAATTAGTCAGATACCCAATTACTTTTATTGTTACCTATAAACTTATTTGCATATTTTTATCGAGCGTAATGTAATTTTACTTTGCATGATTATATTGGATTTTATTTAATTTGATATTTAACCTAAATGATTGATGTTGAAAATAAATTTTGAATTACGGATTAAGTCTAACTTACAGTTATCACATTGTACCCGCTAACAATCAGTTATATCACGAGAACTGGTTTAATAGAATTGGTAAAAGTATTAAAATATAGTTTTCATAGTATAAATATAACTTGAAATTGGAACACAATTATTTTTTTAATTACAGAGTATCTTGTTTATTATCCTGTGTTCCTAATGTATTAAAAAAAACTAAATTAAAAAAGTTAAGTTAAAGTGTTCTACGAGAGCGTATATACCAACACATACACTCGAGCCGACCAGCCATTTGTTGAAAAACTTTCACCGTTTCGTTAATTTTTTTGTTATTTCGTCGGTGGACCAAAGTTTAACTTAGTCTGATTACTTTGTTAGACCGCCTTTTACAGTATGAATTTGTAAAATTGTTTAGGTAGAATGCTAACCTGTACATAGTTTGTCGGCTTCCAGCCTTTTATCGTCTATCCTACTTTTATCAGCTTCCAGCCAAAAGTTCAGTAGTCCAGATAAAATGTTATCAGTATTCCAGATAAAAGTTTAGATTTAAGTTTAAAATTTAAGCCGATAAAAGTTTGGATTTGGTACACTCAAATGATCTTTTTTTAGGTTTCAGTATACGAAACCGATATAATAGTCCGTTTCTTTAATTGTTACATATAATATCGATATTAAAGTGAAAGAGTGTCCGGAATAATTTTCCGTCAATTCGGCAACGCGATTTCTCGATTGAACTGTCAGTATAGATACCTATGTGGCAAAGAATTTCTTAATATTAGTTGAAGAAAATATGTTACATATAGGTAGAAATAAAGACATTTCTACAAATTTAAAGTCCTTTATTAACATTTTTGATTCTCGCCATACAGGTGGCGAAGAATTTCTTAATATTAGTTGAAGAAAATATGTTACATATAGGTAGAAATAAAGACATTTCTACAAATTTAAAGTCCTTTATTAACATTTTTGATTCTCGCCATACAGGTGGCAAAGAATTTCTTAATATTAGTTGAAGAAAATATAGGTAGAAATATAGACATTTCTACTATTCTACAAATTTAAAGTCCTTTCTTAACATTGGGATTCTTTCTAACGCTCTGAAGATAGATCAAACTTATTTGCTCTTAGCTGATGGGAGACAAATTTCTCCTAGGAAAAAATTTCCCTAGGAAATTTACGTGTCCACGATAATAAATTAAATCCAACTGTAAAAATAGCATTATGTAATATCTTTGGAAATCTTAATTTTTTTATTAGAAACGAATTTAAATATTTTGTTTTAGTGGTCTATTCATACATTGGAATTTTGCAAAATAAATTAACGTCCTTCCATTTCTTCAATAATATATGGAACTTCAAATCACAAAAGTTTCATGAGGTATTTCAACCGTTAAATTGTTTTTGAACTTTTTCCAACCGATGTGTGTCCACGTGTACTTCAGTTTTCAGACGATTTGTAGTTTCATACACTGCGGTCCAATAAAACTTTAATGTTGGTTGCGATATTTGTTTGTAGAGTTGTATTTAATTCGCGAGCTTAAACTGTAGACACAATACCTTCAACTCTGCCATTTAGCTAAACAGCCCGTATTAGAGTTTCATAGTTAGGCTAGAATTTGGGTCTAGGTTTATAGTTCTAAATAGGCAATGAAGTTTATGTTGGTTCTTTTAGGTAGAAAATTATTAGTGTTTATCTGGTTCTTTGCGTGTCAGTACTTTTTATATATAAATGTTAACCAATAATAATGTTTGTTTCTTGAGACTAATATTATGTAACCATCAGTATCGTACTAAAAGGAATAGGAACAAAGTATAAAATTTTCAAATATACAAGATATTTAATCCGAATTCGAGGCTCATACTTTTTTTAATTCGGATTAAATATCTTGTATATTCGGTTAAATATCTTGTATATTATTCAATATACTAGATGTGTAACTGAAAAATTTATAGTTAAATATCTTGTATATTATTCATTCTTGTATATTATGCCATACATTCGGATAGAAAATTAATTACAATATGGTGATATGGTGGAATAGAATGCTCTGGTTTTATGTGGTAGCGCTAAATACGAGTTAAAAGATGTACATTCATACATTGTAATACTATATGTTAAAACGGATCGAATTTTTTTCCCGAAATGGACCACTGAGAGAAAGATCCTCCATAGAAAAGGAATTAAAAATGTAATAGCTATTTATCAAGATTTATTTGTTTTCTACCGCCTCAAGACCTCTGAATTTTCAAATGAATAGGGTTTTTACTGTCAACTTCAATATAACTAAAAATTAATCAAAAATAACTTAAACTGCTTAGATTATGCTTTTATGTTTGTTGAAGTAACCATACATTTAAATTAACCAAGTACGTGAAAGGTACATTTAAATTAACCAAATCCGTTGAAGTAATCCATTTAAATTAACCAAGAAATTATGAAACTTACTAACCTCACAAATTGTATGACATAATCTTAAGGAATCAAATGGGTTACATTCTTTTTCTTATTAAAAATGACATTATTTTACGCGATTCCAGTCTTGTTTTCATGAAATCATCTCTTCTGATTGGTTCACATACCACAGCAAGCAACAGCTTCGGTAACAATTTTTACACATCTTTGCTTCGTTTGCTTGCGTATGACAGGGAAAACTTTGAAATTGCACCAGAATTACGCTACATATAATATCTGGTGTTTCCATGCAATGAGAAATGGTTTCGGTATTTATATGTTTCAGTCAAGCCGAGATTATTTTGTTTCAATTTATAAAATCAGTATATGAACCGGCATCGAAATTGAACTTTGTCAGTCTAAATGCACGGACGTGATTCAATGTATTTTGATGGTCTCCAAGTTCAAGTATTTTCGTCTGAGTTAAGATTATCACAGACGTAGACTCGTCTGCCAGCACTGATAGTAGAATAGTTCAAGGGTGTCCAAAATACCCGTTTCTTTGTATTACAGAACCAACTCTTATGCAAGTGTCGGGCATCGTAAATGTGCAGCGGCTGTATCTTCAACGTGAACCACATCGGATCACATACTTTGATAACAACGCTTGTCACAATTGGCAGATTATCTGTGGGAGTCCGTGTGCTGACATACAATCTCAAGATCCCATTGGCAGTAGTGAGCCACTTGAAATGGATCATTTTAACTGGATTTCTTTCCGCTAAATAATCCGTAGAAGATCCAGCGCTGATAGCTTGGCACATTTCATATAAGTACATCTGATCTGTACATAAATATTATTTTTCTACATTGTTCTTGATTGTCACCAAATCGACGCTGCTTATATCCATTTTTCTACCTATAACTGGAATTTTGAGGTATTATTCAAAGAGCATTTCTCAAACGTAGCACATTTGCATGCTTTAATATCAAAAAGGAATAACGCCTTTGGTTTAACCTTTGAGAGTTTCTGTTTGTAGCTATCGACATTTTTCCTAGCAGCGTAAGATTATATATATATATATATATATATATATATATAGACATATATATATATATATATATATATATATATATATATATATATATATATATATATATATATATATGTCTATATATATATTTCACATCAAAAACGCCCTTATAAAAATGCAAAGGCCCATCATGCATATAACGATCGAGAGCGAAATATACGATTATCTTTTCAGCTCCTCGCTTACTTCATCTCTCCTCTGAGCGCCGCCCATCATGCTACATATAAACTATTATCAATGGCGTCTTCTCCAATAAGCCCGCTGTGCGCCGGTGAGACGGCCGTACCTCTATTATTACAACTCAATATAAACATTTTATTTTTAATTTCGTTTCTTTTCTTCTTCATTTTGAAGTGCCAATTCGTTGGCTCGTAGGAGTCGAACTGACAGATTGGATTATTTTATTGGATGTCTTTATTTTTCTCACTTAGCGAGCATTTACTAAATAGGAATCTTTTTTATAAACCTAGGACTGCTGTTGTTAAAAATATTTTTATCGTTCCTCTAAGGTGCGGAAAAATTATCTTATTGAAACGAAAAAATTGTCATCGCACTTTTCGTTATTTTTTAATTTAATTTTGGGAGCAGCGCTCCTATTATAGTCAAATAAAGATTAAACCTTAGACCTTATAAATAGAAAATCTGAAAATTCGCACAGACCCCTATTTTGAAATTCTAGATATGGATATCAAAGGTCACGAACATAGTTTTTTTTTGTTAATATCTCGTGTTCTATGTCTTGTATGTTATTAATAAAATTTAAAAAAAACATGACCTTTTTCAAAATAAAAATAATAGATAAATTCAATATGTAAGAAGTATGAAGATTTTTTATGTAGTAAAACCTTTACAATCACTAATTATGCATTTTAAATATTCAATCTAAATAACTTACAATTTATATACTTTTACTTTATTTCTTATTTATGAATAAATATTTTTTTTAATTTTGTTAATTATAATAATGATATTATTAGTATGTAATTAATTTTGTAAAGTATACTGCACAACTATGGCCTCAGTTTACATAGCGTTATCATATAAACATATGACGCCTCCCACTTTCCGCGCTGTATCTCGAAAATGTTTAATAGTATAATAATGTGTACATTAAAAATTGTACACAATTTTATGCTGAACACGTTTGTAATAACCACTCTCACTTTCATTTCAAGGTTTAGTCTTTATTTCTACTTATTTACAATTAAATAGTTTACAAAGTTGTAATAAATAAATCAGAGTTGGATAGTTTCAAACATTTTCAACATATCAGATAGATACCTTCTATCTTCAGATCGAAGTCTGAATAAGAAATAATAATTAAAACTGATAATTTTTAATCGTGAATATATACCTTATTATAGAATAGTTTTTTTTAAATTATAATTTATTTATAATTAAGTTATGATATAATTTAAAATGGATGTTTTTTTAACAACACGTTATTCGAGGTTACAGGGTTGTAAAAAGAAAACTCCTAACATAGGTATTCGATTAATGAAATTTCAACGCAACGTTAGGTTTAGATTTTCATAATTATAGTGCGATTAGTATAATTGAAACTTTATATTTTTGATTATTTATGAATTAATAATTATCTATCGGATAATTAAATTTAATTTTCTTCAGAATTCTCGCTATAAAAAGTGGACATAACGTATCACCCTAAAATGAAATTAAATATACAAGAAAATCCTGTACGTTACAACGGACATGGGCACATGTCGAAGTAGACGAATACGTGCGTCCAGATTTGCTGGAAGAAGAAGCCCGAAATCTTACTCAAACTATTTCTTTTATCGCACAGCAGACAAAACAGCAGTGGCCATGTGAAGATACTCCCCACTTTAAGAAATTTTTTCGAGATTACTCCAGAACAATAGCGTTTATAAGAATCATGTCGTTTTACGGTAATGAAATTAACTGAAAATACTGTCTGAACACAAAACTAATTCCGGATCTTATATATTTCAATTATTGTAGTCCTATTTAATATTGACATCATGCCTCTTAAAGAAGTACGTATAACAATAAAGTTCCAGAATTAGCCGCTGTTGTAGTTCTAGCTATTTGACGTTCAATCTTGCACTGTCACGGACACGATAACAATCGCCCAAATCTCCACGACGTTACGTTATATAATTGCAATGGCACTTACTTTGCTATCAAGTAAATTATCGTCAAATCGGTTAAGGACAAGAACTTTTTACAAATATGTTAACAAGAATAACCTAAAAATCTTGATATATACAGCATAGCCTTAATATTTAGAGTAAGCCTTAACCAATTGGGTTTGTTCTCAATTTCTAAACTCACACAAATGCCCTGAGGTTGCCAGCGACCTTAAATTTATCTCTATAAGAAAAGAAGATGGCGTCTATCACAGACTTATTATGTTAGAAGACGGATTAAAAAAATGGGCTTGCCTAATTTATTTTCCTTCTGTGGTCTGTTAAAAATTTGAGCGAACTGACGAATAAATAACGTTATATCCTAAATTTTAATCGTTACGTGAGAGTTAACAAGTTATTAACGGTAATTATTTATAAAGGGTTCCAAATAAACAAGAATCGAAAGTTAAATAAGTATAAAACAAACAACAAAGTAATTAAAAAGTTTTGACAGCCCAACATTACATGTAACCTGTTAAAATGGTGAAATAAATTCGGCCGGCTGGCAAATTCAATATGCAACTTTGGTTCTGATTCGAAAGACGTTAGAAATTGGTTCTTCTTTATGTTACCGTTCTTAACAAATAAAAACGGAACCCTTAGGGTGGGACTTCTGTGTCAGTCTGTCCGTCTGTCTCGGCTATTTCTATAAGCGATTATTAATGCTATTGACTTTAAATTTATTATAGTTGTAGAATTTTGGACACATTTTTATTATTATTTCAAATAGGACAATAAATTCGAGTGGGGTATGATATGAAAGGATTTTTTTTACATATCCTCTAAACTATTTTTGCTTAAAATATAAGCCGCACAAATTTTGGTTTACAAAAAGGAACAACACCCGCTCCTTATTTCCGAAGTTTACTAGCTAATATATATATATATACTAAATTGTAACAGAGAAAATTCTGTATATGGAAAATATTTTAAAAAGGGTTATTGATTTAGCGTGTAGAATGATAATAGAAGCCGGAAAACTTTTTTAGAATTTACATGTGTCTCTGTATGTTATTTTATACGTAGAAGACGCAAAATCTACTAAATGGATTTTGATGAAATTTGGTATGGTAATAGTTTATAACCAAGAACAACATACAGTAATAGTTTATACCAAGAGCAACATTTTCCTTATTCCGAATTCCACGCGGGTGAAACCGCGGGGCGTATTACATATTACAGGTAAAATAAAATAAAGTTCTAGACATTAACCGTTTTTAAGAAAAAAATTACATTCTAATCGTTTTTCCTACTCTGCTAATCTAGATAATAATCGTGTTAAAAAATTTCTCAGTAGACAATCATAGATACTTGTTTTTTTATATTGTAGGCAGTTCAAAAGTGGTTGCAGACAGCGGAAAGCGTGGCTGACGGGCGTCTTTTAAACATATAGTCAGAGTACATTACTATTCATAGTTACAGGGGGAGAGGAGGTGGAGGGGAAGCCTAATGGTACGTTACACTGATTGTGTAAATATAGCTTGAACTTCACCGATTTTGTTCTTTACTCAATAGCCCTTGAAGAAAGAAACCGATCCTTACCTTATTTTGTGCACTGATAGAACGTGTTATTGAGTAATATAGAGGATCATCCCAAAAAACATGGATTTTGTTAAGAAATAACAAAAAAAAAAAATTATGGCATCCCAGTTAGTGCAGCTTCTACTTTGATTAAGTAAGCAACTTCTTCGTAAAAACATTTTGTCAATAACTTACAGTCTTTTTATTTTCAGTGCACGTATTTAATCATTGCAAAATATTCATACGAACTATTATATTGGTCCATAAATTAATGTTTACCAGGACAATGTAGCGGTTATCAGCATTTTAAAGATACAAGCTCTATTAAATAACGAGATTGAGTTTTCAGAAGATGCCAAGAGTGATGCATGTTAAAATTAATAGTGGTATTAGTAATCTTGGATAAGTCTTAATATTTTCAGCTAAGAATCACTTCAGTATTCCTCGTGGTATTGAAAAGAAAACGTTAATAGATATTGTAAAATATTGAAAGAGAGAAGTTTTGAATGTTTCACAATTAAATGAAACCATGTGATGTAGTATTATTTCTACTTTCTTTAAGTTCTTTACCACGACCTAGGTTTTTGTTAATTGTGAATAATGAATTTCTACAAAATTAACTGATTTATTTCGATTATATTGACTTATTTGTTTGTTATAGGCTAAAATTTGTGTGACAGGAATAAACGGGCTGGTTGTCCTTTAAATTTCTAAATTGAAATTAGTGGCATTTTTTAAAAAGATCGCCGTTTAGATATCTGTTGCAATCATTGATTGAATGATTGGTGAAATATTGAGAAACTTTTTTCTTCATTGCAAATACAATGTTAAAAATTTGTAGGCCTGATCAAAAACTATATGTTGACAGACACTGAAGACGTTTCTAGCTTTTTTAGAAAGCGTAATCTTTCAACTTTGTCTTCAAAATAAAAACATCCGTGCGTTTGAAAAAATCAAGACTAAAAATAAATATTCTTTTTAAAATTTCAGCATCAGAAAGGTTAACCGTGAATTAAAGTTATTACAAGGAAGTTTTAGAGACACTGATTGAAAAAAAACTGGAATCTTGGAAAATTGGTTCATGGTGAAGAATCAGTATTTCGGCAATTCTGTACTTTTTTGCAGAGCCATTTTTGGCCCAAAAACATTAGAAACCATAATACAACATCCTCCATATTCTCCTTAATGTCAAATCTATCTGTAATAGTACGTACTTAAATTCTGTTTCTAAAGTCAAAATAAAAATGGTGACGAAAAAAGATAGGGCAAAATTCGTATGTCAAGTTTGATTATTTAGTAGCTATCGTATATTTATATATTTATATATAAAACTGTTAAGTACACGTGTATTATATATTAATATATTTATGTGTAAAATTGTTAAATACAAGTGGTAGTAGTACTGAAGTCACAGTAGCGGCTCGAATTATATTATTGAAAATTGCGCGTTGCTGAACTAAATCAATATCATAAACAAGCAAAGTTTGTCACCGACTTATTTGTCGGTTTGTTTACGAGTCGTTGTAATTAAGGTTATGAGTCATGAAAATCAAACAATATTTCAACAAAAAGAACTTCCGCTGATGCAACGAACTTAGGATAGCGTGGTTAGTTATAAATGTAAATAAAAATTAGTCACTGCATTCAGGTGTGAAATCACATGACAATATATCATATAATATATACGGAACATATCTGATATGAATTATTTTTCCCAACATTAGCAGAAAATTTAACCCTTTGCGTCCAAAAAAAATCCAAAACATTTTCAAATAACTTGAGAAAGTAAGATTTGATAAATTCAAATATAAGTGTTTTATTTAAATTTATTTTTTTTAAATTTTCAATAAATTGTTAGCGACGACACGTATATTGGCTCAGAAAAAGGTGACACAACAAAAATGTGAATCGGAAGTAAAGGATTGTAGTAGCGGAAATAGCGTGTTACTCAAGAAGCTGTTAGCATTAAATCGAGTTTATAATAGCAAATAAACATTATGATCTCTCTTCACAATGTTCTATACAATGTCGTAAGCCATTACAGATTGATGACCATTGCAGGCTGTTGATACTGTCCACGTATTGATACGTTTAATATCAATATTGAAGAGAGTGGGGCATGAAGATAATTAAGACAGTAAGATTCATTTAATTGGTGCATACAATTAATGAATTAACCGATTAAGGCGAATCAATTTAAAAAATAGGCGTAAGGAAATAGAAAGAGGTATAGAAATATGTTATAACTAATAAATGATAGGTCAGTGTGTCGGTCATTGCGATCAGTTGCGGCTTTTCGAGGCTATTGCATCCTCTATACGATGTCCGCGACCTTTGACCGACTACCATGACCTATTGTGAAACGAAGCTTTTATTGTGGCCATCCATTACGCTGAATTCACAAAGTGGTGTTTTGTGTACATACTTTTTATATATTGGTGCCTGTACATAAATCGTACGTGGTGTGTTACGATGATCACAAGGCTTATGGCCTCCACAGTGCGGTGTACCGCTGGTTCTCCGATTCCCTGCAGCTCGTCGAGCGAGGCTGGAGTGATATTTGTATTTGCGTAGCTAAATACCACAGATCAGGGGCGAGCAGTAGCGCTACTCTCGACCCCTAAACCGCTTACACAGCGTGGCGATTATAGACAATGATACCCGCATTGGAGAGGTCTATATCCAACAATGAACTAAAACAGACCGTTGATTGATGATGATTAAAATCAAATGCACTGAGAGTAAAAGGAAATTGTAAAAATAGGTCTCGTCAGAATATCGTATATAAATACAGTAAATGAGTAAATATTACATTCAGAGCGCAGAATGGTCTTCATTTAGCTGCTCAACCCCCACTGCTATTAAAATACCTCCCCTCCGTTAGTCAAATAACATCGATAGCCAGGCTCGGAGCCACATCAACGGGAATACTGGGGATGATTAGTCAATAAATAATTTGGTCTCTTTCTATCTTGTAGCATTTATGTTACGTTTTCTTAAGCCGTAGCTATATTACGTTCTCCCAGTCGTACCGTAATTTTATATAGCCTTTAATTTTGCTTAAGGTATTGGCTTTCTAATATAAAAATAATTCTTGAATTTAGATATTAGCGCAAATAAAGAAAGCCAATTAGAAAACTTTTCCGTTTTAGCGCTTCTACGCTTCCTCAAATCGTAGCATAATAATGAATAACCTATAATATTCGTTAAATTATAGGTTTTATAATATAAAAAGAAATTTGGAAATTGGATGTGTGCTTCCAGAGATTAGCTAAAACAAACAATTAAAGCAAACAAAAACATTTTTCTGCTTTATAACTGCTTTTCATAATCTTACTCAAAGTATGGGCTTTCTAACCTATTGTTTCTTTTAATACGGAAGTTTGCTTCCTAACATTATCAAGAACAATCAAAGTAAACAAAACACTTTCCGCCACTGTTATTTCCTTATGAATTGTAGCGTGATGATATATAGTCTATAGTTTTTCTCAAAATATAGACTTTTTATCACAAAAAGAATTTTTAAAATCGGACGTATGTTTCCAGAGATTAGCTGGGACAAACAAATAAACAAGTTTTTCGCTTTATATGCATATAGGTAAATAAATTACACTTCTTAAGTGTGTTTTTCATGCGCACTTTTTTCGCAACATGGGGTAAGAAATGAAACGAGTATCATCTTCTATTATGAGGAGGTTGAGATCTATGTTCCATTCCAAAGATGATGGCTTAAATATGAATACATTTACTATAATCTTGAAAAATTCCTATTTAAAGAAATTCTTACTACTACTATTTGATATAGTCAGATTGAGTTTAGATATTACTCTGGTGGGGGACGGAGCTTTTTTTATTATATTTGTAAATCAAAAATATGTATATTGTAAATCGTTTCAGGAGCGTAGATGAAAAGGATTTTGAATTTTTAGAGGTTAATTTTTTTTTCTAATCATAAAGAATACTCCTAAAAATATTATTAATCTACCCAAAAGTTATGAGTTATATAACATACCACATGTAAATGTGAAGTTATATGATAGGACAGGGAACTGATGCATTTCGCTAGGGGTATATAGAACCAGATGATATACTTTATTTGTTAAGGGATAATATATTATTTCAATTTATTACAAATAAAGTAAAATATAAACATCTTGATTCAAAATGGTTTAGTAAGTTACTTTTCTTGTTTTTTCAATTAATACACGAGGATAAGGGACAGGTAGAGTTCTGATGTTGAGAGATTTTAATAGATTTTTATCTATTTATGTAATTACATAATTTGGGCTGTTTAAACACATTAATAGAAGGTATAGTAAGTTATTTTGCTCATAACTTATATTTATATTATATACTTTCATAACTTATTAATTGGTGTAGGAAAACGAATAACGCATGTGATATGCTTAGCTTGCGATATCTATCAGATTCGTATTAAAATGATTTAAAAATTAAAGTGAAACAAGATTGATTATGTCTAAGTGTTAGGCTCATTACGCGACTTTCAACCGCCGTAGTACCGTAATGAAAATCTTTAGTTAATTACCAATCCTTCGAATAATCTGAGTTGATTTTGGTACATAGTTTTAACATGAATAACTTGCGGGTAGATTAATATACAAATCACGATCATAATATTTCAGCTAATATGTAAAATCCCAAAACGAGGATAAACGATATTGAAAGACGGAGATAATATAAGGATTTAAAGAAAGGAAAATACGATCGACCAATTCAGGTTGTTTGGACTTCCAAATATCATAAAATTGAAAATTCTACAATACAAAGTGTAAAACATACAAGATGGTAATTAAATTGGGAGATCCACCAATAGTACTAATTAGAAACAGGTTAGACAAAATTAGGTAAGGCTTAAAAACATGTCTTTCCGAAAAGTAAACCACGAATGTGTATCAGGGTTAAACGATATAGTTGTTTTAATGATGGAATATAGCAATATTCAATATTATTCGGCGCAATTAGCATATAATGTTTACTTTGAAATGCTCGGCAATGACTATGGCCAGTGATCTAAACTTTAAATTCTTTTAGACATAGTTTACTTAATCGTAATTACCACGCTTATATAATTATGTCAGTCAAATTTCAGATATTTTGATACATAAGGATAACATATGATGAATAAATGATACATAACGTCGGACTTACAGGAAAAAATCTTTCATTAGGAAATATTTTTCCTTTTTCAGGGTTCTGTACCTCAAAAGAAATATAGAAACCCTTATAGGATAACTTCGTTATCCGTCTGTTTGTCTATCAAGAGCCTTTTTCTCAGGAAAGTGTGGAAGCATCTAATTGAAATTAATATCAAGTACTTAGGTCTATGGTCTCTTGGAACTATAAAATAATCTAGTTTCTAAGTCTAAGGAACTAAAAAATAATCTAGTTTCTAAGTCTAAGGAACTAAAAAAGAATCTAGTTTCTAATCTAGTCCTTGGAACTAAAAAATAATCTAGTTTCTAAGTCTAAGCAATAAAAAAACCAAAAATACGGCCATTTATGCTGCATATTTTGACAATCGCAAATATATCAAAACCTACAGTACTACTAATATCATGAAATTTGGCAAGAAGTAAGGTGTCAAAGTACAAATAAAGGAAAAACTGTTAATTTGTAGTTATATCATATAACAAAGATATTTTTTTAAATATGCGCCTGTAAAAGATATAATGGGCTAAATATTTACGTTCTAAAAATTTAAAATTTTGTAAAAAGTTTAATAGAAACATTATGTGTCTTTAATTTTTTGTAAATGACTAAATGTATACGGAACTCTCGTAGTGCGAGAGTTCTACTCATGCTTGACAGGTTTTTTTTAAACATGATTTTATTCATATTTTTTTAAGTTTATCTATTTATACTACCATGCCATTTTTCATCTATACAGGAGCAACGACTAAGGAACGCCACATTTTTCCATCTTAGAATTTTTCTTTCGTTCAAGAATACAGACTTTTTAATTTTAAACCCAAGGAGGCTTAAATTTAGTATTAATTATCACCTTTATACACACTTTTATTCAATTTATTAACGTTTTTTAAATTTATTCACATTTAATTTTCTGTCTCACGAACTCACTAAATATTTTGGTAGCATTTGAACAATTATAGAAAGCCACCTTAAACTAAAGGACGTCTATAACTATTTTAAACTAGCTCGTGAAGCTTCATATAATTACTTGGCCCTTTTCTCAATCCTTAAATTTGTTATCCTAGTTAATACCAAATAGGCTTGGCGTGATTTAATGTAGTTCGCAAATTTGATAACGATCCAAATTAAAAAAAGGTAATATGCAACTTTAAACTCAATAGATGAAACCTATGATTTCATATAACTAGTAATTTAAATTATAATTTTTTGTATTAAGATGCCATAAACATTGGTTCAGTCAATTTCAAGCTTGGAATAAAAATATACAAAAAAAGTGTTGTTTTTACAAAAATGTGTTCTTTATATTATTCATCCCTTTGCTACTATTGTGCTATTTATTTAGCTTATATATTAACTAGAGATATAAGCAGCAAAGGCAGCATTGGATATTCTTGGAACTGGCCATTTGTAATAATGAAAATAAAAAAAACTAAATCCAAATTTTGGAAATAAAACTTTTCGGAGATCATGTACTTAATATACTACGAATAGAGGAACACACTCAACATGCCTTTTATAGCCGTAATTGAATTGTTCTTGAGTGGGTAATTGTACATATTTGTGAGTTTTAGTGATGGCTTTTCACTAACGATGTTATATCGATAATATAAAAATAAAGAGGGACGTATTTGGTCAAATTTTGTTAACGATTTTTTTCCCAGGGCCCATAATTATGAACTTGCCTCCAATTTAACATATTTTTAAGAATGGTTAAATTATATAAGAGTCACTTCCGTCTTAAAAATGATTATGCAATACCTCGTAAGAGGCATTGCCCCACATATTTTTAAATCTTAAATATTTGTTTAACTTTAAACATTTTGGGTGCGTTATTTGTACTGTGAAGAAATGTCAATCCGAGCGTATTTGTATAAAAATTGAATATAACGGACAGAAAATCCCCGCAAAAGCACTTAAATTAAGACTAAAAACAAAACAAAAGTTGTATCAGAAAAAATAAGTTATATGTAGAAAATATATACAGTGTGAATGTAGATAATAGAAAAATATGTACAGATTTTTTCAAATTAAAAAAAAAGAAACAAATTTTACTTTTTCAATAATTGGCAGCTTGTTTTTTATTTTTTTATATACCAACATTATGTAAGGCTAGTTCCTATTTTAAGTACTGAAGATTTAGATACATTCAATTGTTTGAAGTCTGAAAATATTATTCTGATCTGTGCATTATTTCAACCCACGTCTTTTTCGGTCACACACATATATATATATATATATATATATATATATATATATATAAACGCATACAATGTAAAAATGTCAATAATTTTTTTCTTTTCATTTCATCTACTAACAATTTCTATCGCAATCTGTATTTATTTTCACTATAGAAAAATATCGATATGACTTGTCGATAAAATAATACCTATAGGGATTGGAATCCACGGATGTCAATCCGTAAAATGTAATTTTTCACGGATAAAATATCTCGTAATTACACATAAAAAATATAAAAATAAATAATAAAACGTAAACAGAACGTATTTTATGATATGTATATTTGACTTATTTAATCGATTATAATTTAGCGGAAAATAACTGATAAAAAAGTAAGTACGTGCATTGCATTTATTTGTAAAATGTCTCTTTATTTGGATTATTCATATATGTCAATTAACAATCCAATACTGAACAAGACACCATTGCTTATTCTAAAATAATGTTGTGGAAATACTATTTGAAAATATATGAAAATACTAAAATACGCTATCGAAGCAAGAATCTATCGGACACTTTTATCCGTCAAAATAATTTTATTTGTTCACGTATTGTCATCTCTTTTCTACTCGCAGTAATGTTATAAAAATATTTTTTCACTCAATTCGTAGTATATTAATTCTATAATTGAGATACTTCGATTGAATTTGTCATTGGTTTTTACAAATCGGCAGCAATATGATAAATGTGCGTATCAAGTCAAAATAAATTGAACACGAGAAAATTTTCTTTCAATGTTATTTTATGACTTTTGTTTTGGTCTCATTCAACAACAAAATTGTGATAGACTTTGATTGGCATTTAATAATGAAGCTCTCTCTCAAGCTACTGTTTACAACTTATTTAACGAGTTCTGGTGTAATAGGAATATCAGTGACAATCCGCGGTAGACGTCCCGTATTCAGAGGGGCAATATCCGGCAATCAATTTCCGGCAATAGTGACCACTTAAGATGACATAACATATAAGCAGTTACCGTACACTGGTTTACCAGTAGTTGTTTTGGAAAAAAGTTCAAAGCAACCCCCTCGCGATCGAATTCTCCTGCATCACGGATACGCCACTGCGCACTCAGCCCCAGATAAATGACGGAATATTTGATTATTCTTTATCCATACAGCCCCCACTTTGCATCATACGATTTCTATTTATTTCCAAGAATAAAAGATAAACTGCAAGAAATACAATTACTAGACGCTGAAGGAGCAGTGAAAATTATGGAAAAGATGTTTAAGGAAGAGTGAGCCGACTGCTTCTGACTCCATCGAATGAAATAATGCATGGAGTGCTACAGAGAGTGCTAGAGAGCTTGTTGGTTCTATTTTGGGTATTCTAAGGATCTTCATTGTTACCTCTCTTATTCTCCAGTTAAAGCATAAATAAAATCAGCTTTTAATAACTTTTAAGGATTAAATTTTCTATATATTTGTGCACCTGGTGGGGATGGAATCATTAAAAGAAGTCACTTCATTAAATAGTTATTTGATTTAAAATATCAGGCTAAGTAATTTCTATAGTATGGTAACTACACTGTGGAAATTACTTGGCCTACCATGTCAACATTTGAAGGACATTTTTTTTAATTTAAATCTTTAACTAACTGGCTTTGTTCTGAGACATAAAAGAAAAAAAATAATTGTGATGTCTGAGATACAAAAGAAAAAATAACATGTATGGCTGTAACTGACAGTTTAACGTTAACTCTTTGCAAAGGCCAAGAGCGCCCCAGGGCCGTAATCTGTTATATCTCGTTTTGCCTTTAAATTAAAATAAAGCCCTTATTTTGGCTGAATATTTATAATCGATTCAGGTGGTTTGTTTATAGACGTCATTTGCAAAAAAATACATTTAGTAAACTAAAGAAAAATAACCTGTTAATTACGAGTAGAACTCACTTCTTGTAGAATACGTGCCTGCTTGAGAATTTATAAATATTAAACCATTCACAAATATCAATATTATTTGTCGCCAAGTAAATATATTTGCCTAGCATACCTTTCATGAGCGTAAAAATATTGCGATG
This sequence comes from Druceiella hillmani, assembly GCA_039881145.1. Taxonomy (NCBI): domain Eukaryota; kingdom Metazoa; phylum Arthropoda; class Insecta; order Lepidoptera; family Hepialidae; genus Druceiella; species Druceiella hillmani. The sequence goes on from JAYKKI010000035.1 coordinate 16,300,889, forward strand.
GAAATCAGTTTTTAACCCTGAGTTGCTGCCAACAATTTTTAAAAAAATTATATGTTATACTAAATTTAGTTTAAGTATGCACCATTATTATCTACTACTTGTCGCCATCTAGTTGGCAGTGACAATATGCCATTCTTGTAAAATTCCTGTGACTGATTCAAAAAACTGTGCGGGGTCGTTTTGGAGATCTTCTTTAACGTCGAATTTTTTTTCACGCAAATGAATACTCAGAGCCCTGAATAAATGGTAATCAGAGGGCGCAATATCCGGCGAATATGGTGGATGAGTGAATAGAACCCAGCCGAGCTCCTATAATTTATCACGAGTACGTTTTGCAACATGTGGTCTAGCATTATCCTGTAGAAAATAGACTCGATCCTGTTGACTTCACAATTTATCAGCTAATAGGTCCAATTGTTCACAGTAAATACCTGCATTAATTGTAACTCCCTCTGGAAGCAACTCCCAATGAATTATGCCCTTGACATTCCACCAGGAGCTGAGTATCATCTTTTTGGCACTTATTTCACTCTAGCACTTATTGACGTTTGCGTGTATGGTTAACGTATGTAACTTCTCATCGCCAGTTACTAACTGTTTCAGTCAGTCGAAGTTACGTTTCAATGTCAATAACTGTCGACAAATATCACCTCTGCACTGAAGATGATATGATGACAACGCGTGTGGTATCCAAACACCGTATTTCGAAACTTTTCCCAATTCGTGCAAATGTGTTTCTATGGTGCACTGTGTGCAGTGTAGCTCATCTGCCAATTGACGAGTAATCATTCGAAGATCCTCGTGAATTAGGCGTCGTAATAGTTGAACATCCAATTCAACAAACAGGACAGGTACGTGGGTTGTCCTCAAGATCGTAGTCCTCATTCCTCAACTTTCTGGACCAAAACTTTGCCGTCGTGTAAAATACAGTGGACTCGGTCATCACACATATATTATTTGTCACAGTCTTTTTATCGTGACCCAAACAAAATTTGTAAAGTAATAGAATCCGTATTTGATATCGATTTAAATCCATTATCTTTTATGTAATTCTCTTACAGTTTCGGCGCTGACTATTGTCAACTGATTGCACTTTGGCCTATTTGTATCTTACAGTAAAACTTTCCAGAAGTTTTGAGAATCTTTTTAGAAAAATCCCGAGGGTGTGACTAAAAACTTACTAGCCAAAATTGAAGTTTAAAAAAAATACAAGATGTAGAATAATCGCAAACGTTTTTCGGTTAACTTTTAATAAGGCTGTTTTTTCCACAATTTTCACTTTAGCAGTTTCATATTCTTGTAGACGTTTTCAACAATATAGATAAAACTGTCACACATAAGTCCTGCAAAAAATAGATTTAAAAGCTCTTTCACTCGATATTCTACACAATATACAAAATTTTAAAAAAAAGGTGCTTCATTTTTCACACCAAAAAATTTATATGTAAACATTTTTAAGTGTAAATTATTTAAATATATTTATATTAATATTCTTTATTAGTATGGGAAACTTCAAGTTTCTAGGTCACAGGTTTTCAGAGAAAAACGCCATCCGCATGCAATAGACATACAGACGGATGGAGACATGATTAACCTTCCAAGGGTTCCATTTTTTTTCCTTTCCCTAAATGGAACATTAAAAATCATGTGATTTTTTTTATTAAAGACTTGTGTTTGATTGTAAGTATAAAATCAAATAAAATGGCGTATGTTTGTAAATGTGTAAAATAAACATCCACAATATCGAGCTATATCGCGTGTCTTAACTAATGTCACATAATCACATTTAATGTCTAGTTCTACACATTTTGGAAATATTTTTAAAATTTTTTTTTATTCAGCTTACAAACTTATTATCAACGCTATTAAATATTTAGCTTATTAACTTATTAACTGTACGAGATTTTCACTCTATAGATTGTCTATAAGAATTTTTGTAAATTAATTAGTAAATATGTCTCTCTTTATGATAAATATCCGAAGAGTTACACTTGAGGGAAATCCAGCGTCTTAATGTGATAATTGTGTTCATAAATATCGAGACAAAGTAAAGACAAAATCAAATTTAATTATTTCCTAGATTCGAGTTTTTACAATGATCAGAAATATAATAGTAATAATATAATAAGTGGATAAAAATAAGTAGAAATACATGAAATCTTTGACATTTTCGTGCTCTAGTTGTTATAAACTTGTTAAATACTTTCTCTGCTATAATTCTAACATCTCGATCAGGTTAAACCTTGTAGCGAGTTATTCACTTTGAATGTATTCCCTTCTTGCAAGTTTCTTAATTTCGTTTATTCATTTGGAAAGTTTATTATGATAATATTAAAACGGGCCAATTCGTACCAGAAGGCGTATAAAGCTGGGCTTCACATCAACGATTTCATAACAACTGTTTTGAAATCGTTGCTGCAAGTTAAGCGAAATAATTTTATTCGAAAGCTTTAATCCAATTTCGCCGTCTAATCGAACGAATTTAATCGAACGACCGTCTGGAGATGCCATCGATAATAACTTATACGAGTATTTGCACTACAACGGCTGCATAGAGCGGAGTTGAAGTTAGCGGGAGCGGAAGAGATGATCGTCTGTTTCGTTCGCGATCATTCTATTTGTACGTGCTGGAATAAGAGAGAAAATCGATAAAATAATTATTTCAATTTTGACCGTGATAATAATAACCGTGAAAAACCGTGAAATTCTCCATTTCCGTGTTTTGAAGTATATTCCATCGGAACCATTATGAATAATATTAACTAAATCATTTTATTATGCCAATATATCCATTTAGACCATTAGTATTTAACAATTAGTAACGTTTGTACTTTGTTAATAGTTAAATACTGAACACAAATGTATATCGGTGAACATCCATGGGATTAATTACAAAATGTCATATAAAACATGCTACCAACATACGTAAACAAAGTAAAGTAATACTAGATAAGTATGTCAAATGTCGTATGTTATTCTATTCTATTTTTCTCCACAAATGCCTTCAACATTAATTTTTATACGTAGATCACACTTCAATATAAACTTTTGAATTAGTCTGGTTTAATTAAATATTTATTTGACTTTAACTTAGAATGGACCGTTGAAATCAGTAATTATTATAACTAATCACTAGATTTTTTGTAGATAATAGGACATTTGCAACCCGTACAAAAATATTTGAGTAATATAAGTTATTGTTTTTACGTTAAGAATCATAATTTTGTTGTAAATATTTATATTTCAATTAATATTGCGTTGTAAAATTCGCTCCTAAACGCCGAGACACAAATTGTTCATGAATCGAAACGCGTGACGTCAAAATGCACAATACAAATCATAATATACTAAATATATGGCCAACTTTAAGTAATTACGTGAGCAAGATAGTGCGATCCCATAAATTGAACTCATGTTCATTAAATAATATTTATTTGGCACGATAGAATGATGAAGTGTGGAAAGAGATAGATTTTCCCCTTTTAAATTTAATTGTTGTTTAAATCATCGTGTTGTCATGGAATTTATATGTCACATGACTAAGTGTTTTGGAATGAAGCTTTGTAAGACTGTAATAAAAGCTTAAAACATGTTTCTAGGGGAAAACGGGTTTATGAAATGAATTTGGAAAAGTTTTAAAAACTTTTTTAAAAAATTGTTAATTAAATCATTTACAGTTTTCAATTACTAATACATTAATCAACTAGCGTGACCCGTGCGAAGTCTTCGCATTATAAATTATTCAACTCAATTTAATAAATCAAAATTGATTGTAGGTATTCAATTCATTTCTAATTTTGCACACTGCTTATTACGTTTTTATTCCATTATGAAGCTCAGATGACAGATCAAACAAATATTTTACTAAAATTGACATATAGAGGCGCAAGTGTCAAAAGCATTGAGCTAAAGCGCCACTTTATTTATACGTGAGTGGATTTGAAATTAAACAAAAATTTTACCGACCGTCAATCATATTGACGTTGAGCCGTTAGATGGCAGCATTGCTGTTTTGTGTATATAATTTTAATAATTAATTAATTTGCAAAAACAATATCAATAATAAATTTTTTAGTTGTGGATGCCGGTAGAGCAAGCAATTATCTATAAAATTATATATAATTTATGTGGATTAGTTGTGAGGTTTTTTCTAAAAAGGGAGAGTAACATCTTAACCTTAGCGTATTAATATATATGATGATGATGATGATGATTGGCATAATTTTTCATCATTAGATAATTCGATTGTGTAAATACGCCTTTAATTTTAGAAAGAAACATTTTTCGAAAATTATGAGTGTGGTGTCATATTAAAGGTATTGATGAGCACGTCACGAATATTAATAAAAATAAGATTATTAACAAGAAACCAAAGTAAGGTGAACGGTTTGGGGCGGGTTGAAGGCATTTGAAAGTTCTAAAATTATTTATTGTATATTATTTTCTCACATATTAATTCCTAATTAAAATTCCGAGCTAAGTTTCCACGTGATGTAGTACTAGCATTTTAAAATATTTGAATATTAAGTAAATCTGCAATTTAAGCGGGTGTGAACGTATCATACTGCAAAACAACCGCTTAGCCATTCAATCCTCTCTGTCTACACAACAGCAAAATACATAATAATAAGTATACATATATACAAAAATAGGAACGAATACACGCGAAGAGACAAGGCTCGGCAAAGTGGAAAGTTGTATTTCAAGTTGAACTTTGCGTGAGCGAATGGATCGATGGCCCCACGTCGGGAGCCAAAAATAGATCTCACCACCCTCTAGCCTACCTCCCCTTTGCCTCGCAGAGTTGTCTCCTACACTTTTCCTCTGTGTCAACTGGATAAGTTCATTTCGCCAATTAGACGCTGAATGAACTCCCTGTGCGGGGTTATGCAATCAAAGTTATTTAACCGGCAAAAGTTGCTTGTCTTGCCTTGTGCGTATTCATTTTTTAGACATTTTGGCTTCGCTATTGTTATGTAATATTTTGAATCTTAAATAATCAAAACTAGTGTTTTTTTCCACATATACGTATATTTGTTAAAAGACATTACCGACTTTTACTACATCAAGGTATTTTTAGCAGTACACGTGTAATAAATAGCAATAACTCACTTTACGGGACCTCATTATCACTCTTTCGTTATTATGGCGTTATTTGCTGAACGATGAGCGTAAACAAAAAGACACTTAACAAACTTTGGAGAATTCATTTCTGAAAAACTAATAAAAAGTTCAAAATTGTGCTCAAAGCTGTAATTAAATCACCGTTCTCCCCTTTTTATTTATAATTTATCAACAGATTTAAAATTATGTATTTATGTCCAAAATTATTTTTATTTTGTTTTTGTTGATTTTTTGTTAACGAATAAACAAATAATTTTTATAAAAGGATGAAAACACTCTCGCACACCTCTTCCTCCATACATATACATATATACATACACACATATATATATATATATATATATATATATATCTACTTTATGTAATGTGTCCCGAATTTTTATATTTTCCTTTGGAATATTTATAATTTTTTTTATTGTCTTTACAATTACTAATAATTTTTTTTACGTTGTTCAACATTTTGATTTGGACTACACGTTATTAACATATTGATAAATAAAAAAATATTTTTCGCTAAGCTCTGAGCCAAACTAGACGAGGTACATTCTATCATCACACAATTTAAGTTATATATATATATATATATATATATATATATATATATATATATATATATATATATATTAAGGAGATTTAATTTTACAATTTGATAATAAATGATAATAATAAAATGTAATCATCAGGCGCTTTGTTCGTTGTTTTTCAAGTTAGGAGTACGTACGAGTGGAAATATGTGTTCAATAAATATTTTCTACTTGCCTTCTTTTATATTCACCTCTTTATTTTCTGTCCTCTTTCTCTATTATTGTAATAAAAGTATAAAGTGTTTCCGTCAATTTTATAGTTACAACGCAAAGAAATATACAGATGAAAAATGTTTTTGTCATGTAACCTTGAGTTGCTTGAAGACAAAAGTATAAAATATTTTCCACATTAAAAGTATAAAATATTTCACTATCCATCCACGAAATCAGGTTAAGTTTAAGAATTGACTATATAAAATATATATATTTATATACATCAACATATATTTATATACATCAACATATATTTATATACAGTTAAAATGTTAAATTATCTACTTATTTCAAAAAACTAGTGATATTTGTTTCGATAAAATACTCTACGTTGTGTATTTTTAGATACAATAAGATAAATGAACCAACTATATAAGTAACAAGAACACCCTAACTACGTTTTTTCAGCATATCCTAGTGTTTTCTTTTCACGTGAAAAAAAATATCTTCAGCAATTTTATAAATAGACAAAGAATTGTAAGAGAGAACTGAAGAAAAAAAATGGAGAAGAAGCATTTCTTCTCCATTTTCTCTACTGAGTTGTAACTTACAATGCTTTAATATAGCTGTTTTATTCAAATCGTAAAAGAGTTATGCCATTCCGTGAACGGTTGAGCCAAGTATTTTAATTCAGCTAGAAATTAATTACAGCTTGTTAACAACCTAGAAAAAAATTGTAAGAATGAAATGACTATGCGACTTAAATAGATCGGAATATGGCGAAAAGCTCATATTTGTACATTACCACCACCTAACTTTCCTCCCAGACACACCCTTACGTAATTCTGTTCTAATTTTAACCAAACGATATCATGAACGAAATCTTGTTCGAAAAACAATGCTACAAAGCAATACTGCGACGGCCCGCATCGCAACTTACAAGGGGCTTATTTTCAGACAGGTCTCACTACGATTATAAACCTTAATATATAATAAATTATTCAAAGCAAGTTATAAATCTCAAGTCGAGGCACCTGTAGGGATCAAAGGGCCTTAAACTTTCAGCTAACATTTCATTAGAGAGCTTGTAAATTGCGTCGTGAACGTCCCGGTGTAGCTTGCGAAGGTTGTAGTCTTCTCGTAGCAGGCGCCGTAGATAGCTACGGTGTAGACACCAAAGCTGCGTAGAGCAGTGGTTCTTAATCGGTTTGGATTCGAGCTTCTTAATTAGGATTTTTCAAAATGGTTAATAAATTAAAATTATTTTTTTCAATCTAGAAAATTTACAGAGATAATTGTAAATTACCTTACAATAATGCTTTGTTAACAAAGGTTTTGTTATTTTGGAACCAATTAATTGATAATCGTTCACTGCCATGATAATTGTGCTTCTTAGTATTTTCATTACATTATTAAGAAGTTTAAAAAAGGTTTCTTGGATGCTTTAGCTTTGTGATCATAATTAATTTTTTTTTCGAAACTCCGGACGTGTGTATTCTTTATTGCATTTATTTTCATAGCGTTATTGAGTTTTTTTATTTTGTATGGAGTGCTGGATATAAATTGGAACTCGGAATAGATTATTTGATTCTCTGTGACGTTCAGATCCTTAAATTTTTAATTTTAATTCTTGTTATAAACATTACTGTTTTAAACTTAAATTATTGTTGATATTAATTCCATTTTCCTTATCATTATAATTTTTGTTTACGCCTCTTATTTAATTCCATTCGATTAATTTCTTTCTCTTTTTCAAATAATAAAAATTCTATTTTATTGTTGCGTCTATTTTTTTAACTAATGATTAATTTCCCCTGTTTGGTTTTTCTTACACAAATCAGTTTACGTATAATTAAAAAAAATGTATTAAGTATTAATTATTCTAATTACGAAACTTTTTTTAACTTTACATTATTTAATATTTTCCAAAGCACCTTCAATTATATTATATATTCTTTTTCCACTAAATTGAGTGGAAAAAGAATATATTTTCGAATATGAAGAATAAATTCGTCAAATATCCTCACTTTTTAAAAAGATTACATATTCTCACTATCATAAATCAACATATCTTTGCTACTTTCTGCATATTTTTTTGCCGTGACATTTTTATAGTTTTATTTAAATAAATATTAACTGATAGTCACGGACTAAAATATTTGCATTAAAACTCCATTACGTAATTTAATTTTTATGACCTAAAATTAGAAGACTCTAACGAATACCTTGGAAAAAAATCATATAATTAACATTTGAATGCTATTTCCATTTATCATTTTAATTTTAGTAGCAATTAATTTAATTACGAAACCGTAGACAGATTAAGAAACATCGACGTAGAGCTACATCGTAGATACACGTGCTATCTGTGCCGTCGTAGAGCATCTGTGTCGAGGTGTATTCAGACAGAGAGAGCAGATGCTACGCATAATGAATTGGAGATTTTGATTTAAACCGTTACTGAACGAGGTTTAAAAATGGTTGCCTTTACGGGTATAAATTTTGTCAAAGTATTAGAAGTGTCACGTTCAGGCTGTATGTAGTGATTACCTAGTTAAGCTTTTGTTATGTAGGTGGAACCTTGAGTTGGAAAGAAACTGTAACTGTGTTTACTGCCGTATATGTATATTGACAGTATATTTGATACAGTGTCGGATAAATTTTCCGAAAATGGGACGATCGGATTCGGAGAGATAAATTGACCTAAAGTGTAGAATATCTAAATGTAAATTTGTAGCTACTTTTCAGAAAAGGTTTTATTTAGGATAAACAAGAAATAGTGGTAGAATTTAGAAAAAAAAATTCATTTTACATTTCAAATACAACTATAGATACTTTTCTTATAGTTTATAATATGTTTATGTGGTGATATATCTGGGAAAATGTCTTACAATATTGGTTGGAGAATTTTTTTTGCTAAATAACTTTTAGTTTCAAGTGCTATTTGGAGGTGGTGTATAATGACCCTTAAAATTCATGTGTATTTGTATCGGCAAGTATTAAAGAAACCTGTTCCATTTATCAGTACTGGCAGATATATATTTTGAGTCAGTTACTTTTGCTCAATGTCGATATTTGGTTTCTTCGGGTACTATAACTTAACAGAATTAATGTTATGGAAAGAAAACATGTTGTTTTGCTTACTATTATTCGTTTCGTTTTTCTCTAAAAACCGTACAATTTTCTAGGCAATTTTGATTTTTCTTATATTAAATTGTAGAAACATTTTAAGCGTCTTTTGGTAGGTAATATTCTAATAATATTTTATGGGATCTTTAAGATATCATATTACTTGTAAGTTCACTTTAATATTCATTTATTTTCAAATGTACGTTTTATCAATACTTTCTGTATATCTTTTTTTTTTCCTTTTTGAGTTATTGATTTTTTTTCAAAACTTGCGAATAAAATTTAACCATCTCTAAATTATCATTGTTAAAAAATATTGTTTTTTAAATTAGGTCTGTTTTTATCATAGATTACATTTTTACACGTTTAGACTTCCGCCCTCTTAGATGCACTTACAAGAGGTCCTAGATCCTGATAGATAGCAATTATACTGTACTTACTGATATTTAAATAAAAATGCGTATTAAATTAAAAATATTTAATAAAAATAAAATAAATACCGCCATCTAGTGGTAAATTATAAACTTACGTGTTTATGATGGTTGGTTGGAATAGAAAATAGAGGTCGTTATCAGTTAATTAAATAGTAATCTGTAAATGAATTAATTAGCAGGGGAGTGATTATAAGATAGTAGAGATTGTATATATTAACCAACTTATTTTGCAGATATTGAGGTATAAACTTACGAAATTTAATTAAAATTTAATCTAAACTTCCTTCCAAAACATCAGCAGGACAGGAGTGGGATTAATATTTGCGTTTACATTCTTGTTGACTGTACAAAACCAACAGTGCATTCTATTTTTGAAGGAGTGTGCAAGTTTGCTATTCTGTCTAGTCTCTCATTAAATAATAATTATGCCTACGAATTCGTTCGCGTGTAATCAGGAAAAACAATGTTCTTTCTTAATGTTGCTCCTGAATAGGTGTTATTTCCCATATACTATTACCGTACCAAATTTCATCAAAATCCGTCGTAAAAAGTTTAAAAAAAAAAATTTCTAACTTTTACCATCATTATTATCATGCTAAATCAATCACTTTTTAAAAATATTTTCAATGTACTGAATTCGATCTGTTACAATTTTATTAATAGTATAGATAATGTTCTTTGATTTCAATTTCTTTTTCTGTAACATTTTTTGAAACGATTTCCATTATGTGTTACTTCTTTCTGTTTTTTCCACTCATTCGCTTCCTTCGCTGCAGGTCAGAGTTTTACACGCCGCAATTTCATAAAATTTTTACCATTAGATCCCTTTAGCAATTATTTCTTGAATCTTACCGAATTATGGAATAGCTTAATGTCTATCCCATATATTTTTCTTTCAGTACATTTATATATCATATATACGTGAAAAATCTGAAAATAAGTTTTCATGCTAAAGACGCCCTTTCTGTGGAGAACATATTGTCTTGCCCCATTATTAATCTTGATTGAATAATAATATATATTTTTCCAGCTTCCGAACTTAGTCTGAGAGTTTACCAGTTCCATTAATGTAAAGAACCTGTGAAAAGAAATGTATTTTCCTATCCTTTTCCGTCGTTTCCGGAGTTGTGGGTTTGTTTATCGTAATACTTGGTGAAAATGGTTGTTTATGGGGATGGAAAAATGGCTGGCCCATGATCTATTGTTATATTCGCTGCTGCTTGCTAGACTTTCAAAATTATGTTTTGATTAGGAAATACAAAGAAGTACATTTATTTGTAGAAATATTTATCAAGTATTTCAAGTTGCATATATGTAATTTGGTTAGAATGCCAAAAGTCGTAGGATACAACAATTACCTATAATCGCGGTCTCATATATGCTGTATTAATAACAGTATCTACCTGCGTTAGTCGAGCAGAACAGAGAAACCTTTAAAATTTGCAATAATTAAAAATATATTTATTCATTGTTTACCAGCTATCTTATATCGTTTTATTTAAAAATTGTTAATTGGGTTATTATTGTTTGTTTATAGATATATTTAATTACCTATGGATGATAATAAAATACCGTTTAGCGATATGATGTTTTAATATAGTATGCAAGCGAATACTTGAACATACTAAGCTACTAAACTCGGGCTAACAAAATAACGACTAACGATGGCAACGAATGTCACGATCTTCTTGTTATATCCGCCGGGAGCGCTCATTGAATTATTTTTTTGTGTTGTTTTTAACTTTAACTGCCATGATAATGAATAACGTTTCGGTGACTTGCATTATTATAATATCTGTGAACAAAAATATTTCCTAAGATATTAGTAATGATAACAACTTATTTTTAACAATATATTTTTATTCATGTATTTGATAAACGAAACGAAATGAGGAAAACGGAGCCTTCATAAATCCGTTACGTCTGTGCAAATGTTGACAAGGAAAAATATTCATATGAAATTTTTTTTTCAAATAAGTGCTTGATTTGTTTTTAATTTATAGTTATATATATATATATAAAATATATATATATATATATATATATATATATATGTATATATATATATATACATAACTTTGATATTCAGTTTTACGGTAAACAAAAAAAAACTTTAGGTAAAGTTTTAGTGGCGTTGTTTTTTGTCATATTTTTAAATATAACTGTTTCCTAGATACTCATCTCTAGAACTAGAATAAAGAATAATTTAATCCTACTTTTAAATTTATTCTTGCAGTCAATATAGTTATAGGATAGATGAAAAGTAAATAAAATTTTTTATCACCCTCACAAAAAATGTTCCATATAAACCTTTTTGGGTGTACAGTATATACATACACACGGATTAATATGCTTTATTATTATACAAAATTTTAAATTTTCCATGTTAATTTGTGACCAAAAATTTGTGAACATTGTTGGCAATGTCTCTGGAATTATCCTGCATTTAATTATAATATTGGTAAAATTTAATAACACAATATTGTTTCATAGGTTTTACCTTAGCAGTTTCCAAGATAGGAACATATTTTTATAGACATTTCCAACATATAGTCTTATAAAATTCTTAAAATTTTAATTCTGGAGTCTTTTAATTTGTTCTCTCACTTGATATTATAACCCATCCCAAACTATAAATTAAAAACAAATATACATACATATATATATATATATATATATATATATATATATATATATATATATATATATATATATATATATATATATATACACTAGTTTGGCAACCAATAAACCCGCCACTTTTCTCGACCGATTTTTGGAATGTTATAGAAACTTCTAGAATATTTCTTGTAGGGTATATAGAGAATGCAGCATTCAAACTACTGTTCAGTTTGCGTTTGAGTAATCGGCGAGTAAAGAATAAATTAAAAATGGAAGTATTTCGAACTGAACTTACAGGACTTTTTCTTCATGTATGTCGTTTACGGTAAAAACCATCGAAGCATGACACAATTTATACACAAGGTAATGTCCACCTGTCCAATAAACCAAAGCGACCTCCTAAAATTGATTTCGAAATATTTAAAAACCTTATTGAAATAGAGTCCAGATTATGTTCGCGTTGTTTGACAGGGCTATTTTCATGTTTTTATATTGCAATGGAGAAACAACTTCATACTTTGGGAAAGAAATGGAAATATAAATATTCCGTTTTGGCGACCACTTGAGCTAACACCCGTTTAACTTCCGAGGAGAGGTTATGCGTTTTTTAGCTACTGAGTTCTCATCTTATCTATGAGAGGGTGAAGTATCTGGTTACAGGAGATGAAAAGTGGGTGGCTTATGTTAATTTTTAACGTTTACGCCACAAAATATACTTTTGAGTGCATGGTGGGGTATAAATGAAGTAATTCGCTGAGTTATTCATTGCGAATTCTTTCAAGCTAACAATACAATTATAGCTAAGATTTATTGCAAACAATTGAGCAGTCACCGCTAAACTTCTTTCAAATCTAAGCAAAGCTTATTTTTTACATGACAAAGCTCGACCACACGTAGCAAAAGTAACACGTGAAAAACTACTTTCAATCGGATGGAGTATGCTACTTCACCCACCGTATTCTTTAGATTCATCATTTAATTACCATCTGTTTCGCTCTCAGTCCAATAATTTACGTGATAGAACATTTAAAGACGAATGTCATATCAAAATCGAACTTCACCGGTTTTTTCAGTTAAAGGCCCAAAGACTTCCAGAAGGACGGAACTTTAGCTCTGCCTTCACGTTGGCGACAAGTGTTAGTACCGACGGTGCCTATATAATTAACGATTGGTTTAATGGACTACATATAAAAAGTTTGCGTACAGAGATGGCGGGTTACAAGTTGCCAACCTAATATATATATATATATATATATATATATATATATATATATATATATATATATATATTTACAAAAAACATTAGAATAAGTTTATTTTAAATTTAGGTACCAAATTTAATTTTATTTGTTTAAATAATTTTAATATACAGGGCAGGTCAACGGCGGAAGTGAACGATAAACAAAATACGATCACCTATGTATGATTTGCGTTTTGGGCGGAACTCTAAAACGTGTGAAGTTCTAACGACAAAACTTTGGAGGTCGCTAGAACTACTTACGCGTTTCGCGTCAACCCATAAACTTAAATAGAATTTTCCGCCCTTAACCCTCCATAATCCTCCAATCCGTTGAGGGTGCCAATCCGTTTCATCGATAACCTATTTAACTTGGAATTAAATTCGGAAAAAAATATATATCGAGCCTGTGAGTGTCGGGGCAATCTTGGTTAGTGATCGAGTTTTCTCATCTATTAGTATAAAAAGTTTTCCGCTTTCATTGCCACGCTTTTCGGCAGTTTGCGGATGTTTCGATTGGGATTCGGTACTGGTTTCGTAATGATATCATGTCGGTTTCGTTACTCGGGGTATATCTTTTTCGTTTCGAAGTTCGCTTCATTATGGAGAGTTACGTACTCCCAAAAAAAAGTTGACACTAATATGTAATTTAAATAATAGACGTATTGCTCTTTGTAATTTGGTAAAAATAAATACTATAATTTTTTAAGAACGAACAGTTGTCCATAAAAAATCGTATAAGACGAATTACCCTGAGAGCATTGCTAATTGACTTCGAGCGACACGGTACAAATTTTGCGTACCTACCTATCAAACTTGGGTAACAGAGACAAATTTCGGTATCTTCTCATTAAATTTGGGTACACAGATGAGACATACCTCGATTGTGATGTACCTCGCAATCGATATATTTTATATTAGATGTACTTCACGTTGTGGCTATTGATAAATGGGTTACAGAAGTCCGGGTATATCATTTCCGACATGGCCCCGCTTTACACAATTATCTTAGCGTAGACATAGATGTAAAAATATTTATAATATTTGATTAAAATATTTTTTTTATATTCCATCTTATATAATTTTCACACAAGTGTGAGAACGAAAATATTGTATTTAGATGTTTTAGTATTTTATATATGTATTTTATGTCTATCGATACATGGGCTATTGATAAATGGATACGACCTAGCTTGCCACAAGTATCTTAGCGGAGACAAAGATGGTGATTAAAATATCTTTTATATACCATCTTAAATATCTTCCACCCAAATGCGAAAACGAAGAGATTGTGTTTAGGTGTTTTACGTATAACAGTTCGATATTATGTTAAGATACTATAGTATTTTATATATGTATTTTATACACACGTAATTCGAATCTTAGTGCTAAAAGCACCTTTTTACACGAATAACAATTTATGGCTATTATGCAAGGGCAGAGTCCGATATCACATTAGTTTACTGCAGCGGATAATATTATAAGCGAAAGATTTAATTTTTCCTACCTAATGACTCTTGTTACTTGAATAATTTCGTCATGATCTGTTCTTTGGAAGCGTGAGTTGAGTTGAAAGTTGAAGTTGAAGCAGACAGTCTGGCCGTACAATGTTTTCACGTACCTTTGACGGTTTATGCAGCCCATGCCAAGAAATCTATGGGACGGTTGATTTATCCGCTACTTTATCGTCATAGTTCGGTTAATTTATACAAAGCATTCATGAATTATATAGAATGGTGTACTTTGGGAATAAATCTGTACATCGGTAAGAACTGAACCAAGAATCTTTTAGATGATAGACGAATGGAGGTTTTTTTTTATACTACGTAATGGATAAAACAAAATATCTATGGTATTTCTTCTGCATGACTCAATGAAATTCTTATAGTTTCTGAATAATTAGTTCCACGGAAAAGTTATGAAGAAAAATATTTATTTCCTTTAGATACCAGAAGTGACACAAATATTTAAACAGATGAATATTCATATTTGTTTGGTTAAAAGTGCATTGAAAATTTGACAATGTTTTGACAAACCGTCAATTTTATTATTACGAATAAATACATATGACATATGCATTTTAATATTATGACTTTTTATAGAATTATTCGAGGCAGACAATATTGCCGTACGTTGTTTTCATTATCTTTAAAGGTATTCTCAGAGCACGCCAAGGTTATTTTTTTGCGCCTTTCTTGAGAAATATTGTCAAAGGGCGGACAATTATAAAGCTTGTTCATAAACTATGAATATTTTTCGAGAATCAATCTATCCATTTGTTAAAATCAGAATAAAATCCAGTCAGTAGTTCCTGATATCAGCGTGCGCATGGAGAGATGGAAGACTTCGTTTTATTCTGTGTTTTGATAATTTACAATGCACGAGTCATTACAATTAATCTTTTGCGAGAATTAACCTATCCATTAGTTAAAACCAGAATAAAATCCAGTCAGTAGTTCCTGATGTTAGCGCACGCACGGAGAGACAAAAAGACTTCGTTTTATGCTATGTTTTGATAATTTAAAACGTACGAGTTATTACAATGAATCTTTTGCGAGAATTTACTTATTTATTAGTTAAAACCAGAATAAAATCCAGTCAGTAGTTCCTGATATCAGCGTGCGCATGGAGAGACGGAAGACTTCGTTTTATTCTGTGTTTTGATAATTTACAATGTACGAGTCAATACAATGAATCTTTTGCGAGAATCAACCTATCTATTAGTTAAAACCAGAATAAAATCCAGTCAGTAGTTCCTGATATTAGCGCACGCATGGAGAGACAAAAAGACTTCGTTTTATGCTATGTTTTGATAATTTAAAACGTACGAGTTATTACAATGAATCTTTTGCGAGAATTTACTTATACATTAGTTAAAACCAGAATAAAATCCAGTCAGTAGTTCCTGATGTTAGCGCACGCATGGAGAGACAAAAAGACTTCGTTTTATGCTATGTTTTGATAATTTACAACGTACGAGTTATTACAATGAATCTTTTGCGAGAATTTACTTATACATTAGTTAAAACCAGAATAAAATCCAGTCAGTATTTTTTGATGTTAGCGCACGCATGGAGAGATAGGAAGACTTAGTTTTATGTTGTGTTTTGATAATTTACAATGTACGAGTCATTACAATGTATCTTTTGCGAGAATCAATCCATCCATTAGTAAAATCAGAATAAAATCCAATCAGTTGTTTCTGATGTTAGGGCGCATTAGGAAACAGGAAAACTTCGTTTTATTTTGATAACTTACAATGTACGAGTCATTACAAAATAAAGGAACAAATTTTCGATTAGCAGTGACGTGATTTTTATTGATTAACTATACCTCTGTAAAGTCGTATATTATTCTGTCATATTTGGATTTGTATGATTATCGTCAAATATAGGTATGTATGAAGAAAAATATGAAAGAATGCATGAAAAGAAAATCTGGAAATATTCTCACTTAATTATTTTTCATAAAGTGAAAACTTCATTAAGTAGATTCGTAGCTGGTGTCAGTGCTAATTAAACCAACTTTAACGGTAGCAAGCGGTGCTTTGAGATATTTACAAGTGATCATAAAGTAACTCATATTTATTTGTATTATTATACATTTTCGTACATATGCAAAGAGCATAGTAATTGTGTGCCTATATGTATGAATGTTAAATACTCAAAAGTACTAAATATTTTTAGGGTTCTGAAGAAAAAAAAAACAGAATCTTATAACACTACTCGCGTATCTGTTCGTCTGTCCACCTGTCATAGCCGTTTTTTTCAGAAACATTTTGACGTAGGAACTTATAATAGGCATAGTGGTAAATATACCCACCCGCACATATTTTCATAGTAACACTCAAAGGTTTGAAAAAAATTCTTGTTCAGTTGAAAGAGCAAGTCATAAGAATTCCAAATTATTTTTTAGAATTTTATGTTCAAGAGCTATTTTTCAAAACGTCCCTTCTATCTTCGAAATTGTGGAAGTTAAAAAGTATAAAAAAACACTATTACTAGAAGTTCACCTAAAGGTTATCCACTAAATTTAATATTTCTCGAGATATTTACCAAATTATTATACCTGTAAAAGATTTATGGGGCAAAATAATCTAGATTTATATAAAAATAATATTTACACCAAGTCCTTAAAAGTTTAAATACGCCTGGGTGTGTATGGAACGTTCGCAGTGTGTGCTTTAATTGCATATTAAAATAAAAAATATGCATTCATATTCAATTATTACCACATTTCTATTAAGCGGTTTCTTACATTTAGAATTTAAAAATCAATCTACGAAAAAAAATGAATTAGGAATCTTAAGCGTAATCCTTATACAAATAATTCGAAAGATAGAATGAAACATTTTTTTGTATTTTTCAATTTATTCTGTATTTTGTGAAATCAGTAACACTAAACAAAACACAGAGCGTATATTATAAAAACATGTTTATCTCAAAGCTTTGCCACGTATATAGCTATTTACTTACTTTACAAATTAGCAAAGAGCATTGTCAACACACAATGCGGCGCTTATCAAACAAAACGTTGACTGCAGAAAGTGATTGTGACTGTTGAAGTGCAGAGCAAACGGCTGTTTGGCGGTCGTTAATTAAAATCTCGATCTGAATGATGGGGGCAAATCATGTTGCAGAGTGCATTGTCCGATTGCACCTGATATAGCGACTTTGTTGTAAAATGCAGAATTAGTACATTTCCACACTCACTGCGTGACAATGCCTGGTACGGGTTTGCAACCAAATGAATATGCAATCAAATAAAAGTGTCTGCAGTTAACTTTTATATATCGTTCTATTACTTTATTGTCTATTTAAAAATAGTGCCCGTCTAAAATTATTAAATACTGTAATATTAATAATATTATGCATAAAATGCATAAAGGTAAGTGCTGTACAAATTGTGAAGAAACTAGATTTTCAAGTTAGGTGGTAAGTTAATGTTGCCCCATTAAGTTAGGTGCTAGGTTGGTGGTCTTAAAATCAAGCTTAAAGATCTGTGATCTTGTAAATGAGCTAGAGGAATTGAATTATAACGATCAACTCCGTTTGTTGCCAACCTCGAAAATGCTTGTTAAAATAGTTTCATAAAAAAAGGATAAGTGGAGTTTCTTTATTGGTTGCGTATATTTATTTTGCGTGCACATTGACTTAAGTAATTCCTTTTCAGGAAGTTACCAAGGTGGTTTTATTACATTTAAAAAATAAAATTTGTTAATGTTCCTTTATTTTTTATTACCTTTTCAAAATTATTTTCGTTTTTTATGACGTGTAGATAATATTTACGCGTGACAGGTCGATAACTAGTATTTTGAATGGACGCTTTTATGGAATCATCAAGATATAAACAATGGGAGATGAACAAAACGGTATTTTTTATATCAGATTTTGATGTATATAAAAGATACTATTCCGAACAACCGCAGTAATCAACGCGACGATCGGGCGGCTGTGGGTTCATAACCCTCGGCGTTACAACCGGCGGCCGCACAGTGGGATCATATAGCCGCATATAAGGTCACAACATTGCAAAATCATGAGATCATCAGCTTTCCGGTTCGACTTCGAATTCAACTTATAAATTCATTTTATAGTTCGCTACAGTTCTAGTTTAAGTAGTAGTAAATTTTATGAGTACTAAATTAATTGATAAAGAAATTGTTGCTTGCCGAGTAGAGGTATTCACTGGCGACCAATCGACCCAGCGAGCTCTCTCCTGGCTTCAAAGCCAACAGTGACGTAGACCTGGTGAACGTCGAATCCTTCAATCCAGCAACAGTTCATTGCAGGGCTTTGACTACTGCCTATAGTCCCGCACAGATGAAAAAGTTTACAAACGGTCATATAGTATGATTAAAGAAAGGGTAAAGGATGGGTTTCAGGAGGGCTAAAGAGGTTACGAATGGTTGGTATTTTTCAGATGACTCTTGAAGTCATTAACAGATGTCAGTTCCTGGTATCAGCATCGGTCCTAAAGTTTTGCAGTATGGACAGTGAAATATGAAGCATAATTACAGACATAGATAAATATGTTCCATTTCCATTTATTAGTTGCATCTTATGTTCAAAGATATGGTCGAATTTTTTGAGATAGAATTTAGGTATACGACATAATAAAAAAATTTCATGAGCGCGTTTGTTTTTATTTATTAAAAATATAAATAAAAATATGTAATATTTTCGTGCTTATGCAGATATTACTTTTTGCTAATTCCTTAGGTGTTCAAAATTCTTTTTATTTACGTGGTTTATTTTCAACTGGAAACTTAGTGTCGATAGATCTGGAGAGTCGATTTGTGTATTGTAATAGATTGTATTATTTAAATGTATTGTTGTTTTTTGCTGTATGTATTATTATGTTTCCTTCCTTAGTGATGTCTAGCTTGTTATATTTTGTTTTCTTATTGTGTTATTGTGAAAGATTTTGAGTGGAAAAGTTGCGGCGATTCGTTTGTTGTATTTGTACGATAATTCATGTATATTGCAATTTTTAAATAAGCAAATAAATACATCTTTTTACGGTGATACGATTTTTACGTTGTATATATTTTTCGTTTTCAGTTTTCATACAAATGAAAAAAACTTTATTTGAAATTATATCATGATGATAAAAAACGAGTTCTTTTTATTGTACTGTTATAAAGAAAAAAACATTAGCTCTGTAGCATCAAAGATAATATAAAATCAATCGTAACATTTTTATATGTAAGCATAATTACATCGGATCCTACAAGTTAGAGTTTTCTTAGAAAACTTAATCAAGATGCCAATCAAATGCCACTCACTGAATTGTACCTTCTCCATTCAACATCCGCATTTCCAATTAGTATCGTAACCCGATAGACACTTCGATTTGAAGCGGTGAAGAGCCATCTTGAAGAATCTTTTCCTTCCAAACGATTGAGTGTTTTACTGTCCGTTTTCGTACCCACTACTCTTCTTTTGAGCCTCTTCTCCTTCACCATTGATCTCAAAATGTCAGAGGTCTCGCCAACATAAACAGTATTAATGCTCATTTAAAAAGTCAATTAATGATTCACTTAACTCGAGCTTTTAACAACGAATTGAAACAAAGGTTTTAAAATAATTTTACCCAAAATCGCATTGGTTTTTTCGTAAGGTAATTAGATTTAAAGGTCATTAAATATTACTCTTTATACCATTTCAAAATTCCTCATTAAAATTCTAATAAAACGTATATAATTAAAAGGGTTTATGTGATAAAATAAAAAAAAATCTGTCAATCACTAGTACATTTCGCACTGTGAGGGTTGAACTATTCATAGATATTATTTTTTCACAATATATATATATATATATATATATATATATATATATATATATATATATTGCCATTATATTTTTCACATGCGTAAAAACATGTTGTTTATTTAAAAAATCGTAAGACCTAGGATAATCGCTTTAATTTGATTGTAATCTTCTAACCAGTTTTCACCAACCCTGGATTTTTTTGGAAATTATTAATTTCACTAGTATCGGAAATAATACGGGAAAATAGCTTTTTTCCAATATATTTTAGAGTATATTTTTAAGAAATCTATTTATAATTATGAAAAAAATATATATATATTTCCCTTGACTTGCTCTTTCGAAAGATACCTACCCCTAATGACATTTAAATTAATATTTAATTATTTCTTAATTAATTCTTTGATTCCTATTTAAAAAAGTGAGATAGTCTTAAATATTTGAGTTAATAAGATGTATTATATGTTAAATTAAAATTTTCTCTGTCCTTAGTTTCTGAAAAAATCAACTATAATAGACGGATAGATAGAAACGCGAGTGATCTTATAAGGGTCAAACGCTTATAAGATCACTCGCGTTTCTATCTATTTTTCCTTTTGGTATACAGAACCCAAAAGAACTACCAAGTGCATGTCGGAATACGCATAGATTAAAGTTTCGTAGTTTTATGTATATCTTGAAATGATTTAAGCCAGTTAAATGAAAATAAAATCGATTAAACGTTTTGTATCTGGAATTTAATTAGGGCTATTGATATTCTTTTAAAGACAATAAAATATGTAATATACTATATACGTGCTATTCTGATTGTCATAACTAACTATAAAATTATTTATTTCATGTAGGAATGTTGTCCATCAATTATTTTTAATACTGCTTCTCATACTCTCTGTAAGTTCGATGTCATTCGTTTGTTTCGTTCTAAGTAAGTCAACCAACTTGGTGCATTCGCACATTCCAATTCCTACTCCGAGTGGAACGATCGGACAAAACATTTTTTTTCTATGTCGATTGCACGTCACGTGAAGTTTAATATAGAGCTGATTAGACTTAAAAATCAAAAATGGCGAATAAAATCTCAATTTTATATTAAAAACTTGTCCAACGATATTTCATAAGATGAGCCTTTGCTCAATATTTTGCTATATATTAATTAAAACTTTCACGTGAAGTATCTACTTGTAAAATGTTATACATTTAGGTTTAAAGCCATGGGAACTGTGAGGCTGTGGCTGACGGCCGGAAGGACATGATAAAATATCTAAAGCACCCTAAAAAGAAACAAATTCGAAAATATTGTCGTTTGTGTGACATCAACTTTAAAATTATACTCCATTTTTTTAAATCTTCTTGCTATTATTATAAAACAAACACACATTAACGCTAAATTTCGGTGAGCGATCTCAGCGGCGACATTTTTGAACAGAACACAGTTGCACAGACGAACGATCATAATAAAATTCCAAAATGACACGGCGTTGTGATACGATACGCTGTTACGCTACGACAAGCGTCTAAACTATAGTAAACCAAAATGATACGGCGTTATGATACGATACGCTGTTACGCTACAGCTAGTATGGACGCATTTTTTCACGGGACAATGCTAATGATACGGTATGCCTAAAGTGAGCGTCCATACTTAAAACACGCGTGCTCAATACGATACGCATGATCTTGATCGCCAAAATGATACAAATGTGGACGAAGCCTTATATTATTCCATTTTATTGCATATTTTTTTCTAATGTTCAACACTTTAGTTTAATCTATTGCACATAAAAACCACCAACATGTGCACGTGACACTGACAAAGATATTCTAAACATTCATCCCTTAGAAATAAAACGAGCTTGTATTTCAGACGAGCTTGTATTTATATCCTCAAATGCAAAATCAAAGCATCGGAGACACTTTACACCATCATTTGGCAGCACTTTTCATATCTTCATTGCTTCTCCTCCATTCAACTTGAAATCTGTTAGCGCGTAAACTGAAAATTCTCTCATCGCTTCTTCGCATGCCGCCGTCAAATACCCTCAACCTGATACAACACTCTTATTCCCGGGACACGGAACGAAACCTCTCATATAACGAACGCTATCACCAACGCGTAGAAATGGGTAAAGAAAGGCAGACAAGGGCAACTGTTCCACTTTTGAGTATCCACTCTAATTTGAGTCAATGGCTTGACAAAGGATAGCGTTGTGAAGGGGCCGAAAAGGGAGGCGTACACTATCTTAAACAGGTCTTTAGACTCTTAGGGCGTAGCACGACTGTCAAATCGTGCCCGCTTGCGTGGAAACAAAACTGTTGAGACTTCTAACTGAGTTCGGTGTGTCTACATTTATTTTAATATGTAGATTTTGAGTAAATTTAATTGGGTAGTTGACTCAAATGTTGAAAACGGTTTAGAAGGTTTAAAACGTATTGTCGACACGTGAACAAATTGAATTAGTATTCGGATGAGGTGACCGATGTTTGTATCTAATTTTATTATTTTTTATGTCATCTATTAGGGAAATAACTATCTAATTCGTCGTGAGTTTAGGTAGGGCAAGGAAGGTAATTTTGATAATTGTCTTCTTCATGAAAAACAATTTTATTGACAAAACTTCTTTACATTTCACAATGTACACTTAAATTTTGTGAAAATGTTATTAAAAATTATCTCACAGAGAGTTTTATAGAAATTTTCTTCAATACAGTTGGGAAAGTGGAAATTATTTCGAGAGTGCAGGAACTTGAAAATACCTTGACTATTTTACATTAGTCAATGAGAATTTTAGAGTTAATTTTTTTACAAAGCAAAAAAGATTCAATGGAGCTGTTACGTCGTTAATTTTGTAATTTTTTATTGATGTAATTTAAAAATATAATCAAATTATATAGAAGAATATTTACAAAAAAAAATAGTTTTTTATCCAATTATCGCAGCTCCTTAATGAGCTTTTCATAGCCAATATTTTTGTATAAGTGTATTTTGTAATCAATATCTTTATAAAGGATTAATTAGAAAAGTCGGCACTACTTATTACCGTTGAGAAGTTTAAATCCACGATAGATTTAGAGATAAGATACTTTTCTATTTATATTCATTTTTGGATATACAAGTTTAAAATATAGAGGAAATAATTTTGAGCTTAAACTATTTTACGCCCATACGCGAGAAAACACCTGTACGCTTTATGCGTAAAGGTGTTTTTTACGGCATAATACACATATATTTTGCCAAACACTTTTTTAATTAGACGTCGATATCGAGCTTCGAAAATAGTTGGAATATTAATATTTTTATATTGATAACATAAATACTTAATGATAATATAATGCCCGAGTTATAGATATTCTGTATATGCGTCTGTCTCGAGTCTAATTGAAACACTGCGATATGCAAGACATATCAGTATTGTTTTTAAACTATTTTAAAATAATATTTCTACATCGGCGTGTGCGTGTGTGCGTATGTATGCGTGCATGTGCATGCGCGTGCACTTGTGTAAGTGTATGTGTGCGTGCGTGCGTGTGTGTGTGTGTGCACCCGCACGCCTGAAGACCGTTAATATAACTAATTTTTGAAACTACTGCTTTCCGTTAGGAAACAGAGTCGAAAAATTTAGACAGGTAAACTACCAAAATAATAATTATCTATACATATAATAATATAATAGCAGAGTGAATTCTGTACACAAAAAAATATTTTAAGGAGTGATTGATTTAGCGCATAGAATGATAATAGAAGTAAGAAAAACTTTTTAGTATTTTTGTCTGTCTGTTAATTTGTGCGTCAAACACGTAAATTTTTCTGCTGGACGGATTTTGACAAAATTTGGTATGGTAATAGTTTATACTCAAGATCAACCATATGAGAGGAAGAAAAAAGAATGTAATTACTTCTTTATTCCGAATTTCAAGCGAACGATGTCGTAGGCACAGCTAGCTTGAAATATTTGCAATCAACTCCACTTTGTCTATCTCTAAAAGTAATTTAAATTGATTGTGTCAAATGTTTGATTAACTTTTAAATCAAGTAAGAGTAATTGGAAAGGGAATTTTTTGTAAAGATAAATAAAACAGGAAAGCATAACGTAATTGAAGATGGCCTACTAATATTCGTCTTAATCTTAAAATTGTATTACAAAGAAGGTTTCCACAATTCATGTTTTCTTATGTGCTCAGATATAATTTAAATGTGATCCTCAATGAGTTGGTATCTTTCTACATACCTTGCACATTACCAATTTTGCACTAAAGTAATAAACAAATATTTTTAACTAAAATCATATAAAATACGAGAACAGAGTAAATGGTTATCAAAACATGCCGTATATATGTAGACGGAGAGTATTATAACATTATAATTTCTTTAAAATAAATTAAATTTTTTTGGATCCTTACCTTTTCATATCAGATGAAGTACAATATATATATATATATATATATATATATATATATATATATATATATATATATATATATATATATATCGATTCTTGCATAATCGTCTTACTAACGACAACTATAAGTACGCGACCTTCCGGTACAGGGAATAAATTCAAACTGCTTGCCATAGAATGAAGTAGTAAGTAAGATAATTAAGCCACCTTAATTTTGAATCATTTCTGACATATGTATGTAGTATAGTGCCATTGTATCTACCTATTATAATTGACTTTTGTTATATAAAAACAACTTTTATCATTATTTTACATAAATTTCAAGCTATTTAAGCATTGCTATATCAATGTACATGCGTACAAATTGAAAACCATTTTTTTGTTAATTTAGTTAATAAATAATAAAATATGATAACGCCACGACAACATTACATCTACGATCGCATACAGTCAGCCATATGACTGAAGAAGTAGTTTCGTTTAATTGCAATAGATGGCGCATATGAATTGGTGTTGTTATTTTCGAATTGGTTTATGTTCCTTTAACCGTATATTGATATTTAGTTAAATCGAATTAAATCAGTAAAAAACATTTGTGAAGTGCGAAACACCCAATATTTGCAATACATTGCTGACATGCGGCGTTAACTTCACAAAACCTATTCCCGCGCGAGAACAAGAAAGTATATAAAGATTTTCTCAAGAAAGAGTTTAGGATACTAAGTATACCAGAATGATAGACCTTAAAGTCATAGGTCTCTTTCAATCCGAAAGAATCGATCTGTGAAAAATGTATCGATCTTAAAAGGTATAAATTTGTACGTTGCAAATCTCGATCAATTAATAAGTTGTCTTTGTTTTATTCCTCGTAGCACATCTGTGTTCTGCGCGTCGTAGATCTTTTGTCGATCAATCAATCAGTGGTCTTTGTTTTACTCGTCGTAGTATGTCTGTGTTCTGTGCATCGTAGATCTCTTGTTGAACAATCAATAGGTGGTCTTTGTTTTATTCCTCGTAGTACGTCTGCGTTCTGTGCGTCGTAGATCTTTTGTACTATAGAAAAACTATATGTGTTGGTTAACATATATTTTGACTTTCGCCGTGTGGTTATATGATAGTGCATTATTTAAGTACGTCGAAGTGGTTAGTTTTTTGTCAGTGGTTAATTTTCCAAAAAGTATAAAAAAACATAAAGTAGTTTTTGGCTTTCTTTAGTAGGTTTAATTTGTTTTTTTTTACAAATATTCTATTATGGCGTCTCATAAACGGAGCGAAATATGGAATATTATACGAGTTTATGCTAATATTCTTGTTACCTTATACTTTATTTATGTTTTAAAAATGATTTAGTTGAAACTTTCTAAAAATCAAGCCTGTTTCTATTTTGTGATTGCTTATATGTAATTCCTATAGTTAGATTATTTATTTACTTTTTAAACGTTTTGAGTAATATATTTATTTTTTTACAAGTAATGTTTACCAAAAATACGATTTATTTTGTCTTAAATATAAGTAAAAAGTGAAGTGTTTACAAAAACCAGGACTCGGTCGCGATTATTTTAAAAAAAGTGATTTTAAAAAGTTTATAAACAAAAATGCAAAACCAAATTACTTCTTAGCAATACAAAATATTAAATTTGCAAATAAAAGCACGAATCGACAAAATAAAAAACCAAATCCAAGAATGAAAAATATTGAAATGGGCAAAAAAATAGCGCAAACTGAGGTTATAAAATGTGTTTGACAACCAACTGAGGGGCATTTCTTCAGAGTAAGTGCAATTTTAAATCAATTTTTTGTAATGAAATAATCGAGTCCGAGCCCTAATTGTTTATTAATGATTATTAATAATTAGTCTTTTATGTATATTCTTTAATTTTAACCAAAAAAAATTGGGAAATTCACATTTACTAAAACAGATCTTTATCTTATTTTTCATTACGTTTGTGTTATTAAAATAGATTATTAAATTGATTTAGATTGGTGGGTAGTTATATAATAGTAGTAATAGTCACAGTGTTGAGTGACTTTGGTTTTTGTAAACCATCAAGTTTTTAAATACGGGTTTCTATCTGATACAAGAGTTAAAACTGCCAGTCTCAAACTTGTAAAATATGAGTAAAGTTGATGTTTTTTTAGGTACAAAGAACGAACCAAAAGAACGAGTTCTTGACTTCCAATGATCTAGATTGAACTAAATTATACAAGTGACCTTAAACGTCCATCTCAATGTCCCAGTGCGCAAAAGGTTTTATTTATTTATTTTACTCATATGGGGAAAAAAGAGAAAAGAACTATGACCGTTCAACAACTTAAATTTCATACTGGGCAAATGGTTATTCTAACATTCCCACTCAGGTAATATCCGATAAATAAGTAGTTTATATCGGGATGATAAATTTGAGAATATATCGACAAATTTAAACAATTTGTCGCAAATAATAGTCTGCGTAGTTTCGTGCGGATATTGGCATTAGCACGAGCTTGTGGACAGGTAAAGGAGCGCAAATCTGTGGGTTTAATTTTCGGGTTTATGAAACATTGAATCTATCGACATAAGTGTTAAGTTTTAATTAAATTAACTAAAATATTAAGTTTGCATTACTTAAAATGTTTACCAATTTTCTCTTCTGTATTTTAGTACGCTGTAGTAATTGCACTCTACTTTTGTGTTTCAATCCAGCCGTAGTTTACTTACAATTGTTTAATTGATTATTCATGATCACGATACAGCATGACGATTCATTAGTTACCTGAAACAAAAGGAAAAAGAGTTTATGTCATTTGAATAAGCAAAAAAATAAGGTAATTCGCCATCGCAGCTTATTTTGATGGCAGACAGTCTGAAGGAATATAGTAATATGACAATTTTGACAGAACTTAAATTGGCACCTAAGCGGATAAATCATGAGAGCTAATAATATTTTCGTTGCTTTAAATTTAAAAAAATATTTTATTAGATTACCAATTTGTTTCTCGGCTTTGTTCGCATTGATTTCCGACTAAAGAAGAAATATTAAATACAGTTTTTAGGCATTTGAGGTATGTGAACAACACATTTAACATACATGTTGCGCGATTTATTGAGAGGTTGAAATACAATTTTTTTTTATTATTTACTAAAAACATCAAGTTTAGTTCTGTTGTAATTATCTTATTTATCATTAACGTGTCCGTAACTTGAAATTTTCCATAATACTGAAGTACACACACCAACTCCCACAAATTTAAAAAATATCCATGTATAAATTTTAGGTACAGCGGGAGGGGGAGGAACGAATAAACTATTTGATTTTTCTGGAAAAATAAAACGATAATTCTAAATTTTTAAGCAGGATGTCGGTGCGTAAACTTGAATGAAATGCATTGTGTATATACGTTTAAATTTTGCATGGAAGCAGAGCTTATTTAAGTACGAAACACGAGCTTAAAACAAGATTTGTGTACTGACACTCACTTGTAGCGTAACGCGTTATCCCCACTATCCTTGCGTTACTTCGTTACACATTTTCGTAACTCCGTGTGAGTCGATTTACTTGATTTGTTGCTTACCGCACAATAAGAAGTTTGATTGAAAAATATATATTATATTTATGAGTTTTCCAGTAAAAATATTTTCTGTGTTTATGAGGTTTCCTATTTTTCCTTTAAATAAAAACAACCGACTTCTCTTTTCGAAGATATTACTGAATTGATCTAAATTCATTCAACTCCAACGCCACTTCTAATAGAAAAAATCGTTTCGGTTTTATTGTCCTCGTCATACATTATTTTTCCAGCCACTCAAAATCGTTAACATTTTATCTGAAATATTTTGTTGTTTTTCCATATCAACTCTATCACATTCCCTAACAATAGTTTCCGCTAATGCCATTAAAATGTCAAAAGAAAACAACATTGTGATATTCACGAAATATCAAAACAAACAGACGAACAACCAGATACTCGTACATACGTTCGACCTCGGAAACCTTCCTTTTTCATCCACTGAACACATTCTTTTCATCCACTTTCAGTAAATTAACGTCATCACGTCCGTGTTTGGCACAGGGTTTGCCATCGCGAAATTTGGTTGAATCAATTTAAAAGTCTACATTTACGTGACGTATATCAAACGTAATCTTTTGACATATATATTTATGTTCAGGTTTTTTGAAGTACTATCACTACATCTTATATTACGAAATACCATGTTTCCATTAAAAAAAAATCATTGTTTTATAGATTTTTAGGGAGTTATTGCAAAACATGGACGATATAGTTCTCAAACTATAATTTCAAAATGCTAGTCGTTGTTGAAAATTCGACATTAGTTCAAATTTATGGTGATCTCTATAAGACAGGTGTTGTTTATATTATCAATATTGTAATTAGAGATAACATTTTCATAAAGACATTTTGGACAGCCATTGCCGACATATAGTTACTGATAAAAGTTCAATATTATAATTGCACTTTTGTGAATTGTATCTGGCGAGTGTGAGATAGCGTAATGTAAGTTTTGGTTGGTTGACATCAAAATAACCGGCAAGTGACAAGCAGATTTTAAAGTACTTCACGTAACTGTTACATTTAAACTCGGCAAGTTTTTAAAATCAAGTTTAATCTTTTCGTATATGTGAACTGGTGTAAAAGATAGGTTTTTAAATAGGTTTTTTTAGTATAAGAACTATCATAATGGTCCTAAATAATACGTGGAAATATCACAGGTGCGCAGCATGGTTATCGAAGACTCAGCTGTGGGCTACAGGCGTTTAGACAATGATGATTAAAGTTAAGCAATGTGAGTGACTGAGTGACTCATAACCACTATTTTTTATTACTGTGTGACACACACACACACACACATATATATATATATATATATATATATATATATATATATATATATATATATCTATATATATATATATATAAATGTGTGTTCTCAAAATATTGAAAAATTCACATAACTCTGGTGTCCATTTACTCAATTAGGAGTTAGTTTTGTCCAAAGATTATTATGTAGGTGTTGTAAAAATACCAATAAGAGAAATTGAAACAAAAGACATACAACGTTTACTATAATCATGTTTTATTTATAAGTTACGTTATATTATTAGGGTTTGTTTTTTTACATCACTCATTATCGTGTTATTTATCTGTTTGCTGTCAATAAGGTCATATTATTTATCTCTTTGGCGATTACTAAATTCTATTAAAATTTCATTTATATAATTAATTCGTTATATATATATATATATATATATATATATATATATATACACATATATATATATATATATATATATATATATATATATATATATATATATATATATAATACAACCTACATGCATGTCCGTATGTTCGCTTTTACCTTGAATTCTGTTACATAGATTTTGAAAAAGTTTTCACTAACATAGAGGGCCCAAGAAAGTTTTATGTACAGAGCATTAGTCCAGATGCTTAAGTTACATAGCTATATAAATATTTGTAAGGAATATTCTTGGCAGAAAGTACAATGGATGGGGCGACGATGGCATCAATACTGGGAATCGGGAGAATAATGTTGTTAGAGATTTTCAAATTCATCGATTCAATCTGCAATCGTGGAAACTATGAATATTATACTTACACGAGAGCGAATCTGCAGGAAAAACTAGAAATAAATAAAAACATAATTTTTGACATTTATTAGGTCACATTGGTTACAAAAAACCAAAAGTAATTTTGAGAGAAAATAACTTCGAAATCCTCCAACTAGAAAGAACTCTTTGAAAAGAGGAAATTACACACGATATTTTTTTATTAAACTTTCCCATAGATTTTCATTCACATAATTTAATTTATAACAAGTAAAACATGATTATTGGTATCTATTAGAGAGAGGTTACCATTTCAAAGGAAGTCGTATCATTGGTAGCCATTTCCACCGTTGTGCTTGCCAACCAAGTGTTGAAAAATCTACTTTGATAATATTTTAATCAAAAGGGGGTTCATGTTTTGATCAAAAGTGGTTTACCACTTTTGATCAAAACATGAACTATCTAAACATAGATTTATTCATTAGAGATATACAGAGCTATCTATTGCCCCATTTTTTCTATTAAAAAAATGATAACTTTCGAATAATTTGGACGAGATAATATAAAAACGTATCATGGTGTACTATAAGTTATTGTAAGTTACTTATAAGTATTGTATTGAAATAATTATTAATCAAATTTCAAAGAAATTAATGACTGTTGCTAAACTTTTTTAAATTGTACTTTTTATAAGAAAAAACATATTGGAATTAATATTTGCAAACAAATTTTATATAAAACTGTATCTTACACATGGTAAGTAATATCCACGTTTTAGCTATAAAAAGGATAATGATGACGCCTATGTTTTGTTGAATAAAATGTCTTAATTATATGTTTAGTCAGATAGAACATGTTAATGTATGTTTCGTTGGATAGAATGTCTTAATGTTATGTTTCGTTGGATAGAAGTTCTTAATAAATTCAAACTTTTCTTTGTTTATGCAGAATGAGAGTGTTGCCTTAGAATTGCGAGTCTACTTCAAACCTGATCTGTGATCATTTTATATGAAAACAATGTAGCTATGCTATACTTATCAAAAGACCTTTTGGAAGAACTGTTGCAAGTAAAATTATGAAAAAAAGTATTTTCAACTTCTCCTAGAAGTTAATGATACTTTTTTTATATGACGATTTATTAAAATTACTTTACTTAAGAGGATGCAAGTATCATTTCAGTAAAGTTTATAAAATGGTAAATCATTTTTATATCACAGCCTAGTCTGAAAGCATATTTCAATTGCACAGCATAGCATAGCACTTTTTTATATATTGATTTATGATGTATGAATGTTTTATTTTGCATGATTAAATAATTAAAAAAACGATTGTTTTTCATTAATTACTATCTATCTTTTATATTTTAATAGTAAAATCAATTCAGGGTATTAAAAAATCGAAATAATTTCAAATCTTACGACATGTTTAATAATGAATGAATTTTGAAGCTATTTAGTTTCTTACCTCCTATAGAGAAACTCAGGAAACGGGAGACGTCCTGGTTACGAGTACACTGGAAAAGGAATAAAAGTAACTTCGATTTGTTGTCCGGGACGTCCTACGCATATCGCTACATCTGGCAACCCTGGGCCAGCGTCAAACAGCCGGGCTTAACGAGGCTTTAATTAAATTCGTCGGACTCTGCTCTCCCAACCCCTAAAAGCTACAGCCACCCCCTCACTCCAAAGCTTCCGCCGGGCTCATCTCAATTTGTGTATTATTTCGAAACAAATTTGCGAAATAATAATCGGGGAGCGCGTTCGGTCGGAAAATATAGGTTTAATAATTTATAATTGGATCTAATTAAGCGCCGCTGTTTACGTTTCTAGTTTATGTGGAATTTTTTGGCCTTGTGTTGGTCTACGTACAGTTAGTTGTGCATATTACCAGGGATGGAATATAGTTTAATGACAAGAAGGACAGTAGTAAATTCCTTGCGTGTCATCAACACAAGGCCATTCCTTGCATTGTCATCAACACAACCATGTCGTATTTGCCATATATTATTGTGAAGTAATCATTTTTGACACGAGAACAGATTTCATCTTGTATTCGACAGATATTCAGGATTTCTTGTCTCTTCTTTTATCCACATTTTTTCCACACAATTTTTCCGTATGAAACGAAGAAAAAGCTTCCCTTTTTTATTCTTTCTATTCGAAGAAAAAGCTTCCCTTTTTTATTCTTCTGAAACGAAGAAAAAGCTCACCTTTTTTATTTATTTTTAACAAAAAGTTGAATAGTGAAGAATGTTTTTTTTTAATTTAAAAAAATCATCTGAAAATATTTTAAAATATGAAGAGATGCATAAATATTATATGGAAAATGAAGCAATTGTCTAGTTATGGAGTATTCAATTTATTATTTATTTTAATCATATAAATCTATTTTTATAATATGTTTAACGATTTTCTATAATTATTAATTCCACACCCTGGTTGCAATTTGGATATTTTCTATATTTATATATTTCTAGACTGTTTTTTTCAATCTTCTGTAGCCTTTCAGCTTTAAAATATAAATATTTCTCACGACGAACGCCTTAAACAAAGTTTTATTGTATTCGATGATTGATGTCGTCACAGCGGTATGTTGGGTTGATCACAAGGCGTAGGACCTTGGACAGTTTGATGCATCATGAGGACCCAGGTTCGTTTCCCGGCCGCTCAACGAGCGGACTGGTGTTTTGGTTGACTATAAGTGATTGCTTTTGTAGCAATAAGTCCGTCATATTTATTAATTTTATATATTAAATTACGTAAATAGATAAATATTCATCTACATCTACAGAAAATCATATGAATATAAATAAAATGTTTGAATTATTCGCGCATATATAAGAATAGAGAAATTAGGTTGAAAGTAATGAAAGCGAAGTTTAACAACTATTACTATAGTCTGGAATACAAGAGAGTTAGATAATTAAGTTCAGAGCTGAAAATTTCTTGAAAATGTGCAATATTTGTGATGAAAAAAATACGGTGTGAAAAATCGAATGTTTGACGTGAAAATATACTCGCTTGGAATAAATAAAATGTACGCACAGAATGTAAGCGTGTTATATATCCTTCCTTCAGATGCCACTTTACTATTTTTATTCACTAATTTTGATATGTAGTTTATCATTCTATCCCCACTCACATCGTATTAATTTGGTCACACAATTTTGTGATGCTTTTGAAACTATAGACCCGAACGCTTAATAAAGATTTCACTTCCAAAAATTCACTTGAATTCTAATTATTAGTGTTATTCCCCACGTAACAATTATTACTGCATCGGGACGTAGAATAAGTTTAATGTAAAATTATTTATACCCTAACGGAGTATAAATATTATACCCTAACGGAGTATATGTTTATACCCTAAAGGAGTATATATTTATACCCTAACGGAGTATATATTTATACCCTAACGGGTAATGGAGATGATTTTTGGGAGTACTCTTGTTTAAAAAAAGTTGTTTCTTCTACCCTTTTTTGAAAAATATTTATATTTTCTTTCGTCTTCGTTGGAGTGCTTTCAGAGACTTGCCTGGATTAGTTAAAAAAAGATATTCTGTTAATTTATATAAATAATGAAAGTCTAAATGAAAAGGTTGTGTGATTATAATTCTCAAATATTTTATTAGAGATCTTTAGGTAATTATAATAATGGAAAGTCTTAAAGATTTTTATATAAATTAATTGTATAATTAAGCGTTAAAGGCGTATTGTATTACATGTCTGGATAACGACATGTAACGGTCACAGGATGGCTACCTGTATGCAAATTTTTACAGAAATTCCTTTTAGATTTGAGATGCGATTGAGTAACGAAACAGGACATTTTGAACCACTAAGGAAGATATTTTTGAATATGGCTTGGTCATTTGAAACAATCGGTTGGCGATTGACTTGTGAAAGAGCACTTAGAGGAAGTGAAAATTCCTTTGCATTCTTATTGAGAAAATCTAAAGAGAAAAATACAAAAATAAATCAGGTCAGGATCCTGTAGCCATAATTTAATTAATCAACAGAGCCCTTCGTCAGAGTTTAAACCAATTATTAATGGTAAACATTATTATAATCATGAATTCTGGTTGTTTAGAACAATCGGCTGGCGATTGGCTTCTGAAAGAAAATGTTACTGCCAATCGCACTTAAAGGAAGTGAAAATTATTTTCCATTCTTATCGAAAATTGTCAAATAATAAACGAGCCGGAAAATCTAAAGAGAAAAATACAAAAATTAATCAGCTCAGGATCGCGTAGCCATAATTTAATTAATCTACTGAATCCTTCGTCAGTGTTTAAACTAATTATTAATGGTAAACATTATTCAAATTACTATAATCATGCATTCTAAATGGCGTACTTACATTAGTTCTTCATCCATAATATTTCAAGATTAATTTAATAAAATTAAGTCAAACACCGAATTAAGCGGATATTACGCATTCTGCTGTACAAAATATAATCTGACATGACGTAATACACTTCAAAAATGACACGGCTCATTAATGCTGTGCCGTTAGCGAAAGAGAGAATATATTAGTACTGAGCGATGCTGCGTGAGTTGTTTCATATAGGCGATGTAGGGATGGATATATTTTAGTTATATTATATATTTTAACAAGTGGACTTTAACAAAAGTGAATTTTTCACCGTTTCCATTTTCTTAAATCGAAGAATATTTAAAACAAATAGTAAATTAAGTAATTATAAAGACCGCTTAAGTTAAACTTAGTATAAAAAAATTATTTGAGATATTCTTTTACTAATGACAAATATCTCTCTAACGTATAACATTTGAAGCATTTTTGCCAGCAATTTCTTCTATTTCGTTTTGTACTTTCTTTGTATTTTTAAATTCAATGTTTGACAATTTATGTTCTTAGTTGAAAATTTAATGTTAAATAACAAAAAAATTATATAAGATCATAAAAACTACAAGAAATGATTAGTTAAATTGGGAATCGTCCTTATTTATTTATTCATTTACGTACATTTAAGATACATTACCGGTAACCTATTGGTAACAATATGCAATTAATGGTTTAACACATTGAAACAAAAGAAAAATGTATATATTATAAAAATATACATTAAACGCGAATACAAAATACCCAAGAGCTACAACAGATAACGATGACACATTTTGACAAGTTTACTTTCGCTTATCACACACAAATCACATTCTGCTACGACCGCAATGGAGTGATTGAGCATTTGAATACCGCAGGAAACTGGAGAGTTCCGTTATAATTCGATTCTACAGCGTGATCCAGCGAAAAGGTTATGATTGCGTGAACGCAGGAAATTTTCATGAAAATATACTCAATGATACAGGACATAGCTCAGAATTTTTCCTCTTAAAAGCTGGAAGATAAATTTCATAAGCGCAAAGTATCTTCTGAGTTGCTAGAAATAGAAACCTGCAATATCCAAGAGGAAATCGATAGGAAATAGAAAGGGAAAGTAACCATACTGTCTCATATACAGATATCGGAGGAACGATTTTGCATACGTTCAATCAACAAGCTGTACTCGTACTTGGCTTTATGTGGGCTCCAAATAATGGAGCCGAATTCTAAACGGTTCTGCACTAGTGAAGTGTACAGTAGGCGGATTGAGTATGTGGATTAAAATGTTTTTTAATTATGCTACACGAATCCGGGTTTGAACTTTCTTATAACTATACAAAATAAGGTTTAGTAGGAATTTTCTTTTAACTAAATAAAATAAAGAAAAATAGTGAAAAATTCATTCTTGCTGAAGTGCATTTTACCTTCATTATTTATATCGCATTGTTAAGTATAACATAAAATAAACAAACGCAACTATAATATATCATTGTATGTTGTTATTTTACTAGAATGTCTTTTTTTTTTTATTTAAAGGATTGAAAATATTACGCTACAAAAATATTACGATAATACACTCGTATAGTAAAAATGCAACAGTGGTAAATTATAGAAGTTAAAGCATAGTTTTTATACTAAAAAAATGTTAAAACAGAACAAAAGGTGGTACAATAATATGACGTGGTATAGATATATTTTTCTGTACCTGAGTGTACCAAAAATGCCATTAACAAACATATAAACCTTACGTGGTGAAATGGACGTATACAGATAATGAAAATTAATGGACAACACTGGAAGTTAATTTAAACGTATTTATTACTAATGAAGATTTTTTATTATCAGCGAAATTCAATTACATTTGCCATATTTGACTACATATTAATCGAAACGAATAGTCACTTTTTCTTCAATATATTATATATTTTTAAGACACATCTATAACACAGGTCTGCAAATTTTAGCTTTTCTGATCTTAGGGTATTTTGGTGCATTGATTACGAATATGTATTTAGATTTTTCCCCTCATCCTCAGTTTTTTTTGAAAAGTAAAAAATCGTACCAAGTAGTCAATTTTACTAATTAAAATATTTATATTACAATAAAAAAATAATTACATGATTTTAAAATATTATAAATACATTTAAATTAATGATATATAGCGTTAATAAATAAATTAGAAATATTAAAGAATTTTGTGGTATTTTGTTTTTTTTCACCGAAGCTCCGATTGTGAGACTTTCGCTTAAAAGTTCGACTTGGATCATTTCTCTTTAGTATCCAATAATAGTCTGCCATCATCATTTTATTTCACCTTCCCTGACAGCAAGGTTCTATCTCTTTCAAATCCTGATGAAATCTTTCACCTTGCTCTTCATTTACAGCTCCCAAGTTATCAGGAACGTAGTCCAAGTACGAATTAAGGAAGTGAAGTTTGATGCTCATTTTTCCGAAATTTTCAATCATAATTTGAACTTTTATGGTTTCCTAGGAAATTGGTCACTACTTCGTCAAAAGATTTTTAGGCTTATAGTTCAATTTCACTTAATTTTTCATCGAAAGTTGTGTCTTTCATAAATTTTCTTATGACCTGGCCAAGGAAAATATCTTCTTTCATTTTAGTTTCAGATAGAGGTGGAAATATTTGATGTAGATATTTAAAACCTTCTCCTTCTTTATTCAGCGCCTTCACAAATTGTTTCATCATTCCCAGTTTTATGTGTAAAGGAGGTAGCAAAACTTTTTCCGGGGCGTTTGAATTTTCTGTTACAATATTTTTGGTTCTACGAACTAGTCAGGTTCTCATTGCCACTCTTTCTTCGTTCAGTGTTTCTATTAACATCCACCTTCAATAACCTTCTAACGATTTAAGTTAATTACCGTTAAATGAGATCTTTAGCAAATGACCTAAAAATGCAATACCATCATACGGCTATACGGCGTGTTTTTTGTTCAATAGGAAACAATTAATATGGTTATATAAAAATATGGCTAAAATATAATATAAAAGTATGGCTTTTTGACTAGGTAGGCCTAGGTAGTTTTGGCAAAACAACTATGCTAAATAATTAAAAATTCTAACGTGATGGAATTTTTTAGCATTTTTCCCGTAATAAGCGCCCAAAATCTATTAAAATAAGTCATCAAATGTGAAAGAGGAAAACCATTGTAGATCTGTCTAATTATTAGCTTCTCTAGTGGGCACAAGCACCAGGTAGAAGGTACTAAGGAAATTATTTGTAAGTTT
This sequence comes from Druceiella hillmani, assembly GCA_039881145.1. Taxonomy (NCBI): domain Eukaryota; kingdom Metazoa; phylum Arthropoda; class Insecta; order Lepidoptera; family Hepialidae; genus Druceiella; species Druceiella hillmani. The sequence continues at coordinate 16,338,998 of JAYKKI010000035.1, forward strand.
TAGGCAACCTTATGTTTAACAACGTCTTCTGGAGTCTTTATGGGAAAGTTAACACTCATTTTAGATGACTATGTTACGTATAAATTCTCAAAAACATTATGAGAAGACTTCAAATTTTCTTCTCTGGCATACCTTTAGAAAGATATTTTTTACTCTGATGGATAATAATGATATTGTAGTTACTAATACATAAAAAATAAAGTTTGTAACGTAACTAATTAATATTTAATAAAATGATATAAATATCACCATTTAATGGAGAATTATGAAACTACACATTTATGATAATTGCTTATAAAAGAAGCAGAAAATGGTAGCAGAGTTGAGTTTTAATAATGTATTTCTATTGCAGATATTGACCAAGACTCTAAGTTATAACGTTTCGTTAGAATATATCCAGTAGTTTTACCTGGTATGTGCATAGTACAGTATATTAGTAAACGTACTGAATGTTATGATTTTGACTATTTATATGTATACGTATAGATACTGAAAAAAATTTATAAAAATGATTGAAAATATTTTCGTGTGATTTGAACCATTATATTATTTAGTTTTTTATTTAATATATACCGTATAAACCGTAACATTGACTCATACCGTGTATATCCAGCACAAAAATTTAAGCCTAATATTCAAGTCGGGTTTTATACAGGCTTTAAAGTTGAATACGACAAAGCCGCAGACAGGTAATTCTTTTCGATATCCTGAAGTGAATAAAGCAAACTGTTTTCTGAAATTCCCGATCATGAAAGATATGATTGTTTAAAAATTGTGTCATCGGTCAGAGTTGAGGGTTAATTACATAGTCGTTGGCTGATTTATGAAATAATCAAAGGCATACCTTCCTATTTCACGGGACGTGACGTATTATATACATTGTACATTTCTGGTAATATTCATTAATAAAACATTTAACAAGCTCTTTTAAAACCTGATACGGCGCAACATAAATTTAATTTAAGATATTATTGAGGGTAATCTTTTGCGACGTGTTTTTGGTTCGTAGAAAAAGAAAACCAATTACATTTTTTATTGATTACATTAAATTGGTGGACAATATTTTATAATACAATGAAAACTCTAGAAAATACTATAATAAATTTGCAACTAAATTTCAACTTTGAAATGAAATAATTAAGGAACACACTCGAATTTCGAAAAACGATTTTCACTGGTCTTTTACGACTTTATCATGTTTACTTTGACATGGCGTGTGTGTGTATGTTATATATACACGCACACATACACACACACATATATATATATATATATATATATATATACATATATATATATATATATATATATATATATATATATATATATATATATATATATATATATATATATGCCTGTGTGTATGTGTACACATACCGAATTTTTATATAGGTTAGCTTAGTGTACATTGGATTCGGTATACATCACTAGCTAGTGACATAGTTTGACAAGGTACCTGATAAGTGCCGATTCATATCTTCGTCCTATATTTACGACCTAAACTGATGTACACCCTAGCGTGTAAAAAGGGGAACTCCCCTTCACTCATATATACAACTGTCATTCGATTTTCTCGAAAGACAAATAAACAAATATAAGAACAAAATTGAAGATTATTCGCAACCGACGTTAAAATTTCAACTCAGAACATACAATATATACGTAGAGTATATATACTGGACACATTTGCAATGCACTGAACTCGTAGGTAGTTACCGTGAAGTTTGACAAGTAATATTTACGGGAAAGTAGCGCCGTAAATCAAAAAGTCAGACGCGGATGGCGGAAGACGCAAGACGAAGTAGGCTATCTAGTGTCGTTTACTGTTAGGGGGAGGAGGAAACCGGGTAAACTAGGCGACCGAAAGGGATGCTAGGGGGACGCTTGTATGAAAATATTGTATGAACGTCTATCTCAATATTGCTTTGACCCCTGACGTTTTATGAGAAAATTTGAGAGGGTGACACATAATTGTTCAATGGGAGAAAAAAGTATATGCATTAATATATAACATGGGCGGGACACCATTGGCGGAGCGTCGTTACGCCTAGGTATTGAAGTAGTCGATCTAGGAGTTCATTTCCATTCGCGTATAAGATTCGTGATCATTTGGCGTGGTCTTGTAATGGAAAAGTCATTAAGAAAGCTTGAATTTGTGTCGCGTAATGCTAGGAGCTTCCGCTGTGTGTCTTCAGTTAACCTAATATGATTTTTATATGAAGCAAGTTAGAAGCCAGCTCTATCATTTGGAGGCTCCATGAAACTATACGCAGCTTGATGATTGAACTTGTCCAAAAAACGTTGCTTCGATATTTGTACATGACACGATATAATATAGTTCTCTTTTCAATTTCCTACCGATTTTCTCGTAGTTATCCTGGGTTATCATGACGTTGCAGCAGAGACGAGAAAATTTATGCAAATTGAAATGAATAAATTAGAAAGTTTTTGGAAAATGGAATGAATTTATGCTCTGATTTATTAAAAAAAAAACTCTCGCTCTTCATACGTGATAATTACCTGCTTTCGTTTCTGCTATACCGTTCTGTCTGCTATACCGTCATCTAGACTCGAGTTATATTGAAATTCTCTCCTTTCTAACGGTACTTACACAATCACTCAACTGACTGATCGCGGTGGTACTAGATCGTGACGTATTTGTGGAGAATAAAAGTAAAATTGCTGAAGTACTCGTATGTCAAAAGGGGTATGCATAGGTCAAAAGTTGTAGAATTTGCGAGACTGTGACAGACAAACGGATGGATGAACATAATGACTTTGTAAGGTTCTTTGTTTCTTGTTCGTGACAGTACCGTGTGTCCTGTTTTGTTTGAAATATAATGTGTGTTAGATTTCGTAACTTCTTTATAATCATCAGAGAAGGAATCCTGGGACAGACTTGCTGGATATTTCTTGTCACATGACTTCATTTTCCAACCGATCCTTTTGCTCTAATCCTTTCTGTAAAGTGTTTGGTATTTGCAACGTAATTTAGCACAAATGTGTTGTGTATGATTCTATGTCAAATATTGGATTCTATAAGGGATATAGAGGTTGTAAATAAATGTCTAAATTATTAATTTTCAAAACGGTTTTTATTAATATGTTTCTAAAATTATCACCCATATAATCGATGTCACCAATGCTGATGAGTTTGTTTTCTAGGTAATGTGCTACGTCCTTTCTTTCAGAAAATGAGGTATTTTATGTTTGGTGTTTACTCAAAATTATACTCCGCCTGAGATTTCGATAAATAATTATTAATCGGACTCTTTTATTTATGATTTGATTTTATCGCTACTTTGTCTCGAAATGGAATTAAGCATTAACACGTCGTTATTTTTACCATCTGCAAAGTAAGGCATATTTAATTTATATCCAGTGCTACCTATTACAAGACACACGAACACGCAAAGAGACAGACACTATTTCTCAGCGTTTCGATCTTGTATCCAGATAACATCTCATATACTTCTTCCGGCACTAGGAGATGTGTTTGCTTTCTAGGCTTGAACGAATGTACATAGTATACCATCATCTAATTGCGTAAATTAATTTCCCCAAAAACAGCAATTGGAAATTGAATAGTCTGGTCCTTCTGTAAGGTCTTGAAATACTTTTTTAAATATCTCTAACGTACTTTTTGTAACTCCAAAATTGTATTATATGTCTAAACTAGATTTTGCCCGTGGTTTCGCTTACGTAAGATTTATGGAGATTCCCTTGTTTTTCTTCATCTTGTGCACATGCGCAAACACAACACTCCTTCTGCCAGAATTGCCACCCGGTCCAAATATTTATGTACTGCGTAAATAAACGCAATGATAAATAAGTACTTTTACTACTATAAATATTTCTTTTTTTAAACTTATACTTACCATTTATATTTTACTAAACTAGAAATTTTACAGCTAAATATATTTACTTGTCACCAGTGAAATTTATTTACATAAGGCTTCATTAGTTTTTAAATTAAACATCCATAGATATAATGTTGAGCAATAACTTTTAGTTATAATTAAAATGCGTATTGTGTTTTATTTATTGATTATAGGTGTTGGCAACGCATTAAATTTTTCGTGTGCCGACATAATTTTTTTAGCGGTATGTTCACTGCTCTGTTCTGAACTAGGATATATATGATACATATATCAAATATCATTGAAATATATTAAGCGTGAAAGAAAGAGAAACATGTTAATAGATAACGCTTCACTTTTACTATATTAAAGATGTTGGACAGTGTGTATTAGAATTAAGCTAGTTGCGATGCAAGATTAAATGATAATACATGAACAGAATTATAAATAAAAAGTAATCTAGGTTGCAAAAAAGGAAAAAAAGGAAGAATAAAAACTACACGGAGAAATGACATCATCAATACAGTGAAAAATATCTGGATGAGTGTAGCATAAGGAAAAAATATCGAATATGTTTTTAAAATGGTTATGATCATTTTGAATTATAGATTTGTTAATTTTCAAAATTTGTAAGTAAGATTGAAAACACGAATTTTTACGTTTTACTTTTATCATAGGCAGTTTATTTTAATTGCTCGTATTACAATTAAGGCTTTGTTTACATATAGGCTTAGCCAACAGGTCCATACTGGCGCATAAGAATAGCAGTGTAAGTAAAACGAAATATCTCATATCGTACTGCATACAAAACGACGTATCGGCCCAAGTTATCGCGTGAACGATGACAATACCTCCATCGACTTCAGTTACTTTGCGCGAAACCTGTCACCTCTGATATATGAAACACAACGTATGTACAACTACTAACGCGACCTTGTCACGAACATGGACCGGGTGTGAGCATATTTACGAGTATTAACGCAGTAGCTGTCGCATTTCCGTGCGACAATATAGCGTACCTGTGGTGGTGGTGTGCGATTTTTATGCGCTGTTGTCATGCAGGTGTTCTCATTTAGCCTTAGTAGCCTTGGTTTGACTGTATGTTTGCGATCCAGCGATACAAATATTGAATTAAAACTGCAGGCGACTGTATGTTTGCGATCCAGCAACACAAATATTAAGTTAAAACTTGTTAGACTCTTAGTTTGTTGAAGTCAACGAGGTGGTCTATACTGGTTGCATGGTAGCTTTGGTTTGACTGTATGTTTGCGATCCAGCGACACAAATATTGAATTAATATACAGGCGACTGTATGTGTGCGATCCAGCGACACAAATATTGAATTAAAACTTGCTGGACTGGGCTTGTGTAGAGTGTTTTCTGATTAGTTGGGACACTGTAATTAACCTTTAGTCTTATATATCGGATGCTATTTTAATGTTAATCTAAAAAGAATTTGGAGAATTTTCATTTTTTTAGAGAGATTCATTTTTTTTAATTATAAATGTAAATAGTTATTTTTAATTATATTTTAATTTATTAATAATTTATGAAAGGATACATGTATTTTTTCTTATTTTTATGAATTTCTCGTACACTAGTGTCGAAAGCTTTAGGACTGTATTTATTTGATTACAAGACATATATTTGGATTGCAGGACTTTATGATTTTCTAACTTTATTCAAATAAATTAAGCTAACAGATGTTTAAAACGAATAATAATAATTTTTATTTTGAAGGTGAATTCAATTTTGGAGTAGGCTACTCATGCTAATCGTATGCACCGGTCTATTTCGTCGGTTTGATTTTTTTCCTTTCCTCATAATAACCTCTTGACCAAGATGTACGTATTTCTGGACTCTTCCTATTGCTCTTCGGTTTTTCTTAATGCTCATGGTACAATTTGAACAAGTAGTTACAATCTCTGTTTTGTCCGAGTTCATTTCCTACTCAACCTGCCTAGAAGCATTGCTTAGTTCTTGTATCATAGAATTTTGAATTGCTCGGTATATTTCCTGCTATAATAAGACCACATTATCTCCAATCCAATATTATAAAGTTGTCCTTTGTGTCATCCTCCTGATGTGTCAGCATTCTAAACAGGTTACGCGAAAAAAACATTTTAAAACTATTAGTTTTAAGACATGATAATTTTCTATTTAATTCCATTATGTATACTCTTATTGTGAATACTTTTCAGGTATTCAAAAGTAGCGATTTAACTGGTCAAGGGGGGACATGTAATAATGCAAACGACTATATTGAAACTTAATATTTTCTAAATATATAACTGTATAGAAAATATTTCTGAAATACCTATTCAACGATACTCTATCAAAATGGGGTGGGCGAAAATAATCAACCCCACTTTACATGTAGGTAGCTTCTAATTTTTTTCTTTCAAAAGATTTTATTGTATAACTTTGTAAAAGTTATAAATATGTATAACCGTGCCACATGTCAGATCTGTAACACAATGGACTGCGAGTAAAACCGCTGTAACGGACAGACAGGAAGACGGACGTGGCGAAATCAAAAATATTTCTAGTTTAGCTACGGAGTCCTAAAAAGTAAGGAAATAATTATATTAAGGCAGTTGTTATCAACGATTTGATACGAGAAATATTGCAATAAAAATAAATGAAATAACCTCGATTTCCACACCGCCCTTAACCAAGTAATGAATTGCTACCAAATTTAACAATCATATAGTTCATAGGGTAGAATAGCACATATATATATATGTATATATATATAAATATATATATATATATATATATATATATATATATATATATATATATATATATATATATTATATGGTGCTCTTTATGCTATTTGTATATGTTTGTTCGTGAAATGCTATCACCATTAAAATTATGATTGTTCATTATCCAATTATGTCTAGCATATATAGATTATTCCTTAACTCTAAATATATTGGCTATTTTTTAACTCGAAACATGTTCAAACATATAAGCTATATTTTAACTCGAGAAATAGTATAATTTCTGAAGGATGAAACTTATTAAGACTCGGCGACCCTAACAGCTTGACGAGGACGGAACGTTGCGGCATTTCAAACATTCTCGCATATAACTATGACGTAATCATTTGATATGTTACATAATCTGAGCATGCAATTATATTAAAAGGTCGCAAAGATGTACATAGTCAGTTTACTCATTGTTTATGTAGTTTCAATGACACTTTATCGAGAAAACTATTGTATTTTTGACCTCTGTAGAAGGGACAAACGCTCGGGTTTACATTGGAAACTGAGGAGACCGATGGCTAGACGTCTTTTAAGTAGGCGTCGAGTCGCTCGTTAATTATTAATATCGATAATATTTCATGGCATAGCTACTTACGATGGTATTTTATACGCTTATTATCTAGAAAAAATATTATACCGCTTTGAATAATTTAAGTATCACAAAAAGTTCAATATACAATAGGCATAAAAAATCAATAAATCTTTCAGTTTACCTATCAGCAGTTACTTGACGGATACCGAACTTAAGAGCGAGTGTTCAAGGGAAACGCCCTCTATTATTAACAACGACCTTCAAATGCCAAATCTACAAAGAAACCTGAAAGCCTGTTGGGCCAGTTCCAACGTCTATCTGATGGAACAGAATATTACAATTATTGATTTATGAAAACGTGAATGTGATGATAAATGATTTTATCTGAACCGAACGGGACAAATGGTTTATGACGCTGCTTTGTGGGGTTTTAATCCTTTAGTTAATTTTTTATATGAATTAGGGAGGGTAAACGAAGCAATGAGAGAACATTCCTCAAATGGTTTTAGATAGGGGGATGATTCTTTTAATGTTTTGGTTGTAATAAAGTAGTGAGATTATGTAAAATATATTAATTAAAAATAATATATTCTGCAGATATACGGGGCAGGAAAGTATATTATGTGGACGGATGAATGAGTTAGGTTTATTTTTTAATGAAAATTATGCACATATTAAAGTTTTTCGGATGCGATATCGATTTTGACTTTTCCTTTTACGATATTATAAATATTATGAATTTATCTTCTTATTTTAGATTGGTTTATTTGATATTTCTGTAAGTAGCGCAACTTTATATACATTATCTCAAATGTTATTTTTGGTTTTACGATGTCATTAGAAAGAAAATGGTTGTATTGAAGGGGAATGTTGATTCTATTGTAATGTAATTCACAATATGTATTTTTATTTAAAACCACTGTAAGTGCATATTGAGAAAATTTAACGAGTGTATTGTCTCTTAAAAGTTAATCGTAATAATTCTAGCTTAATACCAGCCAGGATTAGTATCAACACTTTGAAATTAAGTTGAAAGATTTATTCGAGTTGCATCAAAAACGTATAGAAAATATTTATATAGTACTGCACTGCTAAAAAAATCGAATCTTATTGACAACATTTTTATCCCAATGATATGCGTTATATTTTGTTACATGAAATTGGTCACTCACGAAAGTACAAAACCGATTTTATATTGACTATAATATCGCCGTATAAGCCATTTGCAATCTCTCTTGATTGGGAAACAGTAAGTAGATGAATAGTTTGAGGGAATGTAGATGAAAAAGGGACAAACGATATTATAATTAAAATATCAAAAAACTGGCTGCGTATTTCTGATATCTAAATAAAATTGAAACTTTGCATCTTGCTGCAAAATTTTCTGTTTTACAAATTTATTAAATTTTAGACTGTGATACTTAGAGTCATTGGTACCGTAAATAAATGTATACAGAAATAAAGATAATTTAAAGACACGACACATTTTTGTAATATTCGTTGTTAAATGGATTCGAAAGATTCCCGAAAGAGGCACTATTAATATGATAGGTTATTTCTGAGATTTCTTCAAAACTGTATACTTACGCATATAGTTTTTCAGTCGTTTTTTGCCGTTTCGTAAAGATATATTCCTTTAAAATTCAAATTGGTTTTAATAACGCCTGTGTCAATGAATTTGAAAATGGGATAATTTCTAAGACTTACAATTTTAAAAAATAAAAAAATATAAAAATCTCATGAAAATATAGAAATCTCTTGCAGCATAATAATTTTATAGAATTGGCCAAAGAAAAGAAGAACATTTATTACATTTCTTTTCCAAAGTAATTATTTTAATGTAATTTTACGTCAAATATTGATGTAAATTTTTAATACGCTTTATATTAGTTTTTCTTGTATGTACGTTTGTATGTATGAATGTAACGGAATTTTTCAATTAAATTTTCATTCCTCCCAGACATTCGAATTACCTAAAATTCTGTATGCGTATAAAGAACCGATGGCAATACAATAATTTTATAACTAAACATTTAGAAAATTATGTCATTATGTTATTATTATAGGTATCATTACGTTATATTTGTTTTTATGAGCCCGCTTTCTTGTCTGTTTATTTGTTTGTTTGTTAGGTACAAATTTTGCAAACGACTTTAAACTAACTTCCAGTTGAGCTAGAGATTTAAAACTTTAAACATAGCTCAGAAGTAGATGACAATGCAATATTAACTTGTCTGTTTTTTTTGTTTAATGTCTGATTGTTTGTTTGTTCGCCATATAAATTAAATAACTTTAATGACTTTTATGCGTTATATATATATTATAAATACTACTAACATTAGTGAAGTAAATACTTAATATAGTTGAAATATATGGACTGTTAATGTACATAGTGTAATATATCTGAAATAAAGAATCTTATTATTATGATTATCAAGATATTTAAAATCAATTGTAAATTTTCACATGCAGAAAACTAAAAAAACAGATAATAATAGTTTACGTAAGACTTTTTTTAAAATTTATCACGTTTTTTGAATCGGACTAAAAACAATTTGCCCCATAAATATTTATAGCCTGACGCAGATTTATAACTCCATACATATTGTTCTGGAAATTTGTGATTGTGAATTTTTAATAGCTATGAAAATACTTGTAAGATCTAAATCGAAAAACGTGGGGCCCAATTTCACCTAAGACACTAACAATCTTACCACACCACAAATGGGTTAACCTATTGTCTTAGCGACATCTACTCTCTGTACTCCTGATTATTATCTATTTCATGCGATACGACAGCTAGAAGTGGGTGAAAAGTGAGCTGTAAGATATGATTAAAATGTAAAGCAGTTACAAATCAAGCTAATAAAATCGTATTAAAATGTTATGTTAACAATATGGTATAGTTTTTTGATGAGATTTTCTTTCAAATAGATGATATTTTCTTTCAACAGACTTGGACATATCTGTATGTAAGTCCGCAAAGCTCGGCTCACTAAATGAAGACTAACAATTTCTTATCAGTAAGTCACAATAAGTTGACATTATTTGAAGGAGAAAAAAGTTTCGGGAAATAAGCTTCAGCTAAGTGCAGCTCCTATCCCTTCAATGATATCAGGTTTTCTGGACTATGGTTACGTTCACTTTAGTTTTTGGCACATATTCTCTCGCGTTCTATAAATAAAACATAACATTAACCGCCTTAGATTTTTTAGGTTTCTTTATTTTAGCCAAATTTGCAGGGTCTGTGGACTCGTCTATCGAGTTAATGTATCTTTTGCAGATACCTATATATTATTTTAATGTTCATTATTTAGATATCTCAGGAAAAATGTGTGTGATCCTCATTAATCTTATTTTCAGTAAAGGTTGTATTATAATAAAGCCTTAATCAAGTATCTACGTCAGGTTTTTTAACTGTCGTAGTCTGTAATATTACCTTTCACGCAGATCAGTAAATAAGAATTATGGTAATGATACACCTTTTTTGTTTTGATCACTCTCATACGTGCCTTTATAACTATTAGTACTTTTCTTTTTAGGGGTCTATTTTACCATCTTCTGGAAATTCCTCAAATCGATTCACTTGTATCGTTTATGGTTTTCTACATTTTCTTTTTTCGTTTACTTTTTTGGCAGCAGTCTCTTCCTGATCATATTTCGAAATGGGTAAATTAACTCAACATGTCTCTTTTAATCTTCAAAAATAGATTTATTTTGATGTTTCAAACGATTTTCATAGAATATCTGATAATTTTGACCATACTCCGTTCACTTATATTTTTCTCTTTAATATTTCAACATTTTGTGTCGTTCATAAATATTGATACGAATGACTCGCAGCTGCATAACTATTCATGCTTTCATCAATTATTACTTGTATTATTTACTTTTGGTTTCTTTATCTTTTTAACTCTTTTCGTTACTTAATAATAAATTTCCAAAATAAAGAAATACATCTTCTTGTTCTATAATAACGTTTTACATTAATTTCTTTAGTGGCCATCATTTTATATTTATTAGCAATCGTAAACATTTTTTTCTTTACGCATTCGTGTTACTAGTATATTTATTAATTTTCCATCAGTACCGGTACTGATGACGTAGCATCACTTACATACGTCAAACATAATAAAAGAGTATACTTCCACTTATTATACCTCATACATCGTAAGCAAAATTATTTACGCAACATATATGTAGTTTCAATAGTAACATATTTAAATTATAAAAATATTAAATTGGTTTAGCAGGCCGTTTTCTATGGATGTCTAAGTAGAAAATAAGAAAATTATATTGAATAAAATTTTCAAGCGCCTCATCCGAGAAGGGATCTTCTCGAGAAACATTATTTCGACGTTAATGCGAGGGTTAAATGTCGTCCAGTACACCGTACACCGGGCGCCGCGCAGTATCATTAAAGTAATATGACACGACAAGGCGAACCTGTTATTAGAATTTGAATATTCAGCTATAGCAGTATTATTTCGCATAAAGGAGTGTTGATTATATTAGTAACTCAGTATTATTCTTAACTTTTTTTTTATCAAGGTTTTGTTTATAATAATGGAACATTTTAATGTAAATATGAATGAAAACATGTTGAACTAAGGCAAGGACGTTAAATTTTTAAGGAATCAAAAATAAATTGCCTTTTTTACGTACTAGTTTGGTTGAACTTAATAGCTACGTATAATTCTAAGCGAGTTAAGCTTATAATTTATAATCACGTATAATTTTAAGTAAGCTAAGTTTACAATTTCAAGACCTTTGATTTAAATACATACATAGTTTTATTACTCAATTTTCTCGTTTACAGCTCTAAAAATAACCTTTTCTTTTTCTGTTCGCTATTATATAACAACTGTCTGACAAAGCCCTGAAGCTCAGTATGTAAAGTGTGCCACACACTGTAAACAATTACGGTAAAGTAAACACCATTAATGGATGTGTGTGGCGCTCTTTATTTGTTGGGGGCGTGGTTTTTGTTTAGTCGGAGGTCAAGGACTTGGAATAGAGGGATGGGAAATGAAGGTGAGGGGCAGATAAAAAAGCAAATGTAAATTTTAGTGTGGAGAATCAGATATATGTAATATTGTGAAGTCAAAGTACTGATGTCCGTTATACAGGTGTGAAATGTTTCCAAATATTTTTTAACCCATGAAGAACTTTATTTCGTCACATTATGATTTGTTTATAATAACTGAAAATAACTTTTTTGAGACGTGTTCTCTATTAACATTTTGTAGCACTTTGGGAAACATTCTAGTTGATTTTATATTTATGTGTTCGTATAGGGTAACTTCGAAAATAATACAATTGATCTGAATAAGTTTTGAAATATTTGCATGATAGATTATTTTTGTTATCATAATTTTTAATTTTAGTTATATGTGTATGTGTGTGTGTGTGTGTGTGTGTGTGCGTGAATATTTTATAATGTTAACCTCATTTGGCACTTTCCGGCTAACTTGTCCAAATACTGAATATAAACATCGCTGCCAAGGTGAAACAGCATTATAATAGCTAGTATTTTAGTCGAGAAACCTTTTACTTACCACTAAATATTTTAGTAACTAAAAGTATCTGGACACAGTATAATAGTCAAGATGAAACAGCATTATGGTAGCTAGTATTTTAGTCGATTAACGTTTTACTTACCACTAAATGTTTTAGTGATTGAAAGTGTCTGGACACAGTACAATAGTCAAGATGAGATAGCATTATGATAGCTAGTATTTTGGTCGATTAACGTTTTACTTACCACTAAATGTTTTAGTAATTGAAAGTGTCCGTACACAGTACATTAATAAGCGGTGAGATAAGATGAACAGAATACAACTTTATAATAACTTAGTTTATGGTGATCAGTTCAGACCTGTTTCGGGGCTTTTTTAGTATTTAGTGAAGAAGTACGGGGGGGGGGGATGTATAGAAAAATGAGAACAAAAGGAATTGATACGATTAAATAATTTTATTAAATTACTTGACCGAATTTGTTTGTTTCGTACACGTTTAGTTACTAGATCACTCGTTACTATTATAGATTACAATACTAGCATAATGTGAATAAGGCTTTAAAAAGTATCAGAAAAGGATTGGAATATCACTATTATAAATTTCGAGCACTGCTTTATTAACCTAAATAATAGTCTGTTAAGATGACTCCAACTTAACAGTGTAACAGTGTTGGATTGCAAGAATAATTAAGATTATTAAATGCCTATACACAAGATAAATTTTACGAGAAGGCTATTTTATTCATGATATCCTATTTCTCTACACTTTCTTCTTCCACACTAGTTTAATCTTCAGATCTTTCTTGCACAGCTTCATAGTAAGCTTATGTATAGTATACATAACGAACGGGTTGATTGTACTCAATGTGCTGACACAATAAAGCTTACGACCGGCCTGAATAGCGAAAGGCAATTAATCATCAAAGACACATTTACATACGTCAATATACTCGTATTTATTTATACGGAAATCTTAAATCAATATCTTGGAATCAGTCCAAAGAGGCAACTTCCATGTTCTCCCAAGCACTTGTCGTTTATAACAGTCATTATTCTTAATGGCGGCAATCTCTGAGGAATCTTGATCACAATGTCTCTTTAGGTTGGAAGCCAATCGAATGTTGCTATGATTGATTGAGGAAAATGGCCATTCTAGAGTGTAATTGTTTGTCTTGGTTCTGCTAATGAAATGTAATCAGAATGAAAATAGGTGGAGTTCATCACCGCCGCAAATTTTATATATATATATATATATATATATATATATATATATATATATATATATATATATATATATAAATATAATTTATTAAATATTTTATAATTCGACATAATATTGAGATATTTACGAATTAGTGTTTTTTTTTCGAAAAATATATGCTATTGTCAAGTAATCGTTATTAATTGATTTCGTTATTAGTTTGGTATATTTAGCTTCTTAAATTTTTTTTGAGGTAATCTAATGAATCTATTTATAACATGAGGACTCTAAAGTAAAATACATTAACGACAATTTATTAAAACAACTATACGCTAGTTCATGAGTTATAAATAATTTTTAAAGTTTTTCTATCAAAATATCTGATAGAAAAACAATACTTTCCATTTAACGTATGAAAACAATAAAATACATCAAGTATTATAAAATCATAACAAAATTTATATTAATAAGTTAATATTCTCATAAAAAATAGAACAAACTTCTTTTTATTTTTAAAAACGAAGCAGCCAAGCGAAAGACTGGAGACGCCCACTAACTGTTACGTACTTGTTTATGTAATTCAAGTTATAATTACATTTAATTAGGCATATATATTTACTGCCGATAATTATTGTCAAATCATTTTATGTACCACACTGATATTTTTCAATGAAATACGTAAAACGATTGAAAGCTTTTTATTCTATTTATTTAATAGATACTTGGGACAATGATTTTAAGGTTTTGACACAGGAATGTACGTTATGTTTTATATATTCCATTTTGCTCTCATTCGATAAGACGTTCGATGGGGTGAACATAAAGAGATGGAGTCTCATTTAATGTCTCAAATTTATCTTTAAAATATGATTAATGGGTGATGCTCGAAGTCATTACGAGAGCTGTCTAGCTGCTACCGTTGAGGTACATATGTTATAATTAAATAAAACTACGTTATGTAGTATTATTTCTACTTTCTTCAAGTTCTTTATCACCACCTAGGTTTCGTTTTATTACAACATCTTCAGGTGATCTATTAGCAAAGTTCATTAAATTGTGAATAATGAATTTCTATAAAATTAACGCCAAATCAGTACACATGTTACAAAAACATAGCTAAGCTACGTAAACACATTGAACATTTGAAAATGAAATTTTTGCTCTTTGCCATTTGTAATAAAAGTTAACAGAATATGATTTTTATAATTGCTGCCTATGATATTCGTAACGAAAAATAAGTAATGTAACATTGTAAATTACATTAAGCAAGGCAACAATGAAAATCCTATCGAAATACGGTCAACGGTTATTATCTAACTAGAACCAAAACGTAGAAACAGAAATGGAGATAAACACATACAATAATTGTAACAATGATTTTTTGTTTTTTCAATATTAATAGCAGAGGTTTTTTGACTATCTATTATTTTTTAAGTTTATCCCTTTGCTTGTTTGTTTATTATTAGAATAGCACGTTAAAACTATTGTAAAGATTTCAATAGGATATTTACTGAGGCATTGACTTGGGTTCAGATTAAAAGCCAAACAGAAAAATATATAGTCAAGAAACCTCGTAGAAAATATTTGATAATGTCACGAATTAGTGCCATTATCAAACATTTCGTAAGAGATTTTTTGACTATCTATGTACTTTTCTGTTTATTCGTTTGTTTGTTTGCTGTAGGATCACACAAAAGCCAGATAATTATTTCAATAATATACATACTTCAGATTTAGGTTAGAATTTAAGCTATCATTTCGCTTCATAGAATAAGATTTCTAAGGCTCTAGAAATACTGTTATTTGCTCTCCTTCAAAGTCTCAGGTTTAAGAAATCATGAATAGAAAAAGGTGCTGTTTTCGAGGCTTATTATTCCCATTAGGGATACTATTGAGATGCTAATATAGCTTATTACCGACAGAAAGAACATCTCTATGTAATAAAATATTCAGTCTTTATACTGGCCACACTAGTGAAACCGAGGGTCACCCTCGGTTTAATAGCTAATAATAGGTACTTTTATAAAAACGATTTTACAATTTACGTGGAATAAATAAAGTGAAATAATAAATAAATAAATAATAAAGTGCAATTTTTTTAAGTCGTTACACCTATTACCAAACGCTGTCTGTAGCTCTCCAGACGCAGACTGTTCGGCGCATTGCTACATCTGTCTGTTCTGCACAGCGAATGCCCATTCAACATTTTGATATCAAACAGTGATCAATTATTTTCATTATGATACTTTTTCCAAGATTTTATATTTTCAGATAAACGTTCTAAATTATTTGTATATTTGGTTATATGGTTAATATTATCAGGTCTGACATTAAGTGTATGTATCCACTTGTATCTTTTCATTCTCGGATATAGCTTATAACATATTTTCTTTTTGTGAATATCGTACGTATATGCTACTAAATTATAGTTTAATCCGCAATCCGATTCCAAGGATTTGCTGCTAATACATTTATGCTTTGTCCCTATATCACTCCTTATATTAGTAAACATGTCATTTAGAAAGTTGAACTTTAACAAAATAAGTAATGATACGAAGATAGACTCAAAGTAGGTATATAAAAATTCATTTAACATTGTAACTTCATTGTAACTTGGGGATCAAATGAGTTATTATTTCTTTTCCTTTTAATCCCATCGTGTTGGTTATTAAATGAAAATAAAGTGGGAAATCTTTAAATATTACTTTTTTTTTAAAAAAGCAATAACAATCCAATTTTTTGAAACACAAAAATTGTAGTTTCACAATATTTTACGTAGCTGATTGATTTTATTGCTTAGTTTTTATTTAACTAGAAAACGTTAATTTTATAGTAATACTTTTGTCCTATATAAAGGATGTTCGCGACCCTATCCGAAAATTAATCCTTTGGTTGTATATAGATCATTGATGAAAACAGGAATTTATAATCTCAATGGGTTTAAAAATTATAGCACGATAAAAATTTAAAGAAAACTGCCTGTACGAACCCTTACATATTTCATTACGTATGCCTTACCGCCAGGTAAAGATATTTCTACTTATATTATAAAAGCAGCCCTTCGAACGTCGCAAATAAATTATATCTTACGTATAAGTAATAAATGTGAAAATGGGTTGACAAGTGAGAAGAGAGAGAGATGCTATGTTGCCACTGTCTTCTCGCATGCAAGAGCGTATTCGTGGCCAATTATTAATTTAGTCGATTGCGAAATCTCTTTGTGGTCAGTTGAGTTGCGTCGCCGCACTACATTGTATTCGCGTTAAAATCTTAGGCTATGTTCAAAATAGACTTTTTATTATTTATTAAAAATCTAACACGTCAATATTTTTTTAAAATATATGCTGTTTTACAACCTTTTAGTTTTGCACAATTCAAAATGTTTTTTTCGGATACGGGGTCATGGACACCTGTATACGTTTCCCGATTTCAAAATTGGCGTATATAAATATTGCTTAAATTTAACCGCCATAAATATTTATTCTCTCTATAATCTTTGTTAATAATAAAATTTTAGAAACATAAAAATTCACAACACTACCTTTGTAAACCACTGAATACGTATTTATAATTATTCGATTCGAGAGTAAGTAAATCGGAATTGAGAACTTGTTTAATTTACGGAATTGAGTTACGAAGATAAATGCTTTGAATTGATACCATATATTCTAGTGAAAAAGTATGTTACAAGAGTTTAGTACAGCACTGCAGAGTTATATAACAAAAATGTTAAGTACAAGCAGAAGTCACATACACTAAGAGGGTTCTGCGCTTACTTGCAGCATGTATATATATTGCCTATTGTATATTTTATAGTAGTAAGAAAAATCTCTTTAATTTATTATTGCAAGTTAATCCAAACAATTTTTCTTTATAGTGTTTACTGCTGTTACGATTATTTTTCAAAAGTAAGAAATAGATGGTACACTATTTGATACTTAGGAGTCTTATATCTGACGAAGGACAGACTGTAACAAAAAACGCATGTAATATTATCGATTGCTTTTTCAAAGACATTTTTGGAAGGGGTTTGTAAAAATTTTATTTTTGGTCCTAAATTAATTGTAAGGAGAGGTTCACAAAAAACAAATTGTAGTTTATTTTTGTTCATCGGCATTTATTAATCTACTAATCAATCTACCTGTTCTTGTAAAATTTCGTTATGATCGGTTTTAATTTTAAAAGTTTATTATGTTACTAAACTTTAAAATCGAAACTGAAAGAAGACTCGATTAAGTTCATTTATTTATTTTAAAACCCATGCATAATTTACAAATATGTCCAAAGCTCTCGGCATGTGGAAGAACGTAAAAACAAATGGTTATAAGAAAATAACGAAAATTTGGAAAAAATAGTAACGAAAATCAATAAGGTAGAAAAACGCAGGAATGGAAATAAATATAATCTAGTGATCAGTCACGGACTACCAAGCAACTCCATTACTCCATTTCTAAAACGATCTATGGACAAAAAAGTATATACTGAGTGCATCTCGCAATACTACGTTGAATAATGTGAGTGCACGAAAGACGAGTGATCGCTGCAGAATATTCATGCGCGCTCTAGGCAGGTGAAACAAACTATGATATCGTTCTCTCATATAGCAGACGGGAGCATATAACGTTACTAAACTCAAGATTCAGGGATTATAAATGAAATTATTCAATAATTAAAAAAACGCACGATCAAAAGCAATTATAGAAGGAGTAGAAGGGAATTACATCCAACTAAGCCCATTATGAAATCTGAGGGAAATAACTAAAGATAATACCCGTAAATTCTGTTATACAAAAATCTATTAAACTTTTTTAACATTTATGTAAAAACCTACTGATTTTTTTTAGTATACGTGTTAAATTATATACACGACATATATAAGAAAGATACATAAAAGTTTTATTTACTCGTGGAATATATATATACGCATATGAGTATAGCCATGAACGAAACTTAATTAAAATGAGAAAACACAGAAGAGCTATGTTGTGCTTGTTTTTCGCTTGTCTTTCTTAAAGACGATTGTGCTTGTCTTTCTTAAAGCCATTAATGAATTCAGCTCATTTAAATTTTGGATCGTACAAATGTACCTCATTGTCTATAGTTTCCCGAAATAATATACAGCAGTAAAGGTGAAGAAACTTATACATAGTAGCCAATTTTTGACTTTTTTCAGAAGTCATTGTCGTCTTCTTTTGTCCATTATATAACAGAATCAGTGATTCTCAGTATTAGCTTGTTCATATATTTACATTAACAGAAACACGCTTAATATGAAAGAAAACATTATTCTTATAAATATTTTGGCCTCCCTCACTCCCATACGTAAATGGTGTAATTGCACCATTTGTATAAAGTCTTAAATTAATTTTTAATTTATTTTATTTTCTGTCATTTATTCCTGATGTCCGCCACCATTGTCGCGTCGCGTCGCTATAGAGCTTTGTTTGCGTTTTATGAAATGCATCATAGAAATTAACATAGCTAATGTTTATTGTTTTAAAATATTCCGGAATGTACATCGTATACTATGGTAAAAGCTGCGTTAAAATATATAATAGTTAAATTCAACTTTTAAGCGAGCAGACAGCCAGATGTTTCGTTTTATACACTTATAGAAATAGATAAGAAGAATTTATACATTAAAATATTTATCAATTAAAAAATCTAGATAAGTGAAAACTTTTTAAAATCTTTTCAGAATATGTGTTTCAAATCTCGTTTTGAGTTTGCCTTTGAACCGTCTCTTTCGATTGTTATATTAATGGAGGGAAGGAAACTTGTTACATTTTTCACATTTGTGTTTTTGGTGGGTTTGTAAATAAAAACCTACAGACAAAAAGATAACCTTATGCTAAATTATAATTTTTTATTTAGTTTTATTTACACTTTTAATCTACAAAATGTAAAAGAATTTGTTTATGTCCGAAAATTACTGCTGGGGTATTCTTTATTGATTGATAACAAGTGATTGAAGGCAACAACGTCAAATCAATATATTTTTTGATCTCCAAAAAATTTACGCACAGCTCCGCTCGCCCTTTCAGACAGAGTCGTGTAAGACAGTAATTTAAAAAATACCAATTTTATATTAGTACAATATTAAAAACGATAATGCCGGGATTCTGCAAGTTTAAATGGAAAATTTTCATTATGCATGACGAATATATTCGATGAAAGCTTGAAAATTAATAGCAGCTAGCGTGTGAGCCAATGACATATCCTCGGGCTTTCCGCATACAAGTTTGAAATTGCTTTTCCGGCTAGTTTTCAACTTTTATTGGCACCGTCGTAGCTCCGCGGCAAAACAAGTCTGTTCCGGCGGATAGGTTTTTTATGTACAGAATTCAGAGAAAGTTATCGCATTAGTTATCGACGATAAAAGTTATCACGGATATATATACGGAGGTATATTTTTAATTTGTGTTTTTTCTCATATTTCCTGAATTCCGCATGGCATAAAGTTGAAAACGCAATTGATATGTTTGTCTTCTGCTCAGTGAGTTATTAACCGAAATCTGACTAATTAATAAAAAAAAATAATTTGACTAATTTAATTACCAAATATAATAAGTTAACGGTTATTCCAAACTTTAATCGTGCACTTATTATATTATTGCTATAACAAGAAAAGTATTCAATATTCAAAGCCTGTATATATAAAGTGGAGCGAATAAGGAAGGAACAATAAAGAGCGAAAGCAAAAGTGTCGGACATCCTGCCAAAAGTAGACCAACAACAATTTCGTCGTCA
Source organism: Druceiella hillmani (assembly GCA_039881145.1). Taxonomy (NCBI): domain Eukaryota; kingdom Metazoa; phylum Arthropoda; class Insecta; order Lepidoptera; family Hepialidae; genus Druceiella; species Druceiella hillmani. The sequence goes on from JAYKKI010000035.1 coordinate 16,359,637, forward strand.
CCGTGGTGTGTTGGGTCGATCACAAGGAATATGGCCTTTGACTGCGAGGCACACTGCGGAGACCCGGGTTTGATTTCCGGCTGCTCGTCGAGCGGAGCTGGACTGGTGTTCTGGTTGGCTGTATGAGGTTGTTATTGCATTAATAAGTCCGCCATATGTATCACTTAGATACATTAAAGCACAGAAATAAAAATAAAATGAAATAAAAATGGAGGTGAACAGGACAAGTGATAGGCAAGCCAGGAGAAATGGCGTATAATAGTAACTGATTGGTATTCTATAAATAACAAGAGGAGCAGGGAAAAACAAGCGATTGGCTTGTGATAGAACTCAACTGGAGGCGATTGGCTCGCGATAGAACTCAAACAAAACAGATTCCAGAAAACGGAATCCAATTCAGAATAGAGGGGCATTACTATTTTTATTATATTACATTCGGTTATTAAATTAGTCAAATTAGTTTTAAGGATATTTTTAGGATAAGTACTTCTAAAGGAAAAATAGAATCTTTGAAATATCACTCATGTATATCACTCATCATAGTCGTTTTTCTCTGAAACCGCTTAACGTTGAACTTTTTATGCAAATTATGTAATTTTTTTTAATATTTTTTTATAAATTATTTTTTTAAATGCCATGTATAGTGAAGGGTATCGTTTGAAAGGGCTAGTTGTAACGGTCTCTAATATATTTCATAACTTTAGATATAATATATTTAGAGATATGAAGCTATTTAACTTAAAATTGCGAAAACATAGTATTTTTGGAAGCTTACGCAAAGCTTTTAGAAAAACTATAGCGGTGAAAACTATAGCGGTGGTATAAACTTGAAATATGCATCATATTTTAAGCCTGCAAATGATTTAGTAGGCAATATATTTACGTTGTGAAGAAATAATATTTGTAAATAAAAATAGAACGTACCCTGAAATGTTTATAAGAACGCAAACGTATATAGTACCCTTTTAGTACAAGTTTTATTGTGCTTTACAGTTTTTTTAATTTTTTTGATCTAGATTGGAAGTAAATTTTCTAAAGGGTATATATGTTACACCAATTTAAAGCGTATTTGATATACTCCAAATAATGATTATTAATTTGAGTAAAAATTTAGTTTTTCTTTCTTGCTAAAACCATGTTAAATAAAATATTTGAAAAATACGGGGCGGACACACAAAAATATAGAAAAACAAATGCGTGTTTTTCTAGCCTTATAGATTTGGAATATTTTTTGAGAAAGACGTAGTACTTAATTATAAAGATTCAGTTAAGCGTGGGTGTATATCAATATAACTTGTATATGTATTACGTTTATTCGTATTGAAGTTACATTACAAGTCAAATTAAAATAGTTTTATTCCTCTATTTTTCGAACTGTTTATTTGCAGGAAAATTATAGTCAAAGTCAATTAAACCAATTAAGTTTAGTTAAGTTAAATAATACCGACATATATACTTAACTAAACTTTAATTCATTCATCAATTTTATAAATTTACGCTTATGTAGTCTAAACTTGTTTATAGTTCTTTAGACTTCTTAAAGTAACGTGTTAAACTTTTATTTTAAGAAATCTATTTATCCATTTTTTTTTACGCATATTTTCATTAAGATATATTTCACATGTAGGACAAATATATACTACCATTTCGTTTGATCGAGTAAGGTTATTTAGGACTTTCTAGGTCTGGAGAGTAGGGGTCAAAATGAAAGCTACTTGATAATCATGTTCAGCGGATAAAAAAGAAATTATTTGATCAGCATTTCTTAAGAATAGAGAAGAGAGGGGTACAGATATGAACACTGATTCAAAACATTATTTTTATAATATTTGTGGACAATTAAATGAAACTACGTGATGTAGTATTATTTCTACTTTCTTTAAGTTCTTTACCACGACCTAGGTTTCGTTGTATTTCAACATCTTCCGATGGGCTATTAGCAAAGATCGTGGTATGTGGTGGTGGGACTTAGGTCGTGGTAAAGAACTTAAAGAAAGTAGAAATAATACTACATCACGTAGTTTCATTTAATTGTTATCTATATTGTTATTTATATTTTTACATTTTACATCACTTTTTACATTGTAGGAACTATAGAATCGTAATGTTCGAACGCTATGTTAGCATAAGTGTTATTTTAACTACTTGACCATAGGTGTAATGATTGAGTTGGGTTCGTCTTATTTAAAATTTTGTGGTTGAAAATTTTTGTAGATACTGATTTTTTTCCAATTATGACTATTAACTTTAACTTAATTTTTATTATTAACTAAACTTTTTTTATCAAGGATTTTTCATATGTGAGATTATCTAAATTGTACAGGTTATATTTAAAGATTGTCAAATTCAACTCTAATGTTGACAGTTAAAAGAGCTCGCATCTCATTTTCCTGAAACCGAATCAGTGTTTGTGTATTTCTATGATACAAAGAATGACGCCAAACATTTTGTTTTTGAGGACTTCACGTTGACTTCCGACCTAAACAATGACGTAGAAATAATTATAATAAAAATGGTAAACATTTTAATGATAACTAAGGTAAAAATAGTTTGGTTTTCGGATAAAGAATCTTGTATTGGAATTATAGTCTACATACAATTTTTATGGTCTTCAATTGATTTGTTATCATGTAAATTTATATTAATCAATTCATATAAAAGGTATTTCGGGGGTATTTTAATTAAATCAAACTTATAAAAATACATTCCTGCTCTCAGGTTTGGTGAAATAATTTCCATTGGACCACTGTAATATTTCACATCTCCGTAATTTTTTCATGCTTAGTTAAGTTTGCTGGTTATTAATATCTTATTAAATAAAGGTCTTAATTTATGTTACAATTGAATTCGAAACATGCGGAATTTGAAAGAGTGAAAACATTATATTGTGTTAACTTTTTCTAATTTAATATAGTTTTTATAAGTTAATATTTATCATCGCTAGATAGCTTGGATAAGGCGTAACAGTTACATAATTTTTTTTATTTTCTTTTTCATTAGGTTTTTTGTCTGTTAATTTAATGAAAGCCGTAATTAAACCTGTGTTTAAGTAACAACATTAATTACAGACGAAATTTTGTAATTCAGATTGTTTTGTGTTCCAATTTATATACCTTCCAAGTGTTTGCACCATCGATGTGGGTGTACGCGTTATAAAATGTTATTTGTTTTTTTATGTACCTGCAGTCAGGTCATGTGTTGATGATAGCCATATATTTACTCTAGAGTTTTATTAAGTCTGTCATAATATTGGTACTTGAAAACTCTTTTGAATCTAAATTAGAATTCTCTTTTTCCAAATTCACAGTTTTAATTATATATATATATATATATATATATATATATATATATATATATATATATATATATATATATATATATATATACATTTTTTTAAGCTGGTAGCGCCACGGTTTCAATCGCATGAAATTCTTAATAAGAAAAGTTATTACATTTTTTTCTCATATGTTGCTCTTAGGTGTAAACTATTATTATACCAGATTTCAACAAAATACGTCGAGTAGATTTCGCGTTATTGACGAACAAATTAACATACAGACAGAAATACAAAAATTCTAAAAACAGGTTTTTTGGCTTCTATTATTCTCCGTGCTAAAATCACTTTTTTTTTAAATATTTTCCATGTACAGAATTAACTCTAACAATTTTATTAATAGTATAGATAATTTTAAAAATGATTTCTAATAAAGTAACCAAAATTAACACACACACACACACATATATATATATATATATATATATATATATATATAAATATATTTATATTTATACACTTATATATATGGCACAAAAATGAATAATTTAAATTCAAGGTAATTAAAATTATGAAGTAAAAATAATACGAATAGGTAAACATTTAAGGGTTTACTTATATTTAGATTCATTTTATTTTTGAGAAACCCGATGATTATACTGTTTGTCTATTGTCCGATAGAGATTTGTATACTGTTTTATTTGAATCTCTTCGTAAACCAAGACTATTTAATTATTCTCCATAAAATAAATTCCGAATATAAAAACTAACAAACCGTTGATAGTAATAACTCCTCGTTTTTATTTGAACTCCCAGAAAGTTTCACTTTGTTTACACAATCCCCCTTCTAGATGAAACTTTCAGATAGACAAATATTTTTCATTGACTTTCTATTTCCTTTTCCGTTTTTCCTTTTTTGTCGTCATACGCTTAATGTAAAAGTATTTCCGAGATAAACAAATGTACTTCGATAATAGTTATTTCCAAAGATATCTTTGCTTTTTGGTGTTTATAGGTTCACCCCGTCATTTGTTAAGACATGATAAGTATTGACGATGTATGTAAGAGATTTCAACAACACCAAGGAGCAAGATTTTCTGTATCAATTAGGTACTCTTATACTTAATTTATTACTATAATTACACCATCGAGTTTCAGTTTATTCAGTGCCGTAATTTCTGCTCCAAATAACAGTTTACTACAAGTTTTATCTTCCCAGTAGTTAACTTCACATTCTTAAATCTTTTCCGCATCGTCCAACCAATTTTTCTTCCGCTTTTCATATGTCTAGAGCTTCCCGGTTTGAAGAAAAATATATTTATTGTCGGTGCTTTTATTCTTTAGACGTACCACTCTAATTTTATTCTTGTATCTTCGATATAGTTGAGGTTTCTTCTCAAAATATTTTCGTTGATATTTTCATATCACATTTGTGATCTATTTTTCAGATTCTGTGCCAAAGTTTGTTTCAGTGCAGATATAAGAATAACTTAATAGAGTTAATATTGTTTAATTATTAATATTTACTAATATTAACTGTAAATGCCTATGATCAAATATGAAATGATCAAGTACGAATCATAATCTTGATGATAATGATTGTACAAAATAATAGAAATTTTCGCAGCTGATATTGTATTTTTAGTATCTGTTGAGACATTATTGCCGACAATAATGGGATATTTTGCAGTTGACTGTTTTTACTTTTAGTATCTGTTGAGACACTATTGCCCACAATAATGGAATTTTGCAGTTAATTTATTACTTTTAGTATATGTTGAGACATTATTGCTGACAATAATGTAATTTTGCTGTTTTTTTTACTTTTATCATATGTTGAGATATTATTGCCGACAATAATGGGATATTTTGCAGTTGACTGTTTTTACTTTTAGTATCTGTGGGGACATTAGTGTCGACAATAACGGAATTTTGCAGTTTATTTTTTATTTTTAATAAATGTTGAGACATTATTGCCGACAATAATAGGACATTCTGCAATTTACTTTTTTACTTTTAGTATCTGTCGGGACATTATTGCCGACAATAAAAGGATATTTTGCAGTTGATTTTTTAATTTTAATATATGTTGAGACATTATTGCTGACAATAATGTAATTTTGCTGTTAATTGTTTACTTTTAGTATCTGTTAAGACATTATTTCCGACAATAATAGGATATTTTGCAGTTGATTTTTTTTACTTTTTGTATCTGTCGGGACATTATTGCCGACAATAATGGAATTTTGCCGCTGATTTTTTACTTTTAGTATATATTGAGACATTATTGCTGACAATAATGTAATTTTGCTGTTAATTTTTTACCTTTAGTATCTGTTGAGACATTATTGTCTTCGACAACAATCAACTCCAAGTCGGAAATGAATTGATTAATTTGATTTCACTGAGATATTTATTTCAAAACGACCCACGAGTGGCGCAAGACATTAGGAAAAGGAAATTGGTGGCAAACCCAAGGCTGTCCCAAAAAATAAAGCAACTTCTCCGAAGGTAATATAACTGAAAATAACGATTCATAATTTAAATATAATCTAAAACCCGACAATTGTGTTAAATAAGGTCAAAATGTCATTGTCTCTTTCGCAGAAAAAAACATTGTTTCGGGTCTTAAAATTACATTTATGTGTATCGTTCGGGCTAATGTGGTTTCTTTTGAAAATTTTGAGTATATCTAAGTTAGACAACAAGCGATATCAGACCCGATATTTTGTTTATTATATTACTCATATCTACTCAGTATCATTGCTGCTATTAAGATGAGTATTTTGAAATCTCACCCATTCAAATGAGTTAATTAACCATTTTATTTTCATGCATATTTCATATTTCCTTCACAAAATGGTTTCAACTAGAATTTTGTATTAGTATCGTATATTATTTTCTTTTTAGTACTATTTATTTATCTTCTAGGTATTGCACAATATCGTTCTTATTTTCTATCTATTTATTAGAAAAAGGTGTAAAAATAGTATTTGGTTAGATTATTTCAGTGAAGGAGCATCAAAAATATGAAGAGATAGGTATAATTATAGAATGATACTTTATACGTACTTCGACAAAGGCCGGTATTTATATATTTATATCTAATTATTATAAGCGATTATTTAAGAAGACATGCACTAAGGGCACGAGTAGTGACATTCAATGACTATAACTAACTTTTTTGCGAATGCTTGTAAGCAATTTATAATAAGAGAAGTATAACAATTTACTTTAAACCGCAGGTCCATTCGCGGGGAAAAGGAAAAAGATTGTAGTGTAATTTCTTTAAAATATTTTTAAAATTAATTTGACTTTATTTTTCTAATGGGGTGATTTTTTAACTACCAAAAAAATTTAAATAAATTCTGTTCCGCGACAAATAGTTAAGTATGTTCGGGTCTATGATACAGACTACATGTCATAAAATTTCCCGGAGCTTGTTATGTTAGTTGACTCGTGAAAGGGAGACAAACAAATGAACAAGTAAACTCACTTTCATATTTATAATCCACAAATCCTACATGGATTATATTTTTAAATTATAACTTGGAAGATTATGTTTGATTATGTTGCTTATCATTATTAGCTAATTATTTATTAACACTAACAATAATATTAAATTTTTTTAATCAAATAAAATTTGTCACGATGAAGTCCTAAATTTTTGGAAAATCGAATATAAGCAGATTTTTTAATTTTAGATTTATATAATAAGCCTCTTTTTAATACTTTGAGTTACAATGAAATAAGTTGAGAAATATAGCATATAAACTACTTCTATATATATATTGAAGTTAGAGTTAATTTTACTTGTACGCTACGCATTACGCGCTATGTAATAATATTACGTAATTCGTAGATACATGTGCTACGTGATTACGCAACGTTTATAACGTCTAAGTAGGAGGCATCTTCGATCAATCGGATATCCGTAAAGCAGCCGTTTATGGAGAGAAGGCGATTAGTATGCTGTCTGTCTTGCATCCGTCCAGACGGAAATAGACTTCCGGTCCTGATTTCGAAATGTATATTAATCTAATTGTTAGAATGGTTAAGTTTCTGAGTTAAGATTGTTATTTAGAAGATAATTTTGGATGATATGAATCTCGCGTAATGTTGAGAAATATGAAAAAAAATAACGAAGATTTAATATACTTATAATGCATAAATAGAGAAACAAAAATTGTACATTTCGAAGAAGGGTTGAGATATTTTTTTTTAAACTGAAACAAATCATGGAAATAGAAAAGTAGATGTTAAATTAGTTGTAAAGTTAATACACAGTAGAAAGAAATTCATATTCGATCATTTCGTAGTTAATTTTCAAGATTTTATTTCCCACTGGAAATTTATAACATTTTCTCTTTTGAGATATCTTTGAGTTTATTTACTTACGAATAAAAATTCCATGACAATATTAGAGTAGTAAGTATATATTTTTAGTTTATTTTATTGCGATATTAATGTTTAATTCTTTATTTGCACATAAAATTAGTTTATTTTATTTGTTGATAAATAGAAAGAAAATTGATTAATGCTTTTAATATATAGGTGAAATGTGATCGTTTATATTTATAGAGTTTTTTTTTATATTACGAAATCGAGTTTTCACATTAGCAAACATTTTGAAGAGAGATGACTACTAAAGAGTCCGAGGGCCAAATATAAATATAGAGAAATTTTTATTCACGGCATATATGATAATGTATGAGTTGAAGAATCATTATCTGAGTAAATGTATATTAGCGCCATATTATTGAATTTTTCTTTGTGTAGACAGACAATAAATAGAACACTAGTGGCCGCCCAGTAGTCGAAATTCGACCGCAATGGACTTACCTACTCAATTTGTTGAAAACACTAATAGATAGGCGAGAGTAAGTCTATTCAGATTGCTTCTACAATATTTTCCTTTTGCAGCAGGTGTACATTAAGCAAGCTGACATATTTTTCCTATTGCAACAGGGCCTATATTAAGCAAGCTGTATTTCACTAATACGTAAAACATAGATATCCATTACATAAAATATAAAATAAACGCTTTCTGCCTTGACATACACTCCACATACAATTGAAAAAGTAACATTTGAAATCATACAAAATTCACAATTCGAACCTCATTCAATCAATCTGACATTTTAAAATTCTCTGGTGATAATCTACAATCTCTACTCTGTGCGACTGTTTGACCACAGATAATGTTTATATATATATATATGTTTGACATTGAGAGTGTGAATATAAATAATTAATCTTTTAATATATTTATAATACATATCATATATAAATTTTAGCTTTCTGAATTCCTCTACATAAACTTTAACTATGCCATATGTGTGAGATATGTCCTCATGCTTAAAAATTGGTTTAGAATTTTCACTTAAAGTGTTAATATATAGATTCCTTTAGCATAATTTTAAATGTCTACTATAAAATAAATAAGACAAGTCCAAATGATGAGAATAATTTGACGTCTAAATCAAGCTTTAAAATGATCTCTTAAAGTTTTAACAGTTTCAAAATTGTTAAAGTTTTTATTCAATTAGAATGATAAAAGGAAGAAACATAATTCGTGTAATTGTTAAATCAGCAGCTAATTTTGCTAATAGCGTAAGATGATCATTAAGTAGTGTCAACTAGCCAACCAGATATGTCTGCTTATTAATTAGGAAAAAATTAGGTCGCTTAAGCATCAATCAAAAATAAGTAGAGGAAAAGCAGGCTTATTGACAAATTATCGCATAAGAAATTAAACAGAAAATTAAATAAACAAAAAATGTTATTTTAAAAATATTATATTTATATTTTACTTTAATTTATCGAATCAAATGGACAAGGCACGGCAAAGCTGTAACAGACGGCGCTTTGTGCACTTGTTCCAAAAATGACGGTGCCGTCCTATTAAAATGTATATTCTGTGCAGTGATTAAGTTGTAAGCATTGTAATCGATAAAAAAACCTTAATAAAGTGATAGAAAATGTATTACATTTTTGTTACATTAATGTGACGTTTTAATTACAGCAAATTTAAAACGTCACATATATGTAAAAAACTTAAAAATTACAATATGTATCCATATTATTATTGTACGATTCTTTGGGGACTTGTGGGCACATACTTTTTGCAACTTTTCCTGCAACATTTGATCATGTTAATTTATTTTTGGGAAAATAGCACTAATTCTATACATTTTGTCGACTGGTCTGGATCAACTGTACGCAGCGTACGCGGGTCCTAATCTGAAATTAGCTTCTTCGTTGATGACAGTTATTGTGAGAAGTTATAAATATGTAAAACAATTTGCATTTTACAAAATTATAAAATGCAAAATGCATTTTATAATTTTATATACATGTTTGCATTTTATAAAATTATAAAATGCAAAATGCATTTTATAATTTTATATGCATGTTTGCATTTTATAAAATTATAAAATGCAAACATGGTATTGTCAGAAGTTATAAAAATGTAATGGCACGTATCGATGCATCTGCGATAGTGACCTTTATCATACTAGTATTATTCTAATAGAGGTCAGTAATTTATGATAATTAATGAAATTAACCAAGCTTGTTAAAGAATATGACAGTCTATTATTGCTGCTTATTTTATGTAGACAGAGATAGCATGGGTATAATAATAGAAATATTGATATTAAATAAAATGGGAGAAAAAATAAAATAATAAAAAAGAAATAAAATCGCTTCTCCCATTCAAGACGATACTGAATTAAGCTATATCCATCTTTTTCCAACAGAAATCAATCCCATTTATGTTTCCTCTCTTCAATTACTAGATTGAATTTAATCCAACTCAATCTAACCTACAGTTCGTATATGAAATAACATTTTGACCTTGAAGAGTAAATAAACTAGAGAAAAATAGAAGAAAAATTATTACGTGACTCGGATTTACTACGAATCAATGAAATATGCCAGGATCGTGTATCTGAAATCACGAATTGAGTGAAAAGCTATTAGGTACAAATAGTACTCGCGTTACGAGGATTTCGTGCACACTTCTCTATACATTTAATAAAATTGTAACAGAGTGAATTCTGTACGTTTTACAAATCAAAATTTTAAAAAGATTGATTGGTTTGGCGTAAAGAATGATAATAGAACCCAGAAAACCCGTTTTTAACATTTTTGTCTGTCTGTATGTGTGTTAATTTGTTCGTCAATCACGCAAAATATACTGGACGGATTTTGACGGTAATAGTTTTACCCAAGAACAATTTACGAGAAAAAAATGTAATAATGAAATTAAGCGAACTAAGTCATATAGTAAAGTCATAAGTCACAGCTAGTGTGCATATAAAAGTTTAAAAATTGAAGCGGTTTAGTATCTTTATTAAAATATAACAAATATTAATATTATTTCTCATTCGATAAATTTATAGGCGTACGACTTGTTTGCCTATATTTATCTAATTTGTTAATGCAAGTAAAATCAAATAAGTTTTCATTGATATATTTACTAAGTTTCGATTTTTACACTATCTTGATTTTTTTTAGATTTTTCACGAACGTAATTAAAAAGTAGGGTGCTGGGTGCGGGAAATATAATGCACACAATTTTGGAGACTAATGAGGAAAAATATCATTCTAAAGTTTATGTATGTGTGGGTTATTTAAAAAAAATTCTTTATTAAATGTATCCCTGTAAAATAACTGCGTATTTCTATAAAATTTCATCACGTTTGGTATTCAACTGGAAAGTTATGATGCTGTGATATACGGAAGGGTAAATGGAAGGACTCTCGTGACGAAATTACCAGGGTTTCTTTTTTAAATTTGGTATGCAATGTTGATGAATAAATGTGTTTATATATATATATATATATATATATATATATATACATATACAGATGTCTTTAATGTAGTGATTAAATTAATTGAAAACACATCAATGTAATCCGGTAATGTCATACATTAAGGAACGGGAAAAATCAATAACTGTTTGTTTCTGTCTACGGGAAAAGACTAAAATTCCAATTAGGTATATTTTACATTTGAAAAAATAATATCTATCTAACTAAGACTTAATTAACTAAATTGTTTTTTCTTATATGCATATGATTGGCTGACAAATGGACACGTTTTCAAAATTTACGTTTCGATTACGTGTCGTTATTAATTTTGAAAGCTAAGCTTTATAGGTGGTACGAAACGAAAATCAAACCACGTTACGGAATACTTAAGGTGTTACCGACAAATTTAATTTAAGTAAGGGCAGGTGCGCTCTCTATGCATATGGGTGACCCAATGGAAACGCCATATGACATTGAACTCCTGTTTAAAATTTTCGCTTCCAAGATACACGACTCAAACTTAATGTATTATTATATAAACTTTAATAGACACCTATCCAAAAATAAATATTGCAAGACTATGAAACTGTTACAAATTTCCATGTCAACAAGCGGCTGTAAATTTAATTAAAATTCATTAATAATCTGACTTGTCTTTTCTTAAAAGTTATTACTCGAAGTTTATAGGAATTGTTTGTTGAACAATAACATTATTGCGAAAAATGTCACTGTAAACTTAAAATTAATTTCGCTTATTACAGAATACCATTAGCATCAGTTGCTGGATCTTTTGTCCCTTAAGCTGAATTCACAACTTTTTCCTTGACTGGTACATGGGATATATTATCACAAGTTCATACCATTTACAGTCAAATGGACAAGTATATCACTTCCTCATTACAGAAATATGCTAAAAATAATATGATTGTATCTGCTCAATTGTTAATGTCAAGAAATGTTAAAATGAATATTCCTGTTATGCAAACATGATTGAAACTAAATTTTGTGAAATTTTAAAATTCCAAAAAAAAATTTATGGTAATAAGAAGTCTTGAAAATTTATAATAGATTTAAAGAATATGTATTTCTATATTGCAAGCTTTTATTATATATTTTTATCATTATATACATATTAATAAAAATCTGTAAATTTATTGTGAAAACATGTTACTGAAAATATGAATGGTATTACAAAAAGAAGAAAGAGAACAGGTTTAAAATTTACATGTAGTATGTTGACATAATTTTACAAGTTTGTCGTCACAGGAAACAAATGACGGGATGGAAAAATAAATGAAAGCCCAGGATTCAAAAGTTACTACTGGTTACTTCACTAAGTCAGGTCATGTTGTAAAACCAACACAATATTTTTGTTGGATTTGACATTAATGTCAAATTTTTATAAATAAATAATATATTAAACAGAAACTAAGTGTTTAATGATAAGACTCTTATGCCGTTATTTCTTTCAAAAAAGATAATTTGAAAAAAAAAACTCATTATATATACCTTGATCCCTTCAATGGTAGAAAGTTTATGAAATATTTTCATTTTTAATTTATGATCAGATATTCCTCACTCAGAAAGTATATAGATAGAAATTTTAAAAATGAATGTTTTAAGAAGTAAATAATTATGACGTCATTCAAAAATACAAAAAATAGAGTTGTTCATAGTGAGTAAATTTTTTAAAATAAAATAATCGTAAAATAATCGCAAGCGGGTCTTTTTTATTAAATTATTCGTTTTTTAAAAATATTCTTTCATTTAATGGAAAAAGATTCAGTGAAGTTTACATTTTCCCCAAAATCAACGTATTCTCTTTTCGTAGCATAGCTTTTTGAAATAAAATTAATTAAACAAAAGATAATTTCATTACGAGCACATTATTATGGTCATCACGATATCATTTTCACTTTTATTTCATATCGCATTAACCACGATAACAAAGATCGTAAACCAAAATATTAATTACTAAACAACTTTTAATTAAATAAGCATAATTATATTGTAAAAACTGTTCAAATCTTATTTGTATCAAAATTGTTTAAAATTATATAAAACGTAAGAAGGAGCATATTAGGAATACGCAAAGTACAGTGTGGCAACACAAAAGACTATTGCAGTCGGTCGACTACGATATTAGTCTTATCTTAATAAATGATATAATTATATCCTGCGATTTTATCCACATATAATTCTCTTAATTATGCTACTCTACTCTACATCTATGGCCACTAAACGCCTGCGCTCTGTTCTCCAAACGACGTCCATCGTTGGGGTCGAGGGTACATCGGCGAGAATATTCGAGATAATACATAAGCAGCCATGTACTGTTTAGGCAACATTCCCAATATTAGTTACATTTTTATAATTGCTGTGATCCAATGATTTATAGCTAGATGATATATAAAATATCTTCGATTTTTTTTAATATTGGACGCGTGGTTCCAGGGATTAACGCTAATAAAATATAAACAAACCTGTCCACTTTATTTATTAGTATAGATAATAAATTGATTATTTCATATTTTATTATCCAAAAACTATAAATAGTAATAATGGATGTTTCCCATTCACACTCTCAAACAAGTGTTTGTGAGTGAATGCGTAAAATATAGGAACAATACAAACTAACGGATTTTTTTCCAAAAAAATAATCTCATTATGACAGAGCGAATACTGATAGATCCTGTAAATGTAGATAAAGGAGTGAACAAAATTAGATAATGAATTAAATGGTTTTTTTAAATTATTTTGAATGCGCATATTGATAATAAAATTGCATTAATATGACTTATATTAACACTACCTAGGCGACGTAGATAAAAAACGAATATTCGTAAAAGTAGAATTTTGTTTTGGGAATTTGAAATTTTAGTAGGTTTTCTAAATTAATATACTGGATGAAAATAAAACTGTAAATATAGAAGTAGGGGTTACGAAAACTACACAGATTATATAAAATATCACAAAGTAGCAAAAGAATATACGTAGATTGCGTTCTTTACATAATTATACATTCATATGTACAAAGCAAAATAATAACATTAAAACGAAATAATAGCTTCTCTTTTCAGAACTATCACAAATGATTTGGTTACTACAGCGCTTTTCAGTTGCTCACAAAACTTTCCCAACACATTTTCTTCACAAAATATAAAGGAATAAATTCACGTCGAAACCGCACAAACAACTTGCCACCGAGCTAACGGCGCGCAGAAATACATTACAGCTTTGTGAATACACGTCAGCGGTGCATCCGCGAATTGCACACGATTATATCGGAGCAAGGTATTGTTGGTTTTGTGGTCGAGCTCGGTCGGAGCAAAGGGAAATTTCTCTATACTTTATTTAAGGAAATATAACTTTGATTAAAGGAAACTGAACTTCTGCTTCAATTCAAATGAAATGAGTTTGCTACGATGGAAAATATTTACTCGATTGAATCGATCATAAAGATATACGAACCAAATGTGATGTCGATGAATACGAAGATATTTTAAGATGATTCTGATTATGCCGGATGCTGGAAAAGTGAGTAACTGATAAAAATGGTGTTTGTGAAAAGTGAGGGGAAAAGGAAATATCTGAAATTTTATAACCTTAAAGTTAACCTTAATTTAGACGCAGTTTACCGAAGGATAGATAGTAAGAAAATATATAGGATAAGTTAGCAAAATATCGAATAATATGTGGAACCACCAGAGGTAATGCTTGGGTATATAAATTCTACTAGCTGCTGGTTCCAAGTTTACCAGGGCAAAAAGGAACTATGACTGCATTATGCTTTATTTGTTTTTTTTTATTTAATACTCCTTCGGTCTTTTCGGTCTTTCCAGAACGCTGAAATACGTATTTCTTTATCTCTGGGAGTCTAAATACAAGGGTTCACATTCCCAACTTTAATTATTCCAAAATTGCTATATATGTTTGTACTTTTGTTTTTATAACCTTAGCGGTAGAATTACAAAAAATTATTTCTTAACGACCATTTTGAAGCAAAGAAAAACATACAAGTAAAATATAATTTTGTAAGTTTTAAACTTCTGGAGATTTCGTGATGAATCAGTCAATGATGGTAATTTGGTCATTTTTTATTTGTAACAGACTCAACTCTATACACGGAATATTGTTTTTGGAATTTTTGTCTGTCTGTCTGTTAATTTGTGCTTTAATCACGCAACACCTATTGGACGGATTTCGAACAAATTTGGTATGATAATAGTTTATACCTTTGATCAACATATGGAATACTTTTATATAGATATTAGTTTTAAAAACTTCTCTAATTTGGTGAATATTAGACAATCTATTAGCGTGTTTATTAAGTTTATGCCCATATTAATCGACAGACATACTTATTTCTTAAGAAATTTTTTTTTGCATTAACCTAATATAACACTGGTGAATTACACGACACAAACTAGCATTATATACATTTTTAGGCTAGAAACATTTAGTTTGTACATCGAATATTCTCTAGAAACGTTTTATTTTTTTGACATTCTATCAAGTCTGCCTGTTTGATAAAGAATCAAGTAAAAGTTACGATTTTAATGGAGTTTTTACTCAAATAACTCGAAATCCAATTATTGGCACGCAAAAAACCTGAGCGCGTAGACTTAAGAATTGATGAATAAAACGAAATAATCGAGACTGTCCTACGGATTAAGTTCAAAGTTTAAAGTAATAAATGAGATATTTACGTCGCTGTTTAGGGTATTTTAGAGATACAGAGACAGAAAATCTTATACATGATACAATTTTATAGCTCATTCGCCACGGAGTCATGGGTAATTGCCAGCGACAAAACAAAATAATCTATTTAATCTATTTTATAGTTTATGGAAATCGCATCCACCTGACGGTTCACTTTCTGTGACAAATCAAATTAGAAGCAATCCGACAATAAACTCTAGCCGCGTCCGCGAGTCATGCGAAGAATGGTAATAGTTCTATTTGTCACTTTTTATTTAACTGATTAAAATAATAAAAAAAACGGTTAAGTTCGTGTCGGGTCACATGTAGTGTACGATTTCGTAGTTCATACGTATCCATATAGCAAGATAATAACTAAAGAAAGAATGACGTTACCCAAATTCATAAGGACTAGCTGACCCGCGCGAAGTCTTCGCACTATATCGCCATCTAGCGTGTTCCAAGTATACAATTTCGCTAAGATATTTGATGTGTCGCCCACAGATGGCGCTCATGCCAATTGTTATAAAAATTAATTTTTTTATTAACAAAAAGATTTTTTTCGAATTTTTTTATATTTTTCGCCCAAAGTAGAAAACATAAGCTTTAAGTGGGTATTTTTTTATTTTTTTTGGTGCAGTAGTTAAAGAGATCGAGCCGCTCGACCAAAAAACACCTTTTAGAAATAATATATTTAGAAGATTAGATAGATTATTTGAGGTGAGTTCGAGTCAAAGTTGAAATTATTAAGTGCTATAGGCCTAATTGCTCTTAATTTTTTTCTTAATTTCCAGCTTACATTCACAATTAGCGCACCGTATGTTGCACTTTCCCCTTCAGGTTCAAACATAAATATTCATTTTAAAATACAAAGTTATGTTTGCAAGCGATTTAAGTCATTTCTATGGATTTTCTACGAACTTTTTGCAGACAAAACTACATGTTATAAGTTAATCTACTTTGCTGAATAATTTTTAGGTATTCAAAAAAAAATGTATATATATATTTATTTATATATGTCTATATATATATATATATATATATATATATATATGTATAACTATGCCAAAATTCAGCTTTAATCATTAATAGACAATCAGACGGTCGGACAGACGGAAATGGCGAAATTATAAAGATTTCTAATTTGGCTACTTAATTTTTTGGATACCTGAAAATAGAATGTAACTACACAGTTATTATTATATGATCATAAACATATGAAAATTAATAATTCCAAATTGAGAAAATTTTTCAAAAATTTAATTGTATTAAATTACTATCGCATTTTTTGGTAAAAATCAATATTATTTTTCAATTTACCTAACGTTTTTATTATTGTTATACAATAAGAAAAATGACATTAATATAATAATTATAATTAAACAACAGTTTTATACATTAATGCGATTCTTGGACTCTACCAGATTTTACCCTTATTACCTAATGGGTATTACGTAACATAGGGTGTAAAACGGCATACGCTAACAATATGCGAGCATTCAGTCGGTTAGAGGTTTTTGTGGTCTATTCGGACGTCTTGTGAACACGCTTGCTGCGCGCTGTGTCACTAAGGAAACTAACATTAATATAATAATTATAATTAAACAACAGTTTTATTATAACTATATTAATGCGGTTTTTGAAATCTACCAGACTTTACCCTTATTACCTAATGGGTATTACGTAACATAGGGTGTAAAACGGCATACGCTAACAATATGCGAGCATTTGGTTAGAGGCTTGTATGGTTTATTCGTGAACACGTTCGCTGCGTGCTGCTTCACCATGCGCTGCACAATTTGCATTGGTTTTTTGCATATTGTTATTCGCGGTTTGAGGAATAAATGAATACGTTATGTGCAGTATGTATGTTAACTGTACCGTCCTTTCGTAAAATAAATTAAGAATCTTTTAAGCACGCTATAATATTAAAAGTAGTATTCAAGCTAGAAATCAGCGAAACTATATTTATATGTAAATAATTTTTTTTACACTGAAAATCTCGGAGATATTTCTTTAATTCACAATAAAAGAATATTTATCTTCCTATAATTTATATTATAAAACCATTTTAAGACCTATAAAAAAATTTATATCTATAAATTTACATTGCGTATTTCTTAATCTAAAAAAACAGATACGGTTTAACAATATGTTATAATAAGTCTTATAAATGATGTCGAGTGTACACATTTTCCTTTTATTTCATCCAAAGCAGTTATTTATTTTATATAAACATTCTTTTCGTTATCCATAAATAGTAATGTAGGTCTAATATTTACCAAGGCAGGGTTTGTTTTAAACTAATATCTAGACAAAAGTATTCGATATGTTGATCAAAGGTCATCATACCAAATTTGCTCAAAATCCGTCCAATAGATTTCGCGTGTTTAAAGCACAAATTAACAAACCGACAAAAATTCCAAAATCTATATTCCTTGTGTAGAGTTTATTCTGTTACAAATAAAAAATAGCCAAATCACCATCACTGACTGACTCGTGAAGTTGAGAGATTAAGGTGACTGATGAACAGGAAATAAATGACTGACAATTCACCGAATCCCTTAAAGCGCAGATGATAAGAAGCTGAACACCATACACACGCACACACAAGCATGCGCGCACGCACGCACGCATGCACGCAAGTTAGATATATTCGTCAGTTTCTCAAACTTTTATAAAAGGTTTTAATACAAAATATTATATCTTGCTTGTTCACTGTTTTTTTTCGTGTACTTAATTCTTAACCGTTTTACAATATAAATAGTATAATAGGTAACCACAATTTCTAAGTTCTGCGAAACAATCTTGTCGACTGGCGCCCGCCATCGAGGTTTTGATATAGATGAATAAACTTTGTTTTTAACCATTCTCACAACTTTAGGTTGATAATGTATTGGTAGGCGTAAACAAAAATAATTTAATATTTTTTTCACTTTATTGTAGGTAAAAATTAACGTTTATTTTTGCATATTTAGTAAATACGTAAATATCGATATCAGATTTAATTAATGCTGCAATTAATCATTAATCTTAATTTGAATAATGTTAGAAATGATTTATCTCTAGTTAGTGTTTTCAAAATCGAGTTAGAATGAGCTACTAAAATAAGATTGTTCCAACTAAGAAGGAAAGCAAAAGTTCGATTTTATTGTATTGGGAGATATGATGGGAGATATGATGGATGACCATATCAATCTCCTAATTTACTTTTAATATTTATTTTTGAATATTTTGTATGGTATGAACCTTATGTTTTAGAAGTTCTTTAAATTCGAATTAACAGAATACGTAATTAAATAGTTTCTAAAACGTAACGTTATCTGCGGGAAAAGCGCGCTCTTGTATTTTGTATCCTTGATATATAATTGGTTGTGTTTGATAGTAGACGCGGGCTATATACGATATCTCCATAATCGAGATCGTTGAGAACGATGCTCTCGACTAGAACCTTCCTAATGGAAACAGAGAAATAAGGGAACATCAAAACAACATTAAATATCATTTAAAATTTGTAATATCGGAAAGACTGTTCGTTTGTGGTGAATTTTAATCTGACCCTTCTTCCTGTAATTAGAAAACAAGTTTAACAATAAAGCCTATTTACATGACCAGATCCTGATTTTTCTCAGATCTTTGTTAATTTTATCGGTCCCTCTATCTTAATCTCCCACATGAAAAAAATTGTGCAATTGCGAATCATCAGAATAAAAATGACTTTCAACAACCTTAAAATTATTCTGACTAATATCTGACGTGTGCAGATTGAAAAGTAGCAGCCCCAAGATTAACCGTTAGAGTTCACCTCTAGAAATAATGTAAACTTTGCAGGTAAGAGCTTGATTACCATCGAATAATTTCACGTACTGACACTGTCGCTTAAAATAGCAATGAATACATCACGCGCACCTTCCGATAAGCCGAAGTACCGTAATTCATACATTAATATTGGCACACTTAGCCAATCAAAAACGTGAGAATAATCCAAAAGAATGACAGCAGTCTCACCTTTATCAGTCGCGGATAGGATATCATTAATAATAGATAAAAGTTTTGTGCATGTACTGTATTGACAATGAAAGCCTGATTGGGTAATAGGAATATTTTGGCCGTCTTTAAAGATCTTTTAAGCTGATTAAAGACAATTTTTCTATAAATTTAGCCATTGCCGGTAGAATGCTTATAAGGCGAACATCGCTTAATGACAGCACGCTACTTTTATTGCCTGTTGGGATACATTCCGACAGCTTCGGTCTTTAAAGATTACACACTTTTTGGTACAGCATCTTCACTCACTCTCTGAAAACACATTATTGGCTCAGCGAAACTATGGGTACCATAAAAAGAAAGGAGACCAGCGTCCGCTCTATTGGGGTAAGGTAGTGTCACAAAATGATATGATGATATGATCAGGATTGCAGTGATGGCGTTGCAGGTTTATTTTCTTTACTTTTACTGGTAGGATATATGGCTTGCAAGTATCATCATAGATGTATGCTATCCACACGATCCCTGCTTACATAAAAAGGAAAATTTGTGTTTTCTTCCATTTAAAGCCAAGATTACTAGACTTCTAAGCGACTTGTAATTTTCTAAATATGAATTTTTGTACAATTTCAGAGTTTTAGTGCGGGCTCGATGTCGTATATGTATCATGAAATGGATCATGTTCGTTACCCATCACTTGGACGGGGTTCACACTCTTCACACCCTCACAGGTGCGTTGGTATCGAAAATCGATAAAACTTTAGTGGTAAATTCATTTTGTTGATATCATTGTCCATTGCAATACAAAAATATAAGTTTAAGAAAATAAATTAACAACCAAAAAATAAGGTGTTGTCAGTTGGTCAAATAAATCATATATTTTTATATTATCACGTAATCTATTTCTATATCGAGTTCTTGAAATAAAGATTACACGTTTGAAAAATTAAACTTTGACCAATTGAATTAACTAAATTGTGAACAATAATAAAATACATGTATCACGAAATACTCAAAAAAAAAATATACTTAAATCTAAACTGTCAAACAACGTAACCATAGAAACGACAAAAACGTGAAAACTATTTTCTATTACTCACGCATGGCTTATATCTTGTTTCGGCACAGAACCTGCTAGTGACATTTGCGTATACAGAAAACAATTCAGTTGTTTCCCCAGTTCTTAGAAACTTATTTATACAAAAGCAATATGTGCCATTTACCCTAATACAAAGAGTCTGAAGTTTATTTAGTTCCAGTCCAATAAGTTTTCTTAAGTTTTTTAAAAAAACTGATTCAAATTTCCCGGGAGTATATCTTTGAAAAGACACAAATCTTCGTTTATTTTTATGTATCTTTGAAGGAAAGCTGAAGGGAAGCTATCTTTTACTAATATCTATACTACCAGCATCTGTCTTTATTTGTAATTATGTGGAAAGCACTATAAGCACTTTCCACTAAATTACAAATAAAGGCAGATACACCAGAAGACAAGTCCTTTCAAATGGGTTATTACTGTTATTATTCTTTCTTTCCCCTCTTATTTAGGCGCTAAAATAGCTGTCAACTCTCATACTCTACTCCTTAAAATTGTGGAAATAAAATCAAAATATACGGGAAGAAAATAGCATTTTTTTATCACTGTGTTAATGGAATTTTTCTTAACCAGATTTTACCCTTATCACACAATGTATATTATATAACATATAATGTAAAACGGCGTAAGCTAACAATACGCAAGCATTCACCCGGCAGAGGCAGGCTTTTGTGGTCTGCTCGAGCGTCTCTTGAGTATGCTCGCTGGGCTGTGTTACCATGCGTCGCACAAATTGCATCGGTTTTATGCATATCGCTATTCGCGGTTGAAGGAAGCTTCCGCATCATATGGCAGAATATATGAGTACATTATTAAGATTATGAATGGTAACTGTACCGTTCATTCGTGAAATAAATTACAATTTTTTGGCGAACGTTGTTTATCGGAAGGTGTTATAGCAAAAGAAAAAAAAATGTAGTCTTCGCAATTGATTTTCTTAAATCAAGCTTCCTTTTTTTGAACAGGAAAATTTTTAGGGTTTGGTATCCTGGTTCCTTTAGGCTCCTGCAATATGCTTGGAGATGAAGGGGAGTTTCTTCATTTTTCTCGCATCTTTGGTGTAGTGTCTCACTCTTAAGTCTTAATTGAATTAACTGCTTCTATGTAAGTTAATGTATTGCAATGAAGCTAAGTGTCGGTCTCACTTCTTTCCCGTCATATCTTTAATAATTTGCAGATATTAAAAGCGCCTTTTCATGAAAAACCCTCATGTGCTATCAGCTGACTCTTATATGGTCCATGCTATATGATACCATACTGCATGCATTTTACCATTTTTAGGAAAAGAAAGAAGGGTTCCTTTTTTCTCAAAAGGAAAAAGGAACCCTTATAGGTACTCTTTGTTTTCCATCTATTTGTCTGTCCGTCTGTCAAGACCCTTTTCTTTTCTTTTGAGATATTGAGTTGAAATTATTATCAAATACTTAGATCTACAGTTTATTCGAGCTATAAAGAAATTAGCTTCTAAGTCAACGTAATAAAAAGAAAATATGGCCATTTATGGCGCATACTGTGACACTCGCAAATAAATCAAAATGTTCAGAGTACTTCCCGTTGACCTAGAATAATAAAATATGACAAAAAGCAAAGTCTCACAGCACAAGTAAACAAAAAATCCAAAAATAGTTAGTTTGTAGTTATATCACATAAAATATTTTTTTTAAATATGCGTTTGTGAAAGATAGAGTAAATTTTGTAAATAGTTTAATAGGAATATTAAGTACCATTAAATGTTTAAATTTTTACGGAGCCCTCGTGCGAATTTGGTCAATATACAGTGAAACATTAAAAAATTGTTTTTTCAATTTTACTCTCTCATAGATGTAAAGTAATAACGAACAAACAGTTTTTGGATAGGTCTTTTAAAATAAAATTGAGGTCTGTCTAACATTTTTAATTTTTTGAACCCCGTTTGCGAAATATTAACGTTCAAAATGACGTACGTTACTTATCGCTAACTATTATTCTGATATGCTCTGTATATCAAACATTAGTTAACAGAGAAACATCTCAGTGTGTTTGAATAGTGTCTGTGGATAAACTAGAAAGAATTTGAATACTATCGTAGTGTCAACATTTATTGTTTGTGGACTTGCGTCTGGCGTTGTGACGCCTACACAACTAGTGTTCGCTCCAAATCGACGCTGCCACATCCCCACCCTTTATTATTTTCTTGTTTCTTTTGCGTCGTTTATTTAGAAATAAGAATAACTTTAACTACTTAACTATATACTCATCTATTTTTTACAAAAAAGTCAAATTTAAACGAACTTAATATTCAACATTAACGGGTAAGTAACTTTATTAGTTGGATAGTCTCTACTAGATAAGCTGCAAAAACTAAATGTCCCAATATATATAATGTGCTTATTATAAACACCTTATAAAAATCGGGAATGGCAAAATAAAACGATATTGTAGTGCTCTCAACAGAGTGGAGGATTTTATTAGTCACTATTCGCAAATCACATTAGTTTATAAATCTTGTAACTAGAAATCTTGCCTGAAAAGAGAAACAACATTTAAGGTATTTTTTCACAAACTTTTTAATTCTTATATTAGTTAGTTTTTATGTAAATTATTCGACTTTGAAAATTAAGCGTTAACAATGCGAAATCTTACCTGAAAAGAGAAACAACATTTAAAGTATTTTTTAACAAATTTTTTAATTCTTATATTAGTTAGTTTTTATATAAATTATTCGACTTTGAAAATTAAGCGTTAACAACGCGAAATCTTACCTGAAAAGAGAAACAACATTTAAGGTATTTTTTCACAAATTTTTTAATTCTTATATTAGTTAGTTTTTTTGTATAAATTATTCGACTTTGAAAATTAAGCGTTAACAACGCGAAATCTTACCTGAAAAGAGAAACAACATTTAAGGTATTTTTTCACAAATTTTTTAATTCTTATATTAGTTAGTTTTTATATAAATTATTCGACTTTGAAAATTAAGCGTTAACAACACTATAATTCCTACCACAGTAACAACACTACCACAGTAACAATCTATTCTACCACAGAGACGCGGGCATAGACAATATCTAAAGTTTTTAATGAAGTGCGTTGGACTTCATTTACATATATCCATGTAAAATATGTCTGACTGATTGGCATTTCTACGTCCATCCTCAATCATCTGCCTTAGAAACATCGTGAAAATGAATAAATTATTTTAAAATTATTATTGTTATGTTGGTACTATTATCGGTGGTTGAAATATGTCATTTCAAATATTATATATATATTTTTAAATATTTACTAGCTGCTCCTCCCGGCTTTGTCCAGCTAAAAAGGAATCAGGATTGAATTTAGTTTTATTAATTTTTTTACACAATAATCATTTACAGTTAGCGATTTAGTAAAAAGGCTTAAAATTACTCTTTTTTACGTAAATTGAAACATAAATGTTCCTGTATCTAAATATAATTATTTCGAATTTCCTGTGTAAACTTCCATCCCCATTTTCCCACCTTTAGGTGTAGAATTTAGAAAAATAAAAAAAATCATGATTGAATTCAGTTTTATTAGGTTTTTGCGCAATAATCATTTACAGTTGGCGATTTAGTAAAAATGCTTAAAATTATGTTTCTTTACGTAAATTTAAACATAAATGTTCCTGTGTCTAAATATAATTATTTTGAATTTCCTGTGTAAATTTCCATTCCCATTTTCCCATCTTCAGGAGTTGAATTTAGAAAAATAAAAAAAGAATCATGATTGAATTTAGTTTTATTCGTTTTTTTTGCGCAACTATCATTTACAGTTAACGATTTAGTAAAAATGCTCGAAATTATATTTATTTATGTAAATTTAAACATAAATGTTCCTGTGTCTAAATATAATGATTTCGAATTTCCTGTGTAAACTTACACCCCCATTTTCCCATCTTTAGGTGTAGAATTTAGGAAAATTGACGTTTGTAGGCTTTATATATAGATGCATCTTTAAAGAGTTTGTATCCTTTAGATAACGGCGTCTGGATAAGTACAGATTTATCGTGCATTCTGTCAGTTTTGACATCTGTACAAACATACAAATTAGAAACAAATGTTAGTTTTGATCATTCGATAAAGGCAATTCGGATATCTACGAATTTCAAATAAAATTTAGATTTAAGATAAATTCTCTTTCGCGTATTTTAATAACAGAATATTACAAATATTATTTTCAAATAGGGCCCCGTTTGCTTAATTTAGACATAATTATTTTCAAAACAAAATAATTTCGTGTGTCTATCGTTTTTTTACTAATATTGTATTACTTGTATTCTATTGCGTCTTTATCCTTTTTTTTACTGATACAATATTACTGGTATTCTATTTATCCAGCTAATATATAGTATACAATATAAAAGAGGTGTAATAAAGAAAACCTATTATTTACCGCAGATAACATTTTTGAAATTTATTTGTTGATTATCCATCATGTTATTATTATGAAAAAGTAAATGGTATAGCAAAAAATAAAATATCCAGCTTTTATTTATTATTTTAATGCCACTTGTAACGATTTTTTTGTACAACAAAAAATACTAAACTAAACACGTACAAAAAGATACCGTATTAATGCCCGTATATTGCACAAAAATGGACTGTCTTGTTATACTTCTTTCATTAAAGTTTATTCTACATTTTTTTATGAAAATGTACCTAATTGGATTTTATTTTATAAAGTTTCATAAGTATTAAGTTACATAATTTGGATTGGCATTATGAAATATTGTTTTTCTATATTTTTAGGGTTTCATAGCTGAAGCAGAAAACCTTATATTTTCGCTGTCAATATCACTGCCTGTTTGCATGCCACAGCCATTTTTCTGGCAGGCTATTAGTACTATGAAGGTGAAAATGGTTATACATATTTATAACACTTATACAATTATAAATAAAATCTAAAAAAAAATGTTTTGAGGGTTTTACCAGAGTATAAGTATTTTTTTGCGCATATTCCATTGTGCTGGAATAATAGGTCTTTCAAAAATATTGGACGTGTGTAATGAACACTGTTATCCGATATCCGATGATACTGGGATCCGTTTAAGAAATATTAAACTTTAAATTGATAATTTTTGTTAGAGTTACGTGTCCTTACCTCCTATCAACTAAACCGCTATTTTCGAATATCGGAAAAGTAATCACAATAGTAGTAAATGTAATTAAATTAAAAGGAATATTATTGTACCTAAGTAGATTCTACGAGTAATAGTCTACCAAGTTATGCCTTGTAGTTGAATCAGTAAAAGTTCATGGGAACCGTAGAAGAGAAGTAAATCTTGAGCAAAAATATTTGTTTAAATGAGTATTTATAATGTCTAAAAAATATATTAGGCAAAGCATTTATTTATTATATTTTTATTTATTTATCACTTTTTAAGCAAAGATAACAATTGGTGTTGAAATTTAGAGGGTAGACTGTAAGAGATTTTACCATGAAAATTCTTTATAGTACATTCCACAAAAACATTTTTTTTAATTTATTTGTCACTTTTTATGCAATGATAACAATTGATGTTGAAATTTAGACGGTAGACTGTAAGAGATTTTACAACGAAAATTCTTTATAGTACATTTCACAAAAACATTTTTTTTTACTTATTTGTCACTTTTTATGCAACGATAACAATTGGTGTTGAAATTTAGACGGTAGACTGTAAAAGATTTTCCAACGAAAATTCTTTATAGTATATTTCACGAAAAAAATTTTTTTTATTTATTTGTCACTTTTTATGCAACAATAACAATTGGTATTGAAATTTAGACGGTAGACTGTAAGAGATTTTACCATGAAAATTCTTTATAGTACATTAGACAAAAACAGTTTTTTTATTTATTTATCACTTTTTGTGCAACGATAACAATTGGTGTTTAAATTTAGACGGTAGACTGTAAGAGATTTTACTACGAAAAGTCTTTATAGTACATTACACAAAAAAATTTTTTTTTTTTATTTGTCACTTTTTATGCAACGATAACAATTGGTGTTGAAATTTAGACGGTAGACTGTAAGAGATTTTACAACGAAAATTCTTTACAGTACATTACACAAAAAAAACTTTTTTTATTTATTTATCACTTTTTATGCAACGATAACAATTAGTGTTGAAATTTAGACGGTAGACTATAAGAGATTTTACCACGAAAATTCTTTTTAGTACACTATACAAAAAACATTTTTTTTATTTATTTATCACTTTTTATGCAACCATAACAATTGGTGTTGAAATTTAGACGGTAGACTGTAAGAGATTTTACAACGAAAATTCTTTATAGTACATTCCACAAAAAAAACTTTTTTTTGTGGATGTACTATAGTATATAACAGGAGTGGCAGGACTTTTTCACTCGATCTTTGAAAATATTTAGGGACGTGATTTTCCAGATGTCAGGATCCAGGTGATTCCAAATGGTTGCTGCTTGGACGGTGAAGGATTTTTCGTAAGTGGTAGAGTAATTTAGGAATAAGAAGGGTGAGTGAAGTTTCAGTTCGTAGCCCAAGGCCATGAGCAGACGAATCTCTAAATTTCCCAGTAAGATAACTGAGGCTCTGAGATTTTTATTATATTAAAAGAAGTGTAAGCATGTGAAGTTGGCGTCGATCACGGATCTTCAACCATTTGAGAAGTGACCTGTATTCAGAAATGAACATATTTTCTGAGGCCGAAGATGGACCGGATGATGGATTGGTGGATTTTTACATATTTATATGGTAAGAAATAAAATTATTTAAATGCCATCATGTTTTTAAGCCTGTGAAAGTTATAGTAAGGAATATTCGAATATATAACATGTTGTGTAAAATTAATATTCGTAAATAGTTTAATAGGTACTTAGTATTTACCCTCAAAATATTTATAAGTACCTAAATGATAGCTTGACAAGTTTTATTTTTAATAAGAATTACTTACAAAATATAAGTAAAAAATTGAGTATCGTAAGGGTGTTTTTATTAGACTGCAATTAGTAAAAACTAAAGCATATTTTTCAGGTGTTTTGCAGCATACTGTATTAAGAAAAATATTCATAGCGTAATATTTGTAAATAAAAGCACTGAAGACGCTATCAGAATCTAATCCAAGAGATCCAAGAGAGGGTACCCGAGTAAGCTTCTAAATTTAAAGTTAAGGTAAGACAAACTGCGGTTATTCGAAGGAAAGTTAAGGAGAAGGGGTGGAAAATGTAAATTGAGGCGGTCACGTATCTCCGCTCAGTTGAGCCTAAACTGAGAAATGCGGCCGCATTTTCCGAGCGAAAAAATATAGCGGGCACACAGATTACTTTTCGCAACCAGTGAGCTTGAATTATTCGTTGGGCCTTAAATAATGTAATTTTTGAATTTAACATATAGAGCGTACTTTCGCCGACTAATGTGGTAAAAGAAAAATGTAGGTAAAAATGGGTTAGGTTGTGTCGGAGTCATCGCTGAGATTTTTGGCGGAAAACGTCTTGCTGAACGGTATTGTTAGGTTTTAAAGAAATGAATGAGCGTAATGAACTTGTGTGTTATTTTTCACAATGTTTGTTAATTTGTAAATTTTTTTGAAGGTATTTTTTGTACCCTTTTTTTTAATGAGAAAACAATCGTTACAAGTGGCAAAAGGGGCATTCGAATAATAAGTAAGCACGATATTAGATATTTTGTTTTTGCTATACCTTTTTATTTCATAATAATATGATGGAAAATCATGAAATAAATTGCGAAAATCGTTGTCTACGGTAAAAAAATTTTTTTATCACACTTCTTTTATAGTATTGTTAGATAAATAGAATACCAGTAATATAACACCAAATTTTATTAAACGTAACTCGTTATTTCTAAGTACTGCAATATGACAATAGATATCGCAATGAGTTCATTTTGCCAACGTATATTATATATATATATATATATATATATATATATATATATATATATATATATATATATATACGGTGTCAAAGAAAGACGAAATTTGTTGCCTATAAAGGAATAAATTTTCGTTGAAATAAAACGTAGAATGCAAAAAATAAACAATACACATAACTCTTCTTAATACACCCAATACTTACTTGGAGCGCGGCGCTTACCAGGGCAGATAGATGTCTTCGCAGCTGTTAGCGGCGCTAATAATGAGCGCAAGTATACGTATCTTGCGTAGGAAAATGATGTCAAATATTTATGAATATTATTTTAAATTTTCTGAAAAAAGTCATCTTTTAAATTTTATTTTAACAACAATAAACTATTTTTCAGTCAACGAATAACGTCTTTCTTTGTCCGGACACCGTATACATATATATATATATATATATATATATATATATATATATATATATTATGCACCAAAATAATTATAATTACTGTAATTTTATATGCATATTTTTGTATGCATACATTTTTAAAAGATTTCAAATGAAATTAGTTCTTAGTTCGGCGTGATTACATATACTTTGTGTTTATACTGCGGTAAAGTTCAAAGAGGGACCTAAATCGGCCTCACACACGCGATATGGCCTCAGATTAGACCCATCTAACCCAAAAACTTTTCTCTTAAACATGTAGGAAAAAAGGAACAATCGACAAAGTTTTCCCCATTTCCTTGTAACAAAGCTCTTAATTGTATATCTTACGTTACACGAATGGCGTATTGTAACATATGGCTCACTAAATTATATAATATATCCACTATTTTGCCAGTGAATATTAGTGCGGTACTATTAATAGGTGTAGTTTCCGAGATCAAAATCTATGATGGACTGACGATTTTTCAGGATTTCGTAGACAAATTGCAGTTCGTCTATGTGTTATAGCATCATAGACTTTTTTTAGTATAAGATGGATGAGATGAATTTCTGCAGAATGATATAGTATCTTCCCCTCTCATATATTGATTTTTTTTAAGAATTCATCCACTAGAGTCTCATTGATATCTTTCAAAATTTTATCTCAAGCGTCTCCCATCTGTGTACACCCTCACCTAATTTTTTAACAATATATGTCGAAAATCTGAAAACAATCAGGAAAACGGTATTTGGTAAGTGCATAATGCAAAATTAGTTATGTTAACTTGCATTAATACGAGGCTGGCACTAAAAGTTTGTAATGGCCATTTGTAATGGTGGTAATAAAGAAATAAATAAATTTCAAAACTCAAATTCTGATAATATTATCGATTGAGGTACTTTGCTTAAATTTCTCATTTGTTTTTTACAATTTGACGACAATTTGAATATCGTTTGCGAAAAAAACCAGAAAATTTTCATTCGATGATTTTTCTATTCTTTTTGAATTTTATGAAATAAAAACCGCCTTGCTGATTGGTGTAGCGAAATTTTGGGATAAATCGACGGATGTTATTCAAATGCTATATTCCACATTGTCACATACGAGTATAACAAAAGCTGATGGTACTGTTACAAATCTGAAACTGATAGGCAGTTTACGCATTGGGTATTTCCTTCTGAAGAGTTTCGTATGCCGTTCGTCCAACTCCCACTTGACCGGTTTTTTTCGATATTCTGAAAGTTTTAGTGTTATATTTCGTTAAGTTATTTGTTTTACGTCTGTGAATATTTTACTAGGCAATGTATTTACGGAGTAAAGGGTAATATCAATATTTATAATAGTTTAATAGAAATGTCTAAGTGTGTACGGAACTCTCATAGTGCGAGTTCTGTTCGTATTTCACTGGTTTATTATGTGTACTGTATATGTTATGATGCCGTCCGCTCTCGAATAGATATTTCCTTAGATGGACTTCACCGAATTTGTACACAATTGACAATTTTGACATGTTTGACAATGAATTATGGTAATAGAATTAAAAACCTGTTAATCACGAGTGGAACTCGCGCTAGGAGAGTTCATATATATTTAAGCACTTACAAATATTTAATGGTACATAGTATTCCCATTAAATGATTTACAAAATTTTAACTTTATAGAACAAAAATATATTGCCTATTATATCTTTCACAGGCGCATATTAAAAAAACATTTTTTTATGTGATATAACTATAAATTAAATATTTTCAGATTTTTTCCTTTATTTGTACTATGAGCCTTTGCTTCTTGCCAAACTTCATGATTCTAGGTCAACGGGAAGTGATCTACAGGTTTTGATTTATTTGCGAGTATCAAAATATGCAGCGTAAATGGTCATATTTCTAGGTTTTTTTTATTGGGTTTACTTAGAAGCTTGATTATTTTACAGCTCTAAAGAACTGTAGACTTAAGTATTAGATCTTAATGTCAACAAGACCACGCGTTCCTGAGAAAAAAGGTCTTGACATACCGACAGACGGACAACGAAGTGAGCCTATGAGGGTTCCCTTTTTTCTTTTGAAGTACGGAATCATAAAAAATGAATGATATTTGAGTTGTACGAAAAAAGACAAAAAATAATAAATTACCGATAACACTTGTGCAGGCATGTTCTAATATTTACATCAGACCAAAAATTCATTTAATGGAAATCATGTATGTTTTTAACGATATTTTCTTAGAGTTTTAAAAAAATACTAGTTACATGGTAAGTAGTACGGTACGCATTGGGAGCATAATAAATATTATTTCATAACTTTTATCAAATTGTCCAGAATTATTCGCCATTAAAAAAGTCTTCATTTTAAATACAAGATTATAAAAAATATAATCTATACTGATATAATCCATACCTAAAGCGAAAACGTTTCTTGTTTATTCGATGTTTAGTCGATTATTTTGATTTTAAGAATTATATTTGTACTAGCGTGACCCGTGCGAAGTCTTCGCATTATTTATTCCATTATGAAGCTCAGATGACAGATCAAACAAATATTTTACTAAAATTGACATATAGAGGCGCAAGTATCAAAAGCATTGAGCTAAAGCGCCACTTATTTATACGCGAGTGGATTTGTAATTAAACAAAAATTTTACCGACCGTCAATCATATTGACGTTGAGCCGTTAGATGGCAGCATTGCTGTTTTGTGTATATAATTTTAATAATTAATTAATTTGCAAAAACAATAGCAATAATAAATTCTTTAGTTGTGGATGCCGGTAGAGCAAGCAATTATCTATAAAATGATATATAATTTATGTGGATTAGTTGTGAGGTTTTTTCTAAAAAGGGAGAGTAACATCTTAACCTTAGCGTATTAATATATATGATGATGATGATAACTAATCACATACCTTGAAGAAGTTTATATACCCATAGATCATTACGCTGTTATTTACAAGTACAGAGCAATGATAAAAAAATTTGGTGTGTTATAACCACAATGTAGAAATGGAAACTTTTGAGTGAGGAAATCTTGAGTGTGGAATCGTACTGCGTATGTCGAAAATGTTGAGTGAGGAAATCTTGAGTGAGGAATCGTACTGCGTATGTCGGGAATTTTGAGTGAGGAATCATACTGCGTATGTCGGAAATTTTGAGTGAGGAAATCTTGAGTGAAGAATCGTACTGCGTATGTCGGAAATTTTGAATGAGGAAATCTTGAGGGAGGAATCGTACTGCGTATGTCGGCAATTTTTAGTGAGGAATCGTACTGCGTATATCGAAAATTTTGAGTGAGGAAAAAAAACAGAAATAATTACTATTAATAATAGTCATGTATTATCTAAATGTTCACGGATACATGTAAACAAACCAAAACAATGCAGTACATATTCAACTTATTATATTTAATTCTCTTTGAAATCACATAATGTGCTAAATAAATATGATATATTAACGTACACAAAAACACAAAATTAACATATAAAATTTCGCAGTTACATACAAAATTAATTACATCCTCACATAGTATAAAACAAAGTCGCTTCCCATGTCTGTCTGTCTCTCCGTAAGATCTTTCAAACTACGCAATGGATTTTGATGCGGTTTTCACTATCATTCAGATAATTTCTTCCGAAAGGTTTATAAGTATAATGCATGCATGTTATATTTACAGGAAATATAAAAAAAGTCAATATTTCTCAAAAAAGTAGAATTTTGGGCGTTTTCAACACTACACTTTACGAGATATATCAAAATGTTGTACTATGGAATTGTGTATGTTAAAAATATCTATAAAAAAGTCCAGCATGGCATATATCTATATCCTACGGATAACCCACAGTGACCATTTTTATTAATTTTTTTGTGGGTTACAATTTCGAAGTTATTTTGATCAATTTTATATTAATGTTTATTTAATTATTTATATTTATATTAATATTTATTTAATTAAATAAGTTGATTTAGTTAGGCATTTAACGTAGATAAAATTTGCTCTTTACAGCAAATCATTATCATTAATATTTTAGAAGATACCACAGATTTAAAATTACCAAAAATCAGTATTCGCGTTGCCGATGCCGTGCGCGGACGGCGGGCGGCGGCGGCGCGTGACAATAATGTTAATCACTCCACAATTACACCACATTAGTACCTACATTGCACCCGTGCGAAGCCGGGGCAGATCGCTAGTAATAAATGAATGCGTTTGTCTAAAAAGATAGTATACGCCTTCATTACAATCGTAAACTTAATATATTGAGTAACTGAGTAACGTGAACTTAATAAACCTACCACGCAGAGGGTGTTTTATTTCAACCCTATTAATAAATAATATTTTTATAAGAAAATAACAAAAGAAGAAACAATGCAAGAAGTAATCCAGTGCTTTACTGTTGCGTCGATGATTCGCTGGACAAAGTGACTATATGTTAAGTATAAAAAACAGAGAAGCGATAATAACCATATGTATATATATATATATATATATATATATATATATATATATATATATATATATACACACACACATATATATATATATATATATATATATATATATATATATATATATATACATATACGGTACAAGGTAGGGACGGGGTAGTTATCGTTAGGTATCGTATCGTTTTGTAATATAATGGTTTTGTTTTATAATTTCAATAATTTAGAATATAGATCACTGAAATAGATGGACGGATAGGCAGGGATGGATTCAAAGACGGAGATTTATGTAAAAGAATTGAGAAGAATAACGCATTTGAAAGTGGCGATGAATCAAATTTACTTTACTTCTTTTTCTCTAAACTTCTTCTTTTCTCTAAACTTATACTTCTTCTTTTACTTAAAAAGTTCTCTTCAATTCCATTGTTTGATTTTTCTTTTATATTGACTCGCTAACACAAAGTGAACACTTAACATATTTCGTTTAATCTTAACTTACTATCATTAACATGGAAGCCAGTCTATAGCACCATAACACTACCAATATTACCATTCCTAATTAACCATTCGCTTTATGTAATTGAGCCTAAGATGGCAGTATGTTGCTGTCAAACAGTTAAACGCTATCGATGTTACTCTATATGCAAGTAACACTTCAATTTCCCATCAATTTCTCACAATTACTCACAGTACTATTTCCGTTTTCCCTCGAGTGAAATAATGCTCTGCCGAGTGAATTTCCGGCCCCACATCGGCTGGAGCGACTCGCTTTGCCCTTGAATACTTCATCGGGTTCCTAATTACATATCGGGCACGCGGCGGGGCGGAGCAGACTTGGGGTGTCTTTTGGGGGTGGTGTATATTTATGAGAACGATAAATAAATGAATAGTATAATAAGAACTAGATTAAGAATAGAATAATAAACGGATGGATAAAATCTTTTGAAGGTTGGCCCAAAAATGGCTTTTATGAAACTTTCATCATCATATAGACTACAGTATCCAGATGGACATAGAGTATGTAATATCTTTTTATAAAGCGTGAATAATAAGCAATAAAGATCTGAGTGAAATGTGAAGAAAACGTATTAGGACGTTTTTGGGTATTTATAATAATATATTGTTTACTATAAGCATTTCTGTTATTTTGATCATATAATTCTGTATTCGATTATTATTAATATACATAAATTAATTGTAAAAAAATATTGTGTAAAAAGTCATAAAACTAATATGTAGTGATTGTCTTTTTTGTCTGGGTAAAATGTGAATCGGCATCTAAAGTAACATTGGAATAAAATCATTGATAAAACCAATAACGCTGATTGCAAGCGTGAGTCAGAAAGACGAAATATTTTAAAGGAAAAAATTGGTCAAATGCAATTTATACTTGCTCAGTTAGCGTTCAGTGCCATCAGCCTCCAATCTTCTTTATTTTTAATAGTAATGCAGTCCTACTATGTGCAGTCTTGCTCTCCACTTTTGATGTTAGCAAAACAATCGAAGCAGATAATCTAAACGAGCATTCAGCAGTGTGTCACGTTTGCGGCATCGCCTAGCTCGTTTCGTAAGCTCTTGGATCGACTTTGTCTAATCTCGGTCATCCATTTCCGCCCATCAGCTGCGCTACCTGTCGCCTACGGCACCAATGCTTTACGTGTATGCGCGGAGCCAAGAGAAGAGCGTTTCGACCATATATTTAATATACAAATTAAGTCTATGGTTTCGACTGAACCTAATTACAAATTAGAAAAAAGAAGTAAGGATAAAACTTCTTCCCTAAAACCAACTGTTCAGAAGTTATAAAAAAATAAACAGTTAAATTGTTTATAATAATTATTCAAGCTCGAGTTTTTCAATGCTGATTTTTTTTTACAAAACATTATCCCCATCTTCGAAAGAGCTAATTCAAATTGTGAAAAGAAACAGATTTACTAGAGATTTATCTCAAGTTCACTAGAAATTTATAGCGATGATTCTAAATTTCAGAATTTTCAAGAAATTCTCGATACTTCTAGCCCTGCGAAACTACCCTAGGCCTAGGTTTTTTATAGGCCTATTATATTTGAACCTTTTAATGATTATATATGTCTAAGCATCTACGAAACTCTCGTAACGCGAATCTTACTCTGATTTCGTTTTCTAACTGGCTTTGTAATTATAATATGCTCTAAACTTCTTAATTACTATGTATATCTAACCTCTTTCTTTGTTTCAATTGTTCATTTTTACCCACTCAATCTTTCACGATTTGCAATTATAATATTATTGCTCTAAACTTCTTAATTATTATGTATATCTAGACTCTTTCTTTGTTTTAATTTGTTCAGTTTTACCCACCCAATTTTTCACGGTTTGCAGTTATAATATTATTGCTCTAAACTTTTAAATTATTATGTATACCTAGCCTCTTATTTGTTTTAATTTGTTCAGTTTTACCCACCCAATCTTTCATGGTTTGCAGTTATAATATTATTGCTCTAAACTTTTAAATTATTATGTATACCTAGCCTCTTATTTGTTTTAATTTGTTCAGTTTTACCCACCCAATTTTTCACGGTTTGCAGTTATAATATTATTGCTCTAAACTTTTAAATTATTATGTATACCTAGCCTCTTATTTGTTTTAATTTGTTCAGTTTTACCCACCCAATTTTTCACGGTTTGCAGTTATAATATTATTGCTCTAAACTTTTAAATTATTATGTATACCTAGCCTCTTATTTGTTTTAATTTGTTCAGTTTTACCCACCCAATTTTTCACGGTTTGCAGTTATAATATTATTGCTCTAAACTTTTAAATTATTATGTATACCTAGCCCCTTATTTGTTTTAATTTGTTCAGTTTTACCCACCCAATTTTTCACGGTTTGCAGTTATAATATTATTGCTCTAAACTTTTAAATTATTATGTATACCTAGCCTCTTATTTGTTTTAATTTGTTCAGTTTTACCCACCCAATCTTTCACGGTTTGCAGTTATAATATTATTGCTCTAAACTTTTTAATTATTATGTATACCTAGCCTCTTATTTGTTTTAATTTGTTCCTTTTCTACAATAGATTACAGCTATTTTAAATAACTACCGTTATGTGGAAAAGATAATTCTCGCAATAAAACTTATTAAATATATTAATAGGTTAAAGGCATAGTAAACAAATAATATTTTAAAAGGCCGCTCCTATAAAGTTAATGCATAATTATATGCATTAACGATTGACGACCAGCTTAGCAATTTGATTAGGTAATGACATTAACATAACTAAATAACCCCATCGTCGATGACGTCAGGCGCGTGTAACTGCCAGCGTGGGTCGCAAGTCACGTTTCCCAAGGGATTCCAGACCGCGTGACAATGCCACGACAAGGTCACCTCCCGTGAGGTTCCCGCCATTTAGGAAGGGGTTAAGGTCTTATTTTAGAGTTATGGTTCGATTGTAAGTAGGTGCTGGGATTGTTTGTGACCTTAATGAATGGTATCTTAAGTATAGGCGAAGTTAACTATTTACCTAAAGGTGTCATACGTACATATGACGTATGTGTATATATGGAGTACATGTATATGTATAGATGGTCTACGTGCGTGTATGTATACATGGAGTAGCAACTTTAAGTTATAAAACTACTAGATTTTTATTAGCATTTTTGGCCTGCGTAGATTTAGATTAATACAACTGAATATATCTGCAGTATTGCATGGTATAAGCGACAGGTTAAAGTCATTAGTTGCGCAATCTGCTGACATGTTGTAGTATAAAAAATTCCAACCTATCATTATTCATAGCCAAAGACTATTTTTCAAAATCACATCTGCCTTATCTAAAGATAAATGAGAAATCAATTTTATTTACGTCAACCGTTAAAAACTTGGGTATACTGATCGATCAATATCTTACGTGACAATCTCATGTAAATAGTGTTCAAATCAAATCTTATCTTCGTGAGAGTCTTACTGCTTCTGCTTGGTTACGGGGATGTACTCGCACGTTATTTATAATTTACTTGTCGTCGTAAAACAATTTTAAAAAATATCCAATATTTTTGCATCCGTTAAGTTTTCGGTTGCAAAAAATATGAATATATATCTCTCAATACATAACTTAAATGGCAGGAAGTCTGTGATCGACGTAAACTGCGTATTTTTATAATCTAAGTTTTGATCCCCTCTTAAATATGAATATATATCTATATATCTCTCTCAATAAATAACTTAAAATATGAATATATATCTCTCAATACATAACTTAAATGGCAGGAAGTCTGTGATCGACGTAAACTGCGTATTTTTATAATCTAAGTTTTGATCCCCTCTTAAATATGAATATATATCTATATATATCTCTCAATACATAACTTAAAATATGAATATATATCTCTCAATACATAACTTAAATGGCAGGAAGTCTGTGATCGCGGTAAACTGCGTATTTTTATAATCTAAGTTTTGATCCCCTCTTAACCAAGCCATGTCAAGTTTTGTAATGTAATCAAGGATTCCTTTGAATTTTTTGTATGATATTTTTAATTCTTCTCAAAAAGGGTATACAATAACTAGTAATTATTTTAATTGAGTAGATTTATAAATATATTTGCTCATTCGGCAATAAGTCAACCAAATGTATGTAAATATAATTTTATTTATACAATAAATTATGAAATAAATAAACACTTTTTTGTTATTGAATAAAAACATCTAATGTCATCCTATAGGAAACATGCTATTTCTTAGATTAAAAAGTAGACTACAGGTCCACTTAAATCATAAATTATATATTCGCCAAATTTCATGAAAATTGCTTTAGCAATTTAGAACTACTTGAGTAACAAATATCTAAATTTTAGCATTTATGATATAAGCGGTATTAGTAGTTACCCACAACTTTTTCCGGGTAAAAATTGATTCAAATTCGTGTAGGGAAAATGTAAAGATCGTAAATAACTAGCTTTGAACCGGGGCTTCTTTTGCGTGGAAAATGGAAAAAAATAATGATGTAAGTGACGAGTTATTGTGTGTGAAAATGCAGGATTTTAGCATTTATTTTGATTTGCATAGAATTGAAGAAATGGTGCATTTCGAATTTTTTGTTAAATAGATAAACATTTTGTAGTTTTAATGGTCCATGATACAGACTATAGAGGTGTGTTCTGGCAAGCAATTAGTCACTCATAATTGCAAGGCAATATTCAAGGCGTCCTCTAGTTGTGACACTATTTAAATTTATATTCTAAAAAAAAAATCTTTAAAAACTACGAAATAAACCGCTTAACTTTTTTATGCATCCGCTTATATATTCAATAAATTATTATAACTTTCAAATATTGTGGAATCCTCAAACTCAATATAAATAAGCGATATTTGCAGTCGTTGTCGTTAGTCTTATTTAAAACATCAAAGTTATAACTCATGCAGATTTATAAATATCGAGGAATATAATCGGGTTACTTCACTGTTTTCCTTTTTAATTTACTCATCTGCTCAATCTTTCTTCATTCATTAACAATCATCATATAGTCTTATCAATATATCTGACAAATTCTCATCTAACAGTAAGTCAACTTTCATAGGTACAACTCAACTTATAAATTGAGTCATGCAACTCATAAGATTTCAACTTATAATTTGAGTGGTTGAGTCGTTAAAAGCCAGATAAATATATAAAAAAACGAACTTATTTTTGCTACTATACTATACTAGTTAAAATACTTACTTTCGCTACTATGCTATTCTAGATATTTTAATGTAAGATATGATATGAGGAAGTTGTATACTTAAGCAATGTAAGATTAATACACCATGTATTAATCTGAGATGAATATTATCCTGTGTATGTAAGTTGGTTATATACTTTATGTATGTGCAATTTGGCATGATTCGATTTATTCCTTAACAAGCTGTTAGTAATAATAACACTTTCATATTTATTTTCAACATTGGGTAGGATATTTCATATAATACTTAGAAATAAAACTGATCAAGTATATCCTGTGAGCATTTTGAAATATGGCACCAATATATTTCAATTAGAGTGACATTTATATTAATTAACGAAGAAAATGCAATAATATTTATCAAAGCACGATGCTGATCGTAGCTCGGATCTGTGTGGAGAATAAATAATGATTGGGAAATTTAAAAAAAGGTAATTGGAGAAAACCCTAAATTCGAAAGGTGATGAAAATTGTGATTTAGAAAAGTAATGTTAAGAATATGATTATTTGGATTGACATTGGGAAGCAGCCCAAGGCCCTATAAAAATCCATAGAGTAGAAGAACCAAATTTATAATATTGATTTCGTCTCCAACAAAGTGGAGGCAATTATAGGTTGTTATTTTGCATTCACGTTCAGAAACTGAGTTTTTTTACCAAAGAGGGCTCGGCTGAGAGGTATGTGATTTATGTGAGAGGTTGGAAAAATTTGAAAAGTTTAAAGTGAAATGAAATAAAATGAATATAACAAAATAGAAAATGTAATAATTAATTACATTTAACGAGATCCAATATCAATTTATAACGCCTATAGATCACTGCTTAAAGATGAAGTATTAATAAAACGTTTCCTTTCTTTTCGGTTTTTTGCTTAGTCGGTTTTTTGTTTTTTAATAATAACATTATTTTTATCCCAACTTTTTCCTTTCTTTTTGTTATTTTTGCAGAAAGTTTATATAAATTATATATTTTTGAAATCTATTTTATGCCCTTTAAATTGTTTTCTGTATTTCACATTAGAAAGCTAAATTTTTCAAACTCCACAATATTGAATTTTACGCTGCATTGCTTTTTCTGTATGTATTCTGACATTTGGCTGAACTTAAGAGTTGACTTGGTACCTCATTTATCCATATTGGATCTGAAGGTCAGTTTCTATGAGGGAATAAAGGAACTCGTATACATACATGAATCCCAAACACATTGTATTACTTATTGCGCAGTTGTAATAAAATAAATCCGACTTAGTCGCGATCCGAATCTCTATACGTTAACAACTGGAAAGCTCATTCCAAAGGAAAACAAACTATAATTAATAGCATCATCTCGATAACAAAAACTTGAAATACGATCAAATGCCAAAGAAGCACGAATTGCCATTTTTAAGACAACGATTTTGTTAACTAAAGTTAATAAACTTTCCCTCGGAATGGCAAACTGGCAATTTAATAATAATTAATGGGAGAAAACTTGAAAACTTTGCATGTTCATAATTCAGGAGTCAAGTCACCTATACACCCTCTCTTCGGGCGAGCTTTTGTCGAGCTTAATGATCACGTCAAATTTCAAGTTTGTAAGTTTGCGGACCCCCGCTCTACGCGCCGTGTATAGGCGAAGTGTATTCTATTAATTGCCCAAAGCACAGGAAATTAAAAGCTTAGGTATTGAAGGAGTGTATTTATATGAGAGGATATATATATATATATATATATATATATATATATATATATATATATATATCGTAGGTAATTAATGAAAATCGGACAATACGATTTGTCTCTCATATTTAGGGTTATATAATATCGTGCATATCATGTGGGTTTGAATGAATACTTTATACGGTTAGATTATTATTGAAATCAATTTTAACGGATTTAATTTTTTTATCGTATTTTATTTTAATAAATGCAGCTTTTAAAAAGGCTGTGATAGTCCTTTTTTTAAATTTTATTTTCGATACCAATAATTTTTTGGATACAATAATCATATTAACTTTGGAAATAGAGAGCAGCGAAATGGATAAATTTTTTGTATTACGCTTGGATCAATTTTTTTTGTATTTCAAAAACTGTATGATGTAATATTCTGAAAGGAAAAACAGTTTTCAATTTAATAAACAAACTTTCAAACGATATCACAAGCGATAAAAAAATAACTTTACTTTGAATGGTTTTCAAACTTCTTTTTGAAATTATACACCAGCCTCCGCTTTAACAAGTAGAAACATATTTTTCAGGTTTTTCTGAGGTTTGTTAAATATATCAGTATTTCTTTATATTTAATAAAACAAGAAGATTTGCGAAAGGAAAGGTAAGCTCGTGCTTCCATAGAACTCTCGTTCTTTGTTTTGTAGGTACAAATTCCGAATGCAGAAATAAAACAGGACTATTTTCTTTATCTATTGGTATTTAGTATTCCAAAAGAAAAACGGAACCCTTATAAAATTATTCCGGTGTCTGCCTCTCTGCTGGTCACAGCCGTTTTTCTTAGAAACTAGACATAGTAATAAAACGTATTAACGTGTACAAATCTCAATAGTAAAAGTCATTCAAAAATATTGAAATGGAAATTTTAGGGAGATCAAATACCCGAAATGTTTTTTTAATTGACATTTAGTGTGGGAGATTGTCTGAAAGGGCTAGTTATAAAAGTATTTTTTTCCTAATTGTTAGAAAAAAAATATTTTAATATCATATTTTCAGAGATATACTGAAAAACACAAAAAAAATGTCACCCTCCCCATCTTTCCGAAATTAGTGAATTTAAAATTATGAAAAAATACGGGTTTTAGAAGCCCACGCAAAGGTAGTAACAAAATTAAAGGGATTCAAAATGTCATACTTTTTTAAATATGTACAATAATACCATAATTTTAGGTTTACCTTTAATAACGCCTTAATGGTACTTTAATTTTACGCCTATGAAAGGCACAAGATAAATATATTGCCCACTAGTTTATATATTTACCTCAGAGCATATACACGTATCCTTGAATGTTTATGAGAACCTAAACGCTTCCGGAAATTCATAGTAGAGTTCTGCTCCTTCTTGGCAGGTTTTTATTGTAGTTTTTCTTATTTATTAAAAAGCAAGACTTTAATAATAAAGTTTCCTACATTATCAGGAATAACCGTGTTGCACAAGCCTGCTTGCGAGATGTTTTCCTTTTGGTTTAAACTTTGAATACTGCACTGAAAACTTCGAAAAGGAAGACGGAGCCGTGTTTATTTATTTATTGAGTAGTATCTTATAAAAATCGACGGACACAACAACATCGAGACCTTCAAATTTATGCCAAGTCATTCCACATTTATCGCTCCTCTCTCCCGCAACATGACAGTAACAAAAGAAGACAATTAATATGAATGCTTACAAAACAACTTGTTTCGTCATTGGCAAGATTAAGTGGCGTGGGATGAACAGGAGACAGGGTGACGCTGCCGGATGACGTAGCCGATCTGGTCCATATGACGTAATGGAATCTGTATCTACGTTGTTAAGAGGAAATGTAGACAAATGTAATGGAATCTGCATTAGAGAGTGTATTTGTTTACTTCTATATCCACGTTCTTAAGAGGAAATGTAGACAAATGTCATTCAATAGCTCTGAATGTATTATGTGTCTTATATAATCCTTCTTCTACATTGTAATCTTTGTCTTATATTTATTTATCGTTTTTCTTGCCTTTTGTAGCAGACTTCCAAATATTTTTCTTCAACTCATTCGGTATTACGTATAATTATTGTTCACATATTGTGATTATATTCTTATCTGTATAAAAAGGAGACAAATTTTTGAAAGTACTAAGTATTTTTAAAATTATAATTTTTCTTTTCTGCTTTTATTAGCGAGCTCAGTTTTATGTTACTATATTTCCCTAGTAACATATTTTGATTTGTTATCGGTATTGATGTCGTACAAGATGGTCCACGAAGCTTGAATAAAATTGTTGTCCAGTTTGAACAAAATTACGAATTTGGTTCGTTATTAAATAGGTGTTTCTTTAACAATTTTTCCCTGTTTTTTGTTGAACGAAAAAGCATAATATGAGTGAAGAGTCCTTAAGAGCTATAATCAAATTGTTACGTCTTGTTTAATGGAAGTGATATAATTTGAGCTGTTTCCCTCTCACGACTGGGGTTCATCGGTTTTTTAGGTTAATTTTCATTCTTCATCACTTCTCTCAGTTCATGTCGCTTCAAGTCATCAGGAATTTATCTCTAACATAGAAGTTATAATTCAAAAATTCTTCATAAAATGTTTAAACATATCAAATTTGTAGTTTGGTTGTTACTAATTCTTTTAATGTTTTTCTTTTCAGTTTGGCTTCCTTAGGTACAGACGGAAAAGAACAATTAAAATTCAATATTTCTTTGGATGGCGACTATAAAACTTTGAATAAAACTTGAATTAGATTGTTTTTAATTAAATTATAATTTTCGCCACTTTCACAGTTAATTACTCTTAACCAAACTCTTAACCAAAATCTCTTAAAAACATCGAGAACCGATCCATCTGTAGATACCATTAAAAATAGACGAACGTATTTGCAGGGAAGTTACTGGCTAAAAGCTAAGTAGTTTCTATCTTATTACGTAATTATAGGTAAAATATTATTTGTATTCTAATTACACTTTTATATTTTTATTTCTCAGAGTATTTACTTTTTACTCCAAAAGACTTACTACTTTGGCAACGGTTAGTAAAATCTATATTGTACGTTTAAAATAATTTATTTTATTTTAAATAAAATAAAAATTTTAAATTTTAGTTTTGTAATTCATTATTGTAAAGCTTGTTCGAGCATTCATGTTAGGTTAGGTTACCTTCTGATTTTCGCCTAATGAATGGGTTGATCTTTCGATTTTCTCAATATTCTCGTTCTCGCCGTTGGTAACACCGGAAAAGATACCATTTTGGGTATACAACCTTTTGATTAATCTGCTATGTTACAATGCACAATAAGGAGAAGAGAAATATCTTCAGTATAAACATTCTTGGAGTATCTCAGAGGTGACGATATCTATAGTTAGTTTTAACTGCTTTCTATCTATGCTCAATAGTGTTCTTTTGATTCGAAGGCTGATTGATTCCTGAATAAAGCATATTGGTTTGACAAAATTAGGCAACGAAATTAGAATATTACTTTTCAAGGAATGGACCTTCGGTGATTTTGATGTTAATCGGCTTTTAAAAGCTGAGAGATTAAAAGCTGAAGGACGTTTTATGGTTATTAAAAGTAAATGTCAAATATTAATAGGCGGCAACATTCTACCATTATATTGTAAACGTATGTATATTCTAAAGCTATTTGTAACGTGTGTAATACACAGACTTAATTTTGGCTTTGAGTTACCCATACATATAATTAACTGGTAACGATGTAACGTCTGTGCGTGCATCACACAGAAAGCATTGTACGGATTTTAGTGAAATTGCAATTTTATGACTTAGAGGTGTGGCCAACATTTGTAATAGAAATCAGCAACAGTGTTATTCAGTTCTCCTACTGCTTAATTAAAAGTTTACTATATAATTAAGCGACATCTGTTTCGTTTGTAAACAGTCATCACAAGTGTACAGTTTTATAATACTCCACTAGATGGCGGTATTTTTTTATTTTTATGAAATGCGGTTAACTTATTAAAGCTTTTATCCAATATGTATATATTGGTATCATCATCGCCTATCAGGCTC
Source organism: Druceiella hillmani (assembly GCA_039881145.1). NCBI lineage: Eukaryota > Metazoa > Arthropoda > Insecta > Lepidoptera > Hepialidae > Druceiella > Druceiella hillmani. Next base: position 16,404,615 of record JAYKKI010000035.1, read on the forward strand.
TAGACGCACCCATCTAAACACACACCAGAATAAATTTCGAAGATCTCGAAAAGTGTAATGTAGAAATTTTCCCTGCACAAAGAGAATATTCAATAAACCACACGACCTCTTTGTTCTCAAATAGAGTGATTTCTTTTTTCCAAGAAGATATTTTCGTCCGTATCGTAAAACAGTAGAATCAATTCGGCAGAAGGCCCTATCTTCAATATGCGTTTTATGTTTCTGTATATAAGACAAATTTTATTTTGTGGTTTTATCCGTTTACCGTATTTCTTAGCGTAAAACTTAAACCCCAGTAGCTAAGCAACGTAGTTCGCATGTATATATGTATTAGTTTGTTTGCTTTGTATGTAATGAAATAACTCCGTTTAAGAAGAGAGCTACATTAAGACCTACCTTTTTAATTAAACACGGGTTATATTTGTAGCTAACCAACATTAGAGTTAACACAGTTTTTTGATCTCGATTACAGCGAGTGATATGCCCATATTTTATAGTTCTCACTTACAAAGTTTCGCTTGAAAGCTCCACTTAAAAGTTCTCACTTAAAAGCTCCAATAGCTTTTATGTTGAACTTAATAAATTCCTAATCATTTTGACCTGGCTTTTACCTGACCGGTATGCACGAAGGAGGGTATCGTGTTAATCAGTCTATGTTTGTATATATGTATGTGGATGTGTCCAGATGTTACTCGCAAGAATCAGAATTGGTAATCGGATTTGGATAAGTCCTTATCATTTCATAAAGTGTTTTAATAATTTTTATAAACAATTGGGTTACTAACTAAATTTACTGCTATTTGGCGAAACGATAATCTTAATTAATCCGGACGATATGTGAAACAGCAACGGATACCACATTCAATTACATGAAATCAATCTGAGATCCGTATTTAAAGTAGCAGGTACAAACCGGATATTTATTTTTGGCTGCCTATCCGAATTATATAAACGGATATCCGACACATTACAAGCTCAATCTTTTGTCGAATACAAAGTGAACTCTCGCACTTAAAATCATTAACGGAAAAAAACAATTGTAAGGAAGGATCAAGATATGTCATCTGCACTGATAAACAGACTTAAATTGTCTGCGGAGCGTTGGAAACGGTTTACTTTTTGCGCCAGTTATTGTTGCCAATTTCGTTGAATTAAATTAAGCCAAACCTGTGATGGGATTAAAGGCAATTCAGGTTATAATCTATTGTTATATAAATTTCGTCTAAATTCATTCATAAAGTACCGAGTAATAGAATAACAAACATCGATTTATCCAAACTTTCGCATTTTTAATATTAATTTAGACTTCCCATTATCGCATATACAAACAATAGATATGTAAATTTATATGTAACGTAATGTGTAAATGTAACGTATGATATGTTTCGAATCTTATCATGTACTCGTATGCACATAGTGTTAAACTTAGCACAGCAGTAGACTATAAATGTTTTCGGTTTAAGTTATATATAACGTTTAAACATTTTGAAGTAACACTTGATAATAAATTAATTTTTAGTCTTCTATATATTGACTTATATAAATGACTGTACTACGTACTTAACTGCAGATTAATAAGCAGCAAACAATTGCTGCGATAAAAGTGTTAACAGGTCGGGGTTAAATCAAACCTACGGCGATTTTAATTACCGGTTAATATTTTATGTAACCTTTCCGTAAATGTATTTTCTGTCGCACAGTTAACTTCACCGTAACAATATCTCTGCACAACTGGTGCAATTGTCTGCTGAGTTGGTTTTAGGTTTGAACATGATATTCTAGTATATAAGGTGGAAGCCACGCCCTCTGCAACTGTACCCGAGCAGAGAGGTAAGGATCGTTCTAAATAAAGCCCGGATTGTAAAATACATTTCCGTTTTTTCCGAAATAAAAATGAATTTTTCTTTAGTATGTAATATAATTTTTTATAATTTAAAATTTTAATTTATCGATATATTTTTCGATAAATTTAAATTTTAAATTAATTAAATTTTTACTCTGTCGATATATTGTATAAACAAAATAGTATAAATTATAATAATCTCTTACAAATTATACTAGGTAATACATATCGATATTTGTAATAGCTTATTACAAATATCGATATTATTTTTCACTACGTAAATGTATTGCCTAGTATAACTTTCACAGGCGTAAGAAAAACAACTGGTTTCCGATATTTCTTTATTTTTTTTAGAGTAGTTTGATCGAAATTATATTGAAATACTTATTAAATACTGTAATTATAATTTCTTTAAAAATTTTTTAAAACTTATGTAGATGAATAAGCTCCAAAACTATTTAAAGAGACATATGTTGCAAAGAAAAGGTTATAAATATATATCTATATATTTTTGATTACGCTTCAAAAATTGTTTCAATTATTCCACAAGTTCCATAAATTGAAAGGCACGTAAAAAAAATTAAAAGCAAATGTATATCAAAAAAACATTAAAAGCATTTTTCCCGTGTTTTTCATGTGTTCGTAAGTTGAAACAGCCGCTGTGACATATAGATAAACATAACGATGTGCTATAACGGAGTGACATAGCGACGTGTAACATAACGATTCTGTGACATACGGATAAGCGGAAAAATGGACGTAAGGAAATTGTAAGGATTTTATTTTTGCCAATCAGCTACGGAACACTAAATAATATTATAATTGTAATTTATATACGCTCGAATCTGTTTCTATATTTAGCCCAATGAAACTACTTAATTGTATTGTATATACCTGTAGAGACCGTTGTATTTCGTGACAAGTATTGATTGATTCAACATTACCCAGCAAGGTTAAATTATTCACTAGCTAACTAAAATCACTGTACTTCGCTCGGTAACAAGAAGAAAACTTGGTCTGATAATAAATTCACAAAGATCGATAACCTCATTACCGTTTACTGGAATAAATTTAACACAGACAAGTGACTTGTTTATAAATGTAACATGATATCATAATTACGTCTAGAACGTTCATGTCTGATATTGGGGTGGGAAAAATTATTGTAAGCATTATTCTGTCATGAACAAAATATATGGACTATACAGTATTAGCTATATATATATATAATTAATGCATCAATGAAATCGTAGTAATAGAAAATTACATGCACCCTTAATAAATTAATACAAAAATAAGCTTTCCCCAAAATAATCATAACAGTCTATTTTGATTAAATTTCCATACATTTTTTTTAACATTTATTAAACCATAGTTTTCAACAGGTGGAAAGTCAAACTTGTCGATAATGTTTACAATGCTTTGTTTACTTTTAAACTACTGTGTTTTATCCTTAAATACATTTTTGAGATCAGCACCACAATTCGATTTTTTGTTGTTTTTGTATGAAATTGGTAATACTCGTTCTTAAGAAATTCATGTGGAATTCTATAGACACAAGCATTAGTAGGTCTCAAATTACAAATGATTTTCTATCCAATCAGATATTTGTAAAAGTGGGAACAAGGGTAGAAAATATTTTTCTCAAAATTATTACACACCTTATTATTATTTTTAATTTTATAAATTTGTATCGAAAATTGGTAACACCTTTTGTATACACAATTAAATGAACTACGTGATGTAGTTTCATTTAATTTCTACTTTCTACTGTTATTTCTACTTTCTTTAAGTTCTTTACCACGACCTGGATTTCGTTGTATTACAATATCTTCAGGTGGGCTATTAGCATAGATCTTTGCTAATAGCCCACCTGAAGATGTTCTAATACAACGAAACCTACACTACGAATATATAAGGACAATGCATCCTGAAATAACAAGAAAATATATCTATTGTAGTGGTATTAAATTGATATGACCAAATTTCATTCTATGACTTAACAGGACAGCTTATCAACTAACAATTTTTGAACATGATTATAATTAGTTACAATAATTAAATAAATAAAAAGGTTACAATTGTTTACAACAAAATTTGAACGCGAGATAAATAAGCAGTATAAAGCTTCATAAAAATAGAGATCTTTTATTTCTAAGTGTCCATCAATTTAGATGTAATGTGAGAATACCATTTAATTTGAAATGGACAGAAGAAATCATTTAAGCACAATGGTGTGACTACAATTAGGAATGACGTGTAAAATCTGTGTCAAAAGATGAACGACAATTTTTGAAAATTTCCCCTAATATTCTCCTGAAATATATTTCCACAGAATAAAATAATTATTTGTTTTAATATTTTTTTAATTATACTCAGAAATATATTAAATCTATAAATACATCAGGATTATTAACATCTTGTATCTTAATTCAATTATTATACTTAGGGGTCTCAAATAAAAACTCTAATATGTTTATCTAATTCACTCATCGACAATAAACTTATAAGACCTGACATTTTATTTTAAATGAACGTACTCATTCTTTAAGATGAAAAAAATATCATCACAATTGAATTATTAGTAAGTATGTAATTAATTAAATAATTGACCCAATAGAAAATATAATTAATATTAAAATTGGGTATGAACATGTTTGCTGTAAACTTTGAGAAAAGTTTTAAGTTTTTTTTAAACTAATCAGTAAAACTGCACAGTACGCTCTATAATTTATGGACCTAATTCAGAATTAAATACAATCGGAAAACAATGAAGAAATCAGTAGTGCTATTATCTTAAGAGAAATGCTTTCCTCGTAGGCAGGTATCGTAATTCGCCTTGGTAATAATTTGGTTACGAAGATAGTTCTATCACAATAGAAGTTCTATCACACAGATTTTATATGGTTTTATCCAATTATCAAGTATTCATCATCAAGAAACTTCACAGCTAGTGTTAGATTTATCTGAAGAGCACTGAAAGTGTGTTTTTTGGTACGTATTGTGTGTTTTTGATACGACAAATTCATTTTGATCCAACTTGTGGCACTTTTGGATGTAATTCACATACTCAGTGATAAAGTGGTTTAACCAATTTAACTTTGGCCGAAAATATAAGAGATGTGCACTTACGAGTATGTGTGTACGGCAATTGAATTGATCCTCTCTCTAAACCACAGGGTATCCAAACACTATATTTCAGAACTTTGCTTAAGGGTTTGTTTACTTTATTTAGTTAAGTGGCGTGTTAAATTGCGATTCTGGCGAATTAAGTCCTTACGTCTTAACGTCGTTTGAACAGGCATTTACTAGTTAAATAGTAACTTGTCGCTTAAGTAGAGAAAACAATAAAAAACAAATTCTGTTTTTTTGGCGAGTTAACTACAGTACAGCCCCGCCCGCACGTTTACCCAACCCAGCCAACTTAAATCACCGTGCGTGTGGACTTTAGTAGTATATAGTCATAGTTATAGTTATATTGGATACTGGTATATAAAGTATAAACAACAATAAATAAACAATTATACTCCAAATAAGTAGTTATATCACCAACGTATGAGTCAATAAAATACATTATAAAAGAATTAAAATACATATTAAATACAATATATATTAATAATTCAATTAATACTAAAAATAAACTTTAATACAAAGTAATTTTCAATTATTATTTAGTATATCCACAAAATTGTCGTCAAATGTAAATTATATTACCAAAAAGAAAAAAATAATGCTAATAGTAATAATAATACAAAATGTCAAATTAAAAAAAACTAATAAAAATACAAATGATAATAATGGAATTAAATATAAGGGAAATAAATATAAAGAAATATTTATTTATCAGCTAATGCTTGGCTCACTGTTTAATAAAATATTTATTTGTCAGCTAATGCTTGGCTCACTGTTTAATAAGCTTTTTCTATAAACATGTTCTTCACTAAGCTCTGGAAATGAACGCCTTCCAAAATTTTAATTGTTGCAGGTAATTTGTTATAAAATATTGTACTTATTGCATATAAAACTTTTTGAGACCCTGGATAGTCTATGCTTAATGCTTCTAATGTTGTCCCTGAACTTAATGCTATATTCATGCTCATCACAATTTAAGAAAACATAATATTTTTTTGGCATATGAAAATATTATAATTTTCATATCCATAAGTACTAGGCATAGTTGAATATATTTGGCGTTACTTTTGTAGAAATTCATTATTCACAATTAAACGATCTCTGCTAAAAATCTTTGCTAATAGCCCACCTGAAGATGTTGTAATACAACGAAAACTAAGTCGTGGTAAAGAACTTAGAAATAATATTACATCACGTAGTTTCATTTCATTGTGACTAGGCATAGTCATGATCTTCATACTTTGTAACGCCTCCTTACACGAGTCTCTCGATGTTAGACCTGCTAAATATCTAATCGCACCTTTCTGAAGAATAAATATTCTATTTAAATCTATAGTAGTACCCAAAAAAGCAACCCAAAAGTCATTATGCTATGAAGATAAGCAAAATAAACTGCCTTTGCGACGTCCATCCCACACAATTCTACCACCTTCTTCACGGCGAATGTGGCAGAACTTAATTTTTGAGCTGTCTCTGAGATATGATAGTCGTAATTTAAATTTTCATCTAGAGTTACAACTAAGAATTTTAATTTATTAATTTTTTTTAAAGTTACATTTTTCAGTAACTCTTCTATAAAGTCATTTTCCCATTTTTTACTCAATCCCAAAGCAAAATTAATAATATTAGTCTTACCCGTATTTAGTAATAAATTATTATCTTCGACCCATTTATATAATTTGCTGTGAATTTATTTAAGATTATTAGAAAGGTTTTCATGCTTAGGGCCTTTTAAAATTAAAATCGTACCATCTTCAAACATGAAAATGTCATTTTTTCCATGAGAGCAAACACTGATATCATTTACGTAAATTAGGAAAATTAAGAGACTTAGTATTGATCCCTGAGGTGCACCGTACATGATTGGGTGTGGTTCAGATTCAGAAAATTTAAAATCTACCACTTGGAATCTTTCTGACAAATAGTGAAATGAAGTAGAAGTACGCGGTGCGCTCTTTATACATACTTGACTACAGAATGTCTTCGAAATTTCTCAAAAATCCTAGATTTTTTTCAAATGCTCATTACTTATTAGCCGACTTAATATTTAAGCTTGATGAAATACAACTTAATTACTAATCAAAATCCTCACATTTTGTTTCTATTGTTTTCCCATTAATGTAATACGTACTTAAACTCATCTTACGACAGCTTATAACGTAATCAACACGACTTTGATCATAAGCTCAAAGCATCACTTAACATGAATACTGTAAGCTTTTAAAAGCTTAACGATTAAATTAATTAGCACTTCTAATGAACCTCAACAATGGGGATATCGATTGAATACTTAACGTACCCTGTCATGTTAATGGAAATTGTATACGATTAGTTATTAATGGCTATTTATAGCTGTTAATATATTTATAGATTCTATAACTTTAGGGGCTAGGTGGGTTAGGACGGTGACTATTTGGGTCAGGGTCAAGGGTCGGGAGCGACCTTTTCCTTCTTCCGATAAAAACGTTAATCATATAAATAAAGTCGTTGACCTAGAGAGAAATACGACTTGTTTACACACACACACACATATATATATATATATATATATATATATATATATATATATATATATATATATATATATATATATATAACAAGTCATACTTCATTCACTTTTAAAATACATGAAAATATCGCTATAAACTTGTTATGTGAAATAAATATCTCTTATCAGTGAAGAAATAAGGTCTGGGCATAATATAGCCTAAAAGATAAAATATATAAAATTTCACGTACATTGATTTTATGATTTTATCAGACTTGATAAAGATTCAGATATAAATTCACGTATTTTGATTTTATGACGTTTGGTTTGGTAGGTTCGTATTTGATTTGTATTGCATTTGGTTTGATTACGATGGATTGGATTGAATTTTTTTTTGAGTCGGTTGGATGGGTTGCTTTTACTTTAGGTTAGGTTGGGTTTGGTTGTTTTGGTTTGTGTTGGGTTGGGATTGGGTTGGGTTTCTTGCATTGCATAGGGTTAATTTGGGTTGGTTTGCGTTTGGTTGGATTGAGCTGGGTTTGTTTGGGTAAGGCTGAGTAAACAATTCACATATTTTTTATGACCTATAATTTAATCAAATACATTTTGAGGAAACGCGCGTATTTCATCAATTTTTATTACAAAGTACATATTTCAATTGTACTCACATCTAACCTAGTTAATTTTTGGTTAGAGCACCTTAACCTAAAGTATTCGTTATCAGATTCAAATAATATATTTTAATATAAAAATGGGGCAAGCTATTTGAGTCTAATTATATGATTATTCGCTACATCGTGTATCCACTATATGCCATGATAAATGAGCTTTTCTGAGAAGATGCACTAATCTAACCGACTAAGAGTTTTCACCAAAATATTCCTCGGAAGGTAATTTCCTGTTTTATAGAAAGAGAGGTTTAATTGCAAATTCATGTTATTTTATACCAAAACTTGTAATAAAAATATTTTTGGGTTAACTTAGCTAAATTTTACCTTGCGGTAGTTTACATTAAATCCTAAAACTAGAAAACAGAGCAACTAGTTAACCTTAAAGTTCATCCGAATGGATGTTTGTAATAGACCGGATCTCAAAGTTAGGAAATTACGATAACATTACAAAGTTCATTCAAAGACTAGATTGTTTGGTTAGGCCTTGCCTGAGAGGGCCCGCCTTGTTTTTTAAAGTTGGCTTCTTGCGACGTTGTGACCGGTTCGAAGGTACATAGCTCACAGCTTGGGAACAAAAGCACTTGCTTGCAAGCAGAACTTCCGACTGACTTTACCTTTAAAGTTTCATCTGTAATTACAAGTTATGTTCATAAATTGTACAGCTAAGTTAGAAAGTTGACCCTTCTTTTAAATATATTAAAGGGGTATACTTACTCATACCGACAAAATGAATTTAATTATTGAGATATTTAAATATTTAATTAGCTATTTTTTTACTTTCATCTATTTCAGGGCATGATTATTAGTTAACTATATGAAGTTACCAAGAGTTCTTATATTCAATTACTGCTTCGGAAGAATGCATTATATTACAACTAACTGTGCTTGCGATCTCGTAAAATCCAAAGTAAGAAAAGTTATTAGGAATGATACACACTCTCTTTACCCTTTTTTTTTATTTATTTTTATAATATTTGTTTATAAAAATGCTAATAGATAGTGTTGGTAATACCATATCGTAATATATTTATGAGCATAAAGTTTACTAGAAAGGCTAATGGATGGCGTTAGCAATACCAATATTGTAATATTCATCAAGTAATTTTTTTAATTTAATTTTTATCCAGTTATTTTAATCCAGATAAAAGTATCTTATATATTGTTTGGAGGTATACGCTATTATCACAAAAAAAATTAAAATCCGTCTAGTAAATTGTGCGTGATCGAAGGACTAATTAACAGATGGACAGACAGACAAGCTAAAAATTCTCAAAACAGGTTTTTTGGCTTCTTTTATCATTTTATATGCTAAGTCACACGCTCTTTTTAGAAAATACTTTCCATGTACACAATTCACTTTGTTACAATTTTGTTATATGTGTAGATTATCCACTTTTCTAACATATAATAATCTATCATTTAAGCAAAAGGAATTAAAGAATAATTAACTTGTAGAAAATATTTTCTTACTTTGTATCTTCTCTTTTTTATACATAAGCAAAAAAAACCAAGGATATTTATAGTCTAAATGAAATTGGTAGTCGCTACCAAATATGGACGTTCAGTTTATAAATTTTCCTTGAGAAAATTGAATTTACTATCATTTAAAACCAAAGGTATTTTAATTTAAAATTTGTTGTGTGTACTTCATTTAAAAAAAATAGGCTTATTGTGCCTATTTTTTTAAAACCCAATATCTAACTTACAAGTTGCTTTGATATATTTTAAATATGTAAGCTCCAAAAGTACAAACCATAAAATATAATCAATAATTAATAAAATAGAATAAAACCCATGTTAATCAAAATTCATAAAACTAACTAACAATCGTCAACTATCAAGCGACTACATAGTAACACAACAAAAGCGGTCAATGGAACAAAAAAAATATCAAGGTTGGGCGCCTCTCGCAATACCGCGGTCAACGTAAGTGCGTGACAAACAGCGCGCATTATTAATATAATTTATAATTAATAAAACAATAAACGTTCACTTAATTGTTAGGCACCCGACATTATTTATTGTCGGCCGAAATTTACCTCTTTTGGTAGAAAATAAAAAATCAAAACCAGTTGTACATTAAATGGTGTGCGAATTTAGGAAATAAATAATTTCTACCTTAGTATAGAATTTTTGGACGCCTGAGTATCTTTAATCAGTTTTTTGAATACTTTTGAGGCTGGTAGACAAGTCTTGTTACATATTTGTAAGGTGCAATGAGTTGAAGTCCATCTCCCATTAAAATTGTATTAACTGAAAGAAACTTTCGATTGTGATAATCTGCACTGTACGTGATAAAGATTGACTCTGATATCCAATCACATTTATAATAATAAATCTTTATTTACGTTCGGAAATTTATCCATCGATTTGGAAGATTTCCCGAGTGACTTCGGTTCACAAATCAGAATCTAGATCCAATATAAAAATTTATAGACTTTTAGCAGTATAATCTATGTTTTCTATATCATTGAATACCGTGCTATATTGTCTATTTATTCCGAAATCTATTCCCAATTGATAGATTGCTAGCATGGGCGTTCAACTGTCATTAATCTTATTAATGTTCGGGATTATGCTGGGTAAGGAGTCAATTCAAAAAGCCTGTAGCTGTGGTCAATTTCGGTTCTAAAAAGGCATTTATTCGAAACGATGATGATATTATCTAAGTAAAACTATTGGACGTTCGCTTATTTTCGCTTTACTAAAAGTTTTTTTAAAATTACGCCGTGATTGAAGGATAATTTCCAATTTAAATACACTACCGATTCGATATATAAATTTACAACCAAACTGGAGTAACTCAAAAGTCGGTTAAGATATTAATTTAGACCCTCTTTATTTCTCACTTCATTAAATTAATTGTCATTAGTTGTCAGAACTTGTTTTTGCCGACGATTTGAAAATTAAGAACTCGAACTGAAGTATTAAGATATTGCAATTTATTTTAATTCAATATTCTAACATGGTCTCTTTGAGATATGGAGATGATATAAGCAAATATGCAGTGATAATGAACTATCCAATACGTGTATACGTACACAGTTAGATGTTATGTGGAACTATGTTTTAAAGGATGTCATAAGAGCGTAATCTCAGGATGATATCAAGGATGATGTTATCAAGGATGATCGCCTCATACTTTCCAGACATGTCATTAAGTAGCGTTAGAAGGTCTGTAAGTTTTTTATGGGATATTCTTACTATTTGCGTCAATTGTGACTTTGTTCTAGTCTAGCATGTAGTATTTTTGAAACAAATGGAGTTATCTTGCTGGAGACAAATATTTAATAAATTTTATAGACTTTTTTAACCACATAATGTTCGGTTAATTATCTTTTAGATTTTTTTATGAGATGTCGATGTTATTCTTTCCAATTTCAACCAGAATTTTAGTTATATATTTTTTTCTGCAAATTACTTAGTAATTATGTTTACAACCGTTCAGTTTTGAATCTGATGGTGCTTTATACTTCTGACTGTTATATGAAAAGACGACTCCTTTTTTATTTTATCTACATTTCAATATATTGAGTCCATCTATTTTTTTGATTAATGCCGTGTTGCGAGAAGCATCCAATCTTGACATTTTCTATTACCTTGACCTGTTTAGGGTACTTCACGATCGATTTTATGAAATATGTTAATCTTACGTTAATTTGATTGTTTTTTAATCATAATTGTTTGTTTCGTATTTTATAATCTTTCCGTACATTTTCACGTCATTCAGTAAGTAGCACAGTCTCCGAATACGAAAAAACTCAATCGTTGCTGAGATAATTTTTTTCAAAGTTAGAAATAAAAATTCAGAAAACGCTTTTCCAAAGTATTCAATTTTTTCTTTCTTTTTGATATTCATAATACGGAGCATATTGCCACAGTGAAAATATGTCGCGATCAATAACACAGCCTGTACACATAATCTACGTTATATAATTTTACTTACAAACTTAAATCTCGAATAAAAATATGTTGCAAGTTTGATGCGAAGATATCTTGAATTATTTAAATAAATATTATCCATTTAAAATATAAATTAAAGGTTGTGTAATTTTCAAAGTACGCCAATCTGTTTTACAAACCTTCGTTCTTTCCTTCTTTGGAAATGACTTTGATTTTCGGAACATTTTTTCCGGAATAATGAGGAGTTCCGCTGGGCGATTTTTATTTATCTATTAATCAACCAATAGACTTTCGTAGTCAATTATATATTGTGAACAAAAATTATAACAAAAACTGAAATCAAGGTCACATCGTATTTTCGCAGTCCGGTACATCCTCTATTTTCCTGGATCCTTTTTATAGTGTAATTACTAATAATATTATAATTTGAACTTTATGTAACACGTAGAAAGATAAAAAATTAGCGACGTCCCCTACTGCGCGGTAAACAGCAACTGATTTCACGAGCGCCATCGCGCTCGTGGCAAATTTAGTTAGTACAAACGGTTAATATTGTTCTTGCATAAGAAAAAATTATTTTACTTTGAAGTCAAAGTGTTATGGCAATATACATTAAAATGAAGGTTTTAATATTATGTTGGTGCAATATATTTATTCCGATTTTTTTTTTAAATGTGGTATAAACCTAAGAAATAAAGTTAGGTTAATTTTTATATAAATAATGCAACAATGACATTTCACATTGTTCCAGGTATCGTCCTTGCCGTGACACATTCTGCTGTTACATTTTATAACAGCAGAATGTATCACAGCAAGGACTGTCTTAGTTAAATTTTACGTGAACTATAATGAAGTCTTATTTAAATTGTAAAATATTGTATTTGGATCATTATAGTAGTGCATTGGAATTTGGATTTGGTAGATGAGAATTTAGTTATATAATTATGGAATGAAGGTGAGACAACAATAAATTAGAAGGTAAGGTCGCAATTAAAAAGAGTATTTGTAAATGAATGTGTAGGCTTTAACGTAAAATATACAGCTTATATGTTATTTATTTTAGTTTTCCGGTATGGTTTAAAATATACTTTGTTTTTAAAATATGCTTCCTCACCGAACCCATTTTTTTTATAATAAAGCTTATTTTTATTAATATTTAAATTCATTATTTAATGTATAGTTTATGTAAAACAAAATTTAACCTCTTGAATTTGAAATGTCAAAAAAGTAGTTGAAAATAGCACCGACTCCAATGCAACGGTTATCTTCCTATTGCATTATGCGCTTTCCTATGTCAACGTATTCTTATTGCGCTACGCGCTTCTACACATTGTCTATGCGCTTCTTGGCATTGCTATTTCTATACATTACTATTGCGCTATGCGCTTATACGCATTGTCTACGCGCTTCTACGTAGGTACTGACATTTCTACACAATCCTATTGTGCTACGCGCTTCTGCGCATTGACATTTCTACGCATTACTATTGCGCTGCGCTCTTCTACGCATTGTCTACGCTTCTTAGCAATGCCATTGGAGTGTGCGGATAATAATTTAATGTTTTCGCCTAACTTTTGAAATTTCGCTTCACAATTTTTAATAAAAAATAATACATTCCATCCATGTATAAAAATGGAGAGTATGAAATTTATCTCGTTCGAATCAAATACAATTTTCTCAAGTTTTTACGTCCTTGTCTTAAAGGAGCGTATCTCGAGGCCAGTGCGATATTCAGGTTCAGTAAAAATAATTCTAAGTACTGGTATGTACGTAAAAATATATTGAAACATTAAACATATGAAACAGGAAATTCCGACGCAAAAGGAAAATACATTTTCATTCGTCAAGTTTTTAAACGCTCACATACATACATAAATATATACACACATGCTTACTGACTTATTATTGCAATGCTTTTACCCATCAATTGATGAAAGTAAACAACATATCATCCAAATATACAGCGGTGAGAATGACCAGGGATAAAACCGGTTTTTATCCCTGGACAATCCGGTGTTGACCGATATCAAACAGTGACTACGGTCTGCAATGATGGAAAAACGATCGCAAAAAGAGGGCTGCGAAATTGTGTTCGTATACATATGACTAAAGTGGGAAAATAAACGTTATGTAATGCGCTTATTCCAGTACTTAACTTGCTGTTTAAATCAACAAAACACAGGGATTTGTGTCGGGTTTGTTATTATAGCATCCCGGTAGACCAGAAAGGCGGAGATATTGGGAAAAAGGGGACAGAACTTCGAACTTTAATGTGGTTTAATACCAGCAACTTTGAATTTTAATTTGATTTAATACAATAAATAAACGTTACGTAATGCGCTTGTTACAGTACTTAACACGCTATTTAAATCAACAAAATACAGAGATTTGGGTCGGGTTTGTTATTATAGCATTCCAGTAGACCAGAAAAACGGGAGATTGGGAAAAAGGGAAAGAACTTCAAATTTCAATTTGATTTAATAGCATTTAAAAGGATTAATAAATAGAGGGGGTTATTTTGAAGTTTATCCGTTCCGTGGCGAAATAAGGAAGCCTTACAATTTCATCCGCCAATCTGTCACGGCCTCACAATTTTTACAACTTTAGGAATGTATGAAAGTGGATCCTTTATTTATTTACTTATATAATGCTTTGAATGTGCAAATATATGTGCCGGACTTAATAATGAAAGGATAATCTCTTCCAGTAAAGAACCAAGTAAAAATATAATAATGTGTGTCGTGGAAGGCTTCAAAAGACTGTGGAGACAAATGAAAAACTAATAAAACAGCCAATAACAAGTAACTGGCTAGCTAACATAAAAATAACGAATAATAAGTAATTAACAAAAAATAGAATGAATATATACACATGCATATATATATATATATATATATATATATATATATGTATATATATATATATATATATCTATATATATATATATATATATATATATATATATATATATGTAATATATATCGGCAAGAATAAAGAATAGGGACAGGATTGAGCAGGAAAAACCAGAGAGAGTGACGTGAAAAAAAATCCTTTAATAATTCACTTATTAAAGGATTTTTTTTGGAGGCTTCAGTGGACGGTGCATTCCGGATATTAGAGTTCAACTTAGTTCACTATTCTGAGATTTCAACTATGGCGAACTGCAATTTCGATATAGTTTAAATCTCATTGGTATGTAGGAAAATATTTAAAAACAATTTCAAAATACTTTTCCATAAATGTGAATTGCGGTGAAAAGTTTTTTCGCACATTCCATCGAGTAGGATATTTTAATACGGGTCTTGAAATTAAATTGAGTTTTCATCTATTATTTACCATTTGCGAAATATAATATTTCAAAATGACGTGTAATATATCTTTATTGTTCAACTAAGGGTTAAGATTTAGAAGTGCTTTTAATTTCGATTTTGAAAAAAATGTAAAATGACTCTAAATAGTATTTAATTAGAACCTTCAAATAAAATTGTTTTGGTTAATTTGAGTTAAAAATTTTAAAGGATGAAGGCAGCCACGAAATACATTTATCTACATTCACTTGGTCAGTTTTCTTTATAGATGATCTTGTCCTTACATGCATAAATACATGTATCTAGTATACAGATATATATTTTTTCTTTTTAAATATATATTAGTTATTTTCGAACCCGGTCTACCTAAATTAGCCTTTTTCCTTTAATTTAATTGTTTTTCAATAATATTTTCTTTAATTTCCTTTCTAGTCGGGAGTGATTATTTTTAATCTGTTACTTTAATACTTGTTTTATGTATTATTTATCATGATTCAATCTGTTTCATCGACGTTTCAAGGAAACTAACTAATTTTCTTTATAAAAACTGCATTGGTGTTTATTTACACGCTTTATATATATATATATATATATATATATATATATATATATATATATATATATAATATACTGCTTCTTGTTCTATATACTCCCTACACAACTAATTTCAAGCCTCTATTTCAACGCTTCACAAAGATACAAGAAGAATTCTTAAAATTAAACCCTATTTTATCTTATATTATCGTATTTTTGACTCAATTTATCCTTTTATCAAAATAAAAGTATTATGTTAGCGTCCAGAAGGGGGTCAATGAAGGAAGGAAAGAAAGTTGTTTTTAAAGGAAATGTTAATGAATAAGCACGGATTACATTGGGGTTTGTCTGTATGTATGCATGTATATATGTGGGCTTTTACAGACTTATGAGATTGGAGGAAGCGTCTGATTGATCACGTTTTATTTCTTTGATTGTCTCAGTGGAACGAATAAAACCATGTCTAAAAGCTCAGAAAAGCGTCCCGTTCTTGATTTATGTATGTCATCAAACGTTTAAACGTACAAAAGCTAAAGAAAAACTAATCGGATTTGAACCGAACAAATAGCAAGCAAAACATATCGCAATCGTAAAAACGTGTAATCGGAAAAAGTATCGCGAATGTGAAGACAAAAAAAATTTTTTTTTTTCTTAAATTTTCCTTATTTACCTAACACATTTTAATTAAGATCTCTATATGAAGCATCTATTTGCAAAATTGAATGCGTATAAGTCGAAAACTGTGAGGTTGTGACCGATGGACGGACTGATGGACATAGGAATGTGACGAAATTATAAGGGCGTTCAGCAACTTTAGCTTCACACTAACGGCAACTATTCATTTCAAGTAAAATAAAATTACTCCCAGAGTATATTTAGCACATTATAATTTAATAGTTGTTACCCGCGACTTCGTCCGCCTAAAAACTGATTTATGACTGAATTTGATATTCTGTATATCGTGAATGTAATCTTAAGTTTGAATTGCAATTTTTTAAATCGGGATAGAAGATTTGTAGCTAGTAATCACGGAGCTATGAAGCCCCCTGTAATGTTGAAGCCAAAGTAACTTTCACGGTGGGCAGCGAAAGTGATACTTTTGTCACTTCACTATATTAAATACAAATAGTTCGAAATTCAAATAATTCTTTAGTTTTTCTCTTATTGTACGAATAGAACGGTCAAGAGCGAAATAGACGATTATCTTTTCAACTCACCGCTAACTTCACCTGCCTTTTGAACTGTTTAAATTATATTTGATGACGTCTCCAGCAAGCACGCCTTATGCTAGCGAGACTATTATACCTCTATGGTAGTAATTAACGATTTGATGAAGAACTTGCTAACTTAGTTAAAACAATAGTAGCGCCATGTAGGGATGCCCTCGGAAAGGTTTTCTGTTATTCCTCAAAGAACTGTTTATTTCTTTCATGATGGAAAGTAACTGTCAATGGTCTCTGTATTGTGTTGAGAATTTATACATATGATAAAAGTGTAAGCTTCGTATATCTATACATTAAAGATATTTGCAAGAAAAATAATTGGTGTAATGAAGAATAAGTGGTAGTACATGTTAAGATCATTTTTGAAGTTTTTGTTTGTTTGTGTGTTTTTCGCACACGAATCATTTAAAAACTGCTAATATTATTCAGAGGGAGCTGCTGATACTATTTCTAGATAAATATAGAGATTTATTTAAAGTAATATTTAGAGTTTTATTTTTGTAAATATGCAAATCAAATATTTTCAAAAATTCACTTACATTGCTATAGTATAATTACAAAAAGAAATGTCTAGTTACTCGACGGCCATTAATTACACAAATGTGTATTGTAGCAATGTACGTCAATAGATGGCACTACGTTTGTTTTAAATAGCGCAATGGTTTTTTTCGAAACGGACATCCATTGGCGAAATGGGCATGGCCAAGGATCGAGTATTATAGTATACTGAATACAAGCTTGGTCAGTAGGTTCACTCGCGTGGATAAGCGGAGCATGATGTAATTTAAGAATAATTAGTACAATGAAAAAAAAAATTGGTACAGCTTTCCAAAAAAAAAACATATCGCAGGATAAATATATTTTATAATCATTTCCATAATACTGATTAAATAAACAAAAAAACTTGCAAATACTTCTTAAGTGGTTAAGATGTGAAAGTGATACAAACAAACAAGTGAACTAATTTTAGCGTACATAATATTTTATTTCGGGATGAAAATCCTTTACCGCGATACAGATTATGTGCATGCAAAACTTTACAAATTATTTAAAACACTCGCTTTAGCACTTATAGTATATTTGTTACATAATTATATTTTATATGTAATAATTATACGTCTGTCGAAATTTTAAAATAAATCGAAAGTAAACAAATCGTTAACTCATTTTATTTAAGACCCGATGTTACAAAAACGACATATTTAATTAAATCAAAAATATTACTTAATACGTGAGATAAACATTTAATTAATTAATATGTTGTCTTCTCCATATTGCCTTAAAGACTCTCATACAGTAGTGTGGAAACGAGCTCTAACTCTGTAACACGTGTTAAACTCGCGTGATTGTTCTCACAAATGAAAATGTTATTTTAGTAAAGTTAGTTTGACCGCATTTAAGGCCTAACTGTTTATCATAATTTGTTTTGCAGTTACCGTTTAGTTAAGCAAAATAAGCACGTTTATATACAATTATGCATGAAACAAATAAGCTTGTTAACGATTAAACATTATTTATATATAAATTTAAATGTTACAATATATCATTTACATAAGCTTTTCTTGTTACACGTTTTCTTCACTGCAGAATATATTTCTGTTAATTCTAAGTTATCACCGATGATTCAAAGTTGATTATTGAGTGTAATCATTGTTATATGTGATAAATATTAATTAACCATTATGTAGTTTCTATTTCTTAAGATCGTATCGGCAAGATCACAAACAATATGCTGTTATAAGATTGCTATATACCTATTAATTAGATAAAAACATATCTCGGGATATATGTGGAAATAAATATAATTAATATTTTACTAAAACGTTTAAAGGAAAACTTGCTTTGATACAAATGTTACAATATTTGTGGAAGTACCGAAAGCAGTATTAACGCATCGAATGGAGAACAGAACTAGTGCTGCATCACAAAAGACCTCACTCGCCATTTTCAATAGGAATTGATATTTAAAGCAATAGCATACAGCTTGTTAACCTTCAAATGACTCTAACCCTCTAAAACACTTACATGTGTAATAATTTCTCATTATCAAACTTGTTCTTTAGAGTCTCCTACCTCGGATGTAAAAATTGTAACCTTTATAAGATCAATCACATGTCTGTCTGTCCGTTTGTTGCAGCCTTATTTTCAGAAATCGAGAGACGGAGAAACTTTAAACGGTATAGCAATTAAACGTATTAACCCGCACGTATATCAATAGATATTATTCAAAAATATTTATTTGGAAATTATAATCATGGGTAAGTTAAGTAGATCGATTTGTTTTATTCCCTAAATAGCGCTGTGGTACACAACCCTAAAAATAGATAATTCGGAAATAAAGCATTATATTTGTACTAAAATGATTGTAAATGATAAAACAAAATGTTATTTATGTAATATATTATGTCACACAAATATTTATCAAAAATTTGATTAAAAATGACAAGAAAAATAAAACTGAATAAATTCGAAAGCGATGTCAGTATCTTTAAATAAAAATTACATCAAAAAATATAGATAAATTAATAAAAAAACGACATTGAAATTGAGGAAAAGCTCTGAGTTTTTAAGCAAAATAATTTACGTAATATATTATGTCATACAAATATTTATCAAAAATTTGATTAAAAATGACAAGAAAAATAAAATTGAATAAATTCGAAAGCGATGTCAGTATATTTAAATAAAAATTACATCAAAAAATATAGATAAATTAATAAAAAACGACATTGAAATTGAGGAAAAGCTCTGAGTTTTTAAGCAAAATAATATATCGACACTCAGATATTCTTACAAAAACGATTACAAGATTTTGTAAACTAATAAAATAATAAACTTAATACCCGAGTATTCAAAAAACTCTTTTTCTTTTTTCGAAGAAATTGCGTAGGCTGGTACCGAAGGGGTCTGACTGTAACATGAATTTGTTCAATAAATCAGTATTAATAAAATCCAGAGCTATTTCTCGAGCATAGTCTCGATCAAATTTTCGATTCGCCTTCAAATTTTTGTTCTTAGCTTCGGTAGGCTCTTTAGGTAATTCCCCCATAAATACTAATGCATGCTTTACAATTTGTGAACCATGTATTAGTTCTTTGTGGATGGAAGCTGGGAGATTGATTGTATAATCTGGTACAATCAATCTAACAAAAATCAAAACAATTGGTATTCTTGTACCAAAAGTCGTGCGGTTTCCAAACTGAATTTATCCAAAGATAAAGCTTGCAAACTTGTAGAAGAGTGAAAAACATGTTAGACATGAAGACATGGAAGTTTAAAAAAAGAGAACAAAATTTTTGAGATGAATGATTAAAGATATACTGAAAGAAATTGTAGATGTCTGTGGTTGGTTTTTAAAAATGTATTTTTAGGCTTCTATAGTGAAATAGGAAACCCTTAAATCTTCATCATATCCATCCGTTAGGCTGTGAACAGCCTAACGGATGGATATGATACTAAGACACTTTTAGAAATATATGTACATAATTTTGTGAGTAGACACTATAGGTAGAGATCGCAATTTTTATTTAACAAAATAATAATATTTTTAATGTGTCTATTCAAATATGTACCATGAGGATTTTTTTTGCGAACTTCATTGTGTAGAAAACCGATCGAATGACCTTTAGTAATGAAATAACCTTACTTTATCTTCATCGTCTACAACATAATACTTTTCTCTGATAGTAAATCTGGGATTTTATTCAGTCATATCTGGCAGGATTTTCATATAGTTTTAAGTCAGCCCATATTTATAATTAATTTACTAATCATCCTATGTTAATTCAATCTATGCATTTGAAAAGTTTTAATATTTTTTTAATTCCACATAATTTTTTACTTTTTTATAATTAACTGTATATCTAAAAGTCTTCAAGGATATTATTCGTTATAACTCATTCTTAATATTCTATAAAATATGTTAAGGTTGCCTACATTCAAATTTCAATTAAAATCGAAGCATCATCCAAATCAAAGCTAATGACCAAAACATGCCAGAAAATGTAAAAAAATCGTCTTAATAAAATAATTGGCCACCAGAGACAATTGTGCAGATATACCGTGCCGATAAAGAGAAATATTTTACAACAAAATCGACCAAAGCGACACTAACTAGCGCGAAGAGAGTAAAGAGTTACGACGTCCCATAGACAATAAATCCAAAGACGTGTCCATTATGCCCGTCCCGGTGTCCGTTTCCGTTGTATTTATAGTTCAGCTGATCCCCGTCGGATGTCACGTGGGGCCGCAACGATCTAACATGGCCACCGGGAGGTGATTTGTCTTTGGAAATATATTATTCTGTCTCCAGTCGCTGAGGTAATTGGACGTATGCGGTGCGCTGAGGGTGCGTTTTCAGCTAGATTATTTATGACTTAATTTATTTCAGTTTGAGGTTTTCTTTCGCTTTTTTCTTATTTTGGATTATGTAACCAACTGGCGGCGTTGCCAAGATGGAAATTGGTTTTGTATAGTTAAGCGTGAAGTCAGACAACATATACAGTTGTGCATACGTAGGTTTATAGGATTTCAAGTATTAAACAGTGAGCAGCAAATGCACCGTTTTTGGTATTGGAATATTTGACTGGTTTTATTTTTAACCATGAAGAACTACTAGTAGTCTAGCTTGGCGTTGGGCGAATTTATGAAAATCAATTAAAAGATTACTTAATTTCATTAAAGGAGATATATGTGATGTTATCATTGAATTTCACTTGGCATTGATAAATTTCTAAGCATTTATCACATAACTAGCTGTATTAGCGACTTTTTTCCCGTAAAATTTGAAAAGAGAGAAGATATTAGGAATAAGAAGCATTATTATTTCTCTGTTATTTGTTTTTTTGTCCATTTTTACAATATTTTTTAGCACAACCTTCATACGTTATAAGATAATGTTAGCAGCACAATATTGTAAAATGTTTATGAGCATAAACTCTATTAGATACGCTGATAGATGACGTAGTAGCCAGTATCGTAATGTCCATTAAGTTAGTTTTTTTTAATCCGAAATATCTAGATAAAAAGTTGTTATGTAAAAAGTATAACTATATATTGCAGGAAAGTATAAACTATTATCATACCAGTAGATTTCTATGTCCAGTAGATTTCGTGTGATTGAATAACAAATTAACAGAGAGACAGTTATCACTCTATAAGGTAAATCAATAACTCTTTTTATAATATTTTCAATATATAGCAGTCACTCTGTCACAGTTGTAGTATATGTACAGATATATATTCAATACTTTTCACTTTGTCAATATTTCTGTGTATAATTACGATCAGGCAAGTTATTCAAGCAAAGCTCATCTTAAATACTAATCAAATACTGTGGCTAAAATTTTTAACTGCATTAAGTATTCAAGGTTAAAAATTGTTCTGTTTTGATAAGGACTCATTAGTTAATCAAGAAATAGTCCGTATATATGAGTGACTTTAAATCCAAGTTTTAATAAAAAACTCTTAAGATAGGTTATTTTTTCTTTCGTATATAGGTGTGTACCTATAATATATATATATATATATATATATATATATATATATATATATATATATATATATATATATATATATATATATATATATATATATATATATATATATATGAAAGATAATATAAGACGTACGAATGGTAATTTTTCTTTGGCTTTCTTAAAATTTACCATTGCAACTCAACCCTTTTTCGATAAGTAATGATTATGAAGTATATAATTCATTTTCATTTCAACTGAAAGAGTAATTTTTCAGTAGAGAAAATATAAGCAAATAAACGAGAAAAAATATTAAGGTAATGAAAAAATATTAAATTACATTACGAAAATTTTGCATCCCGAACCATCCGATTTATTAGGAAATTAGTTGATTTAAAGTAATTGTCTATCTGCTCCGTTACCTATAACAGTCTTCCAAAAATAAAATTTTCATTTTATTATTTATTTACAGATGATTGGTAATCATCTATTATTATATCTATTATTGGGAACAAACTATTAATGGATACAGAAAATTATCCAATTATTTGGATGCATATTTCCTTATATAAACAATTTTCTAATTTTTTTAACGTTTTCATGTATCGTCACGTAAAGTTTAATAGTAATTTAACTAATTGATTAAAAAATGCTTAAATATCTGTTTTTAGTGTTATAAGAGTTAAACAAGGACAATCGTACCATTTGTTCTTTTGTAAATGTTTGTCGTTGGTTCTTTTGTAATGTTCAAGCTACAGTTTTTAAGAATTCTGAAGCCATACCCAAGCCATAGCCATAACCAAGCCATAACCATAACCAAGCCATAGCCATAACCAAGCCATAGCCATAACCAAGCCATAGATATACATGGTTACAGGACTTGTAGATATTAAATGCTTGCCTATTCGAAGCTGTAGTAAGTAAAGAAGGACCTTCAAAAAATAGGTCTAATTTTGTAGTTAATGAGTAAACAAACAAATCAACAACTTTTCGCAAACACTAAGGGAGCACGGAAGGACAGTTACTGCAAACTAAGCTGTGACGTCAGTTGTTTTGTTAGACTTTATGTATCATTTCATTAGATGGTTTTGTATTTGGCAGAATATCATTCTACTCTGGAAGTCGTGGGCGCAGAGAATGGTTGTGTTGGAAGTATGCCAGCGTTGAGTATGCTTGAAGCAAGTTCCTACGCTAGAAAAATAATGACGTGGGCTAGACAATTGCTCTGCAAATATTACTGCGTTGCGGCCTACTCTGTACGTGTTTTTGTAATAAATAAATTATTCATAATTCTATTTTAGGTTTTACTGCCTCAAGAGAACATGGCTTAGATTATTCTCAAGGTTTTAGTTGGTAGTAGTTCCTTGGAAATTTTATTTATTTCTTACGTGTCAGGAAATTGTTAACATAAGTCCGAAGGTAACATGTTTTTATGTTTTCTGAAAAAAAAATGGACTAGTACATAAATAAAAAAACTTTAAGAAAATCACTATTGATAATAACAAAGTGTATTCCATATCAATAGTATCACCTTTAAAATATATTAAGAATTTAATTCAAACTCTGTTAAGAAAGAGAAGAAATTGTTTACAGGTACTTTGTAATTGTTACGCAAAAAAAAATGTTCAAACGCCGTATAACCGTGGATCTAAAACCTTAAAAACATGAAATATTGAAAACCCTAAAAAAATTGTCAATACAAGAAATAAACTAAAAAAATATTGAAACCTTAAAACAAACAAACTTCACGCCTACAATTGTTATTATTCTGTACAGCTTTCTGGCTAATGATTATCACATATTACATCAAAGTAACTCCCACATATACACATATAACTCCTACAATAATTATCACATATTATATCATTGTAACTCCCCCATATACACATATAACTCCCACAATAAATATCACATATTATATCATTGTAACTCCCACATATACACATATAACTCCCACAATAATTATCACATATAACAAAGTTAACTATATCAAAGTAACCTCTCTCTCTATCTCCTTCTGTCTTCCCCAGCTCTCTCTCCCTCCCACTTATATTCTTTTTCTCCTCTAGCTGTCTCTCTCACTCTTTCTTAACATCTGATTTTTGTTTGTTGTAACTGAATATTTCGATTTGTTTTAATATGTGTAAAAGTCTGTTTTGACGAACAGAGTGATGACAATAGAGGTTAAATTGAAATATACGTACATTGTATCAGAGACAAGCGATACGTACACTATCTTTGTTTAATTTATTCCTGGTCTAGTCAGGCCGCAGCGTTGCTTGCGTGATCAATATGAACATTAAATGTTTTTTGTCTAGTAGACAAATGTTTCTTTCTGTGGATTAGAAGTTATGTTTGCATACAACATTTGACTTGACAAGGATAAATATAACTTATGTCTAAGTTTGAATTTAAACTGCTTTGATAATGTCAACTGTTTCTATTCATGAAATCTTTGTGAAAACTTTATTAATATCAAGTTCTCTATGATATATGTGATGAAAAAAAATGGGTGTCTTACATTTTAATATAAATGCCAGGTATGATCCTACTGAAAGTCTTATTCAAATCTGTTCATTGGTTTTTGTCAACAATTTAGGAGAAAGTGTATTCTATTAATTCTGGTTAAATGTATTGCAAAATCATTTTTCATAAAATTTATATACCACGTGGCAAAATTGTTAATGTGATTTAAGAAAAAAATAACTGAAATATATATGTACACTTACAGCAAAAGTGTTCTAGATATTTAAGTTGGAAACCTGTATATACGTTCTCACTATACGAGAATGTACATAAAAAAAAATTATTTAATATTTTCCGACTTATAAATTGATATCTTTATATAAAGCACCCATCAACAAAATTTTATTTCTATACACACCTGTAAAAGCTGCGAAGCTCTAATAGACGGATGGATATGATGAAATTATATGGTATGTTTTTTATCTAAAAAGCTCAAACTTTGAAACTTCCGTTTACACAAAACAAGTATCAGTTTATTGGCTATTAATCAGGCAAAATACCACTTCAATCTTTTCAAAGATTAATGACGACATTATTTGAATATGGAATTCAATTCGGATATTTAATTAAACGGTTTAATAGGATTTGCAAAGTTAGCACGGTTTATGTTTTATTAATGAGATTGTCCTCTTTACTCGTCTCCATTGGCCACATCTTCTGTAACGACTTATAATCATTAGGAGTTCACCCTTTATTTATAAAAATACTCTTAAACGTAATTACTTCATTGCATTTACGATTTGTTTCTCCTAGTCTGTAATCTAATTTTGAACGGTAACTTTCCTCTGCAGCATGCACTCGACTACTGTTCTGTTTTATTTATTCTCTAAAGTGATTACTTGGCTCGGACTTCTGGAAATCAAGCGGTTGGTTTACTGAGGCAGTAATTTATTGCACACAATTTGGGGCAATGAGAAATTTTATACGAGAATTAGTGTCTAGCGAACTAGTGTTATGATGCATATTATTGAAATGAATGGTATTTATTACCTAAGTTTAATATTTATTTAGAGATACAAGTTTATACATACATTTTTCAGGCATAAAGTAGAATAATGTTTTCAGCAGTTTGTTTGTAATATAAATATGAAGAAAAGGTTAAAAAATTATGTAAAATTGGTTTTCAATTTTATTTCTTCTATTCATTTATACAGTTAAAATAATCGGGCTTATGTTGATTAAAACAGGTATTTACAGATTCGTCTGTGTTACGCGGTTTATGAAAATTAAAAAAAAATAAAATGGCGGCTGCAAAATTAAATTTAGAACAATCCGTTATTAATTTTTGTTCGTTCGATACACTTACTTGAAAAAAAAATTACTTTCATCATGTTATAGTGTTACGTTTAACCTATAATATTACAATCCGCTTTAACGACATAACGGGCATAGCTAATAAAAAAAATTATCATTTAAAAATATATTTCTATTTTTTAGAAAAGTTCAGGAGAAAAAATAAACGTGACGTCCAAATGAACGTTAAAAGTTTAGTTAATAATAAACGTAAATAATTTTAGTTAATTTATCTTCGAATCCCAATTTATTGGAACGAAGTTCCTTCGCACGTTACACATTTGGCGAATGACAGCCTGAAAAAAGTGTAAGATTTGGCCTAGACTTTTGCTACAGTATAAAAGTGTAAGATTTTGACCGACACCTTTGCTACAGAATAAGTGTTTGCGTTTTCTGTAAGCGTGTGTGTTTAGCAATCCTTGAGCGCCATAATACTCATACCTCTCTTCATTATTTTCAAACTCGTGTTACTGTTATCAATAAAGAATAAATTGTGAAAGTGATTTAGTAAAAGTTGAAGATGGTTCTGATGAAATTTGGTATCAGTGTTGAAGAGAAAATAAGCGGATGATTTATTTAAACATAAATTTTGGTATCATCGTTTATTTGTCTCGATAAAGGTTTACACATATATTAATTGATACCAAAACTAAATCATGCATTACTCTTAACGTATTATGCAAGTTTTGTTTAAAAGACGTTCCTCGGATCGCTTCATTGTTATTATTGTCCATATCTTACAATACCGATGTTTTATTGTGCTGAAATATTTTTATTCCTGTAGATAAACTATATATATATATATATATATATATATATATATATATATATATATATATATATATATATATATGTGTGTGTGTGTGTGTGTGTATGTATGTATGTATATGAACATCTTTTATTTTAATAGCGAATTATCTAAGACAGCGGCGACTGTGGCAATTTAATTTGTCATTTAATTACTCTCAAATGTTCTTAACTTATTTTGATGGGCCTATTATTTAATATATAATATATATCGAAAGGAACTTTGTTCCAACCGGGTCTCCTACGTCACGTGTTGTTTTTTTTATTAAGACTTACTATTAAATCATATAATATTTTATAATTTGAATTATAATACACTCCAGTAAAATTTATAGTTAACGTTCACTAATCATTACATCGTTTTATGAACAAAAAGAGTTGGCGAAAATATCCACATCAGACGTTTTTTGATCTAACCTATAAGGTCTATGAAACAATCCGATAGATACATTTATTACGAGTACTTTTTTAGGCCACACCAATGATCCGGACAGAGATAAGCTGGGCCGAGAAGACGAAGCTGCGCTGGGTTGCTAGTTATATTTAAATACCAAAGTTTGGATGTGTGTCAACTCTGCAAAAGAGGAATGAATCACGGATTTTCGGAGTAACACATGTTATTATTCTCGTTTGCACGAAATATTAATACCTCGCAAAGTATGTTTGGATATTTGTTATACAGTCACGCATAAAGAGTTGAACACAATTTCATAAAACTTTGTATAGACATAGTTTACGATTCACATTCACAGAAATTCACAGTTAATATGAAACTTTGTGTTTTCGCTCAATAATTGTAAAAAAAACCGAACTGACAATAGATGGCACACCTATATATACTAACGACTTAACATAATTTACAATTATAGTCCACTCCATTTCAAAAGAGAATGTTTGTTAACAAACTAATTTGTCAACCAAAATTTGGTTGGCACAAAAATATATTCAATCAGTTGATGATTATTTGCAAAACTCGTTGTATTTCAGCAATAATATTTTTAAATGATACATTATAATCAGTATATTATTTTAAAAAACCGTCACGCTAAATAATGTTATAAATAACAAATATTGCAACATTATTTTACTTTAATGAATTGTGAAATTTGGAAGAGAAAAATAGACAACCCCTGCTGATGGTCACGCAAAATTCAGAGGTACAAAACGTTTTAGAAAAACATTCGAAATTTCGACACATAAAAAGTCTAGAATCATATATGCTATCCGGTACACATATTTATTTTATAATGCGTTGGCGTGCGATAGCTACAATGAACGCAGAATGTTCTTTAATTGATACACAGTATTAGGAGTAAGACCATTAAAACAAAAAAACATATATTTTGACATGTTATTTGCTTTTTAAATAAAAGTAAAATATGTATTCTACATTGCGAAATAATATCATTTCTAAATACATGATACAGCAGTGTTTTTTATAACATCTATGCTTTTATTCTTATTTAGACTGTATATTTTCAATATTTGACATATCTATTTTAAAAAAATAACAGAAAAAACTTTAAACAGAAACATAAACAGCTTACACTCAAAAACTTACACAAATACACATATACATAAAAAACTTTCTGTATTTATGTGTGTGTGAGCACGCGTGCACGTGCGCGTGCGCGTGCGCATGCGAGTACGAGTGCGCTTGCGCGTGCGTGTGCGCGTGTGCATGCCTGTGCGTGTACGTGAGCGTGTATTTCAGCATTATACACTATTCCGGTCTGTAGCGCAAAAGCGCAATGACCATAATGCTGGTTCTCGATTAAAATTTTATTCCCAGCAGGGTATTTAAATACTCATAAATTATTTATCTAGATCTATTACAAAAAAAAAATTAAAAACCAATATCAATAATTAGTAATATTTTTTAATCACAAATACCAAATTAAATCCTTATATATTACTAACTTGTATTCACAAGAAAAAGGTTCACAATACCTGAACTGTGAAATTGATTTCTTTACAAATATTCTCTTTTGGAACGGAATGATGGATATATAAACATGGAGTCAGATCACCGGGACAAACCCTACCGACTAAATAAAAAAGGCGGATGAAGCTGCGTGTAAAAAGCTAGTTATTTATAATTAAACAAACTGTACGTAAAAAAATATAATTGCATAAATGCAACGTAAAATAAGAACGCTGTTTGTGACCTTTTTATGTTATTTGATAAGTTCATATACTAATGATGGTGTAGGGTACCTTTCCCACACATTTTGATGACGCTTCTAACTTACACCCTGCAAAAAGGGATGTTTTTTTGGCAAATAACTATGTAACAGCCTAAGAATATACGCGAGGTTTACTTACTTTAGTCATAAAGGGCCTTGTAAGGATTTTGAATTTCATGTGAACTAAAATATAGATATCAGCAAATATTAGGTTTATAATTCCATCAGCCATTCCGACAGGCCTATAATTACAATTGTCTGGAATATGAAAAAGATTTAGTATAAATTGTAATGAACCAGCTTTGACCAGCAGCTTCACTCGCGTGGAAAATAGAAAAAATGATGGTATAACTTAAAAATAACGTTCTCGTAAAATATTGAATCTAACCCTTTGCAATTTCTAAATAATTTAAGAGGCGCAAAATTTAAGAAATGGCCTAAAATAAATATTAAGAACTTATAACAATACACGCTCCTATCCCTAACGGTATTACATAATTAGTCTAATTTATCAAACAAATCATATTCCGGAATATTAAGTTAATATCCATGATATAGACTATTTGTATGAAAAATTTCATCTAAATCGGTTGAGCATCACCAAGAGTGAAAGCGAAACAAACAACCAAAAAAAAACAATTATATTATTTAAGATGGCTAATATTATTTAAGAGGGCCTTTAGCGCACCTCCATTTGGTCACACGAAGAGTGCTTAGAAGTAGATATTTGTAATAAAGGTGACAAAAATAATTTTGAAAACTAAACTCTTGTAATCCACTCAGATTTTGCTTCAATTAGTCATTTGTTTGTATAAATTGGCGGCAATTTGAAAATTGTTTGTTTTACCTCAAGAAGAATTTAAGAGGAGAAAATTTTCATTCGTTTATTTTTTATGACTTGCCTTGTGGTCTCAGCAAATATCACGATCGATTTCGATTGGTATTTTACGATAAAGCCCCATCTTGTACTATTGTTTTCAACTGGTCTAACGAGTTCAAGTATAGTAGTATCAATATCAATGGTGATCTGCGTGCGGAACGTCCCTCAACAGCGACAACTAAAGATAACGTCAATGATGTGCGGCAGAAGTTCAGGCCTTGGTCAGTCAGGTAAGTTTAGTACAGAAAATTTTACATGAACATTTACGATAGGAAGCTTTATGTTGGTGGCCACCCCATGATTTGATTGAAACTCAAAAATACCATTCCGTTGATTATTGTCGCAAAATGTTGGAAAATGGAGAAACGCTGTATTCAGTATCGTTACGAGGATTAAAACCGTATATATTCTTAGGAACCCTAAATTAAGAGGAAGTATGCGGAGTGGGTGTCTATTTCTAAAGAGTTACTACAAAAGGTGAAAAAAGAAGAATTTCTATTTTTTCCCAAGAATAAACTACGATGACCCCCGAGCACCGCAGAAATGGTGATTGCCTTCGAAAAGATATAGGTAAGACATAAATTAGTCTAATCATAGAGAGAAATTGTGTAAAACACCAAGTATCATAATTTTAGTCAGAGACTTTATAAGACAGTATTCGTGCCGTAATGATAAATTATATAAGATATAAATAATATTAGTTATAGAGAGGAATTGGATAAAACACCAAGTATGCTAGTTCTAGTGAGAAATTGTAAAATTTACAACGTATTCTAGCCATAGAAATTAATTGTAGAAAACGCAAGTATTATAGAGTCCTAGTGACAAATTGTATGAGACCTAAAGTATTTAGGCCTGGTGAGACATTTTATAAGGTAAAAAGTATTCTAGAAATGGTAAGAAATTTTATGAGATAAAAATGTTCTAGCCATAGATAATAATATCGATAATATCTATAGTCCTAGCGAGAAATTGTATGAGACATAAGGTATTCTAGTTACGGTGAGAAATTTTGTAAGACAAACTATTTTAGTCGTAGTGAGAAATTTTTAAGACACAGAGTATTCTAGTCGCAGAGAGAAATTGTACAACATATAAAGAATTCTAGTCACGGTGCAATCCGAATTCATTGGCAAAGAAATTGTCGAACAACTTCGCTTATCTCAACATCTTCGAATTACTTACTCTTATTTCAGTCTTTATCTTTAATGCTGAAGAGATATTGGTGAGATAAGTTAAGTAAATTTCAAGTTTCTAAATTTAGAGTCCTAAATCTGACAGAGTGATAAACAATACGCCACTAAAACCTGAATCCTTTATCACAAACAATATTTCAGAATCAGGTTTCAAAATACTAAAATTTAACCAATACTTATCTTTTTAACCAACATCACAAATCAAAAGAGGCCTATACGTCACACGAATCCGACGTCCACCTTTTATATATTCAAACCTAACAACGCCGAACCCAAACTTGTCCAAGAGGACAAACGATAACCCGGCTTATTATTTATAATGCTAACATTTCAAATAAATCATGCTCTGTTTGACGTTTAATATTTATATACCGAAGGCCACGCGGAAATTGCGATGTTTGAGTTTTATCGTTGTGGAAGTTCCGAGTCGACGCTGCGGTCTGATAGGGAAGCGATCGGGCCTTTGATTTATGGACTCCGCGAGACTATATCGGTCTATTTTATTATTTATCCGCTGATTGGCATGAGAAAGGAGTTATGAACGTGGAATTTGGACTCTTTGTTGAGTCTGCGTGATGGTGAAATCTATTTATTAGTTTTTTTTTCAGAGTTCAGGGACGGAAGTATTATTTTGATATTACTTTAAGGGTATATTTCATTCCATGACGTCACTGTCAGCTCTCTAAAATTGTGTGCGAGTGATCGGTACTATTGCACAATTAGTTTTTCTAATATTGTGCCAAATCCTTGTTAACAACTCCGTTTACGTAATTATTTTCCTATTTTTAGGGTATCATAACTATATTAGAAATATTTATGGTTTCACTGTATCCATGTGTCTTCTGTC
The DNA here is from genome assembly GCA_039881145.1 of Druceiella hillmani. Taxonomy (NCBI): domain Eukaryota; kingdom Metazoa; phylum Arthropoda; class Insecta; order Lepidoptera; family Hepialidae; genus Druceiella; species Druceiella hillmani. The sequence continues at coordinate 16,436,926 of JAYKKI010000035.1, forward strand.
TGCCTGTATGTCACAGCTATTTTATTCGCAGACTATTAATGTTAAGTTGAAATTTAGCACGATTATCCACGAATAAAATCTTTTAAAAAAAGGTTTTTAGGATATCTTCACTACCTGTAAACTGGTGTTGATTTTTTTGCGTACCCTATTGTGTAAGATATGGTTGAATAGGCTTATCAGAAATATTAGTTATGTCATGAACACTTTTCCGATACAGGAATTTCTTTATGAAATTTAAAGCTTTAAAGTGGTAATTATTGTTACAGTTACGTATCCCCACCTCCTACCAACTATAAAGCTGTATTTCAACATCTACAAAGTATTAACAACAGTAGTATATACAATGAGATTAAAAGGAAAACTAACAAAGCTAAGTAGGCTCTACCAGTTTACGAGTAATGGTCCATTAACTTATGACATGTGGTTCAGCCTCTAAAAAGTTCTTAGAAAATCTACACAAGTGATTTAAATCTTAAAATGTGAATTTATTATATCTCTGAAAGATATACAAGACAATATATTCGTATATTTATATGGTAAGAAATAATATTATTTAAATATGCATCATATATTTACCCGTGTGAAAGGTATAGCAGAAAACTTAAATTGTCAAAAATGAACTAAACTGACGTTCATAAGTGCCTAATTTGTACGAAATCCTCGTAGTGCAAGTTCTACTCGTACTTGTCAGGTTTTTTAAATCCAATCAGCTTTTAATCCATTTTATACCAAATCCCGAAACACTGTGCATTCGACATCGGTTTCACAATATGGCAATACTTGAAATGTAAAATTAATGTTGTTTATGTTTGGAAATGGAATTTATATGGAAACACCTAAACGCTGAAATTGGTAACACAGAAGTTTTAAGAATCATTGAAAAACATCGTTTCGATATGAATTTCAAGTTATCTGTTACTGATAGTGGAAAAAAAATGTAGATTAACAGTTTTATAAACATTGTAAGTTCTCAGTAAAACAGTGTGACGTTTAAAGGTTAACAGTTCTATAAACATTGTAAACGTGATATTAATGCTGCAGTTTAAGAAACGTACGATGACATGGAAACATGGTTTTGGGAAACGGAAAAATTTGTATAACATAAGTTCACAGCAAAACAGTGTGATGCTTAAAGGTTAATATTTCTATAAACATTGTAAACGTGATATTAATGCTGCAGTTTAAGAAACGTACGATGACATGGAAACAAGGTTTTGAGAAACGGGAAAATTTGTATAACATAAGTTCACAGCAAAACAGTGTGATGCTTAACGGTTAATATTTCTATAAACATTGTAAACGTGATATTAATGCTGCAGTTTAAGAAACGTACGATAACATGGAAACAAGGTTTTGAGAAACGGGAAAATTTGTATAACATAAGTTCACAGCAAAACAGTGTGATGCTTAAAGGTTAATATTTCTATAAACATTGTAAACGTGATATTAATGCTGCAGTTTAAGAAACGTACGATGACATGGAAACAAGGTTTTGAGAAACGGGAAAATTTGTATAATATAAATTCACAGCAAAACAGTGTGATGCTTAAAGGTTAATATTTCTATAAACATTGTAAACGTGATATTAATGCTGCAGTTTAAGAAACCTACGATGACATGGAAACAAGGTTTTGAGAAACGGGAAAATTTGTATAATATAAGTTCACAGCAAAACGGTGTGATGCTTAAAGGTTAATATTTCTATAAACATTGTAAACGTGATATTGATGCTGCAGTTTAAGAAACGTACGATGACATGGAGACAAGGTTTGAGAAACGGGAAAAATTGTATGACATAAGTTCACAGCAAAGCAGTGTGATGCTTAAAGGTTAATATTTCTATAAACATTGTAAACGTGATATTGATGCTGCAGTTTAAGAAACGTACGATGACATGGAGACAAGGTTTGAGAAACGGGAAAAATTGTATGACATAAGTTCATAGCAAAACAGTGTGATGCTTAAAGGTTAATATTTCTATAAACATTGTAAACGTGATACTAATTCTGCAGTTTAAGAAATATACAGTGACATGGAGGCCAGGTTTGAGAAACGGGAAAAGTTGTATAAGTTAACACCGTGTGATTTTTATTTCATATCTAAAAGCTAACATTTTCTTGACATCTTCAGAAAATGCCAAACTGCAATATTTTAGATAACGTTGTTTATTAATAGTTATCGTTCCAGAAAGATTTTGATTTTATATCTAAAAGATAACATCATCTTGACATCTTCAGAAAATGCCAAACTGCAATATTTTAGACAATGTTGTTTATTAATAGTTATCATTCCAGAAAGATCTTTATGTTATGCCTAAAAGGTAAAATCTTCCTGACGTCTTCAGAAAATGTCGCACTACAATAGTTTGGACAATTTTGTTACTCAAATTGTTTTATTTCCTGAACTCTTCTTATTCTGTCTGATTGTTATGACCGCTTGTCGTAAAATCTAGAATAAGCTTGTAGTAATGTCTGAAATCTCTGGTTATATAGGTCACGCAAATGGATAGGGTCAACGAACGAAATAATGTTTGCTGGATAAAATGTCGCAAATATAAATAGGAAGTTACTTATTATTTTATATACCTATGTACTTACTCTCTTGGATTCTGTAGCCAAGTTGTGAAAAACACTTTTCAAGTAACAGGAGAACTCGCACTGCGAGGATTTCCTTAACGTTTAGGTACTTATAAACATTTAAGGGTGCATAGTATTTCTTCTAAACTATTTATAAATTTTATTTATCCATAACCTAAATACATTACCTATCATATAAACTGTCATTGTACTTTGAACTGTTTCTTTCATAATTTCAACTATAGTAGTCTCGGAAACGGAGGAGTGGGCATATTTTTTCATATTTCTCAGTATATCTCTGAATATATTATGTCTAAAATTAGGAAAAAAATATTTTATAACCTTTATAACAAGCCCTTTAAAATGATAAACGATACCCCATACTATATGTATACATGGAAATTGTTTATTAAGATATGTGCGTGTTAATATGCCTTATTACTGTGCTAATTTCATATTTCTACGTTAAACGGATTCTGAAAACGCCTGTGACAGAGAGGAATACTCGAGTAATCGTATAAGGGTGTCGTTTTTCCTTTAGAAGCGGAACCCTAAAAATGGAAAAGTTATAATTTAGTAATTTTCGTCGTTTCGTTTAGATGCTACAGCATAATACAGTTTAAAACTTATTGAAAACACATTTTACAGGAATATATAGTTGAATTACATGAACGCATAGAAAAAAAGATAATTTTTTTTTAGTTTCTTTTCTTCCAAGTACCGCTCTATACATATAGAGATGACATTTTTTTCTCACACACATATAATAAGCGATGATATTTTTTGCCCCATACACGTAAAGATGACATTTTTTGTTCTCATCAACCCCATTATGTGGAGTGTCAGTGAATACCTTAAAATGCGTTCGAAAATATCTATTAATATATTATGATGTAATTTTGATCTATAGCGTTTCCATCGCAAAATATGAGGCTCAACACTTTTGACAGTTTGTTCCCCCACTTTTATCTTTGTACATATTTAAGGACTGCGTACGCCAAATAATCTAAAAAAAAATAAAGATAACTTCAATGAAAGATTTCGGCCGACTTCGTTAATAAATTAAAGGATTAATAAATTAAAGAGATATAGGCAAATAAGTTATTTGTCAATCTTGTGCTAATATATTGTTATATTTACACAGCAAAAAATTATATCGATATATATAAAAATGTCATGTAAAAAAATTACACTTTAAACTTTTGTAACGCGTCGAAACTGATATTACTTTAATAAATATTCTATGAGGAATTTGGAAAATTTTAGGTGATTTTTCTTCAAGTTACTCAACATTAAAGTTCCCTATGAGGTATTCGGTTTCACTTACATAATATTTAATTATCTTTTATATTTAGAATCCTATAAATAATCATACTGTATTTAACCCACTGACGCATATAATTTAAAATCTAATATTGCAGGTAAATAAAATATTTCTTACTTCTATATTCCCATGAAGTTTTAATTAAGTTTTTATCTGTCATAAAAATCTACATCTATAAATAAAAAAAAACTGTCACTAAGCTCACCACCTAATATACTCTGACAAAAAGACATAAAGCATAATGAAGAAAGTCGCTCCAATTAATTAATTTACGTCTAGAAGGGAGGAAACACAAAACGGGCGTCATAAAACCGACTTTGCTCCCCATCTTGAGAACCGCACTGCCGTCTAATTGTAAATAAAAACAAACCATAAACAATAACTAAAGGCGGCGCAAAATGGCGGAGCGTGATGAATTGGCGCGGAAACGGGGTTCTGTTATTATTTGAAATCCAAAGTCCATGTTCTTACTGAATTTTGGAGGAGCTCAGTGTATAAGGCGGGCCGATTTTGGCCAATAAGGTGAGAAATATGTGAGGAATATTAGAGGCATTAGTAAGAGCTCACAAATGTGTTGTATACAAATAACGGGAATTTATATTCATTAGTTCGGGAGGCAAGTACGTGTAGAATATTCGAGGTAAATGAATAAATATGGGACTTACTCTGTTTTAACATTTTTAAAAACGAAGGTTTTTTGGGAATTTTTAAAAAATATATAAATATATTTTAAAATCCCTTTGGCTTTTATTTAGTATAATGTAACATATGAGTTAAAGCGGAAACATTTTGTAAGTTTAAGTGTTAAATTTCTAGCAAATATTTTGACAAACGTTTTTTATAATGATTTTGTAATGAAGTTATCATAAAATATATCATTAAATTATTAAATTGTTAAAGAAGTAAGTCAGAGAGAAGTAATAATAAAAAAGAAGACATGTGTTGAAAATAAGTTAGAAATTAAAATGTACAAAAAATCACAAAGAAATTATAGTTCGCCTCTTTACACTTTTTCACATCCTCTCCAACCGTGGCGAATTATTTGTTCTTAATTGTTTGTTTAACTTCTTTTTGTTTCTTCTTTTAGACATTTCTGAATTAGCTCGACGTAGTTTTTTACCTCTATATTCCATGTTTCCTTTTTCATTTATTTTACTTTTTAGTCTATAAAATAACGAACGTCACTAAATTATCTCAACGTACTTTACTTAATCACACTTTATTCAAAATTATATTCAGTTAAGTTTTACTTAGATATACCACTATGATTTTCCTTCTGCTGCATTGAAATTGTTTTCTTTCTTTCCATTTTCCGCCATAGTCAACGACCTATGTATCTAAGCAATCATTGAGCATATCAACCCTCTTTTCAGCTTTATCTTTGCAATATTATTCAATTAGCCCCAGTAATTATAATACCACAAAATACATACTCATTTTATTCATAAGTATTTGAGAAATATTGTCTTGGATATTAAAACTACTCAATTAATGCTTAAATATTGTGACTTAGTGCGCAGTACATAGATAAAAAAAATTAAAAGTCTATCAAAAACATGACATTTTGAAAAAAGTTTGAGGAAAATATTGTAACAAGCACGTTCCAAAAAAATATAAAAAGAAATTGGGAAAGTGAAATATTAATTATTGTGTCCTTAGTATTTATGAAAATATTTTTATTGATTTTTCTATACTCATTTTATTTCCAAGCATATGGTCCCTGAGCATATTGGATGTTGGAGTATTGTATATTTTGCATACTTACAACATACACAAACAATATAAAAAATACCCTAAAAACTCAACCAAAAAACATAATACGGGCATCACACAAACTTATTTACCTCAAATATTCCATATATGGTTACCTATCTGCCAAATTACTGAATATAATTCACAATTCACTGCGAGCCGTTGACAATGCCACGAATATTTCCTGCATATTTCTCGCCTTATTTGACCAAAATAAGCCAGTCTGAGACGCTAAACTCCTCAAGTATTCAGCAGGAATGCAGACTTTCTCTTTTAAATAATACACCGACCCATTTCCGCGACAATTCTTCACGACGCTATTTTGCGCCGCATCTAGTTATTGTTTATGGTTTGTTTTTATTTACAAGTAGCGGCGCTACGCCCCTTAAGGTGGAGAGTGGAGTTGGCGTGTTTTGTTTTTCGTCGCCTCGAGACGTGAATTAATTATTTGGGGTGGATTTATTTGTTGTGTCTTATTTGTTTTGGCTATAGTCAGTCAACTCTGCAACGTGCTTGGCATTGTACGATTTCATTGAAATTCTTGTTTATTGTGATTTTAGTTTTTATTTTGTATTATGACGTCATCTTTTAGCCGTGGTTTCATTATAGTAGCAAGTAATACAATGCCGAGGCCAGAAAAATATGCTATGAAAAAGTTATAAGAAGATTTTGTCAAATGTTTCGTACGTGTTTTAAATTGTGATTAAATAACATAGTTTTTATGAAGTCAGCACGAAAATATATTTCAGACAAGCTCTTTAACATTTTAATCAACCCATTTATATCCATTACTCTTAAATTCTTCATGTGGTTTTCAAAAATTAAAAATTTTTCTAATTTTGGAAAAATAATAACGAAAAATAATAAGTTTATTTCGAGTTTTCCTGGAATAATTATGCCGTGCATATTTGCTTCTATATTCACTTGAAAGGAGTCGTAAGGAAGCCAGAAAACTTTCGCTTCTGTAAGTCGAGGTTCAAGTAGGAACCTGTACGTATTATGATCAATGATCATAATCGTCATCGAATTTGGAAGATTTCATCATGAAGTTTATTTATTTAGACTGAAATATATGTTCCTAAGAGCGATAAGTTCTAACTACTGCTCAGACAATTTATAGTGTTATTATGGAAAAAACGCTTATATGGAAAAGAACAGAGGTAAATATAAACAATATTAAGTATTTTAGTTCCAGAAATTAAAGTGATGAATTATATTGTTTTTTCAAGTAATTATAATTATTTTAAGTAACCAGAAATAAATATCTTAAGAAGAATAAGACGAAATTGTAGGGTAAATGTCTAAAAATCAAAGTTGAATATCACTATGTACACATGGATAAAAATATATGTGAAATATCCCATTTCATGGCATCACGCTGGAATCAAAAACAATTTCTTTCTATCCAATGTGGGTTTTAACTTAGCCAATTTGTATGGTGGTTGGTTTTATTTAAACGAACATTTAATTAATCTTACATAACCAAGTTTTAGGCAGTATTTATTATTATTACTTTAATTAATTTCGTTTTATTTACACTTTTCTAATTATATTCATCACATGTATCCGAACTCATCTTACAAACATTCATTAATTGTCTTAATAAATGTTTCTATATTTGTAACCTTTAATAATAATAACATGGCTGTTTTAGACCTAAGTTTTTGAAATATTCCATATGCACCAAGCGAAATGCTGATAAATACTTTTGTCCCTTAGTATATTTTAGTTAATTGTCTCCATAGAATTCGCGTTGTCATTCATATTTTTGCAAATAATATAAATAAAAAATATCCTTAACAATAAAGAGGCGACTCCATTCTGTAATATCAAGTTTTTGTCAGATCGACAATTTCATTAAGCCTGTGCTTTGTCACGAGCTTTTCTCCCATATACATCGTATATGTAAATATTTATGTAGTACGTACATTCCACTTTTAGCAATTCTTAACGAATATGACTAATTCTTTCTATATTTATTCTCATTTTTTACAATATGTTGTTTTCGAAATTCGTAATTATTAAACCGACTTGTACTATATAATTACTGTTATCATAGTAAATTAATAATGTGTAACAATTGCAGTCTATATATGATATTAAAAAATAATTCTTATGGATTTGTTTAGGGTCCGTTTCTCAAAAGAAAAAAAGAAAACCAACCGCTTATAAAATCTCTCACGTGTCCATCCGATAGAGTCTGGGCCTGTTTTTCCCAGAAACATTTAGCGTAGAAACTTGATATTAAGTGTGGTATTTAAACATAAAAATACGCACAGATTTTAGGAGTTAACATTAAAAAATGTTCGTTATTAAATTTTAGAGAGGGCAATAACGTACTAGAATTTTTTGCTTTTTTAATTTCGTGTTTAGTGTGTGATATCAATTGAAAATGGAAGTTAGAAATGTTCCGGAAGTATTACATTGAATTAAGATTATATTGAATTTAGGTAGTTCCAGAGAAGTTGTACATAAGAATAACATCCTCTCACTCTGTACCCCTGATACAGCTGAAGTAAAAATTATGAAACAGAAAAACAATGTTATGAGAAGTATACTTAAATTTGGGTAATGGGTAATATTTTTTGGGTTCATATACGTCTATATCCGGATGTTCATTTCTTAATGTAGTTTAATATGATGTCACTTAAACTTCAATATGACGGATACCGCGAGCCGTAAAATGTACGTTCATTATTTTATCCTCTTGTATAGCTAGAACGCCTTGGCGAATTTTCATATGTACGATGTCGTTAGATTCATCTTAGTTTCAGGAGTATCACTAATCATGTGATGTCACTTAATATTCAGTATGCTTAATATCATGAATTGTAATAACTATATCTGTATCTTTATTCTTTTGTACAGCTGCAGCCCATAGACGCGACGGATTTTCGTATGTATGATGACGTTAGATTCGTTTTAGAAGCACGAGTGTCACTGACTACGTGATGTCACTTAATGTGCAATATGCTGAATATCATGAATTGTAATATTGATGTCTCTATTTTTATTACGTTTGTAGAACTTGAATATCTTGGCGATTCTTCATACGTACGATATCGTTAGATTCACCTTGGTTTTATCAGTGTCACTGACCATGTGATATTACTTGGTATCTAATATGCTGAGTATGATGAACTGTGTTAACTGAGTCTGTATTTTTATTATTTCTTGCAGCCTGTGCGCCTAGATGGATTTTCATATGCACATGAATGTCATTGACTAGGTGATATCACTTTATATCTAACATGCTGAATGTCATGAATTATAATATAAGTCTGTATCCTTTGAGTCTGTATACTTTGACCGATTTTCATATGTACGATGTCGTTAGTTTTGTTATAGTTTCAAGTATATGAGAAACCAAGTGTCACCACTTAATATCCGATATGCTGCATATCATGAATCGTGACATCTATGTCTGTGTGTTTATTTTCTTCTACCGTCTGACCGGCTGTATGTATTTTTATGTTTGGTGTCGTTACAATTGTATTAGCTTCACAAATGTCACTGATAATCTGAATTTATTTGAAATGCAATATAGCAAACATCGAGTGTTTGTAGCAGTAAACACATAGAAATATAGGGAATGTTACTTGTTTACATGTATAGCATAATATGACAAATATATATTATATAGGCATTTAATTAAGAAGTTAATTGGAAAAAAGTAGCGGCGTAAAGAGTTGAAAAGGTAAAGAAGTTTTATTAACATTATCATAATCTATTTAAGGGATAACTTGCAGGCGGATTCCGATTACGAATAATAAATCTTCAGATCTTGCTTGAAAACTATCGCTGAAAGACATTGTCAGTTTCAGTAATAAAATTTCCTTTTCTAGTTTCTTCGCACACGGTTTTTTTTTATTTTTAATGATATAAATTTTTTACATTAATTAATCTTAACCTTTTTGGAAGAAAATGAGTTGAATTTGAGATGAAATATTAAATATTGAATATATTTGGCGTTAATTTTGTAGAGAATTTTTGCGAATCTTTGCTTATATCCCACCTGAAGATGTTGTAATACAACGAAACCTAGGTCGTGGTAAAGAAATTAAAGATAGTAGAAATAATACTACATAACGTAGTTTCATTTAATTACCAAATATTAATTTATATCCGCTGTCTCTAATCTCAATGTTTATTTTATTTGCTGACGAACTGTGACACAAAATTCTAATCAAAGCACGGAAATATGTAACATCATAACTTATAGGACGTACGCATTTGGTTTTAGGAACGATTATATTGAATTTATATTTTAAACAGATTAATTTTAAATTATAACACTTAACCGTTTTTATCCGTTTTGGTTTTGTTCCATAACATACTCCAACTTGTAATACATATATCTCTAGCTACTATAACTTCTAACTGTAGCCGACATCGTTGGAAGCAGCTCCGATCAATAGTATTGATCACATGTTTCATAAGTATATCATTGGCTCAATTTTTCCCCTGAACATAACTAATAGCAGGAAATAGAAAACTGGCAATGTCCATCATTGATTTCGGACTATATTTACCAGCATACCTGAGGGAAAATACGATAATATTAATTACAATTATCATTATTTATAATTATCAAATTAGATAATATTTTAGTGTCCCAAAAAGGAATGAATAAAGATAAAACGGCGAAACTTTGTACACGTTTTATTACGACTACATACAATTTAAAAAAAACATTTTTTTAAGAAATATAAAAAAATCACGGCAAGTTGCAATGAAACCTCACGCAGTTGGCGGGTTTTGCATGTACAAGATTCGGAAAATTATCTGCAATAACTAATCGACTGGTTTTATAACCTATGTGTGCACAAAGAATGGTAAAAAGTTATTGAGAATATAAAGAAAAACAACAAAAAAACGTCAGTAATATTATGAAAGAAAAAAAACATTTTTTGGATGGTTATAACGTACTCAAAATTGTTTTACATGTTTTTCATTCTGCTACATTTTGTGCCAACATTCGTATGGATTACAAACCTGGTGGGTTCTTTTATTCCAAGGCTCTGAATATTTCGTCAACCTCTCAAAAAATCAGATTTCCTTTAACTTCGACAAAAAAACGTACAAAAATCGTTTTCAAAATGGTCATTAGTATCTTCCACTACTCATCTACTCGCACACATGATCCATAAATATACTAGTATTAACAAAATATTCATATTCAATGGGGCCGATACTGAACTTAAACTTAGGTAAATATAATCGAATACTACAAGAATATTCGTATCTATAAACACGAAACAAAATCAGTTATGATTTCTTCAGTTTTATAGTGAAAATAGCTAAATAATTTTACTAGGAAATACTTTGGCTTTGCTTTGCAAAATAATCTCTTCTACATGTACAGGAACATGCTTGGGCTGTATAAGAACAACTATAATATACAGGCATAATGCATGTGTCCGTATAATATTTATAAATCACATGATGGAGCTTGGTTGTGTAAGCTAGTTAGGCGTCATGTTTTTTTAAATTATTGATTACCATTGAATTTGGCTTTAAAATAAGAGTATCTTCACTGCTAATAAAACTTTGTTAAATAAGTGTCTGTTCTTCGCTTAAAGAAACATTTAAACAGTAAATGAGAAAAAAACTCCACAATTATTAAAATTAAAAATAAAAATCAGTAATTGTTTTTATGAAATTGAACAACCAAATTTGCAAAAGGTTAAGTGACACCGAGTCTCGGTTTCCTGCTAAAGTGTCATTTCAGAAGGAGAACAGAAGAAACAATGGAGCATGTTATAGATACTGCTGATTTTTGGAGCTATTTGCAGATTTATTTATTCTCCGACAATAAAGAGTTATGCAGGGAGTTTTATAATTATTTCGGGGCTTTATTCCAGTGTATGACAGAATTATGCATATAACATAACTTTTCAGAGTTTTGTTTTAACTCCTGTACTCCTTGCTACGTATTTCTTAATTTTTTGTCATGGTGTTTTTTCATAGTTGACTACTTCAAAATTATCTATTTTTAGGAAAATGTTATCAAAAGTAGAGGCTAATTAAAATCAGTAGTGCACACATTATAATAATTGACCGAAAAAGAGACGAGTTATAAACTTCTAAATTTAATGGAAGCATAGCGTGGAACATCTCTCTGTCTCATTCCCACTCGTAGAATACAATGTCCATTTCTGAAAAGTGACGTCACAATTCAGTATTGTCGTCCTTGTCTACACATTTGAATCTTCACCACTCGTTAACAAAGTTTGAACCTTTACCATTCTGTAAATTTTGAAATAAAAAAAATTGTCAAAAATAACTTAAGACTTTTCTATTAATTTTGTTATTAAAATTATCGCGAATACGAATTTGTACTATTTGAGTCTAGTTAATAATTGCTCAAACAAACGAATGGGATAATTGGCTAAAAAAGGGAAAGCCATAGGGAATTTTCTTCTTACATCTATCGCTAATGTACATAACTTAATAGAATAATTTTATTTTACATCCCCGTTTTTACACAGATTTCATAAAGTAAAAATAATGTGGTCTACAATATTTAAACAAACTTTATGATTAAACTTATTTTCTTTTTCCTAATTTGATTGCGAATCAGATTAATATTCTAAATTATTTCCCAAGGCGCAGGGCGGAAACTCGGAGGCTTAGTGGGGCGGGTTCGGTTTCCTCGGGCGCGTCTTTAATAAGCAAGACCTTGCATATTTCAAATGCCTCATAATTTATTTGAAACAAAGGAAGAACAAAGTTCGCGCACCGCCGAACTCCAGCGTTTCATTCGAAAAGTTTAGTCGATTTTCCGAGATCTGGTTACTATCGTTTGTGAAGTTTATATCTGTTCGAAATGTATTATATGTCCATGCAAAGTTTCATATAAGTCCATATAGAGTTCAGTCCGCATCTGCTTAAAAACTTTTCAATATTTGTTCTGGATATTAATGCACCATCTTTAAACGTATATATGGTTTCTTGTCAATATTTGAAATTTACGATTTGACCATGAACGTTGAGGGAGTTTTGCGGTGATTTGAAACCGATACAGAAATGGAAAAGTTCAGTAGCCATGTCTAGTTTCTGCATAATTAAGTACATTATATAAGTAATGAAAAAAATATCTATAAGTAAATTAATATCAATGATGCGAAAACCAGTTTTATAAATTTGTTTCCGATTAACTTTATACATATTTAAGGACCAGGTACATTAAATTATCTAAAAAAAATAAGGACGGTAACATTTAATAAGATACTTCAATAAAATATTGTTTTCGCAGACTTGTTTAATAAATTAAATAGATGTAGGCAAGTAAGTTATTTGTCTGGAGCATGTGCTAATATATTGTTATATATTTACATAGCAAAAAATATATTATTTAAAATTATCTACTACTACTACTACTAGCCAACGCCCACCCTTGGCTGTTATGCCATTTGGTGGCGCGCCGACCAGTATAGATGAACATCTTTGAATGGGTCATCATCGTCCCCCTGGCGGTTGATTCCACTGCAATCCGGCAGGTGATCCGCATTCATTAAATCGTGTCCGCACAGGGGACATTCAGAGGTTGGGAGAACACCAATGCGGTGTAGGTGTGCTGCGAGGTAGTCATGGCCAATCTGCATTCTGAACCTGGCCACGCTCACAGCTCGTGGTAGTTTGTGGTCAATGGAATTTATCAATGAAAAATTATCTTGTGGTCAATGAAAAATTATCTTTTAAAATATATTATTTGAAATATTAAAAAATATATTATTTATAAAAAACGCTATGTAAAAATATTACATGTTTAAACTTTTTAACTCGTAGAAATTGATATTATTTTAATAAATAGTCTATGACCAATTTGGAAAATTTTAAGTTTTTTTTCAAGTCACTCCACGGGTTCAAATTTACTATGAGGAGTATTCGGTTTCACTGTGCTTAATATTTAATTATAAAGAAACCTATACATAATCATACGGTATTTAACCCACGGAGGCATGTGTTTCGAAAGTTAATATTGACGGTATGAGGTTTTAGTTAAGTTTTTATCTGTCATAAAAATATACATCTATAAATAAAAAAAAACTGTCACTAAGCTTATCACCTAATATACTTTGACCAAAATAAACAAAACATAATAAAGAAAACTGCTCCAATTAATTAATTTACATCTAGAAGTGAGGAAACACAAAACGGGCGTCATAAAACCATCTTCGCTCCCCATCTTGAGAACCGGACTATCGTCTAAGTAAATAAAAACAAACTATAGATAATAACTAGGGACGGCGCAAAATGAATGGGGTCGTGTATTATTTAAAATCCAAAGTCCATATTCTTGCTGAATATTTGAGGAACTCAGTGTATGAGGCGGGCCGATTTTGGCCAAATAAGGTGAAAAATATGTGAGGAATATTAGAGGTATTAGTAAGAGCTCATAAATGTGTTGTATACAAATAACGGGAATTTATATTCATTAGTTTGGTAGGCAAGTACGTGTACAATATTCGAGGTTAATGAGTAAATATGGGACCTATTTTCCTTTAAAATAGTTAATGTGATGGTTTTTTGCCCTTTGGCTTCTATTTAGCATTATGTAACATAGTGTGGTTATATAGTAGCATAATGTAACATAGTAGCATAATGTAACATAGTAGCATAATGTAACATAGTTAGCATAATGTAACGTAGTTGAAGTGGAAACATTTTAAAAAATATAAGTGTTAAATTAGTAGTAAGAATACTGACAAAAGTTTTTTATAGCGATTTTGTAATCAAATCGTCATGAAACACATTTGCAAATTATTAAATTGTTAAAGAAGTAAAGCTGAGAGAATTAATAATAAAAAAAGAAGACATGTGTTGAAAATAAGGTAGAAGGCAAAATGTGCATAAAATCATACAGAAATTGAGTTTCGCCTCTTTATACTTTTCATGTTCTTTCGAGCCATGATGAATTATATGTTCTTAAATTTTTTATTTAAACTCTTTTTATTTCTCCTTTTAGACATCTCAGAATGAGGATCTAGTTTTGTACTTCTGTCTTCCATGTTTCCTTTTTCATTTATTTTACTTCTTTCGTCTTTGTGTAAAATTAACGAACGCAGTTAAATTATTTCAGCGCACTTCATTTAATCACATTTTCTTCAAAATTATATTCAGTTAAGTTTTACTTAGATATACCACTATCATTCTCCTTGTGCTGCATTGGATTTTCTTTCAATTCTTCGCATATAGTCATATGTAAGCAATTATTGAGCATATTGACACCAACTATACATATTTTTTTAATTGTATTCAATCAGTCCACGTGATTCTACTAATAGTTGATATGATATCGTAAAATACGTATTTTTTTTTTGTAAGTACTTTAGGAACCTTTTCTCGCATGTTAATTTTAAAATACTTAACGAACGCTTAAATATTGTGTCTTTCTGCACATTATCTAGTTTAAAAAATCAAATTAAGAGTCTTTCAAAACATGACCTTTTAAAGAAAATTTAAAGGAAAATATTCTAAAACAAATTTGAAAAAAATTTGTGAAAGTTAAATTTAAATTATTGCGTCATTAAAATTTTTAAAAACATATTTTATTGTTTTTTTTCCATAGTAATTTTATTTCTAAGAACATCGTCTCCGAGCATATTGAATGTTGGAGCATTGTATATTTTGTATACTTACAATATACACAAACAATGTAAAAAAATACTAAAAAGCTCAACCAAAAAAGAAAATAAGAGAAAAAGAAAATACAGGCATCACACAAACGTATTTACCTCAAATATTCCGTATATGGTTATTTGCCAAATTACTGAGTATAATTCACAATTCATTGCGAGCCGTTGACAATGCCGCGAGTATTTCCTGCATATTTCCCACCTTATTTGGCCAAAATCAGCCCGTCTGAGATGCTAAACTCCTCAAGTATTCAGCAGGAATGCAGACTTTCTCTTTTAAATAATACACCCATTTTAGCGACAATTCCTCAAGCGACGCCATTTTGCGTCGCATCTATTTATTGTTTATTGTTTGTTTTTATTTACAAGCTAGCGGCGCTACGTCTCTTAAGGCGGAGGGGGGAGATGGCGTGTTTTGTTTCTCGTCGCCTTAAGACGTGAATTAATTATTTGGGGTGGATGTATTTGTTGTGTCTTATTTGTTTTGGCTATATTCAACTTTGCAACGTGCTTGGTGTTGCACGATTTCATTGAAAATTCTTGTTTATTGTGATCTTAGTGTCAATTTAATTTTATTTTGTGTCATGACGTCATCTCTTGATCGTGGTTTCATTGTAGTAGTACATAATACAATGGCTGGGGCCAGAAAAATGTCTGAAAAATTATAAGAAGATTTCGTCAAATGTCAGCTCCGTATTCAGGTTTAAATGGTAATAAAATATAAGTGTTTCTAGAAAATCAGCACGAAAGTATATTTCAGGCAAGCTCTTTAACATTTTAATCGGCCTACATTGTAGAGTTGATCTCTAAGAATGGAAGTGGAATAACTTTATGTACGCATTGACAAAAAGGTTTTAAGTTTCATAAAATCCAGAATAGGGGTTAAGAATTGTTATCTAGGTACACCCTTCATTTGAAATATCGCATTTCATGGCATCACGCTGGAATCAAAAAGAATATTTTTCTGTCCTATGTGGGTTTGAACTTAGCCAATTTGTATAGCAGTTTGTTTTATTTAATGAAATGTTTAATTAATCTTACATAACTAAGTTTTATTTCGAAATATTTACACTTTTCCAACTGAATTCATTATACGTATCCGAAATCATCTTGACAAAGTTTAGTTAATTTTCTTAATAAAAGTTTCTTTAATTGTAATCTTCAAGTAGCTCTTTTAAAGGTAAGTTTTTGAAATATTGCATGCACATCATATGAAATGCGAATGAACATTTTTATCGTCTAGTGTACTTCAAACAATTGTCTCCATAAAATTAGCTCTATCATTTACATTTTTGAATACAATATAAATAGAAAAATCCTTTACAATAAAAAGGAGAGCCCATTCTGTAACAGAAAGCTTTTGTCAGATCGATAATTTCATTACGCCTGAGCTTTGTCAGGAGCTTTTCCCCCATTCGCATCGAATGTGTAATTATTTGTATAGTACGTACATTACACTTTTAGCAATTCTTAATGAATATGACGAATCCTTTCTATATTTCTTCAAATTATTTTGGTATATTGTTTTCTCAATTCGTTATTATTAAACCATTTCTACTGTATAATTACTCTTATCA
Source organism: Druceiella hillmani (assembly GCA_039881145.1). NCBI lineage: Eukaryota > Metazoa > Arthropoda > Insecta > Lepidoptera > Hepialidae > Druceiella > Druceiella hillmani. The sequence goes on from JAYKKI010000035.1 coordinate 16,453,796, forward strand.
TAGTATATTGACAATGAGTAAAAGTAACAGCCTATGTGTAATAATAATAATAATGTTAATGATAATGTATATTTATTGTTCTTGCTTTTTTAACAAAAATTCATCATTTAAGATTTTTTCAGGATTTAATCTTTCGAAAGAATAAAAAACCGAACACTTTTAAAATTTCTCCTATATACACCCGGGTTTGCGCCTGTTTTCCCCAGAAATCTTCAGCGTAGTAACTTGAAGTTAAGTGTAGTATTTGAACATATTAAAATGCATATATTTGAGTAATTAATGTTCATAATTAAATTTTAGATAAGGTAGTAATGTAATGGATTTTTTAAATTTTTTAAATTCATATCTCTAGTTCCATTAACAAAGTAAGTCAGAAGTACTCCGGAAGTATGTATGTTACGTAAGGTGGTTTTAGAGATGATGTTGAAATTGTACAAAAGTATTTCATGCCCCCATTATCTATTTCTGAAACAGTTACAGTAAAATTATGACAAAAACAAGGTTATTGGAAGTTTATTTAAATTTGGGCAAAGAGTAATATCTTTTGGGTCCACATCGGTTTATATCTGGATAGATATAGATCTATGTGGATATTCATTTCTTAATGTAGTTTAATATATTGTTGCTTAAAATCAAATATGAAGGATACCGTGAGCCGTAAAATGTACTTTCCTTATTTTATCCTTCTATATAACCAGAACGCTTTAACGGATTATCATACGTATGATATCGTTTGATCTATCTTAGCTTCACGAGTGTCATTGACCATGTGATGACACTTGGTATTCAATATGCTGAATATCATGAATTGTAATAGCAATATCTGTATCCTTATACTTTTGTACAGCTGCAGTCTGTAGGCCCGACGTATTTTCAAATGCACAATGTCGTTAGACTCGTTTTAGAATCACGATTCTCGCTGACTACGTGATTTCACTTAATGTGCAATGTGCTGAATATCATGAATTATAATACCGATGTCCCTATTTTTATTCTGTTGTACAGCTTGAACATCTTGACTAATTTTCATATATACGATATCGTTAGATTCATCTTAGCTTCATCAGTGTCACTGACCATGTGATATCACTTGATATCTGATGTGCTGAGTATGATGAACTGTATCAACTGAGTCTTTATTTTTATTAATTCCTAGAGCTTGTGCGCCTAGACAGATTTTTATATGCACGATGTTGACAGATACGTTTTAGCATCACGAGTGTCACTGACTACGTGATATCACTTTATATCCAATATGCTGAACGTCATGAATTATAATATCGATATCTCTATCTTTGTTCTCTCGTACAGCCTGTACAGCTTGTCGAATTTCCATATGTACGATGTAGTTAGTTTCGTCATAGTTTCGAGTGTATCAGAGATCATGTAACGTCACTCGATATTCAATATGCTGGATTTCATGAATCACAACATCCATATCTCTGTGTTTACTTTCTTGTACAATCTGAAAGGCTTGATCTATTTTCATATTTTCGGTACCGTTGCATTCGTCTTAGTTTCACAAGGATCACTGACCACATGATGTTATTTGAAATCCAATATGATAGCCATCGAGTGTTTGTAGTAGTAAAAACATAGTATAGAGCATTTTATTTACTTATATGTATAGCATAATATGGCGAATATATATTCCTCAAACGGACTTGTATAAGCATTTAAAGAAGAAGTTAATTCAAAAAAAAAACGCAGGGGCGTAAAGAATTGAAAAGGTAAAGACATTTTATTAACGTTATCAAAATCTCTTTAAATTATAATTTCCAGGCGTAATCCGATTACGAATAATAAATCATCAGATATTTCCTGCAAATTATCCCTGACAGAAATTTTCAGTGTCAGTAAAAATTTTCCTTCTTTTTCCGTTTCATTCGATCACGGATTTTTTTTTATTTTTAACTATTTAAATTTTTATATAAATGAAACTGAACATTTTCGGATGAAAATATGAGACGAAATTTTAATTTCCAGTCGCTTTCGTTAATTTCCATTCGCTTTCGTTTCAATGCTTATTTTATTTACCGATATGCGACAAAAAATTGTAATGAAAGTACGGAAGTATATAACATCACAACTTGTACGATGGACGCCTTTGGTTTTAGGAATAATTATCTGCGTATTGAATATAGTTTTTAAACAAACTCATTTTAAATTATCATACTTTACTGTTTGAGTCTGTTTGTTACTGATCATAATTTATTCCAACTTGTAATACATATATCTCTAGGTACTCTAGCTTCTAGCTGTCGTTGACTTCGACGGAAGTAGCTCAATATCAATAGTATTTGATCACATGTTTCGTAAGTATGTAACCAATAGCAGAAAATAGAACATTGGCAATACCCGTCATTGATTTTGTGTTATATCTACCAGCATATCTGAGGGATAACACGATAATATTCATTACAATTATCGTTGTTTACGATTATAAAATAGCAAATATTTCAGTGCTCCAAAAGGGACTGAATAAAGATAGGACGGTGAAACTTTGTATACGTTCTGTTATAATTATATGAAATGAAAAAAAATGACATATATTGTTTAAGAGCCATAGAAAGATCGCGGCAAGTTGCAATGAAACTCTACGCAGTTGGCGGGTGTTGGATGTACAGGAGCTTCGAAAAATTATGTGCAATAAATAATCGACCAGTTTTATAAAATATGTTTCCACAAAGATAAGAATGGCAAAAATTTATTAAGAACTTTAAGAAAAACAACAAAAAACGTCAGTAATATTATAAAAGAAAAAAAAACATTTTTTGGATGGTTATAACTTACTAAAAATTGTTTTATATATTTTTTATGGATTGCAAAATTGGTGGTTCCTTTTTATTTGAGAGCTTTATCAACCGTCGACCTTATTGAGTTTCCACGTACAAAAATCGTTTTTAAAGTGGTCATTAGTACCTTCTACTACTCATCTATAAAGGGGAACTAATCTTGAATTATTCACCGCATCAATAACTTTCGTATTTGTACTTTTGGGAGACATCTACTAGTATTAGTAAAATATTCGTATGCAATGGGCCCGGTACTGAGATAAAATTTAGGTAAATATAATCGAATACTACAAAAATATTCGCATCTATAAACACGAAACAAAATCAGTTATTATTTCTTCACTTTTCACGTGAAAAATAGCTAATTCGTTTTACTAGGCATACTTTAGCTTTGCATCGTTTCTGCGTGTATGGGAACGTGCGTGCACTGTATAAGAACAACTGTACTATAGAGGCACAATATATGCGATCGTATAATATTTATAAATTACATTGTTGTGTAAGTTTGGTTGTGTAGACTAGTCTGGGGTTATATTTTGTGTAATTACTGACTATCATTAAATATGTCAATAAAATAAAAGTATTTTTGCTTGTAACAAAACTTTGTTTATCAAGTAGTTACAACTTTTGTTTCATGTGTCTGTTCGTCATTTAACGAAAAATTTAAATTATATTAGATCAGAAAAAAATTTCTCAATTATTCAAATTAATAATCAAAATAAATAATTGTTTTTTAAGAACAATCAAATTTGTAAAAGTATCAAGTCAAGTCCAGAAGAACTGAGGAAACCACGGAACATGTGATTGATACTGCTCATTTTTGCAGCTATATTAGATTTAATTACACTCCTATTATATAGAGTTATGGAGGAGTTTTATAGTTCTTTTGGAATGATTCCAGTGTTTCATAGAATTGAATACATAATTATTACATAGTTTTGGCGCCATTGCTTTGCAATCTCTTATATTTAATTTTATAGCAGGGTTATGTATTTCATAGTGTGTAAATAGGACAGTTGACTACTCCAAAATTTTCCTTTTCAATAAAATGTTATAAAAGTGCAGGTTAATTTAAAATCAGTAGTGAAGAAAATATAAAAATTGATTAATAAATAGGCGAGTTATGACTTTCTAAACTTAACGGAAGGATAGGGTAGGGATATCTCCTTGTCTCACACTTGTAGAACACAATGCACATTACTAAAAAGTGACATCACAATTCGGTGTTATTATCCTCGTCTAAATATTAAGTTTGAACCTTTCAACATTTTATAATTGTTAAAAAAATTTCGTACCTCGTCGATTTGTACATTTAAATTATAACACTTGAAATAAAAAAATTGTTAGAAGCTCTCATTACTATTATTATTTGTTATTATCATTGTACAGTTGCAAAGATTATTGTTATTATCAATTATCGAACGAATATAAACTGGTGTTATTTGAGTCGGGTTAATAATTGTTCAAACAAACGAATAGGTTAATTGGTTAAGAAAGGAACGCGTTAGGGAATTTTCTTCCATCAAAATCTCTATTATTCCACAAATTAGGAACGTTTATTGAAAGTTATGACTTACATCTACCGCGAAAATACGTAACTTGATGAATAATTTCGCTTTACATTCCCGTTCTTACGCGGGTTTTATAAAACAAAAATCATGAGAGCGCAATGTTTAAACAAACTTAATAATCAAACTTATTTTTTTTCTAATTTAATCGCGAATCAGATTAACATTCTAAATTATTTCCCAAGGCGTAGGGCGGAAACTCGGGGTTAGGGGGCGGGTTTGGTTTTCTCGGGCGCGTCCTTAATAAGCAAGACCTTGCATATTTCAAATGTCTCATAATTTATTTGAAACAATGGAAGAACCAACTTCGCGCACCGCCGAACTCCGGCGCTTCGTTCGAAAAGTTTAGTAAATTTTCCGAGATCTTGGTTACCGTCGTGTGTGAAGTTTATATCTGTTCGAAATGTCCACGTGATGTTTGACATAAGTCCATATAAAGTTCAGTGCGCGTCTGCTTAAAAACTTTTCAATATTTGTTCTGGATATTAATGCACCATTTTTAAACGTATATATGATTTCTTGCTAACATTTCAAATTTACGATTTGACTATAAAAGTTGAGGGAGTTTTGCGGTGATTTGAAGCTGATGCAGAAATAGAAAAGTTTGTAATGTTTTATAGTAGCCATGTCTAGTTTTAACATACTAAAGTACATTATATAAATAATGAAGAAAAAAACTATAAACAACTTAATATCATTAATTACACGAAAGCCGGTTTTATAAAATCGTTTCCTGAAAGTACCTAGCTACATGTTTTTGAGATATTTTTTAAGCTATTCTAGCACTATATTTTCTTTTTTTAAATTATACATACATGCATCATACACACACACAGGCACGCACGCACGCATGCACCCACGCACGCATGCCGAAGAGAAGTAGTCGATTTATCAATCTCAATCATGAATTAAAGGTTCATTTAAAGGTTTCGTTATAATAAACAGAATGTGAAAAATAAAATGAAATACCTTGTAATAATAGTACTTTCAATATTTATATTACAGACAGGGAGTGACATATTAAATAGATTTCAATTCAAGTAAGGGTAACGTTTTATAGGTTTATCTGCTTAGCTATAAAAATTACTAATAGATAAAAATACATTCAAAATAATGGCAAATATAATCATAACCATTATTTTCTACTCACGGAATGAGCAGTGGTATGGTCTACTGTTGCGTTTTAGCAATGCATAATAATGACAATATATCACGAGGTAATCTATATTTATATAATGAAACTGTAATGTAGCCGTGCCTGTACATTGAATATTTTTAGGAAAATCATATTCTAATGCGTATTGAATATAGTTTATAAACAAACCCACTTTAAGTTTCTAAATAAACTCACTTTAAATTATCAGGTTTTATAAAACCGTTTTGTTTATCAGTTTCGTTACCTAGCATAACTTACTCCAACTCGTAATACATATACCTCTAGCTACTCTAGCTTCTAGCTGTTGCAGATGTCGTCGGAAGTCAAAGCTCAAAAATCAATAGTATTTGATCACATGTTTCGTAAGAACGTCATTGCCTCAATTTTTCCTTTAAACATAACCAATAGAAAAAAATACATATCATTGATTTCGTGCCAGCATACCTGAGGGAAAACAACGATATTATACAATACAATCATCGTTATTTATGATCATAAAATAACAAATATTTCAGTGTCCCAAAAAGAATAAAGAAACGGTGAAACTTTTTACACGTTTTATTACAATTATATAAAATAAAAAATAAAAAATACCCTACACAGTTAGCGGATGTTGGATGTACTAGAGCTCCGAAAAATTATCTGCAATAAATAATCGACCAGTTTTATAAAATATGTTTGTATAAAGACAAGAATGGTAAAAAGTTATTAAGAACATTAAGAAACACAACAAAAAAAACGTCAGTAATATTATGAAAGAAGACAAAACATTTTTTGGATCGTTACAACTTACTCAAAATTGTTTTACATGTTTTTCATTCTGCTACGTTTTGTGCTCACATGTGTATGGATTACAGAACTGGTGGGTTCTTTTTATTCCGCGGCTCTGAATATTTCGTCAACCGCCGACCTTATCGAGTTTCATTGTCTATTAAATTACTTGTCCACCTTTTCCGCGGCTCTAAATAAATTCGTATTTTCTTTATCTTCAAAAAAGACATATAAAAACGTACAAAAATCGTTTTTAAGTGGTCATTAATACCTTCCACTACTCACCTACACATGGTCACTAATATTGAATTATTCGTCGCACCAATAACTTTGGTATTTGTACTTTTGGGAGACATCTACCAGTTTTAATAAAATTTTCGTTTTCAATGGGACCGATATTAAACTAAAACTTTGGTAAATATAATCGAATACTAAAAGAATATTCGTATCTATAAACACGAAACAAAATCAGTTATGATTTCTTCGCTTTTCATATGAACCTAGTGTTCAATAATCCTAATTCGTTTTACTAGGAAATACTTTGCTTTGCACACAATCGTCTCTACGTGTATGTGAATGTACGTGCATTGCATACGAACAAGTATACGATAGGCACAATATATGTGAACGTATAATATTTATAAATTACGTGAAGGGGTTTGGTTGTACGAACTAGCTTGGCGTTATATTTTGTGTAATTGTTGACTATCATTAAATATGTCAATAAAATAAAATAATTTTTGCTTGTAATAAAACTTTGCTAAATAAGTATTTACATTTTTCTTTTACGTGTCTGTTCATCGCTTAACGAAAGATTAAAATTATATTAAATCAGAAAAAAAAATCACGATTGTTAAAATTAATAATCAAGATCAGCAATTGTTTTTTACAAAACTGAATAAACAAATTTCTAAAGGTATCAAGTCAAACAACACTTAGACTTCAGTTTCCTGTTTTAATGTAATTCCAGAAAAATTGAGGGAACCACGGAACATGTGATTGGTACTGCTGATTTTTGCAACAGTATCAATTTAACATTAGATTTATTTATCCTCCTATAATATAGAGCTATGCGGGGAGTTTTATAGATTTTATAGCCCTTTTGGAATGATTCCAGTGTTTGGTAGAATTATATACATAATTTTTACATAGTTTTGGCGCCACTCCTTGCAATCTATTACTTTTAATTTCATAATGGAGTTGTGTATTTCTTAATTTGTTCATAGTGTGTAAATAGGACAGTTGACAACTCCAAATTTTTTCCTTTTCCATAAGATGTTATAAAAGTGCAGGTTAATTCAAAATCAGTAGTGAAAAAATTATAAAAATTGATTAATAAATAGGCGAGTTATGAGTTTCTAAACTTAATGGAAGGATAGGGTGGGGATATCTCTCTGTCTCATTCGCTCACGTAGAATATAATGCATATTACTAAAAAGTGAATATAATGCACATCACAATTCGGTATTACCATCCTCGTCTAAACATTAAGTTTGAACTTTCAACTTTTTATATTTATAAAAAAATTCATACCTCGTTGACTTGTACATTTAAATTATAACACTTGAAAAAAAATTGTCAGAAGCTCTCATTAATATTATTATTTGTTATTATCATTGTACAGTTGCAATTATTATTATTATTATCAATTATCGAACGAATATAAACTCGTGCTATTTGAGTCGGGTTAATAATTGTTCAAACAAACGAATAGGATAAGTGGTTAAGAAAGGAAAGCGTTAGGGAATTTTCTTCCATCAAAATTTCTTTTATTCCACAAATTAGGAACGTTTATTGAAAGTTATGACTTACATCTATCGCGAAAATACGTAAGTTGACGAATAATTTCGCTTTAAATTCCCGTTCTTACGCGGGTTTTATAAAACAAAAATCATGAGAGCGCAATGTTTAAACAAACTTAATAATCAAACTTATTTTTTTTTCTAATTTAATCGCGAATCAGATTAACATTCTAAATTATTTCCCAAGGCGTAGGGCGGAAACTCGGCGTCTTAGTGGGGCGGGTTCGATTTCCTCGGGCGCGTCCTTAATAAGCAAGACCTTGCATATTTCAAATGCCTCATAATTTATTTGAAACAATGGAAGAACAAAGTTCGCGCACCGCCGAGCTCCCGCGCTTCGTTCGAAAAGTTTAGTCGATTTTCCGAGATCTGGTTACTATCGTTTGTGAATTTTGCATCTGTTCGAAATGTATTATACTTCCATGTGAAGTTTGATGTAAGTCCACATATAAAATTCAGTGCGCGTCTGCTTAAAAACTTTTCAATATTTGTTCTGGATATTAAGGTATCATTTTAAAACGTGTATATGATTTCTTGCCAATATTTCAAATTTACGATTTGACCAAGAACGTTGAGGGACTTTTGCGGTGATTTGAAGCTGATGCAGAAATAGAAAAGTTTGTAATGTTCTTTAGTAGCCATGTTTAGTTTTGGCATAGTTAAGTACAGTATATAAATAATGAAAAAAAAAATTATAAGTAACTTAATATCGATTATTACACCAAAGAAGGTTTTATAAAATTGTTTCCTAAAAGTACAAGCTACATGCTTTTGTTATTTTTTGGAGCAATTCTAGCACTATATATTTTTTTATTAAAATTATAAAATAAAATTTTGCACACACACACACACACACACACGCATACATAGGGCGAGCACGCATGCACCCACGTGTGCACGCATGCTCGCCCTATATATGCATGTGTGTGTATACAAAATTCAATTCAAGATATTGATTGACAAATCTTTTGAAGTACATTTTTTTTATTTGAACCACCGAAGAAAAGAAGTAGTCGATTTTATCAATCTCAATCATTAATTAAAGGTTCATTTAAAAGTTTCGTTATAATAAACAGAATTTCTATAAAAAAAAATTAAATACCTTTTAATAACAGTACTGTCAATATTTATTTCCGTGAATGAATATTTCAAATTCCAAAAACGGGTTCACCACGTGCGCTTTGATGGTGGAGCACCTCGTCTGGTACGCGGCGCATGGCAGATTTAATTCTTGCATTGAAATATTATTTATTGGAAACAGGATGAGATATAAAATAATTTTGGCTTGCCATACCAATTTAAAAATTACAGATAACTTATAACAGTTTTTACATATTGAATAGATTTCAATTAAAGTAAAGGTGAAGTTATATCGGATTATCTGTTTAGCTATAAAAGTTATAGATTGTTACTAACAGAAAAAAATAAATTCGAAATTATTTCAAATATAATCATGATGATTATTTTATACTCACGGAATGAGCAGTAGTATGGTTTCTTACTGCCTTTAATGCATAATAATGACGATAATCTCACGAGGTAATAATATATATCACTCGAGCAGTGACGTCTTAAAAGCCATATTTTATGGAATATAAATATTATATAGTTATAGATTATTTTTTACTCACGGAATGATCAGTGGTATGATCTACTACTGCCTTTTAGCAGTGCATAATAATGACGATATATCTCACGAGGTAATAATATATATCACTCGAGCAGTGACGTCTTAAAAGCCATATTTTATAGAATGTAAATATTTTATACGAGATGCTATTTTGGATTAAGTTATGCTCAATTCTCAATTCGCTTGGAAATCCTCCAAGCCCTCGCGAGAGCTTACGAGAATCAAAAGAATCAGTAAGTTATTTTCAACTTATAAGTAATTTATAAAGCATTTTAAAATTAAGCTTTATAAATTAAGAAACGAAAGTACATCCTAAATAATTAACACTTTCAAAAAATAGAGACTAGTTTAATAAAAAATTCAAAGTGCAGTCAATTAAAACATTAATACCAATTTATTTCCAATTAAATGAAACTACGTGATGTAGTATTATTTCTGCTATCTTTAGTTTCTTTACCACGACCTAGGTTTTGTTGTATTACAACATATTCAGGTGGGATATAAGCAAAGATCTTTGCTTATATCCCACCTGAAGATGTTGTAATACAACGAAAGCTAGGTCGTGGTAAAGAAATCAAAGATAGTAGAAATAATACTACATCACGTAGTTTCATTTAATTGTGAATAATGAATTTCTACAAAATTAACGCCAAATATATTCAATAACCAATTTATTTATTTTCTGGATAAAAAGAATAAAAATTACTTGTAAATAATGATGGCATCCTTTCATGGCGCAATATGCTCGAATCGTAATTAAATAAAAGAAATTCAACAATTTTTTAGCTCCAAAGTCAGTTTTCAAACTCTAAGACCCTAAAACCTTTTTGTTTCTTATTCCCTTTCCATTCATAATTTTCATTTATTTTTCACAATTAATCCAGTTACATCAACTTATGTAATATATATACATTGCATGAAAAATATTTTATATCAGAGAATTGTAGATATAAAATTTTGATGCATTTTCCCTAGAATGAAGCATGTTAATAAACTATGACGTACATAGAGGAAAATCAAATTGAAGCTGAGTAATTAGGCAGCGGTCTGGCAGATGATAGGCCTGCAGCGGGAAGTTACTATAGAAATAAAATGGCGGACCGCTCTGCTGTCAAACCAATTTCATACCGACTCGTGGAATAACATTTTTAAATGCGCGGACAGCGTATTTTGGAATTTGAGATAATATTCAGGTAAAATTGTACTTTTTTGCGCAATTACTCTGGGCAATTGATCAAGCTGCAAGTTAAGTTTTTGCCAAGTCAGTGCGGTTTAAGAGGTTATGGCAAATCCGCCATCTTTGCAAAATATTAAAGTAAAATTTCTCCCGAACCGTTGATAGGTATTATGGAAAAGATATTCAATTATTTCTTGTCGAGTAATGAATTTTCTATAATATCCTTCAAGGAACCATTTTTTCTATAATATCTTTCAAGGAACCGGTTTATGAGTTATGGGTAGTGCGTTAAAGCTAACAAGAATAAATTCAATGACAGTCTTATAAACGAGTACACTATCTATAATTTTTGTCACAAGTAAGAACACAGTTTGAGTTATTGTAGTTACAGTAAAAGTCACGTCTGCGCATTTTCATATGTGATTTTTATTTAATAACAAGTACAGTATTTATTTTATTATCAAATTATTTCGCTTATGAATTCAATGACATTCTTATAAACAAGTACACTTTCTATAATTTTTGTCATAAGTGAGAACCCAGTTTATGAGTTATTGTAGTTCCAGTAAAAGTAACGTCTGCGCATTTTCATATGTGATTTTTATTTAATAAGGAGTACAGTATTTATTTTATTATCAAACTATTTCGCTTATGAATTCAATGACATTCTTATGTCTGCGCATTTTTATATGTAATTTTTATTTAATAACGAGTACAGTATTTATTACTAACAAATTTGAAGGACATACTAAATAGATCTTAATCTAAGCAAAAGGAAATGTGTATATATTTAATGCTAGCGACCCACCGCTGCTTTATACGGGTACATATTATGATAGACAAAATGTTTCTAAAATATTTCTTTATAAACCACGTTAAGTGTCTCTCAGCCCGGTGTCAAAACGACCTGTATAAAGACTCTCTACACGTTTGATTAAGATTTTGTTATATTTATTTTTCTTTCGCGGACGTAATCCTTATGGCGGTTCCCTCCCCGCCATCGTCTTATTTTATCGCTCCACGATAACTCATTAAAATATACACTTACACTTTTATTTACTTTAAAAAATTAATTTATCTTAAACTAATAATCCAAATTATAAAATATGAAAAGTTAAAACGTTCTTGTTTATCGAAACTACTATGATATTTATCTTAATGGGAATTAACAAATTGATCTGAACATCGCCATTTTTATCGCATGCACTTGTTTAACTTAAAAACAATAACCGTGTCTTCTTTATAAAATAAAAATAAACGCCGTATAAAAGTTTCTTTAGACCTTTTTAAGATCAACAATTCCTTAATACATATTATTAGTGTATGTGTAATAGTTTTTTAGCGTTTATCATGAAAGGTCTCAAACCGGCGACTTTTCCTCCGAATAAATTGACTTTATTGACAATATTTCAAAAATTATACAAAATATGGATATACCACATAGGTTATGGTAATCAAGAAACTATAAGCAATTATCTTGGAGAAAGTTGTACATCAATCGGACCAGTATTTTCTGCGAGATACCCTAAAAAAAAACAAAGAAGTTTCATCTTTGTTATATTACGTAAAAATGTACCACAGTACATAGGTATTTTCAAGATCAATCATTACGAATAGTTTCAAGCCAATACTAAGAAAGTCCCACAAAGTATTGAACCTAGGATGCTGGATTAAATCGCCAGTACATCATTAAAAATTAGCTCTTGGCCGGCCGCTTTACCCTCATGGTTTATTTACTCTGTTGTCGATGAAAGTTAGATAAGAAGTCAATGGCTTTATTCACGATCGTTAGTAGATTAATCCATTTTAGCGGATTTTTAGATTTTCTGACATCTTATATAGATACCAACTCTTACTTAGATCTTAATAAATGCCACAGTAAAAACTCTGTTTAAATTTGATTTTGTGATGCAGGTTCAAAGTAAACATACTGAAAACAACAGACAAAACGTACTGAAAACATACACAGACCGGCTGATGAAAATTAAAAAAAAACTCTTAATAACTCGTGTTAGGCTTAATGTTCGAAGGAATCAAGCAGTGAAAAATATAAAAAAGGAAGTATGTGTCAACCTAAATTCTTTGAGACAGAAGGACGAGAAATATTCTAAAAATCATGGTTTATAGTTTATTTTACCTTTCCTTATTGCCCTTAAAATAATTTTCTTTCGAAAATATTTAATATACGGACTTCTTCACTTTCCTGTTTTATTATATTTATAGATATAACTTATTTTTATCCGTGCTGATAGCTAATAAAATAAAAGAAATAAAAAAAAATTATTATCTTTCTTCAAGTATAAATACTTATATTATGAAGCAGTTAGAAAGGGGAATATGAAAACTGCTTCAAATACCGTGATGGCTACATTTTTTCCATGCTACATTATTTGTAGTCTACAAAAAAGGCAAAATTTTGGAAAATTATCTTTTTTTTATCATTTACTATTAAAATACCGTTACTATTGTAATGTGACTCAGATACATCCGTTTTATTTACGTTATCGTGTAAGAAATATTATAGTTCCCTTACAAAGCACATGCAGAAAGAACAACAAATATTATGGCTCCCTTACAAAGCACGTGTAGAATGAAAAAAACAATTATTATAGTTCCCTTACAAAGCATGTGTAGAATGAAAAAAACAATTATTATAGTTCCCTTACAAAGCACGTGTAGAATGAAAAAACAATTATTATAGTTCCCTTACAAAGCACGTGTAGAATGAAAAAAAACAATTATTATAGTTCCCTTACAAAGCACGTGTAGAATGAAAAAAACAATTATTATAGTTCCCTTACAAAGCACGTGTAGAATGAAAAAACAATTATTATAGTTCCCTTACAAAGCACGTGTAGAATGAAAAAAAACAATTATTATAGTTCCCTTACAAAGCATGTGTAGAATGAAAAAAACAATTATTATAGTTCCCTTACAAAGCACGTGTAGAATGAAAAAACAATTATTATAGTTCCCTTACAAAGCACGTGTAGAATGAAAAAACAATTATTATAGTTCCCTTACAAAGCACGTGTAGAATGAAAAAAAACAATTATTATAGTTCCCTTACAAAGCACGTGTAGAATGAAAAAAACAATTATTATAGTTCCCTTACAAAGCACGTGTAGAATGAAAAAACAATTATTATAGTTCCCTTACAAAGCACGTGTAGAATGAAAAAAAACAATTATTATAGTTCCCTTACAAAGCATGTGTAGAATGAAAAAAACAATTATTATAGTTCCCTTACAAAGCACGTGTAGAATGAAAAAACAATTATTATAGTTCCCTTACAAAGCACGTGTAGAATGAAAAAACAATTATTATAGTTCCCTTACAAAGCACGTGTAGAATGAAAAAAAACAATTATTATAGTTCCCTTACAAAGCATGTGTAGAATGAAACAAACAAATATTACAGTATCCTTACAAAGTGCTTTCACTGTACAAAAACGACTCGGTATGATTTACGTCGCTATGCGAACGCTCTTAGATATTAAAAACTTTTTAATTTTGGCCTCATTTTTCTTTGGAACATTTTTCATTTGAAAATTAATCCAAGTTTAAAAAGTATTCTCGGTATAAAATAAGCCTTAGAATTATTGTGTAGTCAAATAAACAAAAACAAAAACAGATACAATCCTCACCAATACAGTCGCAGCTGTCAAGTTCATTATACAGATAGACACCACACATTTCTCAACGCCCGCAAGTCGTACCCATCACAATCCCATGATCGCAAAACCATACCGCTTCGAGACCGTAAACGTCAAATTTGTCGACATATAAAGGCCATTAATACCGCCTAAGGACACGCATCCTCTGCCAAATGGCCGATTCGAGCAAAACAACTCCTCGCATTTCTCTTCCTTCGCAATATTACTCTAAGCCCGCCGAGTAATATCGTAATGGGCAAACAGGAACTGAGGAATATGTTTACGTGGAGAAAAGCAAGTCGCTGTCATCCACTTAACTTGATGATAGGAGATGGCCCAACGGGGACAGCTGGAGTTCAGCACATATTATTATATTTTACCTAAATTGGTTGTACAAAGTGTAGATTTATAAGGTTGGTAGTATCCATTACCAGCACGCATATTATTGTCGAATTTTTAGGGTATAAATTGAATTGGCTTATGTCAAATGTAAATCTGATCGAAGATCCAAGTATTTAGTACGCTAACTACAGTATTAAAGTTTTAAGACCGTGACAATACCGAGGATAGTTTTTAAAGTATATACAAAGTAATCGCTCAGGTCAAACTATCTATACAAACTTATTTCAACTAACTTACATTTTTTGTTATTTTTTTTAATAAATATCTAATAATTTCTCAATAAATATTTTTTTCGTGACGAGCGCCAAAATACGTTAGGTCATTTCCAAAAATCAAAACGTGTATTTACGCCAATAAAAATCGGCGAGTTTCATGTCATGAAACAATGATAATTATTTAAGTTTTTTAACTATTTCAAAGCAAACCTAATGAGTAAAGGTATGTAAACTTTTGAACTCCGTCTTTTTAGAGAAAAACAGGAAATTACGTTTTACTATATATTCTTAGATCTGATACATAGAAATAATATTACTTTTTGTTACTTTAAATACGCCTATTTCCATATTATTTCGTGTCGTGAGCGTTTAGTTTGTTTTATTTCCGCTATTGTTCCGTTTTTCATACCACTCGTGTTTTTGTGCCGTCTCTCTTGTCCTCCTCAGATTTGAAGCCAAGTGTTTGATGGCTGATTAATGATTTTTCTACAGTACACTATTATGTGGCTCTTGTTTGTGAATCCATAAAATAAATTTTTCGCTAGCACGATTATTGAAAAAAATTCCTATGCTCTATAGGCCATAACGTAGCCCAAGATTAATATTTGAGATTAATGACAGTGAAAACACCTCTTTAGACTCATAAAAATATACGGTTTTCATATCAAATAACGTCTAAAAATGATTGTTTTTAATTATTTTAATTTAATTGTGGCTTTTATTTATAGCCAAGAAAGGGCAGTTAACACATAGGCTGCTAATTGTTATAAATAATTTATTTTGAAATGAGCACTGACAAATACTTTCTTAGCTTTATTTTTGACAGTTATTGTATTAATTAATTTTTATTAGTTCAATATCAAAATGATAATAAGCAAAGTCAAAATTAACATAGCACAATCAAAATTAAATATAGAAGTCATTTCTCATAAATGGAAAAGATGTATAATTAATTAATTATATAAAACCCGTAATTAGTGTATTTGAGATATTTGTTGAGAAAAAAAAGAAGTAACGTCGGAAGCATTGTACGTTCTGCATATACACATATCTTACTTTTTAGCCGCTTTGTAAAAAAATCAGACGTGGTTGTTTCGGGATAAAACCTTTAATTTGAAAACGTAAAAAAGTCATCATGCCACATGACGATTATTGGGCACTTGCTCAATTTGACGGTGAGACGCCATTCCGTTGAAGCTCTCGTCGACTCCGTTGACACCCAGCGTCAAGAATATCCGATTCGGGTGTTTTTGGATTCCCCATCTGTCGATCTTCCTTAGCGTTGACGTTTCTATCCTTCGTTTAGTGTATTTAGAACATTTTTTCGAAATTTGCATAATTCGAAAAGTTATATTAAATAAGTATCATATAATAATAATATTTGATAAAACGCAAGAAGACAAAACAAATAAAACCTCAAACATCATGTTCGCATAACGAAAATTGGAGTAGACTAAATTAGTGAGTGTTTCTGCGCTTATTTGTGCACATCAACTTTGTCTTACAATTGTATTAACCAAAGACGTCAGTACATTATTTATAAAAATCTAAGACAGGCTTTGTTTAAAACTAATATCATTAATATTTTGCAAAGTATTACATTTTTCATGATTATGTTTCCCTATTTCAAAAGGAAAGACGTATTCTATGTCAAAAATGAAAGTGAAAATTGCTGGAGAGTTTGTTTCTTAGATGTTACCTGTTATCGTTACCTGTAATAGAGACTAGAGGGGTGAGTAGGGCGTAGAGGCACACTTTTTTTTAGGATGAGAGAGGGGAGAAAGCGCCATTGCGTGGAATTATTTTCCTGGGCATAAGTTATGCCTGTTGCACAGCAATACTTAAGGTATGAGACCTCAAAGACGAGCGCGCGCGGTTCGCTTAGCATTCTGGCATTGAGGATTATATATCCCATAATTAAAATACGTACCTATTAAAATATACTCGTCTTGTACAGCGTGTTTGAAATGCATGCTTAATGTGACGGGGAAACGCGTCTGCGAGGACTCACTTACGCGTTATAATTATCACACTTTAATTACCAAAGACCAATTTTGGGTTTTATAGAAATGAGTAATTTTACATGCCGTTTTTTTAATTCCTTGAAAATGAGAACCTAAATCGACATCCAACCTAGCCTAAATACTATATACACCTACACCCGTGACTTACTTTGCATGGAATTCAGAATAAGAAAAGTTTTCTCTCCGAACTCTATGAGTGTAAAATTTACTTAAACGCTAATAGATGGCGTTTGCATCACCATATTGCAATAAATCTAAGAGCTTAAAGGTTACTAAAAGCCATGATAGATATTGTCGACAGAACCAATGTCATATTATTCATCAAGTCAGGGTTTTTTTAATCAGAAATATTGAAATATAAAATCATTTATTGCAGATTCATAAACGTTGCACGAGGGTGTAAACTATTACCATATCAAATTTCATTAAAATTCATCAAGTTAATTTTACGCAATTGACGAACAAATGAACAGATAAACAAATTTCTAAAAACCGGTTTTTTGGCTTCTTTTATCTTATTTCCTTCTGTCTGCTCAATCAATCACTTTTTTTAATATTATCCATATACAGAATTCTTTTTATTACATTTTTAATATATGTATAAATTTTATTTTTACTAGGTGTGTGTCTTTATTCAGACTCTTTTCAAAGAAATATAAAGAAGCAAAATAAATAAAACGACATAACTAATTACAATGGTCATAATGAACGGAGAGTTACGTAATAGCCGATAAATACGTGGAAAGAGGTAAATAGCTGGAATCTTTCCAAAATTCTGAAGAGTAGACAATTACGCAAGAAGAAATGTTTCAGTAAAGGAAGCGAAAGTAGTATCTCAAGGTTTATCAACATATTTCTTGCAACTTAATACGCATTGTGTGTGGTGGGATATGATGTAATGTCAGTACACATATTCCCAGATGTCGAGTACAGGATAGGTGTAATCAAGTTGACAACAGCTCTTACTGCGGATAAAAAGGGAAACAATACTGGCTCTTCTGTCAAAAACATGCCTTCATCTGTAAAAAAAGGCTTTTTAACAAGTGCATATGGGTTAAGATAATTGTTATGTAGTGAACTGTAAAAAACGAGAAGAAATAGATTATTAATGCAATTTAAAAATATTTTCAACATCAAACTGGAAATTAAACAAAAAGAATAAATTGACAACTGCCGTAAAGAGGAAATAGTAGGTTTATTACATTAATTTGTATATTGAAAACATTTCAATTACAGTGTAAACTCTTTATAATGACATCTGTATAATAAAACACTCTCTATAACGTAAAAACTGCTTGATCTTGGTTTGCCTTCTAATCCATACACTGATTCACCTTTGTAACGAATTCGTCATTCTCTGTTATGAAGGAGAAGACATTGTTTAGGTTTCAAAAGTTGTTTATTGTATATTATCACTAAGTACATATTTATTACCAATAGGCTCACATAGAAATAGCTCCGAAATTATCTCTACGAATATCGCCAATCGCCTAAGAAAGAATAGACACAGTTTTATTACTGTTATTGTGTACAATCATTAATGCTGTTTTCCTTAGCCATACGTGTTTATTGGGTAAAGTTGACCCTTAACATATTACGGATTTCGTATAATTACTTGATCAGTCGTAAGCTGGATTTTAAAGAGCAAACATGGCTACAAAGAGTAAATGTTTGTGTATAGATTAGAAAGTGGCTTTTATACGGGCGATAGAGCAAGGAGAAAGGAAAGGTGATGTTGAGACGTTTGGATTTGGCGCCATTTGGGTGAGCAAGGAGAAGATACTAAAGGCTGAAATGGAAGGAAGTTCCTGTAAGAAGTTAGGCAGCCTAAATTTAGCGACTTGGATCGTATAATATGTATTTTATTTACACAATGTATGAAGTGAAAACTCTCTATAGCGAAAGATTTTCTTTCGCTATAGAGAGTCTATAGAGCTCGTTCCCCTGAGATTAATTGTAAAGTATTTACACTGTATTACGAGACGAACTCACACTTAGTATCTACATAAAAATACAATTATATTTAGTACTGTGGCTTTGGTACACGTTGTTTCGGGTAGAAATACTGTTTGCTATTAATTTTATAAGTTAATTTAGGTAAATTAATATTTACAATATTGGAAATATTTAATTACATAAATGACTTACGTACTATATTTGAGTTTTTACAACTGTTATAAAAAATTTTTGTAACACAGACTATGCAAATACGAAAATTAAAAAATCTATAAAGAAAAAAGTTTGTAAAGAAGTTAAATAATTAGGGTTAAAAAAATTTCTAGCGTAGTATATTTTGTTTGTATAGAAGTTGTGGGTTATAGTAAGAAAGACCGTTTAAAATATTATTGTCGATACTTCTACAAATTTACCGAGAGATGGCGCTTAGAAAATGTTATCAAATACCGGAATATTCTAAATTACCCTTTTATGTTTCATGTATCGACGCAAAAGACGTTTCTCCTAAAAATAATAAATAATACGATCTATTATCTAGAGTTTAACATAAATTTGAACCATACATTATAATTAGCACAAAGTAGACAGCGAGTTTCGATAATCGTACTTATTTAGGAGGTGTGTATATTATGGTTGTAATTATAGAGAGGATATTAGCAAAATCGCTGTTTACGTACTAAATATTCGACTGCTACATAACAGCGTGATACACTAGACTGTTCCCACTTCCAATACGTTCTATATCTATATATATATCTATATATATAATACACACTTTCGTGACGCTGTTTAAATCAATTTACTTCGATCCGCGTGTAAAGAAATTCCACTATACAAATGTAGTTTATAGTCATGTAGTGCCGGATACGCAAAACGCAAAATAATCAATACATATTTACGAATCGACCACTTCCACCATCCACATAATACACTTCCGAATATTTATTCGTAAAAACATAACACAATACCGACTATCCTTCGACTTATCCTTGTCCCGGCGTCCCTCACGAGCGGACTTCGAGCGGCCGCTGGGCGGGGCTGGCCCGCGATCCCGAGTCCAAGGTCGCATGCGACCGCCACCTGTTGCCCACATCAATCACATTAGCAGCCGCGCCTTATGGGACGGGTGCACAAGGACGGATGAAAAGGCAGTTTGGGCTTGCCAGGGCTTGAATAATATACAGTTCTCTGGGTCATCTACTGGTATTGTGATATCTTCAAATAGGAGAGTACAATTACACAGATATGCAAAACAGATTTTTGCATCTGATAATAAATGATTGTGCTATCAATGCAATTTCATTCATGTGAATTTAAAATTTAGCTTTTTATTTATAGCTCCTAATACTGACACGTAAAAGAAGATATAGCTCCGCCATTCCCTGGAAAAAGTAGTAAAAACTCTCAACCAAACATCCGAAAGTATATCAATCATCCAATAATTCTTGAACAAGATAATAAGGAGACCAGGTGCTGGACTACGGATAAAGCTGGTCCAATATAGCAGCTAAATCTTTTATTTCCAATTAAATGAAACTACGTGATGAAGTATTATTTCTACTTTCTTTAAGTTCTTTACCACGGTTTGCCTAGATTTCGTTGTATTACAACATATTCAGGTAGACTATTAGCAAAGAATATTTGCTAATAGCCCACACGCATGGAATGGAACGCGAATATCTCGGTATTTCTAGAAATTTCTTAAATAGAAGATGTTACAACCAAACCTAGGTTGTGGTAAAGAACTTAAAGAAAGTAGAAATAATACTACATCACGTAGTTTCATTTAATTGTGAATAACGAATTTCTACAAAATTAACGCCAAATATATTCAACCTTTTATTTGTTTAAATATGTCTTTTATAACTTATGTAACCAAAGTTGAAGACCAAGTCACAAGACATGATTTTTAAATATATTTATCACATAATAGTGCCAGTAGATGGTAAATAAATGAAATAAACCTTTTGTTTGTTTTAATCCTTCTCATTAAAAAGTGTAAAAGTGTGTTGGCATATAGTTTGGAAAAATCTGACAAACAATTCGTAACCTATAGAATACATTCAGCGTAGATAGTGTTTTACTGTATGTATATATATATATATATATATATATATATATATATATATATATATATATATATATATATATATAATATTATTAATTATCGTGTATATAATATTATAATTGTTAATTAATAATTATTACATTATGTACACAATAATCGCCAAGTGGAGCTTTATTTAGAAATCTTTTTCAACAAAAAGTGAACAACTCAAAACGTATGTGTGGTTTTATTAGAAAGTTTGATAAATATTTTACGAAAGTAACAGAAGGACGGAATCTGACGCCTTATTTTCCGTGTGGGAAATACCGAGATATTCGCATTCCATTCCACGCGTGTCTGCGGCCCAGTCGTTCCGTGATCGATGAGTATGGAGTAGGCGTGGCGCGTGCACGGTGTAATGAAAGTAAAGCGACGCTGTCAGCCGGGCGAAAGCGGCTTGTGGAACTAAGTATGTTTGACAAACTCTATTAAAAAAAATATATATATATATACATTTATGTTAATTAGTTATATAAATCGTTGGTTTCTGCTTCGAAAACTATGAAAAAAATTTCAAAGAATTTTGTATAATGAGATTCAAAAATCACATAAAATAGTCTAGTGTATTTAAAGACTGGTTGTTCCGGGTAAAAATGGAAGTATAACAGAATTTTATATTTCATAGGTTATATTTTCGAATAACAGTAGGCCAACAGATTATGTTCATGAATTCTCATAATTCAAAAGAATAGCTAAATTTAACTTTATTTAAAAATCACTACACATTTATCTAGGGTATTCAGAACAAGCTTTTAGTGCATTCAATCATACGTCTCATTTTTAAGTTTTCTGTTGATTAATATCATATTTCTACTTAATATAAACACAGAGTATACAAACTCAGAGTGAGTCATACTAACGACTAAAGGTTACCGACATGCTGACTGACATAAAGTCTGCATTGTGTTTATAAATATATACGTATATAGAGAGATAAAAGCTGGCAAGCTTCAGAGTCTCGGGCACCAATATAAATATTTGTTCTTCGTAAACAGTTGTTTATATAAATACAATTACTTCCCGTACCTGTCTACGTGCAGCTTAAGGTTGTCTGTTTACGAGAAGTAAACAGCAATACTTTAGCTATTTTTCCCAATGATATATATGTATTGTTATTCGTAGAGAGGAATTTATGTTTAGTTGTATGTTTTGTTGAAATGAGTCATGGTATTGTTACAAAATTAATAACTGTATTTCAATGTTTCAGTCGATTTTAAAATTTCGATATCTAGGAGTAAACATATCATCAAATCAGAAGCAGCAGAACCGGACACTGCATCTTTTACCCGAAACGTTTCGCAAATTTACTACCCCAATTAACTCCAGCAAATGCTGGAAATTTGATTCGTATCGCTCTATTGCTTTACCGTAAAAAGATTCTATTAAATCAGAAGAATTGTTACGTCGCATAACTTTGGTTTTAAAACGATAAAACATCTGGAAACTGCACACCGCGGTCAAGTTCAAAATATGAAATTTGGTACAGTTATTTGGTACAGTTATATTACTCTGTCTTACTCGGTAGTCAATAGTAAAAAAATACATAGAAGCATTATTCGGGTTAAATTTAAATTCTTTTTTTCATTTCATGTATCGTCTGGTAATTTCATGTATCGACTGAAGGGTGTGTTATTAGGAATTTTATTAAATTTTTTTCATAATTCTAAGTAAAATAGTTTTAGAGGAATTTTTCTAACACCCTTCTAAATTATAACCACGATTCTAAATCTCAATTCTAGATTTTCAGATAATGACGGTAATTCTATGGCTGAAAAAGTTAAACTAAGCAATATGTTTGCGTAGCCAAAAGTAATATTAATATTTGTAAATAGTTTAACAGAAATATTACGTATACTTAAACATATACCTAAAGGTCTAGGGGACCTTTGTAGTGTGAGTTCTATTCGTTCTTAACAGACCCAGCGAAGCCGATATAAACATTTTAACCTACAAACTAGTATGAAGCACGAATATTTAGTACGGTATGCTACGTCTTATTCATAAAACTGCTGAACTCTTATTCATAAAAATAAATACCATATTTCATACAGAGGCACTGGTCTTTAATACTCCCTCTAGCATTGACAGTTAATGTACGTCCCATAATTATTCCTGAAATCATGCCAACTACGTGGCAAACTTTAACAGTCGTCACCGTGGTATGTTGGGTTGATTACAAGGCGTACGGCCTTGACGGTTCGCGAGGATTCGGGTTCTATTCCCGGCCGCTCATCGAGCGGGGCTGGATTGGTGTTCTGGTTGGCTGTACGAGATTTCTTTCGTAGCAATAATTTTGTATCAATTTCATACATTAAAGTATGTAAATAAAGAAATTAAATAATTACTTAATATTAAAGCGATTTTAATTTTATTAGGGTTTTCAGTTTATTCAATCGTATTTTTTTTTATTTAATATAATTATTTCAGGGCGGATTCGAACGAGTATTAATATAGAGTTTGGGCGAGCACGTAAAATAATTTTCAATAATAATAATCTAACAGATATTTCAGTAATCATACGGTGTTCTAAGGGCACACGGGAAAACCCGAGTATTTCCCGTAATATATCCTTAAGGAAAGGTTGAATTTCTTTATTGTAACAATATACGGATATGTTTTTATTTTTTTTTAATCAATTATATTTTAGATTTTTAACCAACACTCTTGTTCTAAATTCGTCTCAATGTCAAGTTATTCAATATATATAGTGACTGGTTATACCATATTTACTTTCAGATTTTTGAGAAAATCATTGTCTCCACTAACATATACACATAGAAAATAAATCTGTTTAAAAACAGGAATTTTATGTTTTCCTTCATGTTTTATTGTCACGGCAAAGCACATGATTTAACTAAAGTAACCAAACATTTCCTTGTCATTAAATATATGTAAAAAATACAATACCAAAATTCCTTGAACTAAATACTCGAACATACATGTGACTCTACGATCCAATCCCCAAATGGCCCTCCAAGTCCACCACCGCATTCATCACCATTATCACCATATTAGGAATGCTCACCCGAAGCCAATTTCGAGAGGCGGGAGGCACCGACACAATTTCCATCGAGCAAGGCCGTCAGCAGCCCGGGCCAGGGCCGCCGGCGCTAAACGCGGACGAAGACTTTGAATAAAATATAACGAGCTGCCCAAATAGACACGAGAATCACCCACTTGTTCATTCCGCTCGAGCCCCGAAGCTTATGGGCCCCCGCCCATAACGGGCCCCCTCATTGCGCGCTCCGCCCCGGGCTCCTTACGGGCTTAGCGGTTATGTCTGAGACGTAAGCGTGTAATGCTGGGCGAGGGTATGGCGAGGGCAGTTTACGTGGTTTTGTTATATGATAAAGCGTAATAAAGTCTAGTGGTTCTCTGTGGGAGGGGTATGACAGTTGGATCGGATTATTTTCGTAATGGGATCAATTTTTGGATACACAACGACCTCGATCGGGATCGGTTATTGGTGGAACAGCAATGGATTTGGGGTCGCCGTGTGTTGGTACGCATTACACGACGTTATTAAAAGAGGTTAGGATGAAAAATATAGGATTTTGATAGCAGCAATTTTCTAAATTGTATGGAATTATTTTCCTTATGGTGAAAATAGCGAAATTGCAAATTTCGAATAATGATTGGATAAACAAAGGAGCTGTTTTGCGTAAAGCTTTTATTAAATATTAACGAACTTAAAAAAGGTGTACTCGATTAGTTGAATCAGCGTATGTTTTGTATGTATATATATATATGTGTGTATATATATATATATATATATATATTGTATTGTATATATATATATATATATATATATATATATATATATATATGTATATATATATATATATATATATATACATATATATATATATATATATATATATATATATATATATATATATATATATATATATTATGTTTATTTTAAGATGGTTTCGTGGATCAAATTTTTTTAGGCATTGCGTTTTGGAAAACATCGTATCAAAAAATGGTCTCAATAGTTTAAAAAACAACTTTTTCCCGATTTTGTCATAATACTTACCAATAAGGCTTGTTTAGTGGAAGATTGAAAATGGGCGATTGTGCAAAAGTTCCGTCAAATAAAACTTTCATCAAAATGAGGCAATATGTGCATCACACTAATAATAATTTGACACAGTCATAATTTAATACAACAGAAAATAATAAACTCTAAAATCCGAGTTGTCAAACAACGTAACCATAGCAACAACATTAACGTGGCAGCCATCTTTCTCTACTGCACGCGCGCGGTTTGTTAGTAACTTTATAGTGTGTGGAAAACAAATTCAGTTTTTTGCCTTTACGTCTGTACATTTTTTCGATTATAACCAGAAACAATAAGGTAACATCTATGGAATAATATGTGTAGCCTGCAATTTTTTTAGATCCATCAAATTAGTTCTTTGATAATTTAAGTGGATTTTTGAGTTTGGAAATTTGTCGTTTGTTTCATTCCGTTTAGCACTATGAAATAAAAAAAATCAGTCAATTGAAAATTCCCTTCAAATATCGTAAGCCTTTTAAAGCGCACATACGTATGTGCGTACACAAATAAATACACACAAATGCCAATGGGATTCGCACTTATCCACTAACTTTTCCTTCGAGGCTAACACAATATTTTCATAATTTTAATGGAAGTACAAACGGTACTTTAGGTGTTCGATAAAAAACAAAAATACATAATCATCAAATAGGTTTGAGCTTATATATTTCTCAACTTTATTTCCGTAAAAATATTTGGCCTAGTTTTTTCCACAAAAGTTTTAGATGCTAACCATTTCTATTTTCTTACTTCTTTTCACTTTATATCTCTACCTACGATAGAATGTAATTGTTTAAGCGATGTGATACCTACGGTACAATGTAATTGTTTAAGCGATGTGATACCTACGGTACAATGTAATTGTAATTAGTACGGTGCAATTAATTGTTTAAACGATGTGTCCAACCATTTCAATTCCTTGAAATAATACTATCATTTAAAGAACAGTTAAAATTTAAAGAATGTGTTTGTACCTATGGGAACGCATATGTACCCTAAATTATTACCAAAACTTTAAATTATTAATCAATCCGTTATCTTGCCAAAATTATTCTACTGGCAAAATAGATAAAATTGCCACTATAAACACAGATAATAGATTTTTTTCATTGATTCGTCATAATGTACCTTTTTCGAGTTTTATATATATATATATATATATATATATATATATATATATATATGTGTGTGTGTGTGTGTGTGTGTATACAATGCTATAACTTATAGGCAGGATCTTAAATCTAGTTATTCTTAGATCTAAATACTGCTGGCGACTTAATTAATGAGTCGCACCAATTCATTATTAAATGATTTAAACGAATTTAAGTCACATTTGATATTTATTGATACTAGAAGTTGTCACAGAATATATTTGAACATATTATATTTTTATATTTTACAAATGATTTTAGATTAGGGGTAAACCTTGCTTTCTTAGATTTCTATGAGTTGGTCATTTGGTTAGCACATAAAACGTATTGGGCTACAAGATACCCTTAATTGCTTAATTGCACTTAATAAACAGGCGCAGACGATTTTGTTGGCTTGCCCCTTTTTATTCACAGTTATGTTTAAACGTTATATTTGTGAAACTTAATTTTACAGATAATATAGTTTTAAGGCTTAACTATTTGTTTTGGACTTACGAGCTATAGAAATTCTGTCTTCAAAACACCGCTTGGGAATATATGTGTTATAAATAGTATTCCACAGACGTTTAGACTCTTGGGGAAATACGTATAATAAAATAATAGTCTTAAATTTGTTTAAGCTGATACAAAATTAGTATTACAAATGACGCTGCAAAATACAAATTATTAGAATATAATATGGAGATAAACATTTAGATAGTAATTTACTACTTATTTCGTAATATACATATTTATTTTAAGTATAGTACATTATTTTATAATATAAGTGGTATTTAAAATCTATAATATTTTTGTGATGGCACTAATGAGTTAAGGTTTTATTATAAAATTATGCAAACGAAATATATAGAAAATATTAGCGTAAGATGTGGTGGATTCAATATTCAACTGGACCATAGACCTAATTCCATAAACCGGTTTGGCCATAAATACCTTTTGTATATTTATATTTACCACCGACCAGACTACTCACACAATATGTTTTCAGAGATAAATATAAAATTCATTTATATGTATTTATTTTTACAGCATTATATAAATATTTATTATATGTATATAAACTTACATGTATACGTACACGTTTATAGATGTCTCCAGTTTAAATTAACAGTCCATTGCGATATGAAAATATCCGTAAAATTACAGATGCAAGAGAAAAAATAGAGGTCTACTTTTTAATATAATGTCTCATAAACTCAATGAGTAGAAAAGAATAAAAGAAGCATAGTGTTTACCACAAAAGCCTGCAT
The DNA here is from genome assembly GCA_039881145.1 of Druceiella hillmani. Classification (NCBI taxonomy): domain Eukaryota; kingdom Metazoa; phylum Arthropoda; class Insecta; order Lepidoptera; family Hepialidae; genus Druceiella; species Druceiella hillmani. The sequence continues at coordinate 16,481,518 of JAYKKI010000035.1, forward strand.
ACAAACATTATGGTCGTTTTTAACGATATTATCTACTAAATTATCATAAATTTTCTTGTTAAAATTATTTTTTTTCTTAAAGATTCTTAGATGAAAATTTGTGAATGTTTAACTTTATTGAATTACTTTTCAGACAAAAATCAAGAAACTATTTTTCTTTCTTATCATTAGTTAACAGTACAAATGTAAGGAGGAATATGAACAAAATGGAATTCAATTCCTAACAGTCTATGAAATATTAAATGAACAAGAGTTTAAAAAGCATATATATATATATATATATATATATATATATATATATATATATATATATGTGTGTGTGTGTGTTAATCTCACTTAAGAGTAATTTTGGTACTGTGGAGTACTAGTGGATACAAATTGCATGCCGAAGTCTTGTAATTATCTACGTTTAAGTATCACAGAAACGCATAATATCTGCGTACGAATCTTAAATAAATATATTTCAAAATGAAAGGAAATCATATAAAGTTATTTTTAGAATGCAGAGCTTTTATATTACTGCATTATTCCTATTTAAGCATGCACTACTTTAACATGCAGACAAGGTACTAACTATTAAAGAATATTAACGATTAAAAATTGTTGACTCTTTTTTCGAACTTTGTAGTAGTACACCTGAGCGAATGAACTAAATGAGTAGCAAATAAAATCTACCATCGACCACAATTTAAGGTTGCAGTATAAAGAAACGTATTTTCAAACCTGACTAAGAGAACAAACACGTAGCATCTACGAGCGTAGAGGTCACGTAGAACCGCCTTATCTCGCGTAGCGCCAGCATCAATCGCGGCATCTACGTCACGTAGTTCATTACACTACGCCGAGTGCGCGTACCTGAGATTACTCACTGATTAATTCCCCAGTGCGAGTTCTACGCGAAGGCACTTCCACGTGGACTTAATGTCTCTTGATCGATGATAAATTCCATGCTATTTTGTATGTCGCATAATACGTCAAATTATTAATAGGTGCTATGCAAGCTTCGATTATTAATAATATTTTATTTATTTATTATATAGTTATTCATATCCAAAAAATATATGTTGTTCTGGAATAGGTAATTGACTAAACTATTGATTACGCAGTGTTCCTGTTTAAAGAAAATATCCATAATTTTTTAGCTCAATTCTAATATTCCTGGCCGCAGTAGTAGACCTATAAACGTAGTTCATTAAAGGCTGTAAGCTCGTGACCTTTGACCCTTCCCAGTCATTAATTACTCAGCAGAATTCGGGCGAGCACGAGGCACGGGAATTTGATTTGCCCCGTTGGTATCTCAGAGACGGCATTATCCCTTCGTACTGTTTCGTGTTTGAGGTTTATAATTCGTTCGCGGTTTGGTGCGGACTTTTTAGTTGACTGTTTGACGGGAGGAGTGTTTACATTATTATGTACATTTATTTGTTTATAAGTCGGTTTTAACTTAGCTTTTAGTCTGTGAAGATGTTAATGAACGAAAGGTTTTGACACTTATATATTAAAGTGTTAAAACATGTTGAACATCATTACTGTAGCACAGATGTGCATAAGTGAGGGTTTATTTGGTAGAGAGCTTTAAATATCTTTATAAGTTTAATAATACTAAATTAAACGAACTATTTGGATGGAAGCTGTAAAAGCAGGTAAAACACTTTAGTCTATTAATGGATTCTCGTAGCTGTATTGCTATTTAATGAATTCGGATACATACTTCATTGTTTGTGATTTATTGTTTATTTTGTGTTCCAAAGATGATTAAAGCATTTATAAATAAAGAGAATCAGTAGTTTATCATAAAAAAAGACTCTAAAAAGCTGAAATATTTCTAAAAGATGGAAAGAAATGAAAAATGGGTTTTTATAGTGCATTTTGATAGTTATCACCGATTCACCTTTTTTTTAGCCAACGACATGAGATCAGAATAATTTAGAATTATTAGATAGTCCCATGGTCTACTTTAAATATATTTATATGTTTACGCTATAAATAAACCAATTGAGAACATAGCTATATTTATGCCTGTGAAATATATAACATGCGATATATTTTCGTGGCGACAAATAATATTAATATTTGTAAATAATTTAATCAAAATATTATCTACACTTAAAAGTTCACATCTATTTAATTGTCCAAGGAACGCATGTAGTTGTACATGTATTCGATAGGATTTATTTTTATTTTTTAAAATTTTGTCCAACTTTTTGCAATAAAAAGTTAGTATAAAATGAAAAAAATAATTTAAGATATCAGAAAGTAAAAAAAAATAAAGGTCACAGACAGATACAATGAACAGAAGATATATTGCAGAATTGTAAGTAGACCGTGAATATCCAAAAAGGTTTCCAGATTTGCGTTGTAAAGCTGTAAATCGAACAGTATAACAAATCGAAACGCATCCCTTACAATAGTGATTTGAAGAAATTCAATCCACGAGCTATAGGGGATCACAATCGGATGTTTGTACTTGCATGCGGTGTATGAAATAATGATTGTCTTTGTGTCCACGTACAACCTTTTCGGATAGTAAACGACAGCAATCTCAGGATAGATAAGCTGTACAAAGTGTAACTAATAAAAAATTTTCATAAATACAGGATCAGGTGTAACTTTCATTTTAATTACAAGGGGTTACACCAGATAATCTCCCAAAATGGAAATTAAGGACCTTGTCATTTCTATATTTTCTCCAATATAATAATATAAATTATCTCATACAGACACAAAATTAATGAAATTAATGTAACAAATTATATCGTAAGTTATCAGGGGAGCCATCTGACAAATGCGAGTATTCTAATTAAATAAAATTTATTTTGTGATGTGGGTTTGTAAATGTTTTGGTTGTTAATTGGAGTTATACTTGACTTTAAAAAAAGTGGTAAATAATAAAATCTTTGGATTTTATTATAATCAGATAATATTACGAACTTTAGGCTCTCCCATTCTGAACCAATATTACTCTTAATTTAATAATTGTCATCTTTATTTCACAACTGATGCCCTAGTATTTGTAACTTTTTCGTCAATATTATATCATTACATCAAATGGTTGATTACATTATTACATCAAATAGTTGATTACAATATTACATCAAATGGTTTGTTGGAAGACGGAGGAGTAACTTACAAATTTGATGTACACTTTTTGAAAATTTTGCATAAGACGTATCTCGAAGTTTTTTTTTTGGATTAAGTTATATATTTATGTATCTGTTTATTAATTAGAGCGGTACGCTAAAGCTATCGGACGAATTCGAATCGAATTTTCACTGCGTTGTAACTTGAAGATGAGATTAAATCTTAACTATCTGTCACTATTGATTTCCTAGGAGATTTTTGTTTGTTTTGTCTGTTTTTCAATCGACCTGTTTGTATATTCGTTAGAGAATCACGTAAGAACTACTGATTCAATTTATATAAGAGTTTTACATGGATAATGTTAGATGTTTATGTTACCATATCAGTTGACCTTTTATTTCGTAACATTTCTTAATAAACATTGAATTCAATTATTAACGTCCACAGAGTAAGAACTAATGAATATATATAGTCGACAGTGTTACAGTGATTTAATCTAAAATTTAAACTAAAACATATGTGCTACTTTCAACTTCGGCCTTAATGAAATATAATTACAAGCATTAATAATCTGTACTAACCAATCTGTAGATAAAAAAAAACTAGTAAATAAATAAATATTGATTGTAAATACAAAAATAAAGAATAAACTATTCAGAATGTGCGCTACTCAATCGACTTTTACAATACGCACCAAAAATGCTGACTTTCAATAGGTTAATATATTTGCATGTAAGTGGACGCGCTTCAAAGCATACGCTTTGAAAGTTTCAAGAGTCCTACTTTTACGCTAATGAGCTCTACGTTATACTCAAACCCTACTGGATAAGCTCTACATTATACCCAACCCTACTTGTATTACTTTAGCAGAATATTTTTTCAAGTAGTATATTAAAATTAGTAAGTAACCCTGCCCACTTATCCATGTTCCCTTACTGATATGAAATATATATTCTTTATCGATACGTATTTTACGTATATGTAGATTGCTAGAATCAAAGCCAAGGTTTTTCAACGATCAAGAGGCCGTAATGTTATTGCTGAAAATTTTGAAACTATATTACAAAACTTATGGAACCAGTTTTAATTGAGTCTTTATTCGATTGTTAATTACTATTTTAAGTTGATTTTTCAATGTCAGTCATTACATGAACTCTCGTGCTTCATTCGTTGATTTTTATTCCAAAGCTTCTGAAATAAAGGAAAATACGACTGTTAATACTGATAAAAATAAAATATATAAATCATTAAGGAAACGGTCGTATTTACTTCTATCGAAAGTATTAGCTTGATTTACCACAGCTTCCACATGATCTATAAAATATTTTGACCTAGTGATTAATCAATATCTGACCTGGCATTCTTCGAAATACACTCTTCCAAACAGCTTCAAATTTTTCTCTCATTTCAAACCGAGGTACACTTTAACAAACTCTACTTCTGCCTGTCCTTGTCTATAGAGACGTACGTTATCCTAATTTAAATGAATAATTACTCAATAAATTGGAATTACTTCACCTGCGTATTCGTTTTGTATAACTAATCTGCAATTACAATTACAAAATTCATGACCCTTGACCCACGCAACTTCCATCTTCTAAGTTTTTAATACAATATCATCAATTATACCATTACACTTTCATACCTCAGATCTAGAATTCCTTAACTGTCGGCCTACCTTGAATTGCGTTCAAAACAAGGATATGTAGCAATAAGAATATCCTAGTCTCTCAATATAGCACTGCATCATTTTTCTCACATGTTAAATTATGGGATTAACTGAATACAAATACTCAATGCTTGCGTTTAAAGATCATCTGAATTTACACCATGTACCGTGATCTGCAGATTGAAATACCTTTTAAAATCCTACCTATACCTGACCTGTCTTTCCCTAACGGGGCACTGTTTTACTTTTGTTTTAATAAATTTTACATTAATTTTGAATTTTTCGGTTGTCAGGTTGTCCCAAAATTCAATGTGAAACGGGGTACAAGTGTCTCGCTCTTCCTTTGTCGGTGTCATTCTTATTTATAACCATTTACACCTGTCTATAGGAATCTGAAACCTGAATCTTACCTATAGGCACTGAATGCCATTTTCACTGAGTAAAGGTATTAACCTTAATTTGACTCTCGTTTAAAAAAAAAGTATTTTTTTTTAAACAGGATTCAGAATATATTTCTACTATTTTGAAATTTTGGTTAGTTGCACCAACTCTTACAAAACTTTCTACGCCGGTACATTTTTTACAACATGAAGTATCAAAGTTAGCCGAAAACAATATCTTCTAATAATTCCAAAAAAAATTGAGATAGAAATATTTTTTGTGTTTAAACTATAGCAAATACGGTTTTATTTAGGATTGTTTTCAATAGCAGTATCATAAAGACAGCCGTTACAAAAACTAGAATAATAAAATTTGCAAAGTTCTCATGATAGTTTATAAAAATGTTTACAGTGTCGATTTTTGAAATTGTTCAATGAAATGTTTACATGATTAAAAACAATGGCTACGATTTTTTATATTTTTCTGTGGATAGTCATACACATTTACTCTGCTGTATTTTGAATTTCAGGAGCCTGTATATACCTATGTAAATTTATTATTATGTACTTTGCTTTGAAAGCATTATTAATTAGCATTTTCTAATCGTTTACAATATATAGAGTACTTGTTTTTATTACTTGATTCATTATGATTGGCTGCAAGAAATTGCTCTTGTATGAATAAAAACATTATAAACAAAAAACAAAATTGAAATAAATAAGATAAAATCATTTTTCACAATTTTGTCTTAATATTTACTTCGTGTTGTTTTTTTTATATTTGTGTGTGTGTTTACTTGACGCTAACATTATACTATTAGCAATACTGAATTTAGAAGGCGCAAAAGCTAAAAACAAATAGAGTAGCCAATATTTATATGTTTTAAAGTATTCCTGGAAACAAGTCCTAACAGACAATGTCTATGACTCAGGCTCCAAACTGTCATTGTTTATGAGAAAAATGGGTTTAAAAATAACTTCCTAATTGTCCTTTCCTTAATTATTTCAAGGACGGTTGAAGCTCAAGGTAGCGGGACTGGTATAAGTCCAAAATTTCGAGGCTCTGGCGATTTTTCCATAAGAGGTATTCTTCATCTCATGTGGACACGAGATGAAGAATATCTCTTCTTATCTATTTTTATTTTATTCTTATCTAACATCATGTTGAGCCCTTTCAAACATTCTTCAATTCACATTTTAATCTACAAAATAACCCAATGCTGCGACTCAAAAAGACAAGAATAAAAATTGTCCCAATATTTTTTTAAATAAGAAACTCCATTCGGTTTTAAAAAGCATCCCTGGAAACTTTTCACACATTTAAATGCGGTCCCATAACTTCAGATCCGCCCTATTGCCGTTCATCCCAGATTACCATCTATAAATATAAAAATCCGACAAACGATAACAAACGAAGGGGAAGTATCAAATCCAGCGACCTCTCGTTGTCAAGTTAAATTACGCAATAAAAAATATGAACCCGCCTTTGTTGGTCAATAAATGTTAACTCCGCGCCCCTCACCCCCTCGGCCCCCCTCCGACCCCGAATGTCGCGCTTAAGGAAGACTTACGCCTTATATTCTTGGAAGAGACTCTTTCGACGAAGTCGCTACAATAGATAACTACGAGAAAATGTCTTGACCGTAGTATTAAGAAGGGTCGTTTGTTTGCTTTCGTTCTTAATACAACCGAAAAAGAATGATTGGGTTAAGGACGCGCTAAATATGCTGTATTTAGCGTATGATTCACGTACACTTAATAAAAACGTAATAAAATTAAAAAAAAATTAAAACGAATGCTCTTATTTCATATCCTATGTCCCCTTGGTGGGCAAAGAGCATTCACGGTGCTTCGCCACACTGATTGATCCTGGCTTCATCAAGGTCTTGTCGATGCTTTTCAGTTTCATCCGCCAACAGGTCTGCTTTGGACGGCTTTGTTTCCTCGTACCTTCAGGGTTCCAATTCAAAATCTGTTTGAGGATATGAACTTGTGTTCTTCTGAGGGACTAAGGCTAGGAGTCGCCTTATAGGGTTTTTTGTTACCTTCCATTGTTCCTAGTCATATAGCAGAACGACTTCGACGTTAGAACTGAATATTTTGAGTTGCAATCTCCGTGTCAGTTTCCTCTGCCACACGAGGTGAGGAAAACGAATAGTCCCATTGTAAAAATATTTTTAGTAAACTTTATCAAATTCAACACTTAATGTAACTTATTTATTATAACTTTAGTATCCATGTTACCACTGGTGGACTTATTGATACGGAAAATTCGCGAACCTGGATGTGCATATTTCAAAACATGGTAGTCTAAACGAAGATTAAATGTTTAAAAAGAGAGGAAATATGTTTAAGAATGAAGAACGTGGGTGGGTTTTTGACAGAGCTTTGGACTGTGAAGAAATAGAGTTTAAATCTCGATCCGAGGACGTTCTCAGGCCTTTATTTCATTTAGGAGATGAATTACGAAGTTATCACTGTAATACAATGGCTGATCTGGTACTATGAACCTGAAATCAAATTAAAATTGCATTCTTATTGTTTGCATCAAAATGTTAACAAAATAATCGACTGAATTAATAATTGATATTTTTAGCGGAGATCCTAAGATTCCTCCAAGCTCAGGATTGTGAACTCGGGATTTGCAGCTAGCATATTAATACAGGCGAACGTATTGCGTCATGGGGTAGGAGTGGGGTGTGGGCATTCAAGGTGCGGGATTTCCTTATCATATAGGTATTCACCCCCTATAAAGGAGGGGGTCGTACCTGAAGGTAGTCGTAGAAGTGCCGACTGTGACGGGAGGGGAAGGGGATATCCGGTAGCATACCTGTTTCCGTTATTGGAATATGGCGGCGCAGTGATTTAGGCTTTTTTTCAGCGGAGGCAAGTAAATCAATTTGGCAATGGTTTTCAAAGCTCCCTAAGATACGTTGGAATATTTCAGCAGTTATATGCTAAATAAACCTTCGTGACTTTAGTATTAAAAAGTTTGGAATTTTTTTTTTAAATTTCAATATGATTTATTAAATTTAACATTTTATAGTTCTGAACGTTTTGCTTAATGGAAAGTTCTAAGCTGAGTTGAAATTGGATGGTTTCCATATTGAATAGTTTTATAAATCGTTCATTATGGCTATTTAATACTTTTTTACATGAACTTTCTTTGCTCTCAAAAAAACCTAAATAGATTTAGATAGCATCACAAAAATGTGTGACAGAAAGTAACTAGGAGGTAGTGGGGATTGCGCGTTGTAAATGTACGTATACTATTATGCATTCCTTTTAATACCTATATGTAAATATATCAATTCAAGGTATTTTCCAAACAAATAATATCTGCAACCGTAGCATAACGACATATCTTTTTATTCTTAAAAAGTGTTTTCTCTTCCTTTTCTCTTAATCGTTTTCATCAGCTCGTAGTGGTTCGGCGTGGGACAAAGTTCTTTCCTAAATTTCCATCTACGCTTTTTTTTATTTGATTACACGAGACGATATTTTTTTATTTGATTACACGAGACGATAGTTTTTTATTTGATTACACGAGACGATATTTTTTTGTTTGATTACACGAGACGATATTTTTTTATTTGATTACACGAGACGATATTTTTTTATTTGATTACACGAGACGATATTTTTTTATTTGATTACACGAGACGATATGTGTGCAATTATATGTGTTTATGATATATGTATACTTATATTGTAGTGGGAACTTTATAAATCCTTATTATCCTAAATTAAATTTAGAAAGTACTTAAAAGATGTAGTATTCTTTATACTTCCTAAGTATAGACATACCGCCTATGACTTATAACCACTTTAAGGTTGTAATTTTTCTGAATTTTATTTATGATTTTAAAAGATTATTGATTTTAAAAGACATGAAAGAATTCAGAGCCCAATTTGAAATATTTTACAACGTACTATTCACACTAAAAGTTAATATTTGTATCATCTCAATAGCGTCATTGCAAATGTTCTAAGTTATGTTTTGTCAAATTGTTGAAAGACCTTTAGGAAAAATATGTATGTAAAAAATTTAAGAAGCGGTAGAAATTGTAAATTTATGGAATGAGTATATGGGTAAAAGAGATGTAATTAAAAAAAGATACGCGGTCACTTTGTCTATGAGATATAAAAATTCTTTCATATTATATTTTTAACAGAAAAAGCAAAAAAAAATGAAAATAATTATACATTAGTCATAGTATTAAAAAAATGCCATGTTATACTCAAAATACGAATTTACACTAAAGCAGCAAAACAGGTTTCACTTCAAAAAAAAGTTTCATATGTTATGTCCCTATAGAGTAAAAAATACTAAGAAACTAACAAAAAAAAACTGGATAGAAATAACAAAATCAAAACATTATTAAATTAGTAGGTCACAAGTGGCCAATGTTTTAAAAAAGAGAGGGATACGTTAATAATTATCCACTAGAATATACAGTAATCCAGAAGACGCACTGCCGCCTGAAATCAAAAATCTTCTTTACCTCCACCGCGTTCCTTCTACTAGTGCCCAGCCCTAGGCACACAGTGTTACCAGCAGTGCAAATTTACCCAACAACTCCGGGAAATCGATGCATTTAAATAGATCTGCTTGCGGCAGTACGGTATACATTTGCATCGATTTATGCGGTACATTGCTTGGCTTATATGAAGAATTATTATGGCCGCCGTGTTAAATTTCTAAAATATTTATTCCGACCGCAACCAAAAACCGAAGAATTTAGGTTAACATTATTTAAAAACTTTACGTCACATTTCACCATTTTATTAATTAAAATGAGCATTAAAATACATTTTTATTTAATATGTGTGTGTGAGTGTGTACGTGTGCGTGGGCGTGTGTGTACAATGCATTAATATAATAAATTATTAAGTACTTTTGAATATAATTTTAATGCAAATAATTTTTTAGATAAAATATTCTAAAATTGAATATGACAACGGAAATTTCAAATGTTACACTAAATTCTCTAACGACATCTCACAAAACGTGATTTTTTAACAAATTAAATTTTACGTTTTTCAGTACAAAGCTATTAAAACGTTTTAATTTGGTAAACAATTTTTTAAGAGGTGATAATTTTCCAAACAAATAATATCAAAAATGGAGCGCTTCTGTTAATAATAATCTATTTCGATCCTTTAAAATTAAATTAAGTAAAATAGTATTTACGTATGGAAAGTATTTTGTTCCTTTTGCAGTTCAGTCATATTTTTGCAGGTTTACGAATACTATATACCAAAATTACAGGTTTACAGAGGTATATTATGCATATACACACATACACACGCACACACGACATATATATATATATATATATATATATATATATATATATATATATATATATATATATATATATATATATAAGCTGACCAACAGCATACGCTGGACAAACAAGTGCTTCAGAAAATAAATAAATGATTTTCCTCTAAGGAAATTTATTCTTCAAATAGACATAATCCAAGAATATTAAAATTATATTATGTCGTATATAAAAGTAAAGATTTCGTCAATGTGTAGTGATATTTTTGCGCTCTCGTCATATATTTTGTCGGTTTTACAAAAAGTAACGTCATTTATTAGAAAAAATGACACCAAAAAATATAATATAAATATTACAGCAATAATAAGTACGTATCAAATAATAAATATAGTCTTATATTGATTCCGTAAACAAAAACGCAAATTTCCAAAACAAAACAAAATTTTTGGCAATGGCGGTCAAGTTAAATCAATAACAGCCGTTAAGTAAAAAAAACAAGGGTTGTACAACTATAGCATCATTCGATTTATTTTATCATTCCCTTTTTTATTCTATTTTTATTATTATCCATTTTGAACGAATTATGTTGGCTGGAACGCAGCGAGCATGTTACTTATAAGTGACGCGGGCGGTGTTCGATGGGATGTAGACAGTTTAATTTCCGGTGAAAAGTCACCTCATTAATTCAGTTTGATCTGAAACTATAGCGATACAATAACAACTTACCGTAAAACTATAAATCATGAAATAGCGACTTACCGTAAAACTATAGCGATGAATTAGCGACTTACCGTAAAACTATAGCGATGAATTAGCTACTTACCGTAAAACTATAGCGATGAATTAGCTACTTACCGTAAAACTATAGCGATGAATTAGCGACTTACCGTAAAACTATAGCGATGAATTAGCGACTTACCGTAAAACTATAGCGATGCAATAGCGATTTATAGTAAAATTATAGCGATGCAATAGCAGCTTACTGTCAAAACTATAGCGATGAATCTAAATCTCACAGCCGATTAAACTACCACGAATATAAATATTATTTTTAACTGAATATAAATTGCTTAATATATCTTTCAACGACATAAAGCATTACATTGTTGTCTAACTACGTATATCTCTTTGATGTATTAAGTTGTACGAAATAATGATGTATTGAAGTGCTTTTTAAAAACCGTTTTCCCATTCTCCTTTTCCAGATGGTTAAAAAGGTAGGTAGAAAGATACAATGCGAAACGTTTTGAAGTCTCGTTTTTCATAAAGGAAAGTCTTCATTACTATACATTTTCGACTGGATTGTAATATACTCGTATTTATTCAATGATACTTCACACAGCAATTTTCGTGAGAAAAAAGTTTTTTATATCTAAGTTTGTGTGAATCAAAACAATTTTTAAAAAATGTTTTTTGTTTCTATATTTTATATAATTTCATCATATTTGGTCTGAGATTGAAATAATGCTACTATATAATGTTTTTGGTATCTGGATACGTATCTCTAAACACCAAGTCGATTATAGACACACGTTATAAAATATTTAGTTATTTGATTAGTTTCCTCTTTGAATATTTGGCTTTATATTTTGAATTATAACCCTATTAGTATTAAATACAATTTAAGTATGGTGTCTTGAGTACAGATTTAAGCATACCTATAAATATTTCATCAAAAATAATAATTTAAGACAGAAATACATGAAATACTCACACACACAAATGCAGGCCCGCCCGCCCGCCCTCCCGCACGCACGCACGAGCGCACACACACACAAACATTTGTGTGTATATATATATATATATATATATATATAGATATATATACATATAAATAAATATATATGTATATATAATGTATACAAATAATTATGTACATTGGTATCTCAGAGCTAGCAGGAAAAGGGGGCGGGCAGTGACTGTATATTCACAGGGACCCTTTCCAGAAAATAATCCTAACTTCTATAACTCAATATCTATTTGGGATATAGACATGCAATTTCATTTGCTTATTCAGGACACCACGCCCTTCCCCATTTACCTAGAATCCTAAGTTTTATAAACGTAGTTAAAATAGCTAAATAAATTTTGACGTCCGAAAATTGGTTCTTTTATATTTATTTGCGGTTAAGTACCGATAAACTGTGTTTTCAAAATCATTGTAAAATTATGGTCTTTTCATAAACAATGACTTTGATGTGTATTGTCTTTAGAAAAATATTAAATTATCGAACCTGTAAGCTAATACAGTTGATTACACAATCTTTTTCTAAATCTAAAGAAAGATTGATGAATTTTGCGTAGTCACTATTTTTACAAGTTTATTGATAAAATAATAACGTATGAGTTGAGGTTAAGTTGTTCACATTTAAACTTCGTAAATATAACCTCAAAGCCAGTATAAATTACCTTACAATACGTGTGTAAAAACAAATGGTTACTGACTACGAAAATAAAATAATACTATTTCAGCTTGTAATATATATTTTACACTTACTTACATTGAAGTTCAACATTCCGAAATTATGATGAACAGGTGTTTGACACGAACAATTTACTAAGTGTAAATTTTGGGCAAATTACTACTGTTTGCTTTGTTAAAACCTTGCATCAGGAATTGCACCTGTCTTTTAAGGTGTAATTGAAGATAACTGTTACTTTAACTTTACACATTGTTAACTTGATAAAAATCGTTAAAAACAAAAAATCAATCAAGTTATCTGTTCTGTCTATGAAAATTTCAACTCATAAATGGTGTTTTAACTTAATTTTTTGTTGGGTAACGTTTCCTGATTGGTGTTCGCTGTTAGTGACTGAATTCGTAATTTTGTTGAGTTTATTCCCTAAAAATAAAAATAATCTTTACTTTTAGTAATAAATAACTTTATATTTTGGTATCTCCATATCATGATTAATCATTACAAATTACAATTCATCGGATTTATTCTTAGTAAAAACTAACCTATTATGACGTCATCCATGTTCATAAAAAACGCGTTTTGCCTTTAAACAAAGTGACTATTATATTAATTAGCATTATGTGAGTGGATTAAGGTCAGCTAAGTAAAATTCTATATATTATACAAATTTAAATCAACCATCAATGGTAATTGTGAGAATGTACAACAATTGTAAAACATTCTACACCAACATTTCTCAATGCACAAATATACTTCATATAAGGTATAACGTTATGTAAGCCAAATGGTTAATATAGACAAATTGACTACTCACTGCTCACTCACAGAAAATTACAGAGGTTATTCAGTTTTTTGCTTACAAAGTAGTTGAAATTAATTAATATATCTAGAAGATTGAAATAGCTGTACATCATTATTAAATATTTTTATTGGAATATGCTACACGGGTCTGTGATCTTAGAAAGTGTTGTTAGTTAGAATGTGTTAAAGCAAATATTTATTCTATCTATGACGTTAAAAAAGTTCTCATATATCTGGAAAAATCCAGGTGAGTGACAGCACGATTAAAACACTGAGTGAATAAAATTCGCCTTTTTATCCTCACGGACAATAGAGACCGCGGTAGTATAATGCTGCTTTCATACCCAAAAATCATTCTGAAATTTCTCTTTTATTTATTTCCATTATATCTGACAAGTGTAAATGTTTCTTTTTATATCAGGATTAAACTATTAATCTTATTTTTGTATCATAAAATTTATGTATTATCTCGAGAACTACTGGAAATATTCATTTTTCCCATAATTTTAGTAGTATAAATTTGATTTCGTTTTGTTTGAAAGTGTTAATTATCTTAACTGGCTCCTGATCTCTGTCACGATTTGTAGGAGTTATATTTAATAAGTAACGGAGTTTAAAAACTTATCAAGCTATCAATGCAATGTTATCAACTCTATGACAAACACGCTTTTCTAAAATAAATTAAAAGAAAAACGACAGTCTGATCTTGGATGGAATGGTTTAATTATATATCACATAGCCAAAAGAGTTAGATAAAAAGCAAAGTATAAAACCAATCCAATTCAAAAGCGACAGAAAACCACGAGAGCATTTAAGAAATGAAGCACGTAAATATGGAGAAATGCGAACAATACTTTAGCTATTTCAATTAACGTCTGGTGTACTTCATTAATATATAGCGATTATTGGTACTCAAATTTTGCGGGTATTCGCGTTGCTAGTGACTTGTAAATTTACTTAACACGTTTTTAGCGAAGGAGTTTTCTCCTTGATTATTTTAATGCAATTTTAACACAGCAAGTATCTGTATAGACAATATTTAGTCCACGTTTGACATAATATCATCAAATAATTAGACATAATAATATCATTACCAATAACGTTATTATATAACAGAATATAACTAAAACAGTTGTTAACATACTTAGCATATTTTTGGCGAAAGATCCATCAGTTTTCTCCTCTGTTATTTTAAGGAAATTTTTAACGCAGCGTGCATATTTCCGATTGAAATAAAATATTTATTGAGCAAAGGTATCGGTATAGACAACTTTTAGCTCACCTTTGGCATAACATCAACAAATAATTAGACATAATAACATCATTACCAATAACGTTATTACATAACAGAATATAATGAAAACATATAATAACACCCTTAACTGATCATATTTTTAAACTAATATATTCCTTGACCCTCTTCAACTCGGATTTTGAGTCGGTCACAGTATATCAACTGATTTAAGTTAACTAAAATTACTTAGAATATATTAATAACCATAAATAATACTGAAATAACGACAGTGCACAACTGTATTATAATTTTAAGTATCTTTTATATAAGTTATCTTAAAATTATATTTTATAATGTCTTCATTGCCGTGAACATTGTCTTGTAAATTCTGATGTTGCAAGGTGGTCTTTATTCAAGGTAAAGTTCATTTACTATAGGATAATACTGATAGTATATTGAAGAATATTTAGTTATTTTTAAGAAAATTTACCTTAACTTGAAATCTGTATGTCTTACCACTTCCTATCAATCCTGGCAAGTTTTGTGCGCGTTATTCTATTTCTGCAGCTCCTTACATTACAATTATTCAGACGTACAAACCATGGATGAACCCAATATAGTAATATTGGGTCCATCGATGTTTTGTTGATTTTTCATATTTTATATTTCTATACTTTTTCCAATTATACCATTTTTTTTAGTTATTCTCACCATATACATTTTTCTGGTAAATCGGTTAAATCACTTGAATTCATTAACCTTTCAAAAATATTGGCAACTACTTTTTTGTTGTTATCATTATTTAATAAAAATTAATAATAGTGACAACACAAACGACATGTCTTCATAAACTAATTAGAGAAAAAACCAAATTGCAAATACACCAAATTTTACAAAAAACAATGTTAGCAATAAGAATTATTATTTTTACCAGTACTGTTTTCTTAAAGGCTGATGTTTTAAAATTTGTTTGTGTGTTGTTTGTCTGAATATGTTTAGTTTTATATTGCTGTTTTAAAATTATGGACAATTTTGTTTCAAAGGACGACCATGAGTGCAAAGTAATTTTTTTTAACCCATGGCATATTATGGATAATAATTTTTTGAATGAGTAAAAATTAATTTATAAATATTTTTTCATCAAAGAATAACTTCATGTTTTAGATGCATATTGTTTTCTTGATCTATCATTATATCTACCATTCGGGTATAAAGTTAGAAATGGTCAGTATTTTCTACCCTGTATATGTATATATCATTCATAGGAATAAAGATACCGTGAATTGTTTAAATGGCTATGAGATTTAATTTATCGCTATAGTTTTACGATAAGTCGTTACAGTATCATTACAGTTTTATGATAAGTCACTATTGCATCATTATAGTTTTACGATAAGTCGCTATTGCACCGTTATAGTTTTACGATAAGTCGCTATTGCATCATTATAGTTTTACGATAAGTCGCTATTGCATCATTATAGTTTTACGATAAGTCGCTATTGCATCATTATAGTTTTACGATAAGTCACTATTGCATTATTATAGTTTTACGATAAGTCGCTATTGCATAATTATAGTTTTACGATAAGTCGCTATTGCATCATTATAGTTTTACGATAAGTCGCTATTGCATCATTATAGTTTTACGATAAGTCGCTATTGCATCATTTTAGTTTTATGGTAAGTCGCTATTGCATGTCTATAGTTTTAGATAAAACTTTGGTAACGCTATTATTTGCATAATGTTTAATTTAATACTTTCGCTGGTAAAGAGGACTAAGAGGAAGGAGGTTTAAGGTGGAAGAGAAGGTAGGTTTATTTTCAGCGATATATGTAAAATTGTATTGCATAAAATTATAAAAAAATAATAATTTGGAATTATTATAATTGATATACCGCATGACACACGAAAAATTGTCGTTTTGAAAAGTTAATTTTTTTCTTCCAAGCAATATCATAATACTATATTAACAAGTCTTACAGTTAATTATAATAGTTTGTACGTTACGAGAAATAATAAGGATAATTTCTATATAATATAGAGAATACATAACAGAAACGATTATGAAAGTACTGAAACATCAACAATAATATTAAGAACTACCTTTGCCCCACAGTCTCACTCGCGTGAAATTCGAATTAAGAAAGGTTTTTACAATTTTTTTTTGCTTTTATTAAATTACATCAAAGTCCGTTCAGTAGATTTCGAGGGGTTGAAAAAAACAATTAACATACAAACAGACAAAAATTCTATAACAAGTTTTCTGACTTCTATTATCATTCTTTATGCTAAATCAATCACCACTTTAAAAATATTTTCCATGTATAGAATTCACTCTGTTAGCATTTTAATAATAGTAGAGATTACGCTCCCTTACTTCTTTATTATTTTACCAATAGATTAGTGGTTGTAGTTCAGTAGGTACATAGATTGATGAAATCAGTATTAATGCGACCATGGTACGCATTGTAACTTAACTAAAGGCAATTATTTCACAAGATTTACGATGAGTGCTTTGGTGTCACATGTATTAGCTTCCTCCAAGATATTTTAAGCAATTTATTTCGGGAAATGTCATATTACAATTAAGCTATTTCAGTGTTTACCGAGTCGGGAGGATATCCTGATAGAATCAGTTAGCACTGCCAATAGCAGAACGATTACCGATGTAGTTCCCTTTCTTGACTCTGCCTGTTAAAACTGATAATCCGGTCTTCAATACTCGCTTCTACTTGCTGTATATATTCCATAATTCCCTGATTATTATGAAATGACTTTTGTGCCTTATAACTGTTGTTGCTGAGCAATTAGCAAAAAGATACTCTTAATGCATGAGTGCCACAAGGAGATATTATATGTATGTTCAGTGTGTCATACGAAGATGATATGTGAGACATAGCATCTTCCTATACACATATAACTTAGAGCACGTAACATGATTTTGGTTACTTCTATAACATTGTCAGCCATTCAAGGTGATGGTCAACTAATCTAACCTGAAAAGAAGATATTGCAAATAAAACCAATTTCTTATTAAATGGGTGAATATTGTGCCCACATTATGTTCTTTAAATAAAAAATTTAAAAAACATTATATATACATATATATATATATATATATATATATATATATATATACATATATATATATATATATATATATATATATATATACAGTAATTTCGTTGCTTCTAGTTTATTTTTATCCTTTTAAAGGTCATTTTATATATATTTTTTCAATATTATATTGTTTGTACGTGTATTCACTCTGTTACCATTTTATTAATAATAGAGATTACGCTTCCTCGATTCTTTATTATTTTACCAAAAGATTAGTGGTTGAAGTTCAATAGGTACATAGATTGATGAAATCAGTATTAATGTGACTATGGTACGCTTTGCAACTTAATTAAAGGCAATTATTTCACAAGCTTTCAATGAGCTTTCAATTAGCTTTCTCCAGGATATTTTCAAGCAATTTATTTCGGGAAATGTCATATTATAAATTAAGCTATTTCATTGTTTATTGAGTCGGAAGTTAGCACCGCCAATAGCAGAACGATTACTGACATAGCTTCTCATTCTCGACTCTGCCTGTCAATATCTGATAATCCGATCTTTAATACTCGTTTCTACTTGCTGTATATAGTCCATAATTCGCTAATGATAAAGAAACTCTTGTGCCTCGTAATTGTCGTTGCTGAGCAATTTGCAAAAAGATACTCTTAATCCATAAGTGCTAGTGTCTCACAAGGATATATTATATGTATGTTCAGTGTGTCATATGGAGATTATATGTGAGACATACTATCTTCCTATATACATATATCTTAGAGCACATAAAGTGACTTTGGTTACTTCTATAACATTGTCAGCCATTCAAGGTGATAGTCAACTAATGTAACCTGAAAAGAAGATATTGCAAATAAAACCCATTTCATAAAATGTCTTATTAGATAGGTGAATGTTGTGCCCACATTATGCTCTTTAAATAAAAAATATATATCTATTGTATCAAAGTGTATGTAGGTTTAAATAATAGAAGAGAATTGGAAATGTTTTGCCGTGAATCCGACTATATGTATATATATATATATATATATATATATATATATATATATATATATATATTTATTTATTTATTTTTTTTTTTTCCTTTTATAGGATGTAATGATCATGCAATGAATAATTTTCCAATACAAAGATGGTTTGTACGTGTGTCTTTAAGTACAATCCCTCTCGCTTTCCTCAAAATTGTTCCTTTTTTCCACAAATTGTAATGTTTTATCCTTTCCATCAATTGTAATCAGTCATTCATTCTACCAGTATATATTTTTAGGGTTAATAGAAATAAAGTAAGGAACTCTGATAATTTTGTCATTGCCATCCCTCTGTCACAGTCTCACAGTTTCTATAATTTTAGACTTATGAGCTTAATATTTAGTAAGAAGAAGCTTCATATGCAGATTTTAGTTAATATATAGCAAAATAAAAAATATGTCATCTTTATACCGTTAAAATGTGTGCGTATATTTCTTCGAGCAAGTCTTTGATTGCTGAATCGTTAGATAAACTATCAAACAAAATTATAACGGCTTCAAAATATGGTATAATATAGTCTCAAAAATAAATTTCTGACCAGTTATAAAAGCTATAATATCGATCAAAAAGAGGTTTGGGACCGTCAAAATCTACATCTTTTATCAATTTTACATAATATCCTCAAAAAAACTTGTGACAACTTCATATCTCCGATACGAATTTAAACATCTTTCAGATCATGGCAATCGAGGCAAATAAGGCGCAAACTACCTAAAAATAAGAAGACAGAACAGTTTTCTATGGAGAATCATTACTGCATACGCCATAAAGTTGAACTAAAAATGAAACAAACAGAGATCCACAATTAAATTAAACTACGTGATTTAGTATTATTTCTATTCTATTTAAGTTCTTTACTACGACTTAGCTTTCGTTGCATTACAACATCTTCAGGTGGGCAATTAACAAAGATCTAGCTTTGCTAATAGCCCACCTGAAGATGTTGTAATGCAACGAAACGTAGGTCGTGGTAAAGAATTTAAATAAAGTAGAAATAATACTACATAATGCAGTTTAATTTAACTGCGAAAAATGAATTTCTACGAAATTAACGCCAAATATATTCAATACAAACAGAGGTATATAAAATACAACTTCAGTATATAGGGTCTGAAATCTGTGCTGAAATCGCATAATTTAAGTATGGAATACCTTATCTTTTATCATTTATTACGGATATGTGTTCCTTGTTGACGTATTAATTTCATTTTACATTAATAGTATTTGTACCCCTGACTTTCATCGACGTAAAAAAATATTTAATTCTTTGTTTTCAACTGTTTTTTTTATTTTTCATTGCATATATCAATCATTATAATCTACCATGTCGTATTATGGTTGGCAGTAAAACGTTGTTCATGCAGCAATAACTCCATCATCTGTAATATCAGTTAATAAATAAACAACTAAAATTAATTCGATTAAACTTTTTAGGTATATCAAAATAATTCAACCTTTACAAAACATATTTGCTGTTTTATAATCATACTAACGACCCGGCCCGGCTTCGCACCGAAAAAGAAAATTCGCAGATGTATGGACTTTTTCCGACTTAATCCGTACTTATCGCTATATATTGGCCAATTTATACAAATCCTACATTAATTATATGCTTTTGGGGTAGCATTAAGCATCTATGTCTGGGTCATTTGTCTGATGTAATGAAGTAATAAGTATATGGTCTATTGGACTGTTGCGTAGAACTTGTAGGTTAGATCAAAACACGATGGATGTGATTTTTTCTGACTCTTTATTCTTAAAACAACACAATGATTACTGAATGTTAGCTACACATTTTACTGGAGTATTTTAATATGAATTATAAACTAATTATTCTAAGAGAATTAACAATCAGAAAAGTTACGTCACCTTTGTAGATAATCTTAAAATATTTCTTTATGTACAACATTTATTACTTCCACCGGATTAGGTGCTAAACCAAACACATTATGTTTTGATGTCACAAGTGACAGTGCAGCGTACAATTGGCCCTGTGAAAAACGTTGAACGCTGAGATCAATCTGAGATCAACTCGACAATTTTTATCACAGTTCGGTCGAATTACATAAAAGTTTAATAAATTGTACTCCTAAACCTTCCTACTAAATTATTGTATCTATTGGTGAAAACCGCATGAAAATCCAGTGCAGTAGTTTTTGAGACTATCACGTTCAGACAGACAGACGAACAGACAGAGAATTTGTTTTACTTAGTGACTTTGTGTTCGTAAGTACTATATATATAGATACTATTCTGCGATTATTTTTTTCCAAGGCTATTATTGTGTAAAACGCATCCGCATTCATATGAAGATTTTTCCGCATACGTCACATCCATTGTCGTCACATCCATTTAGCGGGCCGCCTAAATATTTTCATCATGGTTGGGCACTGAATCCGGAATTATACCAATAACTTTATTTTATCTAAACGGAGTATCTGCACAGTGGTATCGTTTACGCTTATCGCTATTCGCTTTATCGTCTATTGAATTTATTACCTATATAGACATAAAAAAAATTTAATCGACTATAATTTATAAGCCATTTGTTAATCACGAACAAATCGCCCTCTCCCGGATGAGAGGCAAATGATAATAAATGCAAAATTTAAAAGCACTAGGCCTCGTCAGTTCATTAGAGGTCGGCTCGACGAGCCACGGCGAATACAAATGAAACGGGACCGGAAGAAGGAAGCGAGGGTAAGCGAAAAGGAGGTCGTAATGGGGCGGAGTGCGGCGATTAAGGAAAATGGAAAATATAGTGAAAAGCGCACGGTTTCGATGCCCTCCGGTCGAATGTGCATTAGCGGGCTTGAGGATGCGGATTTTCCTATGGAAAATTTGCGTTAATTAAAATCTACTTTTTCTACAGAGTGTTTTGGATGCGAAAATGAAAGGAAATAGCGATCTCATAGCAATTTCCCGACTAATTTTAGATAACAGCAAAAGATCAAAATAAAGTGTGGGTGTAATAAGAGATTTTATTCCGAAATTGCCAAGGAATTTAAATTTTGACAACGAAATAAAAATTTATTTCATTTGTAAAAAAGATTTTGTAAAAAAGAGGATGTTTGTTTTTTACCTGAGTAATAAAAATTCTTCTAAATTTTTGCTGGGAAATGAGGACAATGGTAAATAAATTGAGTCAAAATAATCAGAATTTTTATTCCAGATGGATTATATAAAGTGAAAAGAAATCTTTTCATGCTTAGACCTAGTTCTTATACATCTATGGTAATAGATATATTGTAAATTTTGAAAGCGTTCAAGAATTTTTTCTTTTTCTTTCAAAGTTTTTTTGGTACATTCAAGAACAGCAACGCGATTCTTACTACGTATGTATTTTAACTCTCTTATTAGGGTACCGTAGCCAAATGGCAAAAACGGAATCCTTACAATTTCGTTCTGCCTGTCTGTTCGTCTGTCTGTCCGTCTGCCTGTCTATGCTACAGCCATTATACTCGGGGACTATTGGCATTATATAGATAAAATTTGAATGGTAGGTGTTTTCTATGAATACGTCATACAATGGAATTATGATAAAAAATAATATTAAGGGTAGCATTACATACTGTAATTCAGTGATAAAAAACCCAGTGCACATAGGCGTGTAGAATGCTGTTAGATAAGTGGTATAAATGAGTTGGAGGTTCCAAAAAACCGTTTTTATTTAAGTTCAATAGTTGGTGAGATATGCGCTTGTAAAGTTTTAAAAAGTGTGTTCCCCCGCTCTGACTTTTCAACAAACGATTGTAAAATTCTGAAAAAAATTGAGCTAGTAGAACTTAAAATATACATTGCCTAGTTTTTTGAGATATGGGATATTTTCTCTAACAATTACAACAATAACTTTGTTTTTTATATTGTTTTTGAGAAACATAAAATTATAAGTTAAATGTGGGTTGGTGCTACGGAACTCCTCGCCCTTGGCTTTTTTAATTATGAGATTTGGTCACGAATTTTATACTATTACGTTATGGTAAAATAAAAAATTAAAGAATATACCAATAATTTTTAAATGAAAGAATGGTAGCAAATGATCAAGGTTGTTAATGCAACCACTATGTAAGAATTATACTTCAAATTACCAATGTAGAATTAAACCAACAGAATTGAATAAAAAAAAATTTCATAGTAATCACTTAATTAGTAAATACTTGATAATTGCTCTGCCATTGATAATTGTTATCCATAACTATAACTTTGGACAATTTTATAAAATTATTTGCGCGATTATAATATCATGTTATCTGGGCACTTCTAGTTGAGATAAAAACTTAAAAAAATATTTTGATAGTACATGAGTTCCAGATACACTAAAATTTTCTCATTACAATAAACAATTTTAACAAGTGAAGTGCTACGTAATAAATATACTTTAATTTCGTTGCTTCTGTAATTGAATTATTGGCACAGCGTTAAAGTACTGGAGTATAAATTCGGAAGTGATTATCGCGGAATAAGCTTTCCTTTTTTAAATTAAGCTAAAAAAAGTCTTCAGTCTTAATTTTGATGTCAAACTTAGTTAATAAATAAAAATATCTGTTTTTTTCTTCAAAACTGGTAAAAAATGAGTACATTTTAATTTCAGCGCCTTGTACAAAGTTTCCAATGTTAACTATTGAATTCAAGGAGGTGCAATTGTACCTGCAAAATGTACAATATACTAGCAAAAGTATAAAATTATATTGGTCTATTACTATTAGCATATTCTTGCACTACTAGCATATTCTTGTTTAACTTTTTCATTTTTGCTATAATCATGTTTTAAAAACTTTTTTAAATGAAGTTTCAATAAGATATTAACCGCCATCATTCCAAGTGATAAATAATGTGTGCTCTGCAAATATATATCCTATTTCAACGTCATAAAAATATCAACTCCATTGTCCAACGATAATCATGCTTTATCCAGTGGCGTAACGAAACAACCTGAAGCTTTTGGAAAATTTTCGGATAAGGGCCCTTAAAGAATTAAGCTTGTCGTTATTTTTATTATAGGTAGGTACTATTAGTATGTTGTAGAACCTCACTTATAGCTCAATCTGCGTCCGTGCAATCAATTCGAATTAAAACATAAGAAACATGTGCTACAATAATATATTTTAGAATTCCTTTCTATAAATACAGTCATAAAAGGAAATTCTTAACAGAAATGAAAGTTGTTTTTTTTGAGCTTTCATTTCGCCAAAATTGTCAATCACTTCATCAAAGTTTAATTTTCGGGCCAAAGAATGTTCGATTGACAGTGCTGCTAAATTGTGCCACCTTTCTTGTCCCGTAGAATTCCTTAAAGGTAGTGACGGGAATTGTCAAAAATAATGTGAAAACGGTACATGCTTCAAGGACGCTTGAGGACACAAAATAGTTTTTTATAATTAATAAATCTGCGAGTTATTTTACAGAGATCAATTTTTCGATATCATATCTAAATGTTGACCAAACGCTGAGAATTTATTATTTTTATAGAAATCGACAAACTCTATAGCCTTGTTTAATAAGTTTGAGTCGTTTATGTTTTTCAAGAATGTAGAATGTAAAACATTAAAATTGGGAACTCTTTCATTCAGACCAACGAAGCAAAATGCTAACTGATTTATGATGAAGTCTAATACACGATAAAATACGTTTATTCGAAACAAGTTTTCAAGGTCTTGCAAAGGTTCAGCTTCGCAAATTTCATCGAAAAAGCGTGTCACCTTCCTTGGCGAGTTTTAGAAAACTAGGAAGCTATGCTCCATTTCTTTATTATGCTATAATATCCTTGCATTTTAAGTCCTCAAATTCATGACGATACTTTTTAATCTCTTCCAAACAGAGTTCTAAATACTTCGATACTTGTGATAGATCAGTTATTTTATACTGAAGTGCTTTGGAGACTATGTCGTCTGTCTGTAAAGTTTTGCAAGGGAATATCAGTAGTATAATAAAATTAAAGTTTTAAATCTTCTTCTTTAATGTTATAGCTTTATTTCGCTCCTCTGTTTTGGAACTTAATAAATTAGTTTTTATTAGCGCTTTCTCAATTTCTGCAAACCGGGCTTTCAGAGCAAAAATAGCATCACATCGTCCTGACCATCATGTTGATTCCATTTTTTTAACGTTACAAAGGCTGAAGATTCATCTTGTGCACCAGAAATAAAATTTGATAAAATATTCCACCTTTTAATGCTGTGGCCAAAAAATATTTAAACTTGTTGAATGGCTTCAAAAAACGTTTCCGTCTCTAACACACCTCTTTTACAACATCAATAATTACCAAATTTAAAATATGAGCAGCACAATGCACGTAAACAGCATTTGGCTCTACATTTCCGATAAGTTTTTGAACTCCGCAATAAATACCTTCCGTAATACCATAAACCATCGTATCCTAGTCCACGACATTTGCAGAGCGGAATATTTTTTGATTTATAGATGTTATAATTTGGTTCGCCATAGCTAAGGTAGTCTGATCCATTAATGCATGGAAACCTAAAAATGACTTTTTGACAATGAGAAAATTAAACAATAACGATAGGGTTCATACAGTTGGTACATTTTTGAAATATCTCGAGTTGTATCAAATAAAATTGAATAAAATTGATTTCGTGTCTTTATAAAGGCTCCACAATACGCATCCAGTCACTATATCCGTCAATCCAAATATTTTGTGAATGTTTTGTTGACATGAATAACCGGCATGGTTCACAATACAACTTTTGAAGCAATGCAGAATAACACAACTTGTTGCATTTTAATTTAACATCAGATTTAGAAATAATGTAATCATATTTCTCCAAAAACGATTTGTTACCACAATCTTTTATAAAGTAGCCTTTTGTTTTACAAAAGCATCTAACTTGATAATTTACTTCTTTAAAATTACCCTTATCAGTAATGTAAGGCAATTTTTTTATTTGTTCCAGGTCAAAAACAACACTTCACTTTTATTTAATACTAGCTGACCCGTGCGAAGTCTTCGCACTATATCGCCATCTAGCGTGTTCCAAGCATACAATTTGGCTAAGATATTTGATGTGTCGCCCACAGATGGCGCTCATGCCAATTGTTATAAAAATTAATTTTTTTATTAACAAAAAGATTTTTTTCGAATTTTTTTATATTTTTCGCCCAAAGTAGAAAACATAAGCTTTAAGTGGGTATGTTTTTTGTTTTTTTTGGTGCAGTAGTTAAAGAGATCGAGCCGCTCGACCAAAAAACACCTTTTAGAAATAATATATTTAGATTATCATTATGACCTCTCATTGCAATACTGCTACTTTCAGCCACATTAATATTTTTTCTCTTGCCGGGTTATTCATTTTATACTTCATCGAAGTCATTAATCTTAAAGCACTACCTTATTTTTGGCTTCTTTCTTTCTCTTCCGTTTGTCACTACCACCTAGATACTTTCTCGTATAAAAAAGATCTATACATATATTGGTATAATAAAGCTGTAAAGGCAAAATTTGCATATTTTTTTTTGTTTATAAGAAATGAGTTCAACAATAATTTAGTTTTTGAACAGAACGCCAAGGTATTTGGAATTTTTCTGCCTGTTTTTCACTTTACCTGTATACCTGTTTCTTTGCCTGACCGCGAATCACGTAAAACTACTAGACTGATTTAGGTGAGGATTTTACTCTTCAATTCCTTATATAATCAACAACAATATGACGTATTGATCATCTTTCGGATATTCGTCAATCGATATTTGTATTCGATCATTCAAAACTTATTAAAAAATTTAGTTCATGATTTTAGTATTGTTTTTAATATAGTAAAGGAAATAAATTTACATATTAAGATATGTCACTTTATTTATTATATTTGACGTTAGAAAGTTATAAAGAAGACATAATCTTTCCATTTACTGACTACCTTATCAACCATTAACTGAAGATCTCACTTTTATCGATAACTCGTAATCGATAGAACATTTATATCCTCCGATATATTTAAGTACGATAATTAGAATGAAATTGTTTACAAACGTAGTAATATTAAATATAAATAACAATCAGTGGCTGGTACCCTAGTACTAAATAAAATAAAACGTATATTTAATGTCTGAAAATTATAAATAAACTTATTAAACACTGAGACGAAACATTTTCCTTTCCATTATTTTCCTCGGTTCATTTTTCCACCTCAGGCTGCTTACAGCTCACCGACAAAGCGCCTCACAGGAAATAAATAAAAGTAAAATTCCATTAAATAACTGTTACGCTTGACGGAGCACGCTGTATACGGAGCGCCAGGGTATATATACAGGTGAGCGGAGGCCGAGAAGGTTGCAAGGTGGAAAATGAGATGTCAGAAATAGGAAGAAGCCGGGAAAGTTGGAAAATGCCGCGCCAGCGGGCGTTCTGCGCTGTTGCCGGCATTTTCATACATAAATCGTGATACAGGGTTTTAGTTGGAATTTAATGATGATTGTAAGAGAAAGTTATTGGGGTCCTACAGCGTAGGTCTGATGTAGGTTATGTGGAGTGAAGGTATTAAATTACTTTTTCATGTTTGACTGAAGGTCTACATCCGTATAGTGATTTTAATTTTATTATTTTCCTCACCTACTCGTCCGGGACGGCAGACGTCAAAAGAGCTCCGTATAATTTTATTTGCAATCATTTTCATAGCACATTATTAAATTTTCCGGACCAAAAAGAGAGCCATATACGGTAATTGGAATATTTATAGTAGGAAAATGTTTTAAAAGTTTAATAGATTTGTATGTAAATGTAAGTAAAAGATTTTTATGTTTTTGTTTATATGTAAGTAAGGCATCATTTTCAGATGTTATAATGGGAATAACACGATGTAATTCCCTTCAAATCGACTATAATTATTTTCGATCACGCATTTATTTCTGAATGATTAAAATATTATATCTTTAACCGTGATATATATATATATATATATATATATATATATATGTATATTTATATATATATATATATATATATATATATATTTTCGTTGCAAATTTGATTTATACAATACATTACTACATACTAATGAAAATAGGCCCACTTTTTACACCAGGGCGAATATTACTGATTTATATACTAAAAAGGTGCTCGTTTTTTTATCACATTCATATTCTTAGTGGCATATTTGAAATCCATTGAATACTAAAAACATTCATAAAAATAACTTCTTAAAAGTTAAATTTCATGCAATAACTGATTTTTAAAATCGTTAAATTATTTCTTTCAAACTTCGAGATATCCATGTGACAGGTAACATTTATCCTTAATCGAGTTTTAATTCGTAAAAAAAATAATTCTTACGATATCCATTTATATAAATAGCGATTATTTTATTTTAAAATTTCAATATTTACCTATTAAATAGTATTTATTTTTACACATCGAACTCGTAATTAATCACGGATGCGGCTTAAAATTTGGGTTACAAGGCAAAAAAATATGTGAAAACCTTAATACTAAATTAAGGATCGACCTATTAATTATATGGCGAAATCATTATTCTCTATGTCAAATGATGTTATGGTGTTTAGGCGAAAACAAGTCTAACGATTTCTTATAAAATACTGTCTAAAACAATAAAGAAACATAACAAAATTAGATCCACCTAAGGATTAGTATTTTATGTTTGGTGTGCATACGTCTATAAACCCATTTACGATTAGTGTGCATACGTCTATAAACCAACTTATGTTTAATATGTATACGCTTATAAACCCAGTTATGTTTAGTGTGCGTTTGCTTATAAACCAACTTATGTTTAGTGTGCATACGTCTGTAAACCAACTTATGTTTAGTATGCATACGTCTATAAACCAACTTATGTTTAGTGTGCATACGTCTATAACCCAACTTATGTTTAGTGCGTATACGTCTATAAATTCAATTGTATTTAGTTTGTATACATTTATAAACCCACTTATGTTTAGTGTGCATACGTCTATAAATCCACTTGTGTTTAGTGTGCATAAGTTCATAAATTCACTTGTGTTTAGTGTGTATGCCTCTATAGACTCACTTATATTTAGTGTCTATAAACCAAGTAGTCTCTAAACCAAGTTATGTTTAATGAGTATACGCCTATATACCCACTTATGTTTAGTATGCATACGTTTATAAACCGACTTCATTTAGTGTGCATAAGTGCATAAATCCATTTGTGTTTAGTGTGTTTGCGTCTATAAACCAACTTCGTTTAATGTGCATAAGTCCATAAATCCACTTGTGTTTAGTGTGTATGCGTCTATAAACCAACTTCGTTTAGTGTGCATAAGTCCACCAATCTACTTGTGTTTAGTGTGTATGCGTCTATAAAATCACTTATATTTAGTGGGCATACGTCTATAAACCAAGTTATGTTTAGTGTGTATACGTCTATAAACCAATTTATGTTTAGTGTGCATACGTCTAAAAATCAATTTCGTATAGTGATCAGTCCATAAATTAACTTATGTTTCTTGTGCATACGTCTTAGTGTGCATAAGTCCATAAATACACTGTTTAGTATGTATGCGACTATAAAATCACTTATATTTAGTGTGCTTACGTCTATAAACCCACTTATGTTTAGTGTGCACACGTCTATGTACCTAATTATGTTTAGTGTGCATACGTCTATCACTTATATTTAGTATGCTTACGTCTATAAACCCACTTATGTTTCGTGTGCACACGTCTATGTACCTAATTATGTTTAGTGTGCATACGTCTATAAACCAACTTTGTTTAGTGTGCATAAGTCCATAAATCCACTTGTGTTCAGTATGTACGCATCTATAAACTCACTTATATTTAGTGGGCATACGTGTATAAACCAAGATATATTTAGTGTGCATATGTCTATAAACCAACTTATGTTTAGTGTGCATATATTTATAAACCCACTTATGTTTAGTGTGCACACGTCTATAAACCCACTTATGTCTGGTGTGCATACATATATAAACCCATTTATGTTTAGTGTCTATACGTCAATAAACCAATTTATATTTAGTGTGCATTGATCTATAAACCTACATATATTTAGTGAGCATACATCTATAAACCCACTTGTGTTTAATATCGATACGTCTATAAACCAACTTAGTTTAGTGTACATACGTTTAAAAATCTACTTATGTTTACTGTGCCTACGACTATACTATCACTAACTTTAGTGTCCATACGTCTATAAACCAATTTATGTTTAGTATGCTTACGTCTAAAAACCCATTTATGTTTATTGCTTATACGTCTAGAAACCAATTTATGTTTAGTGTGCATTCGTCTATAAACCTACATATATTTAGTGAGAATACATCTATAAACCCACTTGTGTTTAATTTCCATACTTCTATAAACCAACTTATGTTCAGTATACATACATTTATAAATCTACTTACCTACCTACCTACGACTATAATCTCACTAAATTTAGTGTGCATACGTCTATAAATCAACTTATATTTAGTATGCTTACGTCTAAAAACCCACTTACGTTTAGTGTGCATACTTTTATAAACCCATTATACATCATGTTAAACTAAACATATATCTAACCTCAAATTTGTTAAATATTACTTTTCTACCAAATCCATCAAGGTCATTGATATGTTCATAGATTTTTTGTCCATCGATATATATACAAGTGGACCTGATTATTTGGGTCCGAGTTTGTTTAATAACATGGACGTGTACCTAATTAAATGCGAAGGCTATTTTGATCAATAGTTCACACATAAAATTTAATTTAACTAAATTAAAGATGTAAATAATCGGCTACATCGTGCTAATGAAATGTCTAGGTTAATTGCTATATATACAAGCACCACTTAATAGTTTGTGCTGTAAGGTTTGGCAACATCATTTCGTGACGTTGTTTGAACAGACTAACATCATGAGGTGTGGAAAGTAAAAAAACAATACCAATGGTATTATTGCCCGTTTATAATAACTAATTTTAACAATTATTATGATTGCTACGAACTTTTATGTAACGGCTTTGGAAACTATTCGAAAAATATAGAAAGCAAAAAGTAAAAAAAAAATATTTAGAATTAAAAATTATAAATTAATGTTGCAATGCAATAATAAGTGGTAAAATTCACATTGCAATACATGTAGGATTTACTATTTATTTAATTAATTTGTTACTAGCGTGACCCGTGACCAACTCAATTTAATAAATAAAAATTGATTGCAGGTATTCAATTCATTTCTAATTTTGCACACTGCTTATTACGTTTTTATTCCATTATGAAGCTCAGATGACAGATCAAACAAATATTTTACTAAAATTGACATATAGAGGCGCAAGTATCAAAAACATTGAGCTAAAGCGCCACTTTATTTATACGTGAGTGGATTTGAAATTAAACAAAAATTTTACCGACGGTCAATCATATTGACGTTGAGCCGTTAGATGGCAGCATTGCTGTTTTGTGTATATAATTTTAATAATTAATTAATTTGCAAAAACAATAGCAATAATAAATTTTTTAGTTGTGGATGCCGGTAGAGTAAGCAATTATCTATAAAATGATATATAATTTATGTGGATTAGTTGTGAGGTTTTTTTCTAAAAAGGGAGAGTAACATCTTAACCTTAGCATATTAATATTAATATATATGATGATGATGATGATGATGATGATGATATGATGATGATGATGATGTTAAGACTCTATTTCTATTAGATCATTTTGTAATAAAAATAAATGCTTATTTAGACCCTTCATGTTATTTACCGATTGGTTCGTAACTGAAAAATAATTAGAAGCTAATGAACGAAACCTATAATCACTGGCTCTTAACCGCCGGATAATAACGAATTTGGTTACAATTTTGATTTATCCATTATTAGTTTACAGCGATCACTTAACTCTTTATTTCAAATTGACAGATAATTAAGTGAACAACCGACGCATTTGACTAGTTGGAGCAGAATAACCCGCACGGCGTTTGATCGTTTGTATATATTAATTTTTATTACATAATAAGTGGGGATAATTGCAAAGTAATGAAAGTTTCCCGCCCACTTTAAATTTCCTAATTTTGACATTTCAATCTATTTAAACATGCGAGAAATGACAGATCTGTTATTATATTGGAAGTTTTTCATCTTTAGCAAAAAGGTTTTAGCGCGAAAACTTTGCTTTTATAACATTTTGATCAATTGTGTCAGTTATTAATGGAAAGACTTCATCAAAGACAATTATCATTGAAAATAAAATCAAATTCTTTAGCCACGTAACTGTTGAGATGTGTTTAGGGAGTTCTCTCAAAATAATAGACCAAGTTTTAATGGATTTCCTCTGTATATTTTTCAATAAAGTTATGTAGTGATAATAAGTTCAGTCTATTTATCTATATGTTTAGATACTCGGTCGACACTTACTAAGTATATATGTATTCAAGTAACTATATATCATTTATTTTTTTCAACTAATTTGACACTGAAGTACATTTTTTAACTGAGTAACTATTTTTTTACTGAGTACATTTAAAGCGTGTTTTTCTAAACAAGTAACGTAATTTTCTTTATTGTAATAGTAACTTTGAGAGAGATTTTTTTTCAGAAACGGTTGAGAGTTGTCACACATACAGTTATAGTTTGACACACAGGATGTCAAATGACGAGTTTTTCTTTCTATTGGAAAATTCAGGGAAGATTAAGGAATAAATGACATATCTAAGACGACACAATTAATTAAATAAGACATAATAATTATTCAAATAGTCAAAATTTGTAATTAAAGAACCTTGTTTTTTTATGTATATTATAATTCCTATATATGTCTATTATACTTATAAATAATCGAACAGATTTGAAGCGTGCATGCATTTAAGAATATCTGACATAATTGCGTTAAATTCAAAATTATCATCGAATTAAAAACTAGTGCAAACAATTCACAACTACTAAAACTATGAAAGGGAATGGATATAATGAAATGAAAATAATATTTTCTTAGAAAGCTCCCCCAAACTACTAGCGTTATAAAAGTTGCAGGCGCGATTGGAAACTGGGAAAACAGTTTACTACAATTTTCAATCGGGAACAGTGGTAACGAGGTCAGGTCTCCAGTTTATGCTGAAGAAACTGAGCATTCGTCGTTGGTTGTATTTGTTAGAAAGTTGTTATGTTACCTACAAAGAGCTGTACGGTTTTACGGGTATCGATAACATTTTTTAAATTAAATTTTCTACGGAATTGCAAAGATTATTTTAGATGGCATAGAAATTTTTGTCAGTATTTGTTTATCTTACGCAGCCAAAACATATTGAGACAACTTATATACCTATTTTACGCAGATGCAATTACACAATTAAGAAAAACGATTGTATCTGGTAAAAACGTTTATTTTTCTTGAAAAAAATTGGTAGCGGAAAATGGAAATTTTTGTCTCATGAAAAAATTTATATTTAAAAACAATCCCATAAGATTTAACGGAACCGAGCAGCGGTAATCGCAAATATTTGATAATATAACTTCAAAATTAGTATCGCGAACGGATAAGATGCTGTGTAGTAAATTGGAATTAAAGGCATATAAATCTACAGGACCGCATTTAAAGCATTCGTCGAGAGAATCAATAAGGTTACAGCAACATTGAAAAGCAAGAGGTAAGAGAGGAAAGTGGGAGATGTTCAGAGAAACGGAAATGAGAAAAATGAATTGATTTTTGTGTTATGGGGCGTATGAGTGAAATGACAATATCTAATTATTATTAGACTATTACAACACTAGCGACTTATTTTATTAACACGTTAACAAATGAATTATTCGACACAGATTTTGAATATGTGATGTTTATTAAAATGTCAACTATTCGACTGTCAAAATCGAAGTGTCGTTTAGGAATTTTATTAGATTTACAAAAAACATCAGTGCTTTAAATAAAATTATTTTATTGGCTAAAATCTCTTAAACTACGTGGAAGGACAGCTACTTGGCCCAACTTTGGAATACTCAGTCCTTGGTAATCCCATCTTTGTATTGCATCTAATGAACAGCAAAACTAGCGAAGACAAAATAGGTTTAAGATGGCCAATATTTTTCGGCCTATACAGACATTGGGCGCAGTTGGATTTTCTCACTTCTTTACAGTGACAGGTACGTGTAATGAATTAAACGTTAGCACGTAGTTATTATATATTGATATTTTTTCATCGTTGTCTACTTTTCCAGAAATTATCCAGCCTGATTTTGTTTCATACCTTTACGTCTTACGTTCTGGAATTTCTATATTTCCAGCGCATACGAGTTCGTAAAATATTTCGGCGTATCAATTTCGCCCAATTCATAAAATTTCGGATCGGCGAATTTTATATTATGAGGTATTTTGAATTTTGAATTTAGTAGATTATTCATAGATTTTTGCCATCCTGTGTAATTTTTGCCATCCTGTGTGATTTTTGATGTGGGAATGCAAATTGATAATGAGCCCCATTGCTCAACGCCTAATGATTTTAAAGATCATATGTGCGATGAAATCGTATTTAGAAACTTTCTTAATTCGACAGAAAATTCGCTGATAATTCGAGTAATGTAAAAGGTGATTATGTATGATTACGCGTTTATTATCGAAAGGGACTTTCAGCGATTCCCATGCGACTAAATCATTTCCATAAGATGATTTTAATACTTTAATTACACCTACCCCCTAATTTGTAAAGAAATCTAATTCTTTTTCACAAAACGCCGTAAAAAGTTACAATTTTAACCTTTGCCAGTTTTATACGGTGTGGTCGCGTCGTATTTGAATTATGTATTTCATTTGATCTTGCGATATGTTGTGCTGATATGGACAGCATTGGATTCATTTTATGTATTATATCCTGGGTATAACTGATTTGCGCATAATACAATTTTTCATATTCATTGAACTCGGTCGAAGTCTCGTCAGTCAGTTCGTCTATCTTTTTTTGAATTTCTTCAAATTAATCTAGATTAGAAACATATTTAAAAATCAATCAAATAGTGTACAAATATTTCTCTATATATATAAATATATTGAGAAATATTTGTATATATATATATATATATATATATATATATATATATATATATATATATATATATATATATATAAGTTATCCAAAAATTTAAGTTATCCAAAAATTAATTGTTGGGTTAGCATTTCGATTTGCAAAAAAAAAAACGCTAAAAAACAAAACTAAATATAAAATACAGCGCAATCTAATTGAGTTCTAGTAGATACTAAATTAGTTTTTCAATAAATTTTAAATGTTATCAAATAAATAATACAGCACAATTTTCCGACAGAAACATGAAAATGGGTAACCCATATCATGTTTCTGTTAGAAAATGGTAAAATAACGTTGTACATTATCCACATAATATGTATTGTTATCTGGTGTACCTAGTTACGCCATATGAAAAAAAACGAATAATATTTATTTAATCAGCGATAGTTTTGCCAATGAACGCACTAAATATAGAATGAAGTATAGTTACTATTTCTGAACAAAAAAAGTGTGACTGTAGATATATACGCGCGTTAGAAATTATACTTCTTTGGCATACTAAAGAATAACTTTATTTAGCACGCAAATAATTAATGAAAATAAAATAATAAAAGCACTGGAGCGTGATTATAAATACGATTAGTAAAATGTAAATTCAATAAAATAAATTTAAAAATTAAAATGTATACAATGAATTGTTAAATTTACTAAAACGATCTAAATAAAGTTTAATTAATAATGCAAATTAATGAATATGCAGAAAATTTATTGTAATTTATTAATTTTAAGTATTTAATAAATGATACAAGTAATAATTTATAATGCAAATAAATACACACTGAAATAAATAAAAAGCTTATAAGCACTATTTCTATCACAAATATTCACAATAAATAAATGTTTTTTATTATATGTATCACTACTAAATTTCAATTATTAAAAAATATTATTTAAAAACACA
Source organism: Druceiella hillmani (assembly GCA_039881145.1). NCBI lineage: Eukaryota > Metazoa > Arthropoda > Insecta > Lepidoptera > Hepialidae > Druceiella > Druceiella hillmani. The sequence goes on from JAYKKI010000035.1 coordinate 16,517,397, forward strand.
TATATAACTTAAATTTGTATGAATGTAAAACATGTGTTGTGTATTGACAAATACCTCAATAACTATCATGAATATAGTATCAGTCACTATACGCCTCTAAATATTGTTTAGTGAGCAACTTCATCTTGCCGATTTTTGTTGCATCGTGCGTGCGTTGTAAAATTTCATTCTCATGATTTTATCATAACGCGCCTAAATGAGTATAAGTTCAATAAATACTTTTGAAAATGAACTGTTGTTGCATATTAATGCCGCAAGTATCACGGACGCATAGACTGGAACAGCGTTATTATTTTTACTAATAACTGATCAAAAATATTTCGTATAAAAGTTGTATTTAACAATCTACCATTTGTGTGCCTTGATTGAAAAATGGATTTTTATTATTTTTTTAACCTTTGAACTGCCATCATTTTAGTACATTAGTTATATTTAAGTATTTGGACAATTTTGTTCAGTTACAAATTTACTTAAACTAGTGGTCAAAATTCGACTGTAATTCATACAAGTTTTAAGTTTAAACGTTATTCCTTTACGTGAAACTCATGTAATTAATCTGATATTTTTAAAATTCTTTGGATATTTTAAAAATTGTTTTAAATTTTTTCTCTACATTCTGCGACTGTTTGACAACAGATTATTAGGAGTTTGACAGTATAAACGAAAACAAAGAGTCTTTTAATGTATTTGTAATATATAATTTATTGTAAAACACACACACACACACACACACATATATGTATATATATATATATATATATATATATATATATATATATATATATAATAACACATATACATAAAAACTTTCTGTACTCCTTCTCCATATAAACTTCAACTATGCCAAATCTCACACTCCTCCGTGCGCGCAATATGCTTAAAAAGGGGTACAACCTTTGCTCGTCACGTATAAATATATAGATTTATATTAACTTTATTCTCGTGCCAAGTATTATTCAGATATCTATTTGGATATAGAAATGGATTTGTTGTCTGGGAACCACGATCGATAAAGACACAGTGAACTGACCTTGAAATTCAGAAGTCAAAATCTCTGTTTAAGTGTATTTTACGAAATTCACCTAATAGGCATATCCACCTTATCTCTAGTTCCACTTAGTAACCTATTATATTTACCACCTTGCCTTAATATTGTTCATTTTGGTAATAAAAAGTCAGTTATCTTTTGACAAACACGTAAAAATATAAGGAAATTGAAAAACGAAATTGGAAACAGTCATGTAATTATTAAAAACAGAATGACTTCGTTTATCTACTGAAATTCCTAAAAAATTTCAACAAAATAGTTCTTAAACATCTTTGCTCAGTCAGGGGTATATAAGCAGTGAAATACCATTTTTACAAGATCATGCTGAAAAATAACATAAACTTTTCGTAGATTAAAATTGGGATTTAATTCTTTTTAAATGACTATGATTGCGAAACACACAATTAAAAAGATGTGTACATAGGAAAGACGCACGAAAAAAAATCTTGTTTAATATAAAACTTTTGAAGCCTGTCTCACAAGTAAGGTTTCGATACCTGTCTTATTCAATAAATACAAGGTACCTATATGGTGCTCTGTAAACAGCATGAAATGAGCGCTCCATTACAAACTCAATTTGCAACTTTGCACTGTCAGCACACGCTGACAAAGTATGCTCAAGTATGTCGGCACACCGTCTTAGTCTAGCCCGAGGCTGATGCGAGCTCTGAAACTAAACAGACAAGTGTCGAGGTAAACTTAGACGGTAAACCCACTTTACTCTAAGCCGTTGTGAAGCCATAGAAGAGTTTGTTGGCACCTAGAGTTACGTAGTCATATAACGACTTCTTCACTGCAGCCTATAGATCATTACTTAGTTTTTTATGGCTGTGGAAGGTTCGGTGTCGTTAAGCATTTAGTAACGTTTTAAATGGTCTAAAGAAACTTCCAGATAATCTGTATATATAATGCAAATGCAATATAAAGCAACGAGAATGTCAAGCACATTCTCGTTGCTATTTTATTATGCATATGCTTCATGTATTGTACATGCTTCATGTAAAAAAAAATATTAAACGGATTTCAATAAAATTTTGCAGTTTTATAGCTTAATGCTCTAATCAACATCTTGAGTTGCAATCGTCAAGATGATTATTCAAGTCACAAATAAGTAATTAATGATAGCGACATCTATTTATTTTATAAGTAACTATCGTAAATAAGAAGTTTGGTAATTATCCGCTAGATAGCAGTATTTATTTTATATTTAATAACGTGTTTATAATTACATATTATAAAATGCAGTATCATTACTTCCTTCCAAACTACGGGATACCCTGCTGGATACATACCTGAGGGAGAAAGTTTGATAAGACACATACTTTTCAGCATAATTTTCCTATGAAAAGAGCGGGCAAAATTTTTAGTAAATGTTGTAGCTAAATTTTATATTAATATTATAATAAACAGCAATATATATTCAAAAGGCTATAATAATATCAAACTACGTTATTTTCAAAATAACTAGACAGCTATAACAATGAGAAAAGGTAGCTACTTTCAAAACAATGCATAATCGAATGTGTTATTATAACAATGGTGGTTAATTAGTTGACATCTCGAATGATTTCCTGTTGGTTATTTTAATGTATAACTGATTACGTTACACTTAATTGTATTTTTTTTCGTATAAATAGAACTAAAATACCTAATATAATTTCCTCATTGGTTTGAATTGAAATTTTATCAATTTTCCGTTAAATATTATGACTATTTCTTCAATTTTTGAAGTAAAAACTTCTTTAGGCGCATCTGAGCAGTGAACGAAACTGAGCCGTAACGCTCGGGTCGGTGTTGCCTGGTTGTTAGGTTCGGGTCGGCGACACTAGGTTTCCTTCGGCATCGGTCAAGTAAGCTAGTTTTTTAGTCGCTCACTATTTTAAAATATCAAGTGAACTAGATTTTTTCAAAGAGACGAAATTTGTTCACAACCTCATTAAATATACCTGTAACATTGCAACTATTCAGGTATTTTCTAGTCCAATATATTATCGTTTTATCTATATAAAACCAAAATATTCAGAAATAATATTGTTAGATTCAGATTATAACACCAAGACAATTCCAACATCCAAGAAACTGTCGGTAATACACTGATATACGTGTTTATGAATCTGCTTGCTCTAGTTTTAGTAATTCACTAACCGTATATACTTATTATTTAAGACTGCATTATATACAGATATATATATATATATATATATATATATATATATATATATATATACATACATATACGACAGAGTTTATAAAAATAATTCTACCAGGCCATATTTCTACCTAATATTTAAAAACATAATTGAAGCGATAAGCTCTACTTAAATTAAATGGAATTCCACGATCAACACTGCCCATTACATCATCCCGTCACTACCCTAGCGTGCCAGCGCCCTATTTAGCTCACCCAACCTGTTTGGACGAATGAAAATAATCGCACAATAAAATACATGATCCAATAAATTATGTAATAAAATACTTAATCTTAAAGAGAATAAATAAACATGCCAATGGGCGTAATAATGACGTTTGACGTCAAAAAGTAAAGGAACAACGTGACCCCAAAGGTCAAAGGTAAGTGCGAGGGTGAATGTGTATGTCGCAATCATGAGGGCGAGTGTGGTTCACAAACTGTAAAATTGGCAACGTTGTAAGAATTTATAAAACTACATATGTATAGTTTCACATCGCAGGTACTAAAAATATTTACGCATTCAAATACAGTAAATGTTTCAATGTTGGGGTTTTTATTTGAATTCAAATTATTTATTAACAGATTTAAGTTTGATATTATCTAATGACAAAAAAGAATAAAATGTAGAGGTGAAAGTTAGAAATTATTAAAATTTGACTCAGCAATCTAAAAAACTAGCAACTGGCTAGACAGATACATGTGCGAATATAAAAAGGAGTGAAATATTCAAAATGAAAATTTACACTTTTTTCACAAGTCACACCCGTGTGGAAAAAGAGAAAAGTGGTGGTGTAAATTAAAAATAAAGCCTTTGGGAAAATATTGGATCTTCAGATGTAATAGATAGATTCAAACTGACATGGTGCCGAGATGTGTTATTATATATTTGTGTTCACGGTGTTATTCATAAGAAGTGTTTTATTTTAATCATCAGAGAAATAAATTCTATTTCGGGATAAATAATGTCCTATATTCTTTTCATGATACAATTTAAATGTATGCAAAGTTTTATGGATTAAGTAGCTTGAAAAAGAGACAAACAAATAAGCAAACAAATTCAGTTTCGTATATATAATAGACTTAGGGTTAGTTACGATTAAAATTTTATGAAAATAAACCTATTAATTTATGTTACTCTAGCATCCCTTAATCGTTCTTATTTATTTATTTATAAAAATAAATTGTATAATATCTTATAACACAAATATTTAAAGAATATATTACATATCTATGCAACTTCATATGGAGACCATACGAAGACTTTCGTTCTAGTTTACTCCAATCGAATATATTCAATAGTCTTAACACTTGTCTCTGTATTGTAGCAGTATTGCCTGTAAAGAAAAGTACTGTACCAAAAGAGAAAACGGATAAACCGGCAAGAATAAACAAGTGTGCCCTAAACATAGTAGGTACTTTTAAGTAGGGTACGAAAAATCTTTAAATTTTATACAAATATATAATCTTTAGTTTTTCTGAGGGCAAAATCTTATTTTAACGCTTCATCCATTTATATAGTTCCATACATAAATGGTAAAACAGAAACCTTATATTGAATATATTTGGCTTTAATTTTGCAAAAATTCATTGTTCACAATTAAATGAAACTACGTGATGTAGTATTATTTCTACTTTATTTATATTCTTTACCAGAATCTAGGTTTCGTTGTATTACAACATCTTCAGGTGGACTATTATCAAAGATCTTTGCTAATAGCCCACCTGAAGATGTTGTAATACAAAGAAACCTAGCTCGTGGTAAAGAAAGTAGAAATAATACTACATCACGTAGTTTCATTTAATACGGTAGTTGACTCATTCTACATTTTGATATTTTTCGTACAATATTGTGAAATATAAGTTAACTAAAAACCAGTTTTGAAAAAAATTCAAAAATTGATTGAAAAATAAACCAGTTACAGGCTTCTAAATTTGAAGATACGGACAGAGTTGGGTATATCCCCGTCTCTTTTACTCTCGTAGAATATAATGTGCAATATTAAAAATGATCTCACAACCCAGTATTGCCGTCCTTCTCTAAAGGTTAAATTTAAACTTTTATAACTCGGTCAATTTTTAAGATTATTAAAAAAAATTTCACTCTTCATCAGCTTGTACCTAATTGTGACAAACCTTATACTAAGAAACCTTATAGTATTGTATGTACATATTGCAGGAAATAAAACTAAGTCTCAGACATTCATAGTTTCATTTTATCTTTCCTCTCTAATTACTTCATTTCTAGACCATAATTACATAGATATGTATATATTGATATACTACTATAAGTTTGTCACTATAGTTGCGAATTCTGCTCGCATTTAGCGAGTTTTTTGTAATCAAATTCATTTAAAATTTTACACACTTGTTTAATCTCAATCATGATCCAAAATAAATTTGCTAAACTCATTTTCAAATCACTTAGTTACTTTTCTGAAAGGGGATCTTTAGTAGGGTAAAGTCGAAGGAAGTTTCGCTCACTACCCTTACTTTACAAAATAAAAAAATTGTAAGAAGATATGTTTCCAATACTTTAGATTATGCCCTTTTTATTGGCAAGGCATAAAGAAACAAAATATAATAATAGCATTGTGGAAAGCTGATAATAAAGTGAAAAACTTTTACATTTTTAAGTGTATTTTGAAACAAGAAGATTTTGAAAAAAATTCTGTGTTCTTTTTCTTTACAAAGTACGTTTTTGACAAACATAAAAAATATAGCAATTCCCAAACTTAACTGTTAATAACTCGCTATGATTCAAACCTTGTTCATCGTTTGAGAAACGCCGGTATATGTATTTGTGACATTTATAACATAAATTATAGACATTTTGATAAGGATACGCTATTTTGCCCTCACGACTGTTAGTTGGTCTCTAGGCAAGTTCAACTACGATAATCAGCCATTGAGGTAATACGTGTCATTATTTGTTCACCGGCGAAGGAAATTTGAAGCAAAACATACGATATTACAAATGAATAATTGGCTAATATAAAAACAAAAATAAACTGAGTGTTACTTAATCACACAAAAACTTATAACAAAATTAATATAGATCTTTGCACATTTAGATAAAATATTATTGTTAAATATATAGGTAATAGGTTATAGTGGTTATATAATTCTTAATTTATGTATTTATCAAATCATAATACAACAAATATCACTGTATATCTTGATTTTTAGGGAGATCAATAATCAATAGCATTTGACGTCCTGCGTCAAACTTATACGGAAAGTCAAACTTGACACTAATAGATAATTAAACATTTAGCGGATATTAAACGCAACAGTATGTGACAAGCGGAGTTCACGAAAGCTCCTAAAGCGAATTTCTGAAAGTAACAGCGGTGGCGACCTTGGTTTATAAGAAAAATATCGATATATCGATTTTTTTTTTTCGTTATATCGGTATTATTTGGCGATATTTAATATTAAGATATATCGATATAAAATATCAAGTATCAGAAACGTGTCAAAATCTATAATTTACCAATGGCGACACTAAACTGCGTTGTCTGCATCAAGCATTTCAAGCTTAATTAGAAGTGGTATGCCTAGCGGACTGAAACAATATCTAGAACAGCCCAGAAAAGAGAATCCAATATACTTCTGGTTTGATAGTTGCCATTTTACCCCGTTCCTTTCAGAAATAGCTCTAAAATAATTGATACCTACTGCGTCCTCCGTTTCATCGGAGAGAGTAGCATCTCCTGTAAATATCACAGTACCTAATAACAGAAGTCGCCTTACAGCAGAGCACATCAAGCTAAAAGTTTTTATTTTGTCTCCGTCAGAAAAATGTTAGTTTGTCTGAGTGATTGTTTGATTAATATTAATTATTACCTAAACTAAGTATTTGAATAAAAATATTATTTACCTAGGCTAAGTACGAAAATTTATCCTGTCTATGTTTTGAATAGTAAGAAAATGTATCCTGTCTATGTTTTTAATTTCAGACTTTATATTACTTGATTTATTAGAAGAAATGTTAATTGATGGTATTTATTTAGTAATCTGAGATTGTATTTATCTAAATTAAACCAAATATACTACAATTTTTAGAACGCTAATATTATTTTTAAAGTCGTACCGATATATCGATATTTTATTTTCGATATAAAATATATCGATATATATATATATATATATACATATATATATATATATATATATATATATATATATATATATATATATATATATATATATTCTTTCGTACTTCCGACATCCCTATGGTGACCCAATGTTATAAACATATTTAAAAGTAAAAACTAGTAGCAAAAAAATTGTTCGTAAATGGTGAGACTAAGCTTTTTTTCCATCCAATGATGGAAAAAAAACAAAAATTTTGTTAATATTTTCCTATATTTATTTTAGTATTTAAATAATACGACTGCCTATTGATTTCGAATGTTAAAGTAACATTACTGATTTTAAAAAAAATTGTTGGTTTGTGATTAAGTATCTTATAGCATTAAGTACTTGCCTAATTGATGAGCACTTAAGTACTGATATATAATATGATTGTAATGTAGACTAGTATGATTGTATCGAGTGTCACGGTACTTTAATTATAAAAAAAACAAATTACGGTTTTCTTTCAGCGATTGAGAACTATTTTTTTAAATCCTAATGTTTAGTCCTTTGCACCGATTTTAACCATCAACCCCGATTTTATGCAAATTGAATCAAACAACTCTAATTAGGAGCGTTTTTATTTTGTTTCATTATTTTGGGGATACAATTATTTTATGCATACTAATACAGATATATGTGTAACAATAACAAAATATCGTGTCGTTTTAAAATTCTGTTAGTATTATAAAAAAAATTAAATTGGTTCTAAAACATGCATAAAATACTATCGATATATGTGTAACAATTACAAAATATTGTATCGTTTTCAAATTCTGTCAGTATTATGAAAAAAAACATTAAAATGTTTTTGAAAAATATTTTTGCAATTTGCAGACGTTTCCCTAATACATAATTTTATTTGACGTCAATCGATAGTTATGGCATTATGTTATGAGGTGGTATTAATAGGACTAAAAGTAGGTAAGATACATAAAACTTCATTTCTTGTATCCGTTTTATTTTTTATTAAATTCTAAAAGGCTTACTATTAATTAAATGCACAGCTAAGATAAAATATATAAAAACATAATGATGAAATGTATCGACTAAGAAATAAATAGTTACTATAACGCCTAACTCCGTCTTCCACAATGTGGCTGTCCGAAAAACAATAGCAACATTACACGTTGACAAGAGGAAATGCTAGTTCGCACGAATGTCACGTCCGCCGAGCGTCACACCATCGAGGGCGGATGGTCGACCTTCCGACGAGATTTGGCCGAGAGCTTAAAGCTCCTAAGCTGCTTTCCTTCAGCCGGCGACGGATTAGGTTTAATTATATTTATCAAAGGCGTCGTGGACATTCGCCATTTAAAGCCCGTAGGTCGCGGCAAAATTGTCTAAGTGAGCCTTAATTTCCGGCGATTTTTGGAAAATTTTGGTAGATAAGCGAGCTTTCAAATATATTTTGCAATACTCGCTTAAATTACCGAAGAGAGTTGGGAACCGTTTTTTAATCTACTTTTATTAAGATGATCACATTACTTTTTTAATAACGTAGTTGTTAACTTTTCAGAAGTCAACAAAATGTTTAAAGTATTTTTATAATTTTGTTTGGCTTGCTCTAAGTGATTTAAGTGTGTTTAATTAAAATATTGTTTATGTAAACACTGATAATTAAAGTGATATTAGGGTAATTAAAAGCGGCGAGTTCCACAAAATAAGTAAACGTATAGATATTACATATTTTGTGTTTACGCATGTGGAAGATATAATAGGCAAGACATTTACGTTATGATATATGAATGTTTGAAAATAGTTTAATATAAATATTATGTGGCCTTAAATCTTTATAGGTGCCTAAATTTGTACAGAACCTTTGTAGTACACTCGCATTATGACGCGAGGGTCCGTAGGTACTTGACAGATTTTTTACAGGCATAAAACAAAAAAACTTGGTTACCTACGTATTCTGCTTAATTTATTAATGTAATAATTCTATATCGATGTATTCACTAAAAGCCGTTATTCTAGTTTTTATTGGTTATTGGTATACCTGATTAAAAAGCTAGATAAGTGCAATAAACTGTAGTCTTACTTAATTGTACTAATAATTTTATTTATAGTACTCTCCACTGAATGAAGAAAAGATGAGATATATCTTCTTAACGCCAAATCCGTTTATTATGGGTTCATCGACCGACTTCCTCCAGACCCGAACTATACATATAAATGAAAACCGAACACCGAGAAGATGTCTCCGTTTTAGCGAAACATGAATATCGACATGGCGCCAAACCTCGTTAACCCTCAAAATACACCCGCTTAATGAGAATAGGCTCAGCCGCGACATTTTCTATACAGAGAAAATTGCCGAGAGTAAAAATTTTTATCTTCGACGTAATTTAATGAAGAATGTTTACGCTGGCGGGGATCGAAGACAATTTTCCTCACCTTGAGCCGGGAAATTTTTTTCCTTCTACGACATTGATTTTTCGAACAGGACCATTAATAATTCAGGCGGGTCGCGCGGGTTTTGCTCGTGTATCTTTATTACATTTCACTAGTAAAGTGTTTAAAGTGGTCCCGCGCTGGCTTCAGGGCGAAATGGGCTTTTTTCATAAATAAGATAGCACAAACGAATTAAATTGAAGATGATTCTGGTCCAAATAGAGGTGTGATAGAAAATAAACTTATCTAATAAGAGTCAATTTTTCATCTGAGAGTTCCGAACACATTTAGGTACATACTTAAGAATACTTATTATTAATCATTAAATATAATCATTTATATGGACCATACACTAAAATGTCGCCCAAAAGGTTAAAATGGCGAGAAATTGGGAGGAGGGTCACATCAACCATCAATTATGATGTAGCGTCATCATGACCACGACCGCTCTGTCAAGAGCGACACGACTGAGAAGAAGACGATAGTAATTTAAGGGGTACACTTTATTCCAATTTAAAATTTTCACAAATATAAATTTTCCACAATTTAACTACAGTGTCTGCTATTTCTTTCAGAGGCGTTAAAAATGTGGTGCATATTTAAGTCAAAATGTGGTTCATATTCACAAAAAATTATAAGACAATAGCTGTGCTTTTCCTAAAACCCACGTGAAGGCTTCTAAATCTCTATTTTTCTCATTTTAGATTCACTATGCTAATAGTTTCCGAAATAAGTGGGAGGATATATAGTTTTTGCATAATTTTTAGCAAATCTCTGAAGATATTCTACCTAAAATTATGAAAAAAATTCTCTGAAATCCTCATAAATAGCCCTTTTAAACGATATCCCACAATATATATGCAAAAAAAAACAATTTTTCATAATTTGCCTCCTCCCACCCCCACCCTAAAATTTCCATATGCATAATTTGAGTGTTAAACTATCAATATATGTGCGTCTTAATATGTTTTATTATTTTATAAATTGCAAGTCTCTACGTCAAGCGATTTAAGAGAAAAACGGTTGTGACAGACGAGTAGGCACGTGTGGGATCTTATAATGGTTTCGTTTTTCCTTTCGAGATACGGAAAACTAAAAACAACGAACATATAGGAATCAAAGTCACGCGATCAGTATTCCGTATTGAAAATAAAACAATATTAATTTATTTGAAAATATTTATATCTGTAAAGGTCAGTATTCTAGGCTCGTATTTTGGTATTTAAATATTTGAAAAGTGTCATTTTCGAAAAAATGTAGAAAGAAAAATTGTTCAAGAAGCAATGTGTATTTCCTTTTAAGGCTCCGTACTTAAACGTACATACCTTAACTCCAGATATTGTTTAAGAGGAAGATGATCCAGTAGATTGTTGATATAACACCAATAAGATGTATTTATAATGAGTAGATATAATAAGTTTGCCTTTGTAAAATTGGCATAAGTGTAAATCAAATAGGATATAAAAATATGTTGATTTAATGACCCACTAATAATCTTCAAACAGTTTTTTTTTATTACCTACCATCTTTATTTACAAGTTTAGTAAGTATATACTCATACTTGATCAGGATATAATCACTAGACTAAGTATATACTCGTAAGTATATACTCGTACTTGATCAGGATATAATCACTAGACTAAGTATATACTCGTAAGTATATACTCGTACTTGATCAGGATATAATCACTAGACTAAGTATATACTCGTAAGTATATACTCGTACTTGATCAGGATATAATCACTAGACTAAGTATATACTCGTAAGTATATACTCGTACTTGATCAGGATATAATCACTAGACTAAGTATATACTCGTAAGTATATACTCGTACTTGATCAGGATATAATCACTAGACTAAGTATATACTCGTAAGTATATACTCGTACTTGATCAGGATATAATCACTAGACTAAGTATATACTCGTAAGTATATACTCGTACTTGATCAGGATATAATCACTAGACTAATAAATACATCATTGCACACTTGTTTACATGAAACTGAAGCTTGTCACTTGGATTTGTTTGTAAAAAAAACCGAGAAGTAGCTTACAATCGTTTTTATAATTATCGGTTCTCCGAAATATTCAAATTATCAAAAGATAGCAGATACTTGGCTATTCTGATCATCAATATGAGGTCATTTATTTATATCTTTTATAGGAATTTTAAGATTTATCCCAAATTAGGGAAAATTTTCCATGTTACTCCAGATAATAAGAATAGGTCTAACAATTTACTTTTCATCAGTCCTTCTTTCGCCTGTCCTTTACATTTTTGTAGATTCTATAATTTGAATATTATCCTAAAATTTTGATACAGAGGTACTTAAAGTTTTAAATTAATATGTAGTATTTAAAGTAAGTATTTTTTTCGAAAACGGTTGGAAATTGTCATATTGTCTTATAGTCATATATTTATCATGTACAACATTAATATAATCTACCCAGTTTGATGTATAGAATCACTTGTCAATGATTCTTACTGGCAATTCTTTACCAACCAAAGCGAGTATATTTGAAGCGGGTTCCTGTGAAAAAATCTACTTTTTTAATTAAAATCGCAATTTTAGATAATTTTTTTTCACACACGATTGAACATTTCACATAGTTTCTTAACATATTCTACTCAAAATATACAGAACCATCTGTACGAATAGCATCTACGTTCTTCGTTAGATTCTGTGTATCTCGAGGTGTATGATATATCGATATAAATATTAATGTTTATAATTTCGATATAATATATATGTCGGTAAAAGACCATCAAACTCAAAGGAAACTGTACAAAAAATCAATGTTAAGTGAATAGATAGATCGTATTGCAGGTAATGTTAATTTAGTAACGATTTATCAAGACCAATGGTTATATCGTAACAGTGTACCTTCAACATAAACATTATACAAATTATTTGGAATTTTTTTTGTATGCTGAAAAAATTGTATCAAAAACGAAACTTTCTCGCAAATAAAAGTGTTCAGGAAACAAAATATCCCCAATTCCTGTGTAATAAAAAAAATATTTCATAGGATATATGGGAATACGGATATTTTCTTCGCAATATATCACATTTGTCGATAATTTTCTTTCGATATAGCAAGTGGGTTTATACCTATAAATTCCTCATTTTCAGTTACCCCATTTTTATAACTTTTTATGTCGACACAAAATAATTAAAAAAATACGATTTTTCGATTTTTACTGAAATAATTTTAACCAGAATAATATTCGAATCAAAAAAGTGGTTCAATTAATATTATTTAAGGTCTATAGGAAGACAAATATAAAATAATAATAGGCAATGTGAAAATGAAACACGATTTGCTTGGTTAGTAAGTTTATTGGCAGGAAACGGAAAAACGGATCAAACGAGGGGAAAATTACGTTAATAGAAAAGCAATGAAAAAGTGAAGTCGTATAAATGGACCAGCTATATATACGTATGTGTTATATATAGAGTGAATATCGGATTGGAGCTGTTTCTGATCGATATTATAACGACAAAATAGTAAAATTACTGTAATGTAACGTTTTACATTTTCACATCTTTAGATTACCACATGCACTTTTGCACCAAAAAAGTCAAAGACCACATTTTCTGCTTATTTTTTTTTAAATCTTCTATATACTAAAAGAAAATTCATAAAATAAATAAAAATATGCATTTATTACAAATAAAATATTACCCTTAATTGTCTGAATTTTAAAGTTCTTTAACCCATAATGTTTTACATTACACCTTTTGATTGTTACAGGTTTTCCACAAAAAGAAGTGACAAATAAATTTTCTGTTTGTTCACAATTTTTTTTGAATTTACTCTCTGAATTCGCAAAAATTTACACTTTTATCCATAATTTGGTTACAAAAACACTGTTTATGGTTACAAAAAAGAGTTGTATTCATATCAGATCCATGAAATCGATTCTTAATATTTTAAATTATGACAGACAAAAAATATACCCGACAGACGTTTTCAACATCAGCAAGCATTTTTTTGCTTTTAAAAGCATAGAGATCATCAAAAAAATCTGTCCCATTTATCTACATATTGTGCAGAAATTACCCCAACTGAATGCAGTGTCGGAGAACTTAATCTCTGTTTCTAGAGGTGAACGAACCAGAGGATGCTGGTGTGCTATCCTCATCTATCATCTTAAATTCACTGGAGTTGAAAAGGGCGGCGTCGTAATTCAGCCACGCATTTGATTTAGTGCAAGAAACCGAATAATAAATCAAATTCGGGCACGAATTGAATTTAATCTGTAAAATTTACCAGTTTATGCGGAGACGACTCTTTCATCTGTAAGAGTATCTGTGTATTTAAACATTTTAGTGCCATTAATCTCAAAGTTTTATATTGAATAAGACTACGTGGAATGTTCTAGTGAAAGCAACAAAAATAAATGTCTGAATGAATATAAGCATTTTATATTGACAAGGGTAAAAGAAGGGATGAAAGCATAAGAGGCGAACAAGGGAAGTAATAATGAAATTAAGATTGATATAACTTTTTTGGACGGTAAATCATTTTATGTCATTGTTCGTTCGCTTTAGATATACTCTTGTATTTCCTTCCTGTTTTGGTAAATATATGTTCAAGTTTGAGAAACTTTTTTATTTATAGCCTTTGTGCCTTTTATTTAAATACATGAAAAAAAATTCCAATAAATCAATGCTGTGTGTGTGTGGATATTGTTGATACAAAATAAATACGAAAATTCTTAAGATTCTTTTCTTGGTTATTTAATGTTAAAGCGTGCGTTTGTATATGGAGCACTACGTTGCAGAAAGTTGTGATAAGAAATGGTTGTCATACTAATTGTATAAGAGAAAGTTTTCTTTATTTGTTGGGTTTTAGGGTATAACACAAAAACCGTTTACCCGATTGACGCGAAACTTTCACCATCGCATAGTATATAGTGTTCTGATGAACATAGGTTATTATCAATATTTTTTGTTATATCAATATTTTTAGAACGTGTGGTTAATGAGCAATAATGAGTTATCTGACGGAAGCTTTGTTCATTTTCGACTTAATCTTTTAAACTATTGTACATCCACGTAAGTTTGGTTCATTTTTGAGTTATATTTTTAAACTACTACAGATACGTTAAAATAATATGTGAATATATTCTAAAGAATGTATAAACCCATAAAAAAAATCAATGTTATATTTTATTAATTATTCCAATTTGCCTATTACAATTTGCTTTTTGTTGCAAAGTCGAATCAAAGGAAGTATCTTTCAGTTGAAAAAACCTAAAATTTATATTTATACAATGTTTTTAAGAATTATACTCAAAATATACAAACGAGTTAAGCATGGCTGATTATGATACATTGTTTTTAATAAACTGTTTTATGTTACAAGATTGAACCGTGCAATACTCTACTTGACTAAAGAAAAGAATAAACAAATAAACAGTCAAAAAAACGCTTAATAAATTAATCATGTCGGAGCACCATTAACTTAGGGTTCGTAGTCGTTTTACAAAATATCAAAATACATTATATATTTTACAAATACTTTTATCTTATAAGTGCCCGTAATTATTCTTATTAATTTATCTCAAGTACACCAGGGAACTCGAAATCGTACAGTAAATGCCATGTATATTATTTCCTTGTACCTTAGAGTTTAGTTCATACTTCTAAAACTAATGAATTTAAAGGATTTGAAATAATTTTATTTGTGTTAGAAGTTTTTTCAGATTATTATAAAGTCTCATTTAGAAATGGAAGGATGGGAGACAAACGACTTTTAAGATTAGTATTTCATAAATGGGACTAAAAATGAAAAGTGGTGCATGGAATTTAAATTTTATTTGAAAGTACAATACCCTCACACAATGGAGTGCGTTAAACACTTTTCTTTCATCCCTATTTTTTAATAACGCCGAGGTACCTTAAAAAATAAGAATTTGTTTTTGCTATAAATTAATCGAGATCTTATCTAAAGTATATACTTGCAAGTTGTCCAGAAACGTGAGTGAGACAGATGGACGACTACACACACGAACATGATGAAATTATAAAGATTCCGTACGGAATATGAGTTTCATAAAAAAGTATGCTTAAGGTCAAATTGTAAACGTAAAAATTTACAAGTAATATAATCATACTGCACATAAGGAAAATGTTTTGATATGAAAATTAAATACCTTACCTGCAAATTTTACAACGTTTCTGCTTAATTCGACAAATTAAGTTTAATATAGGAATTAGTAGGCACATATAATTATTTAATAGGCAATCAATCAGCCCTTTGTTGTATCATGTTACTTTATAAATAACGTAAACGTCACGGAATTATTAGCTTTTAAGCAGAATTTGGTATGTTGCATCATTACGAAACCTTTATTTTGACAGCTACGTACTTCAAAATGGCGCGTTATTTCGATTTACGTAAAGGTAGCTAAAACATATGACGTTACACGCTGACTTTACAAGTTATGTTAAGATTTCTTTCGATAATTTAGTAAATTTAACCTTACTTTTGTAATTAATTGAGGAAACTCAAATATCAATAATCAAAAACTTTAATTTGTATCGTCATCTCATAAAAAGTGTGTTATGTTTTAATTTATATAGTTCACCTCATTAAAAGTATTTTGTATTTGCAGAAACCCTTGTCAAATCCGTACTCGAGAATTGAGAAATGTTTCTGATCAATTTACGTTACCAAATAGTGCCTTCGTAAAATAATTTCGGTCATCTAAATAATACTAATTCCTGCCATATATAGATAAAGTTTAGATTTGTCATCGGCGATGAAATAGCTGCATCCTTTTCTTTCTACTCGTAAAATATTATATTATATTTTTAAAATTACATTTCTTTAATTTTATGGGACGCCCCATTCCAGTAATGAAAGCGGATACCTGGTTTCATTACGTTTTTTTTGCAATCAACATATTTCATATTCTTGTAATTCATAACTGATTCCCAATAGCTACGTAAAAATTTGATTGACATTTTTTTCGAAGGACGGCGTTCAATATGTATCTAAATATATCGGTATTGCAAGCAAATTTTACAATTTTAAAATAAGTAGAAAAAGGCGTAGAAAAGACTTAGCGTTCTTATGTGACCAGCTTAATCCTTAACCACTGACGTACTTCTGAGTGACGTAGGTGCGTACATAAAAACATTATAAATTTAAGTTGTTTATGCGCACGAACTTGCCAATGCCGGTACCTTTCTAGGATTCGGTGATTTCAGTCAGTTTAGGGCTTAAAAGGTGTTACAATGTCTTCAAATAAACACCTCTCAACTGCTGGATGCTCAACATCAAATAAACAGCATAGAATCAATGTAACCAGTTAAGATTTTAACGACTTTTGTAATGGAAAATATTACTTTTTCGGAGTCCGATGATTCATCAGCTGATGAAAATGAAATAGTGCCGTCAAGGTCTAAAATAAATTCTTTCTCACAAGACGACTACGATACAGCTGTTCTTGAACGTCTGGTGAACCAAGGAATCCGTCGATAGAAGAAATAGTCCATGACTCAGACCAAAAAACTACAAAATGGGCTCCAAAAAAATCGCCAAAAAATCGCAGCTTACAACATCATGATTCCAATGGCAAATATCAGCGTACCAGCAGAGAGTGAGCCTGTAAGTTTATTTATTTTGCGTAATACTCAAAGCATAATGGATAAAATTATACTTCACACAAACGAGCGATTGGTGTTGTTGAGGCAGAAATATATTAGAGTAAATAAACCTGAGTCAAAAGAGCTAGGTCGGGTAGAATTGGACCCATTTTTGGGACTGATAGTTTACAGTGCATGTTTCAAATCAAATGACGGAGACGAGAATGCTATATTTACAACGGATGGTGCTGGTCGAGACATTTTTAGAGTAGTAATGTCTAAAAAAATATTCCAGATGATTTTAATTGCTCTTCGGTTTGATGATTTTTCTACAAATGTAGAAAGAAAATTGACGTTGCTGCAGATATTTCCGAAATATTTTGAGAATGTGTTTCCAATTGTCAGAAATATTACAGACTAGGTGATAATACAACAGTAGATGAAATGCTGGTAGCTTTTAAAAAGAACAGGACGAACGAAAGAACAGGACATTTGTATAACACTTGCATACTGGAAATAATAGTCTTAGGTCTCTCTGAAATTGAACAGGAATTGTCGTTACCCACGCAGTGTGTTGTACGCTTGTCTAAGCCGATCCAGAACACTAATCGTAACATTACAGTTGATAACTATTTCTCATCCATTGAGGTTTGTGATGAATTGAGTAAGGTTGGACTTACTTATGTAGGTACAGAAAAAAAAGGAAAATCCCTCCAGAGTTCATCGAAAAAAAAAGGTCAGTAAAGTCGACTAAGTATGGTTTTACCAAAGATACAACGTTATTGTCTTATGTACTTGAAGAAAACAAAAACAATTATGGTATCCACAATGCATCATGAACCAGTCATTGATATACGAAAAGATATAACGGAGATAATTTCATGTTACAATTCTTCCAAAGTCGGTGTAGATTCGTTGCGCTAAACATTTATACTCCACCGTCATGGCCTTTGGTTATATATTATAGGATAGTGGATGTTACGGCCAGTAAACTCTTTTATACTGTCTCATTACAGTCTGAAAGATGGACTAAATTTTATGAAAAAAGTTGTCAAAAGTTTAGTTCTACCGCACCTCGAAGGGCATATAACCATTCCTTTATATTTAACCATTCCTCTATAACTATAACTTTCTTTGGAACTCAAGGCACTCCTCTCTCGCATTCTTGGTACTGCTGCAACAGCTTTAGCAGAGGTAGGACAAGAAAATAATCGCTTTCATGTTCGCAAAAACTGTTTTTTATGTTTCAAATAAAAACAGAAAAACTTCATAGATATGCCATGTGTAGATAAGAAACCGTACCGTTGCAATGCATACCGTTAAAAAGTGTTATTATTTTTATAAAACTTAATTTTATTTTTTTTTATTTTGAGAACATTGTTTATATTTATAAGTGCTATCAGTTCTGTGATGATATCAGACTGATAAGTTAAGTTCATAAGCCGATAGTAGAAAGACTATTTTGTTAAAGTTGATTTTGTAAGTTGTTGATTTCGATATAAAAATAAATACATAAAGTTGCAATATTACTTTTGTATTGCTTAAATACCTCTTATATAAAACTATATATATATATATATATATATATATATATATATATATATATAAACTGAGGATAGTGGAATAAAGGTTTATAATTAAATAAATAAGTAATTGCCAAAATAATATTGATATTATATTTCGATCGGAGTAATATATTTAAAAATGAAACCAATAAAGTACTTGTCAGAACACGCACCACGTAGGTTCCGTAGTTGGCATATGTCCCCAAATTGTTAATCCAGTTAATTGAAATAATTCCTTTAGAAAATTCTAATAAATCTAAAATTTTTTTAATGTTTTTAAACCCATAGTTGGAAAATTAGAGAATTGGCCGTTGTACTTCACTAGTTTGAAAATTGGGTTTATAAATGAATAGTGGTAAACGAAACATTTTTTTAAATATCTTCCCACTATATATTTGAAAGTTTCATTTATTTAGGTCGAAAACTATGGAAACTACTATAACTAATAAAGTCCACGTCGAAGGAAAGTTGTAGACAACCTTTTAAATTTTTTACTATATGTATAAATAAAGAATTTAATTGTATAAATTAATATTACAATTCAATTATTAATGATAGTGAAAAAAATTATTAATGTTAATTTCAATATATGAAAAATTAAAATATATGAAAAAAATGTTTAATCATGTTGTTTATATTTTAATGAAGTGATTACATAATCCGGTTTATACCAACGGTTTAGACACAAAGGTTGCAATCGCATTACGTGCGACTTTTAAACAGTTTACGCATTGGTTTCATACAAGTTTAGCTTGTGAAAATAACACACAGTCTCAGTAACGTCAAAAATCTTGAATGATTAGTACTAAACACTCATTTTGCGAGATTTCATGAATCTTTTTCGTTATATTTTTGTTTTTAACATACTTCATTGTAACAGAAATCATTATATTGTTACATTGTGAACAAAACTGCACCGTTGTAAATAATAATCATATTTATTTTTATATCTTGTCATTGTAGCTAAATCCATTAAACACATGTGACATTAAATATCAAAACGCAATAATTTTCAACATAAACATTTTTACAGAATTCACTATTTTTAGTTACTAAGATAACATTAATACCTAATATTTATATTAAGTGCTAAGTAAAATATTCAAGTATTGAAAATAATAATACCGATATTGACAATATACTTCAAAAACTGAAATTGAATTAGTGAAAAATGATTTGACTCACCGAAAATTTAATCCAAACGTAGCCTATTCCACCGAGTTAAAATTGCGCTGGAGATAATTTTGATTTATTGCAGCAATTCTTCAAAATTATTATCGCTAAGGTGAAATGGGGGAGGCTAATGCGAGAAATTGCGATTGGCATAAATGGAGATGGCCAATTTTGATAACGTCTTCCAACTAATGCCAATTTTTTTTGTGTTAGAATGTAGATGTCTTATTTAATTGAAATATCACCTTGAAAAAATCGTTGAAAAATTTATAAAAAAGATGTGTGTGTACTTATGAATGCGCGTTAGAAGTTTTACTTCTTTGGTTAATATACAAGAATAACCTTATCTAGTACCCAAATAATTAATAGAAATAAAATAATAAAAGGACTGGAGCGTGATTAATACGGTTGGTAAAATCTAAATTCAATGAAATTTTAATTTATAATGCAAATAAATACATACCTACCAAAACATAACCTCATTATTTCTATCATGCATATTCACAAAAAATACATAATTTTGTATTATATATCAATTACTAAAAATATAATATATTAAATATATTTCAATTACTAAAAAATATTATTTAAAATCACAGATATAACTTAGATTTATATGAATATAAAACATGTGAATATAACACATTTGCAAATATCTCAATAACTATCATGAATATATTACGAGTCACTACACGCATGTAAATATATGTTTAGTGAGCAACTTCATCCTGTCGATTTTTGTTGCATGGTGCGCGCGCATCATAAAATTTCACTCTCATAATTTTTTCATAACGCTCCTAAAGAAGTATCACTTCAGAAAAAAATTACAATATTGTCTTAGAAATGGCGACCTTTGATTTTTAATATCACCTATTTAATATTTTAATTCATTGTATGTGTATATTGATTTATGCTAACTTCTTCCAATAATTTAATTGTCATTTGTCTGTATAATAATTGTGACTACACTTGTTTGTGGTCTCAATTCAAATATATCGATATATACTAGCTTAATATCGATAAATATTATTTATATTAGTACATAAAGCGGGAAAATTCGTTAGTTATTTTAATCTCTATTACAATACGTCTGATTTAAAAAATATATTTTTGTATTAGAAAACCAATATTTTGAGGATTATGGACAAAAGGTAATTATGGGAAAAGCAATATTCTGAAGATTATGGGATATATCATCACGTTACGATTTATAGGAACCAAGAAGTGGTAAAAATGTAACATAAGTCGGGGAACACTGCTTAATTCCCGCCGATATACCCCCAACTCCGACGACCTATTTCATTTTGCGAACTGAGCAGAGCATTTGGAGAGAAGTGCACCATAACGAAGGTAATTCTACGCGAGAAAAATCACGGAGTATAGCTAAGAGGTTAATAGAGGCATTAATGATTATTTGAAACGATAAAAACATTGCATAGTTTACGCAAAGGACGTGTTGTTATTTAGTATAGAAAAGAGCTTTTGTTAGAAAAAGTTACTAAGAAAAACCCGTTAAGTGTTAGTTAATGTTTAGAGTATCTCTGAATGATTAAAATCGAATTGAGGAAGTTCGATAGAAAACCGAAGTAACATAAGCAAGCTGAAGTGACAACAGGCAGGTTATATTTGCCGAAGAATCTCGACGAATTCTCGAGCGGTGACCACGAATCTCGAAGCGTCATATGGGACGCCCTATAATCAGGTGGACTGATAACCTAAAAGTTGGCGTTAAGTGTTGGGATGAGGAAATTTGAGGGGGGATAGTTACAGGCTGGATGATGATGAAGAGTTAGTTAAAGTAAACTTCTGATGCAGGCATCGGAGTTTGTAGGTGTTAAATAATATTTCATATAATAGCATGAAAAATTCATTTGAATGTTCTTGGTTTAAATGGAAAAAATTTAAACCAAGAATATTCAAATGCATTTTTCATGTTTAGAATATTCAAGATTTTTTCTCGAGAATCCTAATTCCTTATACATGGTTTCCAATATCATTGTGTTTCGTGAGTTTTTTCCCCTGTATTTGATATTTTTTTTAGATTTCTTTTTAAAACTTCTGTAATGACAGTAACGAGCTAGGAAAAAAACGAGACGAAATTCAAAGTGGAACGCTGAGCGAAACGGCAATATGAAAATTGCGAGGTAGTGCGCCACTTTGAATGCAGCTATGCACAGGCGTGGTGCAAAAATTTTACTTATACAATTTAATTTAAAAATGTTTGCATGTCTGACATTATCTATTATAAAATAACCTCACGTATATATGATTGATGTGACATTCATATATACGTGAGGTTATTATGTGAGGTTGTTACGTGAGTTTAAGTAGATGAAGTACCCGTATATTTTTAGGCTACTATATCAAAATAATTAAAAAACAATACTAATAGCTAGTCTTTGCTCTGTGTCCGCCTGTCTGTCTATCTATGTGCTACAGCTACTTTCTAGGAAACTATAGTCCCAATATTAAATTATCGAAATCAATTTTTGCTTCTTTTTTTTGATGTTAAAAACAGTGGATCAAAAATTTTAATTCAATACGTCGAAAATATCATCGTTAGCTCAATATAAAGACTTTCATTTTTATTTTCGCATATATAATCGTTTACGTACTAGCCAAAAGTAAAAAGTAGGTTCCATTCCCCTAACTCCAATGCTGGGTAATTATAAATTATTTATGTAAATACATAATCGTTTAAAGATTACAGAATAAATAAATAGATGTGCCTTAAGCACATCAATGGTTTCTTAGAAGAAACCCAATTGAAAGTATTAAAATCTTGGCAAACGTTTTGTTGATACTATTAATTAAAACCATTTCGAAGCGCGAATCCGACTTTTTCACTTATATTTGGTTTTTAATTAATTGAAATAATACATGCTTTTAAAAAATATAAGTTTTAAGTAATAATATTTTAAAAATTTTGCATAGTATACACATATTACATATACCTAACCAGGTCTTTATACATATATAGTGAATAAGTGTGTATTGACCCCAATAGACACACATGAGCAATTGAACTTTTGAAGTGCGCTAGACTCTCAGCGATCTAAAGTATAAAAGTAATGGAGGGTTTACATTATATTTAAAACAGCAAAACTTTTGATTTAAATGTTTAATAAAGAATACAAACAAAAATCAATAAGACTGTCTGAAAGGGTTACTCAAAATTCCAATCCTAAACCATACTATTAAACAGTATGCGAAGGAGTATTCGCTAGTGTTTCGTGACGGAGTATTTGTTATCTAACAAGGTGATTATCATTATTTAAATTACTCCTTATCAAATTGGGTACAATAAATTATGCATAACATAATCTTTATTGTTAATTTAATTTATATTTAACCGTTTTAGTGCCATGGTTTTTTACTCATATATACTTAAAAATGCCAAAGAAATCTTTTATGTTTGATGTCATTTACCCTTGTCTCGAAAAAAACTGCTTCTCTTCCAAAAATTATACAATTTTAATAATTTTTTCGGTATTTTCTTAATAAAAACTTGTACAGCGATAATAAAATACAAAGAAAATTATGGAAATATACATTGTGAACAAAAATTATAACAAAAAATGAAATCAATGTCACATCGTATTTTTGCAGTCCGGTACATCCTCCGGACCAGCAAAATAATTGTTATCGTCACTATTATCACATCACTCAAAATTTGCATTACGCCAAATTGTGAGCGCACCACAATGTCACTCCCACTAGCACTTTTTTCTTTGCAAAACGATCATTTTCACTCGAATTATTTTCGTATTCCGACATTATGGGTTAAACATTTTCTTTTCCTGGGTCCTTTTTGTATTGTAATTACTAATCATATTATAATTTGAACTTTATGTAGAACGTAGAAAGGTAAAAAACTAGGGATACGTGCGAGCGACCTCCCCTACCGCGCGCTAAACAGCAACTAATTTCGCGAGCGCCACCGCGCTCGTGGCAAATTTAGTTAGTACGCGCACGAGCGCAATGGCGCTCGTCGGCACTCAAATTGTTATATAGTTTGGTAATCTACATTATTCTGCCCAAGTGAAGACGGAATAAGCGTAGCCTTATAAACCAGCAAATTATTTGCGACTCCGCATCACTTACAATAATAATTTGTGAATGTACCAGATTTCTAAGCTTTAAATTTGAAAATAAATATAATAAAATATATATATATATATATATATATATATATATATATATAAACGAAAATTTAAATTATTTATGAATAAAACACATAAATATAAAGTGATAGAAACAGTAAATATTTACAGATATATCTCAATACTTTAGGGTGAGAATTTTCCTATGCATGTATTTTAGTTCAAACAAAAAAAAGGTCAAGTGCGCACCCTAAGGGTATCATATATTATATTAAATTATCGTAAATCTTAGTGCGTATATACTTTCCCTCCCAAAAAAAATAAACCAAAAAAAAATCAGTTTAATCCTACTTGTAATTTTAAATTTACGGTTTAAATTTGTTTCTCTTACTTATCCTTTGAGACATTCGTTCCTGTTAAACTTTAAGATTTCAGGCAATTTATAGGTTTTTATAGAAATAAATCAGAGTCGGAGGGTCATTATCGAAATCGTGATATATGGAAGGTTATATCGAAATCGTGATATATCGAAATCGTGATATACTTATAGGTTTTATCGAAATCGTGATATATCAAAATCGTGATATACTTATAGGTTTATCGAAATATATCGTGATATACTTATAGGTTTATCGTGATATACTTATAGGTTTATCGAAATATATCGTGATATACTTATAGGTTTATCGTGATATACTTATAGGTTTATCGAAATATATATGATATACTTATAGGTTTATCGAAATATATATATATCAAAATCGTGATATACTTATAGGTTTATCGTGATATATCGAAATCGTGATATACTTATAGGTTTTATCGAAATCGTGATATATCGTGATATAGGTCATTATCGAAATCGTGATATATCGAAATCGTGATATACTTATAGGTTTTTATAGAAATAAATCGAAAAGTCGGAGGGTCATTATCGAAATCGTGATATATGGAAGATTATACTTTTTATATCCGTGTTGAAAGTTGACAGTCTGTGAAAGGAAATAATAGACACATTCAATTGGAAGAAAAAAATGTAATCTTAATTTTATGTAGAAATATGGGGTCGTAGACCCTTGTATTTGATATTAAATCCAATTTGATCAACTCTAGTGAAAAAGAGTCCGAAAAAAAGGAACAGACAGACAGCAAAGTGATCCCAAGGGTTTCGATTTCTTATTTATAGGTAAGGAACACTCAAATGACGAGTTCTAATATGACCGTATTATAGTGAATAAAGCACTTCGTTTTTTAGTTGATAAATAAACTAAATAAATCAAAGAAAAAACAGTTTCTCAAGGAAAAAAAACAGTTTCTCGCTTACGTCAGAATTAGTTATTGCTCTATCCCATTCTAACAGTGTGTACTACTTTCAACTGGCATCAAAGATTTTCATCACTTTATTTTCTTCCAACAACTAATCGCCCTGTCCCGACCCTTCACTGTGATAAAGCACAGACAATGGGCCGACCAAGGTGTCGCGTTTCGCTCGTTAGAGCTAAGACGCACTAAGTGGCAGGGGGTGGGGGATGAGGGTAGGACTACACATCGCTCTTGGTGACGTAAGCGATGGCAACTGTCAGTTGTCGCTGTTTGAGCTCATACGTTTGGGGCTAGTGCGGTGAGTGTTTGTGTCCACTAATTGTGGAGTCTGCACAAGATGCTGACGAGCGCTGGTAAGAGATTCTTGGGTAAGAAGATTAGGACAATGTTCAGAGAGTTACGATCGAGGCAATCCTTAGAAGATTGAACTGTACTGAAGCTTGGAAA
This sequence comes from Druceiella hillmani, assembly GCA_039881145.1. Lineage (NCBI taxonomy): Eukaryota > Metazoa > Arthropoda > Insecta > Lepidoptera > Hepialidae > Druceiella > Druceiella hillmani. The sequence continues at coordinate 16,543,383 of JAYKKI010000035.1, forward strand.
CTGGATTTTAGAGTGGCATTGAGACTTGATTTTGCGACTGCTTACTTTACACTAGTATTCAGAATTTTATACCAAAGTTTTGGACCCAAAAAATTGTTTTCAATGTTTTTGAAACTGCGTATTTTTTTGTTCGTAACTTTGTCGTACAAAACATACCAAACGAATTTTAATGACACTTTCATAAATTTATATCGGGTTTCAAATGAAGTTTAAACAAAGTATATATAATATCTTGCTATATTATCAAGAAACAATCTACGTGGTCTACCAAGCTCATTCTACGTGCTCTTTTATTACATTTTTATACATAAAGCAATTAAAGAGATCTTAATAAATCACTTATTAGCAGTTTATCTTGAAATTCTGGATACTATTTACAATATCTACCATCTCCACTAATAAAAAGTAAAGCGTTGTCTGTGTTTGTTTGCTTTTTTTTTCACGCATAAACGGCCAAATAAATTTCAATAAATTGTGTATAAATAATATATACTCTACGTTAAAATATAAGATACACATAATTACGTTATCGTTTACAGGAATATAAACGCTAAAAATTATGTGCGCCCATAAAAAGTAGAACACGCCGCAATTAATGTCATTTTTTAAATTATTGAAGATTAAATTTGATATACCAAAAACGTGGTTTAATCACTACACAGAATTTTATTCCAGACTACCATCACATAGTTAACTCGGTGTGTCACACTGCACCACAGCAAAATGTTAAAATCAGGTCCACAAATTATGTTCAAAATAATAGTTACCTAGAAACTACATAATTAATTTGATTGAAATCCATATCAACTTCATTGAAAAAAATTTAAAAAATTGTGCCTTTTCTTATGAAAGCACATTAGAAATTATACTACGTTGGCATAATATAAGAATAAATTTATACAACACGCAAATAATTAATAGAAATAAAAAAAAAATATATATTTAGACTTAAACGGACTTAGAGAAATACGCTTAAAATATATTTTAAAAAGCTTATAAGCACTATTTCTATCACTTTTTGTTTTCCCTATATACACTGTTAAATACAAAAGTTTTTTTATTACATGGGCCACTTTTAAATTTAAAATATTAAAAAATATTATTTAAAAGCACAGACATAACTTTATTTTTTATGAATGTAAAATACGTGTTGTGTATTTACAAATACCCAATAACTATCATGAACATGGTATCAGTCACTATACTATATGTTTAGTGAGCAACTTCAGCCTGTCGATTTTTGTTGCATCGTGTGCGCACGTCGCAAAATTTCGTAACTATCATTTTTCATAACGCGCCTAAAGAAGTATAATTTCAAAAGTTTTTTACATTTATCAGTAACATGTAGACCAATCCACGAGCGAAAGCTAATTATATTATCTAAAAAAAAATTGTTTCTGCAGGGACCGCATTATATACACGGAGCCTAAACAGTTATATTAAACTACAAATAGTTCGGTTACTAGACAAAATATTATGTAAATAAGCGTTTAGTTATATTTTTTTGATAAATAATAAAACAGTGCATAGAAAAGAAAGATTTAAGAATGAAAATAGGATAACAAAAATTTAGGAATCATAAGTTGGAAATAATGTTTAAAGCACAATAAATAAAACAATCTTTATGAATAATCGCATTTACATTGAAAAATTAAAATAATGGATACCCTGGCTTACTATTATTATAGCCCATCTCTTGCGACATGGAGATTGCTCTTAGAAACATAATATCGAGTTTGCTCATATATAATAACAATTTCAATTGCCGTCGTGCACTTTTCGTAGAATTAAGTCTTTATGACTTTATTTGTCTTTTGTTTGTCAATAACTCCGCTATAATAAAAGCGGCGTGTTGCCAACCTGTGTCGATGACCCCGTGCACGATGAGTATGTCTGTTGTAGCCAGTGGTCATGAATCTTTTATTTTTAATTTTTAAATTCAATTTTTTTCCGCTCCTTTACTTAATTATACATCAGACTAAATTAAATACGCTTGTTAAAACATGTCTATCTTTCATGACTCATTTCTTAATAAAATATCAACCATCATTTTCTCTTTTGTTTAATGTTTTTCTCCAAGTTGAAATACTATTTTATGTTTAGAAAATTATATAATGAAAATCGATGCTTTTAAAAGAGTAATTGGCCGTCTCAAAGAGGTTTTAGTTCCAAATACTTTCTTGCTTAATAATTTGAACTTATTTTTAAAAATTAATATAGTTTAACAAAAACAAATTTAATTTATACATATAATAAAACTGTAACAGAATGAACTCTGTATATGGAAAATATTTTAAAAAGAGTGATTGATTTAGAATATAGAAAGACAATAGAAATCTGAGAACTGAAGAGTCTGTTAATTTGTTCTTTAATCACGCCGAATCTACTGGATGAATTTTGATGAAATTTGATATGGTAATGGTTTACATCTTCGAGCAACATATAGGATATATATATTTTTTTAATATTACAGATTTAAAAAATTGACTTGATGAATATTACGATATTGGTAGAAGCAACGCTATCTATTAGCGTTTTTAATAAATTGTATGATCATACTGATTGAAATCTATACCTGTCTTTGAAAAAAAATAACATTTTACATTAGCATAATATCACGAGGGCGAAGCCGCTGGCGTAAGCTAATAATACAAAATTATTATAAGACTGATCAAGTGCATGTCAGAACAAAAAAGTAGAATTCCGCAATTATTCCAAAAACCAAACTTATTCATGCAAATATGTCTGAAATAATTTGAGATGAAGATGCTCACTAAGAAGCAGCTTTGATGTTTTTCAATTTTTCCTTCTTTTACACGACTCAAAAATTAAAAAAGTGGTGCAGTCATATTTTTTTGGACGTTTTTCAGTATATCTCTGGAGACATACTAAATAAAGTTATGAAAAAAAATAATTTTTCTCACTGTCATTTTCTAACGGTACACACCATAATTTTCGGGTTTATAATATGCTCTGCCCCCACACTAAAATTTTCATATTAATATTTTGAATATCTTTAAGTATCAACTAATCATACGAGTACATGGGCGGGTTAATATGTTTTATACCTACGTCAAATTTCGAGTTTCTAGGTCAAGTGAAAAAGTCTGTGGTATAAAGACAGATGTACACGGGTCTCTCTGTCTGACCCCTCTGTCTGTCTGATCTGCGTGATCTTTCAAGGGTTCCGCTTCTCTATTTGTTATACAGAATCCCTATGAGGAGTTACAATATATATATTTTTTCCTTTTTTAATTTTCCATATTTCCATTGAGATATCCTCACAGAGTTAGGAGACACAAGATTGTATGTTATTTTATACGTAAATATTAACGTGTAAAGTTATTTTATACGTAAATATTAACGTATAAAGTTATTTTATACGTAAATATTAACGTATAAAGTTATTTTATACGTTAATATTCGGACTTCAAAATGGAAAATTGATTCGAGTACTCGACCGTGTCAGTTATTCTTGTACATATTTTGCTATATATTAATTCAGACACGTTGCCCGATTCTTTTATCTTCTCTAAAGTACAAAAAGAATACAAAATATTATGTTTTTTTTTTAAATTTTAACATTAATTTGTTCGTATTACATAATATAACTTATATATAAATCGTCTGTATATTTTGATTAAGATTGCGTGTGTTTAAAGGAACTCGTGCTGCTGCTACGTGAGTCGGGCGCTTACTTGCCATCTTCGTTTAATCATAATTGACAGATGAACGTTACCGCTGCTCTTTGTATTCATACGGTCTTATTCACTACAAACATCAGAAATACGGGACAGTTGTTATCCTGGTGGGACTCCAAATTGTGGCTAAAATACGGGACCTCCCATAACATACATGGACCTGCCCTGAAGCATAATACAAGTCTTACTTGAACGCATATAAACCTAAAACTATATAATCTGTGACAGACGGATGGGCATAAAGTATATATGGATTTTTTGCTATATTATGGAACCATAAAAAGAACAAGAAAACTCATCCATTTTCGGGAGTATTTTTTGCTTTTTTACGCAAGATGGAATTTCAAATAAATAGTTTAAATATCTTTAACGGAAAATGAAGTAACAAAAATGTTTATACATTTACCAAGTAGCATTTTCATCATCGTTGCCAACTTTCCCAGCTTTATAAAAAAAGTATAATTAATAAATCTAGCGTCAGCGTAACAGTTACTTAATATACACTAATAATTATATTTAAAATTACAAATATTATTAAATTTATAGTAAATGACATATCTCACATTACGATACAAGTGCAAGTTAAAATATAAATACGTGCATAGGAAGACATGTTGTTTTTAAAATTTCATAATTCCAAATTATCCGCATATTTTACATCAAATCATCAATGTACGAGCAAAGTCGAATAAAAATATGTAAACCACATGAATACAGTCGAAAATCGGACTGTTCGGTAATTCCGACTGACACATTTACTCCAATCGTAGGAGTAAATGTGTCAGTCGGAATGCGTCAATCATGAATATTTATAAAACATCTAAGCATGAATTAAACACGAACTTCGTGTAAATATAACAATATTTTGCTATTCACAATTAAATGAAACTATGTCATGTAGTATTATTTCTACTTTCTTTAAGTTCTTTATCACGACCTAGGTTTCATTGTATTCCAAGATTTATACTTATAAGTGTAACAGTAAAGTCTAACAAACATATGTAAAACACAAGAATACAGTCGAAAATCGGACTATTCGGTAATTCCCACTGTGACACATTTACTCCAATCGTACGTATTAATATTTGTAAAACACCTAAGCACGAATTAAACTCGAACAAGACATAAAGGTAACAATATTTTGCTTTTCACACTTACTTTTACATCATGTAGTTTAATTTAATTGAAATTAAACTACGTGATGTAGTATTATTTCTACTTTCTTTAAGTTCTTTACCACGACCTAGGTTTCGTTGTATTACAACATCCTCAGGTGGGCTATTAGCAAAGATTTATATCTATTTGTTAATAGTCTTATAGTATCTATAGCTCTCTGCTAATAGCCCACCTGAAGATGTTGTAATACAACAAAACCTAGGTCGTTGTAACGAATATAAATAAAGTAGAAATAATATTATTTTGCTTTCTAAAAAGGAATTACGGTCGGTCTACCTACGTGTTTGTTTGTTACCTTTTTATACCAAACCATTTAAAACAAATTTAATAAGTATATACAGTATCTGTCACTATATTATAATACAAACGAGTTTTTTTGTCAATAGAGCTTGCATTATACCTTAAGGACGGGTCACATTTCGAGCTACAAGTAATCCGTTCATCCATACCAGGCTATTATTTAGATTAATGATAAGTTATTTTTACTCATCTTTCTGTGACTGGAAAATTTAAAAATATTTGAACATTTAATAAATAAATAATCAGTTTTATTTTATTGTGTAGTTAACATAATGAAAACCAGAAACAGAATGTCTCTCCATCATTTTTAGGGTTCCGTACCTTAAAAGGAAGAAGGAACCATTACAGGATCACTTAGTTGTCCATTTGCCATATCTCTGTCTGTGTGTCAAGATCTTTTTTTCTCAGGGACGCGTGGAGGTATTAAGTTGAAATTGATACCAAATACTTAGGTCTAAAATCAAGTTTCTAAGTCAACGCGATCAAAAAATACGGCCATTTATGATATGATTTAAAACCTATAGGATATTTTCCGTTGACCTAGAATCGTGAAATTTGGCAAGAAGCAAGGTTTTATATATAAAAGAAAAAATTAAAATCGTTAATTATGGTTATATCACATAAAAAATCCTTTTTTTTTAAATATGCGCATGTGAAAGATATAGTAGGCAACATATTTTCGTTCTAAAATATTTAAATTTTTTAAATAGTTTTTTTAATTTTCTAATCTAGTGCGAGTTCCACTCGTGATAGACAGGTTTTTATTCTATAATATTATATCAAATAAACAATGACTTACGTTTTTACAATAAAATTAGTTTCCTGTTTATTTTGTGTTGTTGACTTAAATATATATAATAAGGATTAATTCCATAAAACTATGACCTTTTTTGTACGAACTCGATGCAGCCAATTAAAAGTTAAAATAAAAACGGATTTTGCGCCCTTATAAAATATTAATTATTCCCAACCCTCCTAAATCGGCATATCGTGAACTTTACCGCTTTATATTGACCCTGATATTGTCCATGACTTTCGCAAAAGCAAACAATTTACCACGTCTATAATACCAGTTAACAAAACAACCCGTAGACACGCGCGCTCTTTGACATTTGCCGACAAAGAACGCCGCTCGCTCTTTAAGCGCAAACCTTGCCCTGTTTATCTGATACTCGACACGTGCATTTGAACACGACTGTTATTATTCCCTTCAGTGCGCTTACGAAATGTAAGGACTGAGAATCGAATGGGAGTGGAGCGAAATGGAAACAGGGAAGATGGGAAGATATCGCGAGCGATGCATAGCTTGTGTTTGAGCTTGAGGACAATTTATTAAGAATTAGTGGAAACGGTAAATAAGAGGTCTAAAAACGAAAAAAAATAATTTAAATTCACTTATTTATTAAGATTTAATTCAAATAACAGTATGACAGTTTTTTATATTATTTTTATCGATAAATTCTTAATTTTAATAATAAGTAGCTGTACTTGCGACTTTGTACATGCCGACTGATTTCGCCAATGTATGTCTAGGTGGAAAACTTCATTGCGCGATTTAAATACAACTAGCACCATCTATTGATGTACATAGGTGCACTAAACATTTGTGCAATTACCCCATATCCAATAGTTAGGTACTTTTCTGTTGTTGTGCTAAACAAAGTATATGTATTTTTGAAAATATTGAATTCGCTTATTTTCTGATTAAGTGAACTGTGAATATTTTCAATGTACAGTCACGTGAAGTTTTCAGTTTTATTATACATGTACAACCATAATAGACCTAATAAATGACAGAAGTAGACTACAAAACATCAGGATGTCAATTATCATTCGATTTAATGCAAGATTGATTAATCGAAAATAATAAATAGAATTGTAGACGATTTAAAAATCGATTATTTTTTTCAGTAATCGAATCTGGAGATTATTGCAAAACTTTGTCTTATTTTATATAAAAAATTAGCCTTTGCCCACAGCTTCGCCAACATGGATTTTTGATTAAAACGATACGATTTATATACCCTTGACATTGATGTAATATTAAATTATTATTATTGCTTAAAAATTATCGAATTTATCATATAGAAATGACATTTCTTGGATTCAAAAGTAATTTATAAATAAGGAATTTAGGCCTGTATGAATAACAAATATTCTAACATTTTTTACTTGTCATAAACAATCCATACAAGCGAAACATTCTTTTCTCTGCTCTCTCATGCAATTTTTGATGTCAATTCATTGCTCATTTACAGAGTTATCAAACAAGCTGACAAACAAACAATTTTGCAATTTTTAGTATTAATATAAATTATTCATTAAAAGTATGAAAGACGTTTAATATAAACATCGCAAATTGCAAAAATAATTGTCTATCTCGTTCCGTGTATATTTGTTTATAACATAAATTTACTGTTTCAATATAAAAACAAAATCGTATCTATTATTAGTCAGAGCCTTTTTATATATATATATATATATATATATATATATATATATATATATATATATATGTATATATATATATATATATATATATGTATATATATATATATATATATATATATATATATATATATATATGTGTGTGTGTGGTGTGTGTTTAACCTAAAATTAAGAAACAGTGAACGGTAAGTAGGAAAATTAAAATATCAATACGAGCTAAGTTATGATGTAACGTACTTTTGAACGCTAAGGGTTTGAGTTTAAAAATAAATGATAAGTCATTTACACATTTACAACATATGGGATGAAAGGCTGACGAAAATATTTAAAAGAAAAGCGTGGAAATTTAAAGAGGCAAACTTTGGCTTGCTAAATAGATAATGAAAGAAGTGAAAAATCAGACAAGTCATAAGTTTAAAGATAATAAATATTTTTTATTCCTGACTTCTTCAATAAACTTTTAGATGAGATGGTTTTTAATACAAAGAAAATAAAAAAGCTTAATATCTAATATTTTCCTTTATTCCGGATACTTCTAGAATAATTTTTCTAGAATGGAAATTCGATTAAAATTCAAACAACGTTCACAGAAGTAAAACGCGTACACGGCTTACGTAATTTTATGTAAATGGAAGTAAACATTGGAAGCTGTGCAGATAATAAAACACGATAAAAACAAAGAAGAGAAAAATTATTCCATCAGGATTGTTTTTCACTCCTAATTTTACATTCGTAAACTAATCATGAGTAAATCTGTCAAACTTTATATAAATCAGAGGAATTTTAACTTTTGGAGAACTTTCTGCAAAAGGAATAAAAATGTATCCTCGTAGTTCAGATGTCGATTTTAATTCGATTTAATCAAAGATCGATTAACCGACAATTCTTTGTTTTAAAATCGAATGAATCGATTTATTAATAGTTTTCTGAAAATCGTCTTAATGACCCTGATTTGTTTTAAATTTGTTGATCTGTATTGGATAAATTAATAAATAGTAAATTACCATTATAAATAAATATAAGGTATATTACGATGTTGTTTCATTGGTTAAGATATTATTTACCAAATCAGCATTGCAAGAGAAAAGAGAAATATAATCGATTTTGCGCTTTTGTCGTTAATGAATTAAAGTGGGATATTTCAAAAAGTATTTATTATTAATTCTGAACGAACGCTATATAATCAAAGATAAAGATTATTAATTCTATTTTATAATTTATACAAAATATATTATAATTTAGAATGAATTTATTCATTTTTAAACAAAGATTAAGTACAACCACACTTATTTTTTATAAATTATTTGCTTATGGTACTGACAAGTGGGATTTTTAAATGAAATTATTTCATTTCCTTTATTATATATTGCAATAATCGTTTATTTAATTACTTTTACATTTTCTGTACTTATATATTAGCGTTTTAAGATTTGCTAGAGCTATGTTAGTTTGCATTTCTTTGTTATACGGTATCTTACTACTTTAGTTAAGAGTATATTTATATTCGTAGATTTCTAATCATAAGTTAAATTATTTTTCTGTAATATTGAAATTATTTGGGATTTTATTTATTTAAAATTTTTTACAAGAAAATTTGACATTTTTTTATTTTAAAAATATTTTAATATTTACAATAAAAAGAAAAATAAACTAAACATTTCTTCAAATATAATATTACTTAATCAATTAAAAACAGAAATGCTTCAATGTCTTTCTGGCCTAGGGCAAAATATATAGAAGATATGTATTAACTTGAAAAGCCTATCTATAAAATTGAATTCAAATATTAAAGCGAAGAAATTAAAGAGGTCAGATAAACTTATGAATCTTTTTCTCTTATACTTAATGACCTCTATAGTTAGGTTTATAAAAATCTTATAAAACCATAACTTTATCACAGTGTAATATACAGAGTTCATTAAAAACGGAGGCTGCGTAATTTAAATTTTTACTTTCATTATTTTCTATCCTAATTAAATTTGGATTTTTCAAATTTCAGGTGGTTTTTTAAACAAAATATTCAAATTGATCTAAAAAGTTACAGCTTTTTAAAATTTCTATTGGATCAACATCCCTTATGGTAATATTTAAGTATCCGTCTTCTGTCTGTATGTTATAGCTATTTTCTTCAGTAACTATACATGCTACCGATTTGAAAAATGGCATAGCTATATAACTTACTCGCCCATTAATCGCGTCTTAAAATATTTTTTTCTATTTTTGGGGCCGAAAGATGAACAGAAAACATAATTTTTTTTAACAAAGTTGAGTGAAGTGTGTTATGAAAGGCCATCTAAAAAAATTTTATGGTAATTGTAGCTTACATATTTTTATATAGTAGTAAAAATTTATGCAAACAAATATGTCTCTTCTCTCCTTTTATGTCCGTACTTTGAGGTTCAAAAATTAAAGTTATACTTATAAATATATCGTATGAACGTCACAAAAAATATAAATAAAAGGACGTGCCTGACATTTACCGAGTGAATTTCGAAATTATAACAAATCATCATCCTGCTGAAATATACTTCCTTTAAAAGACGACATAACAAGTCAACTGTCCATATCACACAGTCGACTTCAAGTCTTATTTTTACTGAAAATCCCTGGTCAATATAGAATGTATCCTGTATTTATTAAACAAATAAGGATTGTTTTCAACTATAACAGACTGTAAAAATTATATATATATATATATATATATATATATATATATATATATATATATATATATATATATATTATATATATATTATATATATTCCCCGGGATGCATCTAGGTGGATTGACACAAATGTCTGCGGCTACTGTTATGTAAATATAGATCCATTAACAAGCTAAACATAGTTAATAATATAAAATAAATACCGCCATCTGGTGTAAAATTATAAATCGACGTTTTAATGTATTATGATGGGTGCTTATAAATCAAACAGATGTCACTGTCACTAAATTTACTTGATCGCTTTTCAAGGTTCTGTAGTAAAACGAATAACTTATAATATCATCACGTACATTCAATAAAAAAAATAATATTTAATATTTTATATGTTTTATAAGTAGAGGGGGGCAAAATGGAAAAGATTGTTTATTATTTAAATTATTGCTGGATACTAACTGAAATTTCAAACTGAAGCTAAATGCAAAGTGTTCCAAATTTCAGTTAGAATTGGCTTTTTTAAGGGAAATCTATTAATTAAATTTAATTAATTATTATAATCTGTCAATAAAATTAATTTATTTTTCATTTTTATTTTTGAGGATTTTTTGTTATATAGTCATAAATTTGGTTTTTTTTTAGTATTTTTGTCTTATTGTTACAGCTTCACAGTTTTTGCGGACGTAGATCTATGTGCACGAAATTAAAAAAAAAACAAAAGTTGATGTTTTATATGGAGATTTCAATTAAAGTACAAGAAAATATTTAAAAAAACATGTAAATAAAATAGGTAAAAACTTTCTAGGGTATTTCATTGATTGAGATATCATTGGATAAGTTTTATCAATTTAATTAGGGTTTTTAAATAAGTGTATATATATATATATATATATATATATATATATATATATATATATATATATATATATATATATATATATAATATATATACATACATACAAAAAAGAAAGAAAATCTATATCGATGTTCGAATCAGTTTCAGTTAAAATTTGTTAACTTCTCTATTTAGACTTTCAGACCGTAGCACACCCATAAATTATACCAATTTCCCTTCGATACCGGCAAGTGTCCTTAAAAGTTACCTACAATATTACAGTACACAAAGACTTATGGCAAAGTTGCTCACGAGGACACTATCAATTCCCCAAAGGTCAAAAGCTTTTCCTAAAATAATTCGACGAACGAAAAATGAAATGCCTATTTCGCGACGTCAAAAGGGACGGACTTTTTGTCATTTTTTTTTAATAAAACATTCCAGTCCGGGCCGGCCCTGAGTGTGCTTACTCCGCATTCTCGCTCGCACTCGTCATGTCGCGAGCTTTTGTTCGCCGACCCTCCTACCCCCTTTCTTCATCCCTTAACTTAGCACAGAGGGTTGCTTATACGGCGCCTCTTATCATCTTTTATATAATCCACTTTAGGAAATTTAATCTTTTATATTACTATAATATTTAGTACATTTCATAGGAACAGTCACGATTTTACATAAAACAAATATACGAAATGAACTCGCTTTATTTTTTCTCTTAAGATGTGACACATCTAACGCAGAAATTGTCATCACACTGAGCAACATTACTTTTAAAAAAATAATGCAACTAAAATATTCAGATATAGTCCTTTTCTCTCAGAAAAAATATAGTGTGTATTTAATATGTTATATACAAACTATAAGTCTAATAGCGTTGTTATAACGAACTTGAAATGTATTTTATTAAAAAAAACATATAATATCTTATACCTCTCAGCATTACATTATGTGAACATGGGGTTCACTTAAGATAATACTTGTTAGCACTTGTGTATCAAATAGTATACTGAATATTACTGAAATTTGCCGAAAATGAATTATAAATTTTAAACAGCATGTTGAACAAAAAAACACCGAATAAGAAGCGCACTGAATTCAATCAGTACATTCTTAATTTGTCCTTGGACCATACTCGTAACTGTTGAAGTAAAAGTAACACTTTAATGTTTTAGAATGTATCGTTTAATTATTCCCCCAAATAAGAAAAAAACGAGTAAAAGAAGTATCAAAATGGGTGCAGCAATTTTTGAAAAATTCGTGAAAATGCTCTCATATATTCATACATAGAGATAAAATAGAGGACATTTGTTTCCAAGTTAGTTAAGAAAGTATGCCAATGGAGAATCCTCAATGGAGAAACTTTTCCAAAATACAATTTCCTGCTTGATTTCGTCCATATTTATAATTTCATCATCATTGTTCAATTCAATAGAATATCCAAAGAAATATTTAGCATCTTATTGAAGTTATACTTCTTTAGGCGTTTATGAAAAAATTATGAGAGTGAAATGTTATACGCGCGCACGATACAACGAAAAACGACAGGATGAAGTTGCTCACTAAACATATATTCACATGCTTGTAGTGATTGATACTAAATTCATGTCAGTATTGAGGTATTTATAAATATGCAAGACATGTATAATGTCTAAGTTATATCTGTGCTTTTAAATAATATTTTTTAGTAATTGAAAGTTAATAGTGGTCTATATAAAAAAAACAATTTATTTATTGTGAATATTCGTGATAGAAATAGTGCTTTAAGCTTTTTAAACATATTTTAAATGTATTTCTCTAAGCAAGAATATAAATTTGTCAACCTTATTTATAATCTCGATCTAGTCATTTTATTATTTTATTTCCTTTAATTATTTGCGTGCTAAGTAAAGTTATTTTTATATTATGGCAAAGAAGTAAAACTTCTAACGCGTCTACATAAGAAAATGCAGAGCGTTTTTATATGTAGAAATCGAAAACAGAAATACCTCAATGTCTTTCTAGCCTAGGGCAAAATAAATAAAAGATATGTATTAATCTGAAAAGCCTATTTATAAAATTGAATTGAATATTTAATAATAAAGCGAATTGAATTGAATATTTAATGATAAAGTGAAGAGATTAAAGAGGTCATTCAAACTGATGAGTTCATGTACGTATGAGTATGCAGATTGAAACCGGAAAGAATGGAAACGGTTAATAATGGACCAAAGATAAATAAGATAAAATAACTTTTAATTTTTACCTCTGAAAATTAATTTTCAGGGGTAAAAATTACTCTTTTATTTGATATCGGATGTATGGAGGCGTAAATATCAAAAAATAAAATCGTTTATTTAGAATTAGTTTTTATATTAGTTTCACATTGGTTTACTTTTTAACATTTTGTTCTCAGAGTATGGGCTGTTAAAATTTTATTTCCCTCCGCTCGTCCATATCATATTTTCTAGGATTATTGATTTATCTGAATGAAAGTTACAGGTTGCTGCTTCAGTTGGAAATTTCAGTTAGTATTCAGCAATAATTGAAATAAAAAAAACAATGATTAAGATAGAGTGTGGTGCTTAGACAGAATGTGGTGGTCCAATTATAGACGTAAAGTAAAACAAATTCTGTTTTCTAATTCAGGGAGTAATAAAGATCTAATTCCAGGCAGTAAATAGGGAAATAAACAAACAAATATTTTAATAGATTTATGTAGGGTATTAAATGACAACTTATTGAAGAATTAATTCAAAAATTCATATGGTGTATTTTTTAAATGTATTTATTTAAATATTTTTCCGAAAATCTGTCTCGCGTACTTATCACAGAAAGAATTGCTCGATGTTGTAATACAACGAAACCTAGGTCGTGGTAAAGAATTTAAATCTAGTAGAAATAATACTACATCACGTAGTTTCATTTAGTTGTGAACATTACACATAACACAAGCGATTGAACATTTCCATTATTTTAAAGGTTTTAATTTTGAATTGCATATTTTAACCACTTTTGGCCGAAAAGGGGTTAGGGGTTAGGCAGGTGGGGTATTAGCAAAGATCTTTGCTAATACCCCACTTGAAGATATTGTAATACAACGAAACCTAGGTTGTGGTAAAGAAATTAAAGAAAGTAGAAATAATACTAAATCACGTAGTTTCATTTAATTGTAGATAATGCATATCTACAAAATTAACGCCAAATATATTCAATATTTAATGTTCAAATCAAAGTATTTTTATTGAGTCTTGTTTAAATGTAGCACTTAAATTTGTCTATTAATATTGGGGTTTAAAAAGTTTTCATTAAATGTGGAAACGGGTATGTTTATTTAATCTTCGCTCATATCAAGTTGGCGTTTTTCTTTTTAAAATGGAATTCGTGATTCAAATTTACAATTTGTGATACACCACTGGGTTACAATAAAGACAAAGGTTGTCATCGGGTTGTTTCAGCGTTAGGAATTTCAAAATGTAAATAAGGTACTGGATACTCAATCGCTGTCTTAACTTATAAATCCTAGGTGGTAAATTTACAATTTGTGATACACCACTAAATCACAGTTAAAACAAAGGTTGTTATCGTTTTTTTTTCAGGGTTAAGGATTCCAAAACGTAAATAAGGTACTGGATACTCACTCGCTCTCTTAACTTATACATCCTAGGTGGTAAATTTTAAAACTTTTTAGACTTTAGTTTTTTTCCCAGTGTAATTAATGTTAGATAATATGGCAAATTACTTTTTGGAACACTAAATATAAGTTGAAACATATGTTTTCAATCACAAAGGTACGTGAAAACATGTTCTTTGCAAATAGCTAAAAAATAATTCAATTTTTTTCAAACTTTAGAACGATTATTAAAAATACAAGTTTCGTTTATATAAACAGTAATAGGCGAGAAGATTTCGCTGGCTTCAATAGCTGATAACTTTTAGAATAAACCAAAATTTTGCTCCGTTCGAATGATTACTAAGCATGGCGTACGTACAGCCTATCCTAACAATAATGGCCCTTTAATTAGTTCCATTAAACTTGTTTTCATTTTAGTAACAATCTTTTCAAAAGGTTTTCCCTAAAAATAAGAAAAAATAACCTGTGAGCTACGAATCGAACTCGCACTACGTCCGTGCACATTTAAGCACTAATAAACATTAAAATATATATAATATTTCTATGAGAGTTCCGTACACATTTAGGCGCTTATAAAAAATTAAGGGTACATTTCTATTAAACTATTTATAAATGTTAATTTTCCCCAGAGTAAATTTATTTTCTACCATATCGTTCACAGGCGTAAAAACGTAGTGAATATTTCAAAAGTTTTAACGTCTAAGATAATGGCTTTCCCAATTTTCTAGTCAGATTGTAGGAAACCTGCCCTTTCATCCTAAAGAAAATAATACTTTATTTACCCCTCGTTAATTCCTGTATGAATTTTTAAAACAAAATTGTTAGTGCAGAATATGTGGGTGTAAATAAGATGGATTACTATGTTAAATTTGAAGTTTCCATATCGTACAAACAGACAAACACGTGAGTTATTTAACAATGGTTTCGTTTTTCAGCTTGAGGTACGGAACTTTAAAAACTAGTTTTGGCACTTATTTTGTTGATGTTTTATTATAGTTTTTAATTTACTACTTGCAGACTATTTTTGTTCTTTGGATCTTTGCAAATTCTATTACATCATGCTCCCTGTATGTTCCAAATAGTTGGTGATAAGTCCTCTTTTGATATACTTCATTAGTATGGGTGCTGACAAAAATAATCCATAGGGCCTTTATTTTGAATACGGCAATCATCATTCATATCTTGATGAGTAGTCTTACACGTCTAATTATTTTTTTTATAACAGAAACTTGGTGTTATTTTAAAAAGACTAGCCTTTTTTTCATGAAAACTTCAAACAGCAAAAATCTGCTAGCAGCGGCAATTATTTTCTATGTCTCTAGTATTGAGTCATTGTTAGGGATGGCAACATAATTCAGATAGCTGAAATTTATTTTTTTTATAAATTTACATATACTGATATCTCATTGTCAAATATTGTGTATTTACAGTACGGTATGTCTTAGTTATACCTTCATTTATCCTAAGATTCATTTTGGTCACCTCACTTCCGATTGTCATAATGTATGTTTGAAGTCTTTGATGCTTCTGACAATAATGTGAATGTCATCATAATATAATAAAATTTAGACAGATCCATTAAAGATGGAGTCCTTACGGTTAGTTTTTACTTTAAACTAATTATTTTTGAAGAAGAATACTGAAAAGCAAATATGCTAATGCATTCACTTTTTTTCATTAGTTTTCACTTCAATTGGTTGAAAGATATTGATCTGAATACAAGCTTCTAAGTTGCCGTCTTCTAAAGTGAGGCTAATAATCTTTATAAGACTTTTGAGGTTCCTAAATCTCTGATAGCCTCTAGAAGAATTTCTCTATATATGCAATCAAAGACAACTTTAAAGTTTATAAAAATATCATAGATCTCAGTGCCAGATTCCTTTTGGCAGAAAATCTATAATTTTCATTCATTCAGAACGTTTAAAAATAGTTTTGTATAAACAGAAATTACGGATTTTCTATACAACATGTTATCTTCAGATACTCCATAATTATCAAAAAGTTAGCCTATCGAAAGGAACTAAATATGTTTAGAATATTCATACAGTTATCGTTCAAGTGAAAACCTTCAGAAAATGTATTAACATCTTACATTCATTTTATACAATATCGAATTGATAAATAATTTTACATTTAAAGTATTAGTAATGTGATTCGTATATGGCCAAAAAAATGTCGGAATATAAATAATCATTAATTATATAAATGCATATGTAATATATAGGTTTATCTCTCCTTGATCGCGTCATACAGAGCTTCTTAATTTTCAATTAACGAATCAAGGACTCATATCGTTCAAGTGTCTACCTTCAGAAAATGTATTAGAATTTTACATTCATTTTATACAATGTCACATAGATAAACACTTTTACATTCAAAGTATCGATAATGTGATTGGTATACGGGTATTCAAATGTCAGAGTATTACTAATCACTAATTATATAAATGCGTATGAAATATACGTGTACCTCTACTTGATCGCATCACAAAGAGCTTCTTAAATTTCAATTAACGAATCAAGTACTCATATCGTTCAAGTGACTACCTTCAGAAAATATATTAAAATCTTACATTCATTTTATACAATGTCACATAGATAAACACTTTTACATTCAAAGTATTGATTATGTGATTGACATACGGCCAATCAAATGTCAGAATATTACTAATCATTAATTATATAAATGTATATGAAATATGTACGTTTATTTCCCCTTGATCGCGTCACACAGAGCTTCTTAAACTTCAATTAATGAATCAAGGACTGATCCGTCACGGCAAGTCAATTCCGATAATGTAATAATGTCAGCGTAGCGAGCTCTAAGCGTGACAGCTGCGGCTTGGCTTGCAGACTTTGTTTGCTAATTAGCTGAAGTAACAGGCTTGACTGTTTCGGTAATTGGATTAAATCAGTTAGGGAATGTGATGGAATAATGGTATGTGCGAATTTATGAACAAAAATTAGGCCAAATGCGGGTCTGGATATATAACTACGGTTCCGTAGCCGTTCTACAAAACAAACTTTTTAATGAAAATTGCCTGTACCAGGGTACAAATTACTTTGAGGCTAATATTATTTATCAAACTTAATAATATAACTAAACTTAACATTGTATAAAAACTTTAATTGCTCGTAGAACTGGTACTACGAGGGTCCAAGAAAATTGTAGAATATTTCAAAGATTCAAATCTCGCGAAGGGAAGGCCATGTAAAATATATTATTGGATATTTATGACAGCCTTTTATATGGGAGTTCGAGCAAAAATAACACTCTGAATGTCGATACGGTGCTACTTCAAAAAAATCAAAAAATGCTTTTTAGCGCTCTGCACCTCAAAAGAAAAAAGGAAGCGTCATAAGATCACTTGGTTATGTCTGTCCACCTGTCTGTTATAGCCATGTCTCTTTCATTCTAAATGTAGAAAATTAATCCTTACATTAATAAATAGCTTATATTCGAAAGCATTTATACGGAAATTTTAGTTCAATTTAAGTAATTTTGGGCGGAGAGGGGGAAATTAAGTAATGGAATATTTTTTAATTCCATACAACGTATGAAATATCATTTGAAAGGGTTTATAAATAAGAGTTTCACAAATAGTCTATTTCCCATTATTTTAGGAAAAATGCGCAAAAAAATGTTACAACCCTTATTTCCTAAACTAGTCAATTTAAAATTATGAAAAAAAGTAGAGTTTTATATCCTAGATCTTATAATTTTTGAAATATACACCATGTTTTTGCTAGACATTCTACGTACATTTAAATGTAAAAATTAATATTTCTAAATATTTCGATAGAAACACTGTATATATAAAATATTTACAGGTGCCTGCTTACTTTTTGTGGCTTTTATTTGTAGGATATAATATTTTTTGTAGGAATACTAGGTATTCCCGTAATTTAATAGATGGTACGTCTTGTAAAATTTTATCAAAATCAGTATCAATGTGAAATGGTTATGAAGTTGTAATGAACAGAGGGACATTACAAATTTATTATGGTTACCTTTTCCCGTTAGGTTAAGGAACTCTAAAAATTGCAAAAGGACCTTATTTTAATTTTAATAATAATAAAAATAAAGGTTAATATTAGAAAAATGAGCTAATAAACCTTAATTTAATTTTAATAGGCCTATCCAATAGCACTCCACTTAATGGGGTTCGTGAAAAATTTTCACCCCCTCTTTACCTGAAGGATGGGAAGGTAAATTAAGAAAAAAATAATTTTGCATATTAATTGAGATTTCCATCTGAAGTATCTATCTGATAAATTGTAAGCGGATAAGTCTAATCCTGTAAAAACAGTGGGGCTGCGATTAACGGAGGGTAGTAAATTATAAGGGTTGGTAGTTACAATATAGAACATTAAAAATTATCTATGACAATTAACTTTTGCAATTCGGGTAAAGGGACTAGGATGAGTGTATACCTTTTGAAAACAATGTATAAAATATTAATAACAATTTCAGTGCGATCACTGAAAATGTGCTATCAGCTATTGGAAATCATGTTTAAGTCATACGGCTACAAAGAATTCATTATATCAAAAATCGATGAGACGAGATTTGAACTCACTTGTTCTAGTTTCTGAATAATAAAATATATTTAATTATATCAAATGCACGCCCTGCAACCATATCTACCTCAATTTGTTATACCCCAAATTGTGTTAGTCAAATAACAACATGGATATTATGATCTCTATGTGTTTCTCTATATTCCTGAACGTCTTCAATGTAAATGTGTAAAAAGTCTGCTACTTTGGAGATGATATACAACACAAAAAATATTTTTCATTTTCATTCTGAACCCAAAAATGTGTTAACCCTATTTTTTCTAAGTTTACTTAAGTCTAAAGAATTTTAATTCATAAATTTACTCAGGGATACCAGGTAATAACATCCATCAATATCCAAACATCCTGTTCTTTATCCTTAATTAGAACCAATAATAGGTTCTATGTACCAAAATCTCATTTTTCCTCTCAAGGCATATAGACTTGTTTCTATTCTACTTTCTAAGTCAGATATGTCAGGGTGGTTTGTAATAATCTAAATGTCTTTATATGTTCTCGATAACAATGCAGCGTAAATTTAATCAGGTATATCCTGAATTAATTGGTATTGTCCTTACATATTTTCCAAGCTATTGTGGAAATTTGTGTTTAAGCAGGTCTGGAAAAACAAAATTCGGCTTATTTTTTTGGCTAGCTAAAAATAGTGACTAGCTGTAAACCCTGGTTCAGCAATAACTCGATGGAATGTGTTTATTTTCTTTATAGTTGTAGATAAATATTTGACTAGATCATAAATTGGAACGCATCTGTCCAAGCTAAATAAGTTACCACATGTTTTTCAATATTGTCGCCAGACATACGTTTAAAGTTTAGACAAAGTTTCGGTCTGCAGATCACAACATTGCAATAATTAACATGATCCTATTTCTTTTGAAAATAATGTATAAAATATTAATAACGATTTGAGTGCGATGAATGAAAATATCACTGCTGTGCTGCGTCATTTAAATGCGTATTTGCTATTGGAAGCCTTTGATCAGGTGTAAAGACATTTTTTTTAGTTTAAAGTTGCAGATGTCTTGATTAAGGGCGACATTTAATATTATTCTATTATGGCCAAATTACCTTTTAATTAAACCGAAAAATACGTTAAATACAGTTAAAATAACGTCAGAAATTCGTTTTAACTTTTTGAGAAGTGAATGAAAAATTTCACCAATCTTGCATAATCCTAATTCGACTTTTGTAAAATAACACATTTTTTATACTTTTTTGCGGATATGAATTTATCATAATTTGTTTTAGACAAACAAATTATATACGTGGATTTATTTATTAGCATATGTTGTAAATAAAAAAAAACAATGACTTTGTGAACCATAGAATTGAATTTGTCGAGAATAAACTGATATTTTTATGGCTGTAATTTCTTGGTTGAAAAATCATAGTATTTGTTTAAGGAACTATGGGAAGATATTTTTACTTGGTCAATATTATAGCTATTTTTAACAAAGTAAAAGATCTAAAATGATCTAAAATTCATAAATATTCTCTAAGTTGGTTCAGCTTGACATCATTTTGACATTGAAGTATGCAGACTATACTTATGGAGACTATGTTTAGTATATATATATATATATATATATATATATATACACACACACACACACATATATATATATATATATATATATATATCGCCATTAAAATCGTATTCATTCAATGTAAAATTTTATGGCAAGGCGTCAAGACAAGTACTAAATGAGACAACCGTTAATAATAAATAATATTTAGATCTATTTTTTGAACCTTCAGTTCCATTATTGAATCACCTTTTTTATAATAAAATATCCTGAAGAAACTTTTCTCACAAACAATTTTTAAGGGTTATCCTTCAAGGGCCTTATTTTTCATCATTTGATGGTACACGGAATCCTACTACGATAATGAAAATAAGATCGAATTTTGAGCAACAAAACAATTATGCTGGAACTATTCTATATTCCATTTAGTTAATTTTATTTAAATAGTAGAAATTTTCTAAAATATGCATTATTTTATCTCTCACCGAAGACTATTCATATTTTACTTATGCTAACAAACAGTGAATACTAATAAATTTGGATCATAAAAGCGTAAAATTGTAGACAGTAATGGGAAAACTGAAAACTCTTACCCATCGGACGTTTAGTAAGCGGAATCTTTTAAAAATTATAAAAAGAAAAACCTCTGCATCGACCATTTGAAGCAAGAATTGTGCCATATTTTCTCACGTTAAATAATTTTTGAATCGTAATATTAAAATTAAAGGAAAATTTATTGTTTTGGACTCATTCTCCTTACTGCGATACTACGTTCGACTTCCTATAGCTACAACGGTATCCTATAGCTACGATGACTAATTTAGCTGGTTATTTAATAAAGTAGGTAGAGATTTAATTACTAAATGCGATTAAACAGAGAAATAAAGTGAAGTAATTAATAACAACTTAATTAACAGTTAAAGTGGAGACTGTTCTATTTTACTTTTAGAAGACGTAATAAAATGCTTTGTCTATGGCTAGCCTTTTAAGATGGTGACTAAGTAGGTTCAGCTATATTTGTTAGAAGTTTCATTATGTTATTATTATTTGATCGAATAACTGTAATATGTTTCACAAAGTTAATTTTTACTTAAATGTATTATAACATATAAAATATATTTTTTGATGATATTTGTAGCGCTCCTCTTTAAATCTATCTCGTTGGATAGGCTTTAACCAGCGCGCTACGAACATAAATTGCTCAAATATTACATATTTTTATTATATGTTTAGACGTACTCTTTGCCAATGAGTTTTAGGAAAGAAGAAGCTAAATAAATAAAAAGAGCTGAATAATGGAAATATCTTAAAACATATTGCGTTTTTTTTGTGACAGAACTAATTTCATTCATTAGAGTTTCATTTTGTCGGAACTCTTCTTTTTTATGTAACTTTTAAATTTTTTGATTTAACCTTATTTGCAGCCTTAATTTAAAGTTTTTGTATTTAGGGTACTCAGTAAGATGTGTAATTAGTATAATGTGGCATGCGATCTTTAGCACTATTGTCGAAGAATTTGAATTGTTGTTTCAGCATTTCAAAAGCCCTAAAATTTAATCTATTAATAAAAGCTTAGGGAAGCTATTATATATATATATACATATATAGGATGGACTAATAAGTTATTAACCCCGAGTTACCGTCAACAATTTTTATTAAAAAATG
Organism: Druceiella hillmani; assembly: GCA_039881145.1. Taxonomy (NCBI): domain Eukaryota; kingdom Metazoa; phylum Arthropoda; class Insecta; order Lepidoptera; family Hepialidae; genus Druceiella; species Druceiella hillmani. The sequence continues at coordinate 16,565,877 of JAYKKI010000035.1, forward strand.
TATATGTTACATTAAATTTAACTATTCACCATCATTATTTACCACTTGTCGTCATCTAGTTGGTGGCAACAATTTGCCTTTATTGTAAAATTCCAATACTTTTGATTCAAAAAACTGTGCGAGGTCGTTTAAGAGATTTTCTTTAATGTCGAATTTTTTACTGCGTAAATGGTTACTTAGAGTCCTGAATAAATGGTAATCAGAGGGCGCAATGTCCGGCGAATATGGTGGATGAGTGGGTAGAATCCAGTCGAGCTCTTCTAATTTATCCCGAGTACGTTTTACAACATGTGGTCTAGCACTATAATGTAGAAAATAAACTCGATCCTGTGGACTATTCAATTTGCTAAAGCTAATCGGTTCAATTGTTCATAGTAAATCTGCATTAATTATAGATACCTCCGGAAGCAACTCCCAATGAATAATGCCCTTGATATTCTATGCAGCTGAGCGTCACTTTCTGGTACTTATTTCAGGTTTGGACACTGAAACTCCTGTTTCTCCGACATTTTTACAAATACTTTTCGCTTTTTAAATTTTAATATTTACGTTATGAAATATTATTTCTTTTCGCAAATTTAACACCTACTCTCTGTAAAAAAAACAGTTGTTCAAAAAATTAAATTATTTTTATGAACAACTGCTTCATGTTTGAAAGTAAATTTGTCGTTTATGTGTATGGTTAACATATGTAACCCATTTCTCATCGCCAGTTACTAACTGATTCAGCCAGTCGAAATTGCGTTTCAATGTCAATAACTGTTGACAAATATCAACTCTACACTGAGGGTGATATGATGACAACTCGTGGGGTATCCACACACCGTATTTTGAAACTTTTCCCGATTCGTGTAAATTTGTTTCTATGGTGCCATGACTGCAGTGTACGAGCCAATTGACGAGTCATCAGTCGAGGATCCTCCTCAATTAGGCATCATAATCGTTGTACATCCAATTCAACAGGACGTCCGTTACGGGATTCATCCTCAAGATCGTAGTCCTCATTCCTGAACTTTCTGAACCAAATTTTTGCCGTCGCGTAAGACACCGTAGACTCGCCCTTCGCATGACATATATTTTTTGTGGCAGTCTTATATAGTTGATATAGATTCCAATCCATTATTTTTGATGTAATTCACTCAAAATTTCGGCGTGGACTGTTGTCAACTGACTGCACTTTAGCCTATTTATACCCTACAGTAAAACCTTCTAGAAGTTTCGAGAATCTTTCTAGAAATATCCCGAAGTTGTGGCTAAAAACTTACTGGCTAACCTAATATATAATGTAGTTTTATTTCTAGTAATCTAAATGAAATGAATTAACTTCACAATTAAGTGAAAAACTCTTTAACGGTTAACTTTTTGAATAACTTTTTTTTTAAATAATCAAACTTAACAAATATACTATTGGACATTCTTACATTTTTTAAGCATTTGGCCATTGTTTAAACTTTAAACTTTTTTAAATCAATTGCTTTCAAGTTGGTAGAACTGAAGTGAGTGAAACATTAGTAAATTAATATACAAGTTATAATTTTACTTTTAACGTTGTTAATTGGACACTCTTATTTAGCTAAGTATTTGAAATTTAGATTGCACATGAACTGTAGATATTTGAAATACTTAAATACCATAAAATTACAATACATAAAAATTAGAACAAGTGGAAAAGTAAGCAATAATATATAGGTAGATACAATTAAATGAAACGTGATGTAGTATTATTTCTACTTTCTTTAAATTCTTTACCACTACCTAGGTTTCGTTGTATTACAACATATTCAGGTGGGCTATTAGCAAAGACATCTTTACTAATAGCCCACCTGAAGATGTTGAAATACAACGAAACCTAGGTCGTGGTAAAGAACTTAAAGAAAGTAGAAATAATACTACATCACGTAGTTTCATTTAATTGTGAATAATGAATTATTACAAAATTGACGCCAAATATATTCAATATAGGTCTTCGTTTTGTCGCTTGTAATTATTATTTCTTGGTGTTGTTAATTATTGGAAGAAAATTTTCTTTTTTCAAATTTTCATTAAGTTTTATCGTGCAGCAGTAATGTAACTGTAACGACCTGAATATCATTAGCTAAGTTAATTTAAATTTATGAATTTATATCGTTATTTTATTCTTCTAGTATCCACGAAACAACGATTTTGTAAGATTTTTCTGGGATGGGATAAGATTAGTATATGTGACACTAATCTTATCCCCCAAACAGTCAAAAAAAATTATATTATTTTTACAAAAGTTTTAAAATGTTTCAATTAATACGCGTAAGCTCATCGTGTAACTTTTCATTGTTCCAGATCTCGGGGTCGCATAGTGGATCGCAACGAAGGATATAGCATCTTGAGTAAGTATATAATAATCGCTGGACAAACGTAACTTTTGTTAAAACTACCTACATGTTTTCCACACAGCGTATCTATGAGCTTATATAGATTAAACTTTATAAATTTTTCCTTCGATTTTAGAAAAGCTTTATCGTAAGTTTTAGTTAAAAGCTCATTCATTTTTTGATGTTTTCGGAGCACAATTTTAGTAAGTCAACGAGCTGAAAAATATAACAATTTAAATTATTTCAAAAAAACTATCTCGTAAATTGTAAATCTGTTAACACTTAAAAGTATGATGCAAATAAAAAGTGATTTTTTCAAAATTTACTGTAGGATTCCGGAAGATTTATGTTAAAAACATGGGTTTAAACAACACTACCTTTTGTTCAAGTACAAAATGATCTTGGTAAAAGCGCGAAACAATTATTTCAAGTATCCCACATTTTCTATCTTTTAAAATACATGTTTTCAAAAAGCCTGAGAAATTAGTGGTAACATTATTCTTAAAACGTTAAAAACAAAACAAAAATATTAGGGTCATATATAGAAGTTCCAAAGAGATATATAGAAATTCCAGAGAATAAAATACTTGGGCCATGACTACTAGTACAGAAACTTGTTAGTTTATTTTAGGATAAATCCCTATTACTAACGCATTTTATAGGTTTATCTGCTTGACTGTGATCTAGATACAAAAATTACTAAATATATTAAGGTAAATTGTAAGAAAATATTAAATTATTTGCAAAAACACGAAATTAAAAATGTTCCTACATTTTTTTTGTAAAATTTCGCCTGCTCTTATTTCACATACATATAATTTTAAACGATAATTCTTCCAGCGTTAATTTCAAAAGTATATATAAGCACTGTAGTAGTAGAAAAGTGTTGTAGTAGTAGAAAAATAGATTAAATCTTGAATAAATGTTGACAAATATTCACATTCCCAAATAGTTTTAGAAAACTCCATTTCCGCTAAATTAATGTTATTTCTATTATTATATTTATGTAATGTTATTTCTTAACTCTGGCGGAATTCGCACATGGAATTCGTAAGAATACAATTTAAAATCTGTTACATGACAATTATCAAAAGGAATTTTCACTAAATTGATTAATTTCTTATTACCTGGATATAATTTTAGACTATTTTTTGTAATTTTTTCTTACAATCCAGTAAAATGAGTACAGATGTAGGTATACAACGACATAATTTTAAAATTAACGTATTCCTTTACTTTCATTTATCAATAGTTATGCATAAAAAATGGCCAAAAAAGAGTCGGACGCACCACGATAGTATTCAGTAGCCTTAGATTTAAACGTATTAGATGTTCTGACATGTACAAATTTTAAGAACGTCCCCATATAAGGCAATAAAAACGTTTCATTTTGACAAGATTTCCTTGTTGTGTGAAGTTATTTTCTCGAAATTAAACTTGTCAAGCACGAGTGAAACTCGCACTACGAGAGTTACATATATTTAAGAGTATATAATATCTCTATTAAATTATTATTTTACATATTTTTCAGTATATCTTTGAAAACACATTTTTGGATCTATTTTTCAATATATCTTTGAAGACACACTACTCAAAATTATGAAAAAAATATTTTTGTGGCCCTTATTATTGCTATCCCAAACGAAACTTCATATTATTTTCTAGCACTTAACTTGCCTCCCCCACCCTAAAAATTTTCATATAAATATTTTCGAGTTTAGATAATCGAGATATGTGCGGGTTAATATACGTATGTTTAATTTCTATGCCAAATTTCAAGTTTACTCGTCAAGCGGTTTCTGAGAAAAACGACAGAAAGACGGAAAGGAAAACTGAGACAGACAGAGAGACTAAAGAAGACAGACAGAACGTGGGTGATCTTATAAGTGCTTCGTTTTCCTTTCTAAGATATGAAACCCTAAAAATTTAAAAACATTAAATGTTACAATATCCGTTATAATTTTCATTGCATACTTCTGTTTTTCATTTCAGTATTTTTTTTGTTCTCTGAAACAATATTTTAGAAGATAAGAAAAACCGATACTGAAGCAGTAAAATTATTTAGCTCGAAACTAAACTTCGCCGCTATCTGTAAGACTTTTCCAACGATATCCCACTTTTAGGGGTTAAGTATTTTCTTTTTTTATTTTCACACATTTCATTATATGTGAAAGTGTGTCCAACAGTTTCTTAAATTAAACTTCATATTTCAGTTTGAATCATTAACTTACATCTGTACATCAAATTTGACCTCAATATGAGAAATTAATCGGCTTGTTATATACAGACAGACCGACAGGACAAAACTATAAGGGTTCTCGCTGAAGCTGAAATAAATGTTCTTTTCCATTTCTTTTTTAATTTGATATTGTCTTGACACCGGTAGACCCATTATCAGCCCTGATGATGGGTCTACCTCTCTGAATTTAATTACGTCAAATTGTATTGAATGTAGCAGGTGTGGGAAGGACAACGAAATGTAACAAGGACAACGAAATCCCTTTATAAAAGGTCCATTCATACATTTCTTGATCACAAAACAGCAAGAATATCAATATCAAAGAATTTTGATGAATGAACGAAGTTAAGTTCAGAGCCCGTATCGAAGTGAAGTTTCTTAATAAAGAAACCTATTAAATACCATCTATTCTTATAAGTTTCTATTTATAAACCGATAAACTGGTTCCATCCCTCTTCGTAGGGAGGTAAAAATTTAAACTTGATTCGAATGAATGATTCTGATCTCACTGACAAAAGCTCTTTGAGAACTATCACGCGAGTATCACTGAAGGTACAATTTCATTTCGTAGAACGCCCCGCCGAGTCGGCGATATTAAATTCTCAAGTGACACAGTTGAAATTGTGAATATTCAGGAATGTTTCTAATCTAGAGTTAGCGCGTGGGCGGGAGTGATGAGGCGCATGGCGGGGGCGGGGAGGGTAAGGACGTGTGAATGTCGGCGGAAAGCGTGGAAAATTTCGCGGTCGTACAATTTTGGGGGTCCCGGGGATTCGGCGCGGGGGGAAGGGCGATCCTGTGTAGCGATTCATTCGTTGCGACGGGGAAATTCGTACAATTCGTTCGCTGAAAATGCGGATTAAATTAACGGCCGTGTCAACAAATGGGCCTGTTTTGTAGATATGCGAGCAGTGTAAATATTCTGTTTGCCGTGAGCAGACATAAGTACCAAGGTTGCTGTGATATATCGTGCGGTTGTCGTATGGAGTAATGGCTTTCTCGACAGACACGCTATTTTCAAGAAACAGAACGCGATACAGAACTATTTTATTACAATAATTTTCTAAAATGATTTAGAAAGAAAAAGAAAGGAAGAAAACTGATTGAATACGATTTTATTATAATGTAATTTTTATTAAAAATATAATACGTCATTTCTTTTCAAGTGACATTTCAAATAGTGGTATATTCTGAACATAAGTTGACGCGACTATGATGTATAGCAAATTTTTAATAAAACTATAGTATTTTTACCCCTATAATCTAATTAGAAGAGCAAAATATGAATTACACAATACGACTAAGTGCGCTCATAAATTAGACTATAGTAGTTGCCTATATCTCTAACAATCATTAATGTAAGTTAAATAAAGTTTAAACAAGTAATTTTAAGTAAAACCTAGTTTTTTTTTCAAATCTGTGGTTGAGGAATTATGGAGCTAGGACATACTGCATACCGCATCGAAGTTTAACTTTTTACAAATATGACTTGAAAATTGAAAAAAAAATTAAGTTATAACCTGAATTTAATTTCGAAAAACACGTCCAATTGAGTATTTCACTAAATTTTCTCTATTTCATTAATCGTAATTTCAAGGTAAAAGCTGATGTAGAGTGAAATTTTTTTTTATAACCTTAAAAATTGATCGAGTTATAAAAGGTTAAATTTAATCTTTAGAGAAGGACAGCAATACTGTGTTGTGAGGTCATTTTTAATATTGCACATTATATTCTACAAGAGGAAAAGAGACAGGGATATACTCAACTCTATACGTATTTTCATATTTAGAAGCCTATAGCTGGCTTATTTTTCAACCAATTTTTTATTTTTTTTCAAGACTGGTTTTTAATTAACTTATATTTCACAATATTATATGAAATATATCACAATTTAGAATGAGTCAACTACCGTATTATATTCAACTTCAAGCGGTGCGCAAAAAAATAATTCTCAATATATGATAATAGAAAGGTACGTTAAAAAAAAAACAATATTTCGCTACATATTAATCGAAATCTTTATCTGAAGTACTACTTAGAAATTTCATGCATATTGGTCTAAAACTATAGAAACAGTTTGGCTGTGATAAAAGTACAGACGGACAGATATGAAAACAAATTGTAAGAATTCCTTCATCCTATTCGCTAGATCCATTTGAATTCTATTAGATTTCCTTATCCCATCCCCAAAAAACTATTCTAAATAGAATCAGCGTTTCTCTAGCTGCAGAAGGACAAATAAGAAAACAGACACGCAAATTGTTTAATTATAAAATATTATAATATGATAAGTCACATAATACTAATTTAATAACTAATTTAATTAACATAATACTTGTGATGTTAATTATTAATTCTAGTGACATTCATTTTCCTTTTAACATAAGTTGCTTCAAAATTGCTGATAAAATAAACTTTAAATTTACTCACACGTAAAAATGTAATGTTTTAAACAAATATCGTTTAATTAAGTGGCGTTAAAAACATTGGACTGCCTGAAAATGTTAATGCTTAATCATTTAACATACTATTTAATATTAACATAATTACTTCACAAAGTGTTGAATTTCAGCGAGCTACTTCCGTTCATTTTGTTAAAGGACAAACTTGGGTGAGACACAACAAATATTATTAACTAATGAAGACTGTAGTGCGTGGAGTGCGGCGGGGGACGCGACACGTGTCCGTATAAAGATATCATTACTCTCTTTACACAGCATCAATCATGTCTAGTGCCGGACGCACAGTGGCAGTTGCCTAATGAAGGATAGGACGAAGGTTGAAATTTAAATTATTACAATATCATTTGAAATTCTAAAATAAATGGTTTAATCGTTTTTGAGGGTAAATTAAAAATAATAAAATATATTTGATGTGCAGCGATCGCGTTTTGTAATAATTAATGCATTATTATCATTAACAGTGGTATCATAGGATTTATTAACTGAAATAATTATAATACGCTATAATTGCATTAATTAAATGCTATTATTCAAATGGTACTGTTAATTTACCGTATATATTATATTTCTGTACGATATTTTAATAATATGTGCCGATAAAACGCTGTGAAATTTGTTATATCGTAGATGAGAAGGGTGTGTGCGCATAGATAGTTGGCGGGCGGGGAAATAAGATAAGTTACTTTTGTTATATATATATATATATATATATATATATATATATATATATATATATATATATATATATTTGCGATTGAGGAAAAAACATATATTTATTGATATATAAATTGATCCTAATCCTGACATGATTTTTTGCACAAAGTTTCTTGGGGGACAGGAAAATTAAATTATATAGGCTACTTTTTATACCGGGAAGTCGCTTTCCTCCATGAAAAATTTTAATTGAAACTGAAAACGTACACAAACGGAATAACGAAGATACGTTGCAGCGAAACGACGGATCGACGTCATGTTTTGTTACATAATATAAAGGAATGAAGGAATCACCCTCTTTAATTCTTCATTAAGAGAGAAATACTTTTACTTTATTTTAAATGAATGAAAGTACATTCGCGATTATTATATAATTTCTACTAACGCTTTGATAAGTAGTAAAAACTATTTTTCTTGTTTTTTGACAATTTGGGATCAATATTTATCAAATAATCATATTATTTATCAAATGTGGCATAAAATGTGGTAATTAAATGTGGCATAATTGTACCTTACTCAAATTTTTTAACTTAAATATTATACCAGGAATTACTAAATTTATCAATCATAATTTGACAAATTCATAATAACAACATCTTTTTGACTATCTAAAAAAAAATGCTAAACATTTTTTTCAATGTATCAACGTCTTACACCGCAGATTAGTATGTTCAAAAAGTTTGCGTTAAGAAAATTAATTTGTCTATTTTTGGTTGTTTCTTGGAAACTAGAAGTGATATGTGCAATACCTTTATGTCATTAGGTAGTTTAAGACCTAAAAAATAAAAAAGACCTAAAAAATAATGCCCAAGAACGATATGAAATATATATATATATATATATATATATATATATATATATATATATATATATACGGAACGGCTTTGAACACACGTGACAGATGAATAATGCGTGGTAATAGCGTCAATGCGTTATAATGAGTGAACGCGTTCATCGATTTAAGACATGTTGGTACTGATTTGTTCAGATAAAGATAGTCTTTGATTTATTGATTGAGTAATAGCGAAAGCAAATAAAGTTTGTGAGTAAGTGTAAGTGACAATTTAGAAGAAACTTTTCTATAACCTTTTATATATTTTCCATATCATCATCTTACATTAAATCGTGTGTTTTAACGACAAAATGTTCAAATTATGTTTAAATTTTCAAATTAACTCTAATGTAAGTAAGGAATTTAAATTCTAAGGAAAATTAGCACAGTGTATTATAAAATAATTTTAATTCCTTTCATTATAAACGTAATCAAGCTCAACATTCACGACTGTGTCGATGACACAGCCAACTTTGAAAGCCCATTTTGAAAAGTTTATGTGACGAGAACAGATATTGGGATTTAATAAATGCGTCAAAAAGAAAACGTTTTTAATTTATATACGTGTAATTAGAGGGTGAAAATATTCTCCAAAAATATTTCTGAAAAGCAAAAAATTGCAACCCAGATAATACAAATTTTGCCCACCGCCTCCTGACACTAGGTCCACTGTGCAGCAGTGATTAATTACTTTGAAGAGAGCGTAGAGTCGAGCGTCAAGAGTGGCGTGTCAGATGAGTGCCCGACGCACGCGAAATCGTTCCGTGCGTCCACCATATATTTACCTAAACAAAATTTTATCTAAAGGCTGTGAGTAAAAGTTGTAGGTATCTATAATTATATAACTTCCCTAGCGATCCGCCCTGGCTCCGCACGGGTACATTTTAGGGTATACAAGGCCTTAAGTGTTTTTCCCCCAAACGCCAAAACTACCCCTACGAAAACTTTTTACGGCTACAATAATATAATTAATTTTCTTTTATGAACGTAGTGCTGCACTTTATTTAATTAATAAAAGCATAATAAAATACCGCGATATGAGGTCCTTATGGAACCCCTCTGGTCCCCTCTCCGTGCGCGAATATGTCGCACCGAACATCATTAAAACGCGCATTTCTTCCAAAAAGCTTTTAAAAACCTTTTCTTAAACTGCTTATCTAAATTAAAAAGTTTGGAGATTTAATGTTTATCTATCGAAAACGCTTAAATTGACTGTGATATTTTTAGCGAGAATTAATAAATTAACTTGAATAACGCCACTTTTGTTCCAAGCACTTATTTAACGTAAAAATAGTTGTCGTGGCTTACTTATAAATGATGATGAATGCTTTCGCATCATTTTCTTTAAACCTCCTTAAGATCTACATTCACCCCCCACTCATATAACTTTAAAATACTTATAGTGACTTATCTCTAAATGATGATGAATGCTTTAGCAGTATTTTCTTTAAACCTCCTTAAGATCTACATTCATCCACCCGTCTATATAACTTAAAAATTCTTACCGTGGCTTATCTATAAATGATGATGAATGCTTTCGCAGCATTTTCTTTAAACCTCCTTAAGATCTATACCCCCCCTCATATAACTTAAAAATACTTATAGTGACTTATCTCTAAATGATGATGAATGCTTTAGCAGCATTTTCTTTAAACCTCCTTAAGATCTACATTCACCCACCCATCTATATAACTTAAAAATTCTTACCGAAGCTTATCTATAAATAATGATGAATGCTTTCGCAGCATTTTCTTTAAATTTCCTTAAGTTTACAACATATATACATACCATATATCCGGATATTATGTGTAGTAGCTATTCACACTGCGAATGTTGGATGCTAGTAGGATTAATAGCTTTTGCGTGAACGTCTAAAATATATGTCAAGCACGAGTAGAACTCGCACTAAGAGAGTTCCGGACACATTTAGGCACTTTTAATATGTAATTGTACATAGTATTTCTAATTAAATCATTTACAAATACTAATTTTTCACAATGTAAATATATTGCGTACTGTATCTTACGCAGATGCAGAAACAAACTATAAAAATACATAATTTCACATAGAATTAGAAATGATTTGTTTTTCGTTTTGTCCTTTTACTTGTTCTATAAAACTTCCTATATAGCGGTTTTCAGGATTGTAGGTCAAGCGGAAGCATCCTGTAGGTTTGATAAACAGCGAATAAGATTATTGTTTTATAAAAAATTTGCATTAAAACGTAATATGTTTTTGTTGCGTGAACAAAAAATTTAAACTGTTTACATCAATGTAAGGCTATAGTACAAAATATTAATTTCAACTTGATATCTCAAATCGTTTCTGAGAAAAATGGGGTTGATAGACATACGGACGAAGGGAAAAGCAAGTAATCCTATAAGGGATCCGTTATTTCTTTCGTTTTGGGTGATGGACCCTAAAAATGAATAAACCACAGCCAGTGGTACACAATATATATCAGCAGCCCACCTTTGGAATGAGATATTATTTAATTTCATTTTTATTTCTTTACTAGTTTATACCTACCACTTCGGTCGTGTAAGAATTTACTAGGATGGAATTTTATTATTTCTTAAGTGGTGTTTACAGCCTATATGTAAGCGAAGCAGCAGGGGTTCTACCTAGCAGCATTCCACGATTTTTTTTGTTGTTCCTTAGAGAAACATGGGTTTTTCCGAATTGAAAATTATCACAACATATAATAGTATCACTTGTTCGTTCGTTCCGCCCATTCATTAAACAGTTATTAAGTAACAATGAAAATTATTTTCCAACACAAAACGGTTTCAGAAAGGATAGAATTTTATATAATAAGAAGTACATTCCAATATATTTATTTCAATTAATAATAAACACAGCATGTTGGTGATATGGTAACAATACGCTAGTATTTCGAAAATATTTTGGTTTCATGAAAACCAAAAGTTTACAGGCTTTTAAACGATAGTATCCAAAAAAAAAGACTCAAAATTATTGCGCTTAATAATGGGATTGAAAAGTAAATTTCATAAAACCATTATATCTCTTAATTTCCAAAAACTGAAAATACATCTTATAAAAAAATGGAAAATATTCCCTCGGTATGGTAGAAACGTATTTCAGAAGAGTTAATTCCATCCGATCATCTGGCTGTTAATACATAACAGCCACATCTTTTAAAAACGCGTTGCAAATTTTAATTTAGTTTGTTCATTTTTAAACATTAAAACTAAAAAAAATAAACACTTTTACTTAAAACCCACTCACAAGTGAAAGGTCAGCATATCCGCCCTAATAGAGCGGAAAGATCCTAAAAAGGTTTCACGCTAAGCACTTAAAATTTTGTCAAGCGAGAATGTGCAGCCGTGTGTACGAAATTTAATTTCTCATTTTGCAAGTTTTAATCTTAACTTTTCGCTTTCATTAAACTATATAAATAGACAGATGAGGTGTACACGAGGACTAAAAACATAGAGCGTCGTTCTATTTGAAGTGTTTTATCGTCTTCAGTGACAATTCCGTTCCGTGACAATCCAGTTTATCTCAAATAATGAGGACTGTGTTAGATGGCATACTTTCACCGACTATCTGCTCCATATCGGCTGGATACATAAAACAGCATAAAAGTATCTCTAACTTTCCAATCGATTCCATAAAATTAAATTTTTTTTACAAGGGGAGGGGCGGAGGAATAGTTGACTTTGTACATTGAATATTTTTTTTTTTAAATTAACATCACACAGTAATCCGAAATTTATAGTGGAAATTCGATCGAAAGTCAGAATTTCTTTAAGGAAAAAATTGCTTTCGGTAACAAATTGAATGCCAGTTTACATTTATTTTGTTCGATTTTTGATAAAAATGAGTCCTTCATACAAAAAAAAATAAAAAAAACGAATGCGTCAGTGAGTGGACGCACGACAGAAGCGAAGCTTTTTATACTTTTCTATATAAACGTGCAATGGTAGAAGCTCCCGCTCTCTCTTTCTCTCTCCCTATCTCCGCTCTCCCCCATCCCTCTGTCTTCTTCTTTAGTTCCCTCTCTGCCTCTCCCTCTGTCGCCCTCCCTCTTTCTCTTTCTCCTTTAACCCCTTATCCCAAACGTCGTTAAGAAGTTTCGTTTCAAAAATATTAAAAAAAAGTGTATCGTGGAAAATCAATTTAATATTTCAGGGTAATCAATAAAGAGTCGTAGTAAATAAAGAGTCGAGTCGTAGAGAAAAAAAGATAGTCTTTAAATAAATCATAGTTTACATAAAGATCAATATTTCGACGTCTTTAAAATGAAAATTATTTATTTAAAAACCAGAAAATTTCTTCAACAATTTTCCTCTTATTTATCTGTCTTTTGATTATCCAATCAGACAATGAAATGAACAGTGAATTTAATACATCCAATGACCCTTTTAAACCTTTTTTCTATAATATATTGATATAATCATATTTAAATTTTAGTACTTTTTATATATTTTATAATACTATTTACATATTACATAATAACCGATAGTAAGTGGTAATTATGAAGTTTTAAAAAAAATATTCCGTTACAGATAGGTTAGGTAAAATAGGCTTCGCATGACATGAAGAGACGATAATTGTTCGATTAAGCAACTCTGCTTGGCCCGTATTAATCTCATTTCACGGCAACATCATTAGAGATGCAAATATAAGATCGGGTTGTATTCCTGCACTTAATAAAGCCGGTATGATTGCATATCGGCCTTTGCACGTATATGTTGGTGCATTCTCTCAGAGAGAAATACGTTTTAAAGCCACTATGGGAATATATAAAGCACGTACTGATAGTCATTACGAGGTTTATAACAACATAATAATTATTACATGTTGTTATTGTTGTTATATCGAGACATTTATGACATTAAATCTGAAGCGTGTTTTACATATCTTACTTCTTTTACAGAGTTTCGTCACTGTCTGAATTGATATACAGCTTCAGGAAGGTTTACTTTGGAATACAGATCATGTTCATAAAAATAATTAATAGATAATAATGATATGATTCGGTATTAAATGAGCATAATCTGAACATATATGTTAAATATAAAATTGTAAGAGTGAATTCTATATATAGAAATTATTTTAAAAAAGTGATTGACGTATAGAACGATAAAAGAAGCCAGAAAAACATTTTTCAGATCTTTTGTCTGTGTCTAAGTTATTTGAGCGGGTATCAAGCAAAATCGACTGATGGATATGATGATAATATACTCGAGAGTAACATATAAGAGAAAAAAAGAAAAAGTGTTTTCCCCTAATTAACCACTGGAAAAAAGTCGTGGAGAAAGCTAGTTTTTTTTAAAGTAGAAACATAATCATTAGGATTATATGGCAGCATCTTTTTCTTTCTACAAGCCCCAATATTCAATTTTTAAATTGCAATATTTCTCATATTGACTTGAAATTCAAAAGAGAGTTTAAAAAATAAGAAAAACGAAGAAAGTACTACATTTTTATTATAGTAATGGAAATAAAAAAAAAGAAATTCATTGTCAAAATTGACTAGGTAAACATAAAATTGTTCGTATACTTGAATCTCTATAATCCAGACTATTTATTTCACTATGACAAATATATGAAATTATCTTAACATTACTTTTTAATGAGCGAGAAAGAAGGAGCAAGAGAGAGGGAGGATGAGAGGGGAGGGAGATAGAGACAGAGAGCAAGATAGAAAGAGGAAGAGGATAGAGAGCAGGAGGGGAGGGGGTAAGAGAGATAGAGAAAGACTGATGTAAATATTGACATCACATTTTATGTTAACTTACCAAATAAAATAATGATTCCAATTGCTGATTAATTTTTTAAATAATGTGTTTGTATATACCATTAACTAAGTTACGAAGGTAGTATACTGATTGTTTCTATTGAACGTTCATTAATTCGACAAACCTATGAACACCAAACAACGATTTTGCATGTGTTGAATTAGAGAGACTTAGTTGTATGTTTGTCTCATATTTTATTATCAGGCTTTGAGATAAAATGTAGAAACATTTCTTAGAAAAAAAAACAGATTTATGAATAAAATGGTCAAGATTATAGGAAAAATAATCCGGTTTGCATAGTTCGCATTACTTTTAAAATTTAACACCAAATAGTACTTTTATTTGATAAAACTTCATTACCATAACATTACTTCAGGTCCCGTCCTTTGATCCTTAGTTAAAATAATTTATTTGTTAAAATTCCGTAGTGAAACTGACAAAGACGTAATTGTAACAATAGAAGGTTGTGTCATCCGTCGTTATTTTAACAAGGGGTTAACATTTTGACGATTAGGTAAATATTTCAACTATTAGCGAACGGGTGGTCAAACAAGATGGCGAATAGTTAAATTTCATAGTAACAACCGATTCACGATACATATGAATTGACGTTTTATATTTTTTCAAATACTTTTGTTTGTTCTTAAGAACCCATTTCTTGATACATAGATAAAAAAACAATTGTTAAGTTTCAATGGTTAAATTAACAAATAGTTAAATAAGACAATACGAAAAAGGTTGTATCCGTTGTTATCTCAACCAGTGGAGAAAATTTTGATGATCAATTAAATATTTTGACTATTCGCGAATGGGAGGTCAAACTCAGTAGTGACATCTGATTAAAGCCATTTTTCAACTTGTGTTTTAGACTTTTTTTAAATAAGAAATTCTGATACTTTTATTGATGAAATGTTATGTGGGGATGATGCAGAAATAATAAATTATGTTTTAACTTTTGGACTAAAAGCTCCTAGTACTGTCACGATCACAAATAGGAATTGGTGCTAATTTTATTGATTGTTATCAAACGACCAAAGAAAGCGTTTTCTAGTTAGGTTTAACAATGCATTTCTTATAAAAATTAGGTTATTTGTGAGATAAGTGCTATTAATCTTGAGTTTTTTTTTATCATGGTAATACAAAACATTAATCAAGAAATTTCTTTAATTTATACAAGTCGTTTAGATTTAGAATTATTCATAGTGACACAAAAATCCAACTTTTCATCATCTGTACCATGATTGGAAAAAATACTAACGACTGCTGAAATAGAAATATTGCAAAAAGTGAGAAAGTTTTTAAAAATTGCAAAATTTGTTAAAATTGTTGCCGCGATATATTGCAGATTTGTTCCAATATTAAATTCACGGCAGTACCATTGTTAATGCTAACATTATAAAAATATAATAAACGATTAAAATTTTTTTTTTAAACTTCAATGATTGTCGGTATTATCTTCTTGTTTTATTTTAAACCAATAAATAAATTTCCTGCCGTCATTTTTACGCTAAGTCAAAAATTATACCCACGACATTCATTTAATATTACGGGTTTCATTTAATAACACGAGTTTAATTTAATAATAGTTAAAATATGAATCAACCTAAAATTCCTACTTACCTAAAAGATAACCATTTGATAAAAGTTTAGCTATTGTTATCTTTAGTATAATTAGTCTAACAAAGGTAACTCATAATTAGTAACTCTGAATTGCAGGATCAAACCAGTTAAATTTTCAAAAAAAGAACCGCGCCCGACAGTCGTTATGTCAACGAATGAAACGAAACGAAAAAAAAAATTCTAGTTCAATATTCATAACAACCCTGGCAATAATCGTTTTCGCAAACAGAGACGCGGTACTTGCACCCTTTTTTACTCCATCCACTCTACCGAATGAACATTCGCACCCTCTTGTAACACAATTACCGTTTGGCCTAACGATGTGTGCAGGCGGATTTATTTAATCAATGTCGCGTCGCGGCGTGTCGCAATTTAACTGAAATTTATAACTATGTACTCGCATTTATATAACAAAGAAACTGTCATGAAATATTTCATTTTGAATTGGCGCTTTTAGCGAGCGAAATAGGCCTGATGTTACAGAAATAAAATATAATGTTTAAAAACTGAAAAACAACCAATTCGGCGATTGGCAATCAGGAAAAGGCCAAAAATAAAATGCAGTTTGTAACCATAACACAGAAAAAAAATTATGTTAATAAATGCACGTATATAAAAATGTTAATACATCAAGAATTATTAATAATTAATAATAATAAAAATATAATGAAGTACATGATAACATTTTAGGAACGTTTATAAAAAATAATCAATATCGAATTTTTTTTTAATTTGTAGCCATTGTTAAAATTAATTAAAAATAAATTGTTGACTGCCATTAAAATTCATTTCGTTGTTGTCCAAATGATTGTATTTTTCGCTTTCTACTATATATTGTGTAAAATATATAATGAAACACAATGTGCACTTTGCTTGATCTTGCTAGTTTAAATTTGCATTTACAAACTATTGTGAAAAATAACATTACTTTTCATAATTAAATGAAACTACGTGATGTAGTATTATTTCTACTTTCTTTAAGTTCTTTACCACGACCTAGGTTTCGTTGTATTACAACATCTTCAGGTGGGCTATTAGCAAAGATTAACTCTTAGGAGCATTTATATGTTTCAAAAACAATAGCGAAAGTGTACCAAATAATAATAAAAATTACTATAAATCCATCCCATACATAGGTAATGTATAACTCAAATTAGGAAAACTCTTAATAATAAAAATATAAATAACACCACATGTGCCTATTACACTTTAAATAACTCGGGTAAACCCTGATTAATAATAAAAAAAAATAGATAAACATAAAATGAGTGGTATCTATGAACTTAAATGCAACGACTGTAATATTGTAAACATAGGGCAAACAGGAAAAGATTTTACTACAAAATACAAATAACACATTGCCAGCTGACGAAAAAACAAATCAGACACATCTCTCTTTGCTAAACACCTCATTGAAAATAACCATCACTCTCATACTGATAGTGACAGTATATATTACAAATAAATACAAAAGGCAATAAACTTAATATCCCAGAAACATTAGAAATAAACAGACATAAAAAAGACACCAAGGTTAAAATATTAAATGAACAACTAAATATAATGTCATCACCCATACTTAATATCTTCTAGACATAATATAGTTAGACAACATTGATACTACAGTACTCTTCAAACGGTTTCAGGCCAACTACGCATCTAAATATAAATATGTAAAGAAACTATATTTCTTTAATTGGTATAGCGCTCTTCGGTCGGTAAGCAGTGACCATGTACTTATGTACCCCGTAGATGGCGCTGTGAGTATTGGCGGCTAACTCAGCAAAGTAGTTTTTTATTGGTTGACAGAACTCACATTGTTATTCAGACTGTTATATAAAAAATAAAAAAAGAAAAATAAATAAATTAATTAATTAATAAATAAAACGAGAGATATGTAGAATTAGTGGCATAACCTTGTTCTAACTTTCAGATACCCTTGCTATTGTACATTACTGAGAATAAGTTTCATTTAATTTTATTACATACACCGAAACATTCCCGTTGTATAACCTCATAGAATAACATCAATTTAATTTATTACCCTCACTAAAATACTTGTAAATCGTACAAATCTCGGAAGTATAATAAAACCTACACCGCTCCTCTACAATAAACTCAATAACATAAGCAGTGGGAAAACCCACACAAACCCTGCTTTCGCTATTGTTTTTGAAACATATAAATGCTGTTGGATGTTCTTAAGAGTTAATCTTTGCTAATAGCCTACCTGAAGATGTTGTAATACAATGATACTTAGGTCGTGGTAAAGAACTTAAAGAAAGTAAATATAATACTACATCACGTAGTTTCATTTAATTGTGAACAATGAATTTCTATAAAATTAACGCCAAATATATTCAGTACTTACTTTTCATAAAAAAAATACAAGATTCCTCATTTCTCAACTTTCAAGTATTTATATTTGAGCTTAAAAATAGTTTTTCATCAGATTTTCATCGACAAATTTACAGACAGTACTGTCACCTGAACTGTTAGACTGAGGCTGGAGATAGGTATATCTTCAATCACCATCATCCCCTTAGGACAGTGGTAATGAAATTAGATTATTACTTGACAACGTACGTAAACTTGAATGGAATGATCATAGCTTATTTCCATCCTCATTTTAATATATTACTTATTACGTCTTCATGTAAAATTTTATCGCAATCGATCTTCTGCTGAAAAAGTGTTGATACTATGACATAAGAATAGATAGACCGACATGATACAATTATAAGTGGCCTCTGGTTTACCCTTTAGATACGGAACCCTTAAAATAAGGCGCGAATCGAGCGACATTGAAACGACTGTCTAAGCAACAATATTAATACACAATTTATTTATACGAACAATAAATATTGAAAGAATAATATTTTTCGCTTTTTTATTTAATACGAAACCTAAAAATAATGGTTATAAATTGACTAGTTATAATAATAGTTACGATGTATTTCTTGTAAAAATATGTCTTTCATTTATTCACTATCAGGCATAGTCAATGAATCGAAGGTAATAAGGGCATATTAATATTTTTTATTTTTCCAATAATACGCGTATATATAATATTTATGTCATAAAAATATGACTCGAACTTCTGAACAGTTTTCGAACAGTAAACGAAACTGAGCCATCTCGTTCGGATTGGTGACGCTGAAAAGTCGGCACTCGTTTAAACTCGTTTAACTTCGGCATCGGCCAGATTAACTACTTTTTAGGCGCACCTTGTGCACTTGTGTAGTATTTCAAGTGTATACACTTAGTGTTTATATTTTATTTGAGAGTAATTTAATACAATACGCGTATGTTATTGTATTTTAAAATAGCAATCTCGCATTGTTCTTGATTCGCCGAAATAATATGAATCATATAAAGTTAATGTAATTATATATATATATATATATATATATATATATATATATATATATATATATATATATATATGTTTTAACTTCTATCGTGTGGACAATAACCACATATCAGAATTTTTTAAAGATTTTGAACACAATATTAATTTATTTATTAATAATTAATATTTTACTATATTCTTTCACTGATTATATATATGGTATATTTTATCTAAAAGTTATCATTCGACAGAACTGTATATATTTGTGTTGCCATGTGAAATCTATCAAATAGATACACATTTTACCCTTACAACGTTTCACAAGTTTACGCATTGAGACCCGAATATAGAATGTCACCACCCCTATCGCCTTACTTCCGTGTCAAGGAAATTTAACCTCAAAAAGTACATTAAAACCACAAGTTTACTCACTAAAAACTGTAATTACTACCACATTTAATATGAATTACAAGCGTGTCAGTGGTCCACAACCATTGATTAGTTTCCTTCATACCTTGAAGGTATGGAGAAAACCTAAATTAAGTTATATTTTTTTACATATAAACCATAGATACTTAATGTTACAGTGTCTTTAGTGACATATAAAGGTTACACAATGTAATTATACAATGTAATCTTTAAATACCACTTGATAACGTTACGCTCTGGCGCTAAAATCTTATAGCATCGTGCACTGTTCACATTCACATCGCCTTATTTGTAAAGGTTTAAATGACTTAACAAACTTACAGCCAAACAAATTGGGATAACTCCACTTGTTTAAATATAATTCAATTCATTTAGACTCAAAAAGAATATACATAAAATGACATTAATTATAAAGCCTAAATCAAATTGTATCAATCTTTAATCCATTAAATGTATGTATTCATCTTCTGTGATCGGTTATAAAACGCGTCTGATAATATTTCGATACACGATCTCTCGTGGATCTATATGGTCACGTGTTTTATTTTGTTATATATATTTATATATATATATATATATATATATATATGTATATATATATATATATATATATATATATATATATATATATATATATATATATATAATATCTGAACGAGCAGGTGTTGTTTTGTCCTTTGAAACCTAGCGCCACTTATCGAATCCAGATTTTGTGATTTTCTTTTTTGTCACTAAACCGACATATATTGTGGATCATTTTGGTCCATAAATAAAAAAATTATTAATAACTTGACAACAGCACCCCTATCGAATCCTAGCATAGTTATAAACCATCGTCTTGACAAAATATATATATTATGTGAATATGATCTCAATCGATCAAGTCGTTCAGAAGTTCGCACCATCGTCGAAGAAGCACCAACGATTATATATAATAAAATAAAAATAGATCGTGTAAAATAAGTAAAATATAGGCAAACATCATTATGATGTTCACGAGACAGTCGTCTCTAATTAATAAATTCAAGACAATCTGTGATAAAAAAGTACGTAAAAAGAGACGGAAAAATGTCTTTCCATACTTTTCTACTATCTGATATTATATAAATAGGACATAATAAAACTGATATTTTTTAAGATATTAAAAACAAACTTTTCAGTGATTTACAAACAAGTAGAGCAAAAAATAAAATTTGTGAGAGTAGTACAAAAAAGGTCAATCTTCATAAATACGAATATGCTAGTTTTTATACATGGACAATTGTCAAAAAGAAGTAAAAATTACAATAAAAACGTAACGAACTACATATAAACTTTCAGAAATATAGACTGTTAACTGACAGAGACATTTATCGCTCGCACAGAGCAATTTAATTGTGTTTCCAGCTCTATTTGAGTTTTATGTGTTTTTTTCAGTCTGCAAATTTTATGGATTAATATGTTACATATGTGTTTAGAGAAAAATATGGAACACAATTTGCACTTCGTTTCCTCTTGACGTCCCGTAGAGTTCCACATAAAGTATTTCATTTATCTGATTTAAATAAAAAAAAATAGGTGCTTATTTTTTTAAAGTTATCTTACAATTGTAACTTTCATATTGCACTACCTGCGCCGATGCTGTGTAGAGTGTTTCCGGTTTATTTTGTCTTCATTTTATATCCTTTAATTGTTTATTATTTACGTTGAATACTTATTTATAAAACTCGATCGAGTATAAAATAAACTAATTTAGAAAAAGCTCTTTATAAATGTTTAAAAATAAACATTAGTTTATGGTTCTTGTTGCTATTTCTTACTAAATACATCAAAATAACGTAAACCTTTTCATTAGTTTCATATGAAAAGGTTTATAATTTTATTATAATAAAATCGTAAGAAAATAAAAGGAAAATCGTTTTAGTACTAAGTAATTATATTCTATATTCCTTTCTAATATATTAAGCAACAAGAAATATGATTAAGGAGTTAGTCACGTCAGTGAATATTACCACTAGTTTTTGAGGTAACAGCATTTACGTTAGGAGTTACTTTATAATTTTAAAGTTACTAATCTTTGATACATTTTAATATGTTTTATTGGATTAGTTTTAATTGTGAGTTTAGATTTTCTTATAAATGTTATACATGAAGTGAAATATTCTGTCAAAAGAAATAAATAATCAAAATTTCTTAAAAGACAAGAAGATCATCATAAAAACAGATTTAAAAAATTGAACTTCGACATATGATAATCCTAATACGTTGGAAAAAGTATTTAAAACACCTGCTAAGTACGACTACAACTTGCACTATAAGAGACCCATACGCACTTAAGCATACAAAAACATTAAACTATTTAAGGATACATAGTATTTATATTTAAATATTTATATTATTTTTACTAAGAAAATTGGTTAGTATATTTTTCGGGAAAGTAATACAAATAACTTGGTTAGGTTTATTTATTTATTTTATTAATACAAATAATTGACCCAAAAATTTCGCAGTGAAGTACGCCTTTAAAAAAATATCTTTATCCTGAGTTTTTGACTAGAAAGTTTTTAGCGTCGTCTGTCATTAACATCGTGAATATTTGGTGTCTTTTATCCCACAAAATTAAAAAGTCTCTTTTAATTTTAACTTCTTAGTCTGACGTTACTAAATGTTTTTAATTTTATTTTATAAATTTGATTTTGTTCATTTGTATTTTACTTGAACATGTGTTTATACTGGGTTTATATTGTCAGCATTTTTGTTAAAGAATTTTCCATTTACATTTAATGATATTGATATTTATATTTATATACAGTGTTACCTATTTTCCAAGACAATCGTACTTAAGGAGTAAACTCCAGTCGCGCGTCGGTGCTGACACGTAAATTTTTTTTTTCAATTATACCTGTTGTTTTTCTCGGATGATTTCCTCTAACTTTATACTTACCCGTTTTTGTTAAATTTGAATAAAAACAAAAATGTAAAATGATGTTACCACATATTTAATGCAAACAACTTCACATATTAATGCATAGGAAAGATACTTTAAATAAAGAATCTCTCCAAAAAACTTTATAAGTCCTTTTTAATATAGGGAATGTGTTTGAAGGACATTCCTATAAGAAAAACCCTAAATTAAATAATGTATTTTTTTTAGTATAAGCCCTGTAGGAAAATAATGGAGCAGGAATATTTAAGCTGACAAGGTCAAACTTTAATTGTGTTTTGATGTATAACTTATACAACATAACAAAGGCAAGACGTAGGGAGATTACTCATATAAAACCGAGTACTTGTTTCAACCCTTGTAATAATTAAGCGAACCTTTGTACCGTGACCTTTGTGGCATTTGTTAGATACAATAGCTTTTGTAAGATCGGACCCTTGGCTCGTGACAAATGACTGTAGTGAGGGTTACCAGGAGTTTTCCAGTCACTAATTTTCTTGGTCCAGTCCTCGAAATTAAATGGTTAATTTTAGTTGGTTGTAACTATTTAGATACGAAAATCTTTTGTTTGTAGAGTACGTTTCCCTTTGTTTTAAGGAAACTTGATAAACATATCTTATGGTCGCGTAAACATGTAAATAGAGTTGAAAAGAATCAACAATAGATTACATGTACACTTAATAGTATAGTTTTAAAAACAATTAGATAGATATCATTAAATTGTCTTAAAATTAAAATATAATTTGATTCGTTTTTGTTTCTAATCATAACGTAGAACAAAAAAGATAAGATATTAAATAATAAATAAATAAAATGAATTAATATGTCTTTAAATTAATCTATATATATATATATATATATATATATATATATATATATATATATATATATATATATATATATCGGATACTGTTATAATAAGTCATATGTGCTATAAAATTAGTTTTGAAAATAATTATATTTTACTTGTAAACAACTAATATTTACATAACGGCGGTTTAGGCGGGCGGCGTAGCCTTGAGTACATAATACTACTCTTGTTTAGATGACTTACAATTGGAACTATAGAAACCGCCCCATCTAAAAATATTATATAAATGTTTTAAGTGTTAGCTATTGAAATATTTGCGGTACATCATGCTCCATCATCAGCTAATTTTAAAGTTCCTGCGGCAAACGGTTTCAGAGAAAAACAGCTTTGATAGACGGGTGGACACGGTTAGGTTATAGGTTCTCTTTTCCTTTTAAAATGCGGAAACCTAAAAAAAAATCAAGGGTGAATAGAGCTCACCCCTTAAATATTTTTTGTTAAGTGTTCAGTACTAACATTAAACTTAATTCGATATATGTGCGGTTGATAATTGTCAGTAAATATACACGGTAAAGTCATGTCACTTATCTTCCTAATTATTTCAGCTTCAAGAGATAGACAAGCAAAAAAAATCGTGACTATTTAACTCCATTAAGCGGCCTTGAAAATTCGAAATGAAAGTTCAAAATGTCAAAATTATATGCAAAACTTCATCTTTGGGAAAATTCGCTGTGACAAACGTACAAACATCAAGTTTATTTAATAAATTTCCTATTTTTTCAGTTTTATACGAAACACAAAACATTGATATAAGAATTTACGTAAAAAACTTAACCTTTTAACTACAAGTAGAACACCCACTACAAAGTGTGACAGCTTCACAGTTTCTACCTGTCTCTCCGTCCGTCACTATGTGCACAAAATTAGCAAAAATGTGCGTATTTTATGCACATAGCCATATTTTATGACACTATGTGCATATTTTATGATACTTCTGTACATATGCTTTTTATGCTGATCTTAATTGTTCGTTAAAAATACATAAAATGAAATCAAATATACGTCACCATAAATTCACAATAAGGGTGTTTTTTTTTCGAAAATTCCATTGAGTGATAGATCCATAAATTAAATATTTAAAAATGTGATAGATTTTCTATTTACTATTCTTCGAATAGCGAAATATTAATATTCAAAGTGAAGTGCCATGTATAATTCTAAAACATGGTATCCGTACGTAAAAAAACAAATGTTTTAAAATAGTCGTTTAATCGACTATAATACGACATACTTTCTTAAATATTATTTACATAAATAAAACCATATATATATATATATATATATATATATATATAATTTCAAATACAATAAAATTTTCCCGAAAACTTTATTTACTTATCCCTTCTTCTTAAGTGCACTCAAACGCTACATGCTGGTTAATAACCCCCTTCTCCCTATAATAATGTAAAAGTAAGGTAAATATATCAAAAGTTATAATGGTAAAAGGAAGACAAATAGAACCAAAACGTTATAATGGACCCAAACGTTATAATGGTAAAAGGAAGACAAATAGACCCAAACGTTATAATGGTAAAAGGAAGACAAATAGACCCAAAACAGCGATTCTGTAAAGTTGGCATTAATTATTACTTGCGGTAGAGAAAACTTAATAATAAACGTTATAATGGTAAAAGGAAGACAAATAGACCCAAAACAGCGATTCTGTAAAGTTGGCGTTAATTATTATTTGCGGTAGAGAAAACTTTCGTAGTTTCATTGGATGGACAAGTGTTTAAAGTGAGTGAATGAAGATAGTAAAGAGCTCCACCAAGTATTATTAATAAATTGTCTTGATGATGGTGCATCAAGACAATTTATTAAAATAAAATAATATGATGACGTATAAACTTCCTCGTCAGAGATGGAAGAATATTGCGGACTTCTAGATAGAATGCTTTAATTT
Source organism: Druceiella hillmani (assembly GCA_039881145.1). Classification (NCBI taxonomy): domain Eukaryota; kingdom Metazoa; phylum Arthropoda; class Insecta; order Lepidoptera; family Hepialidae; genus Druceiella; species Druceiella hillmani. The sequence continues at coordinate 16,591,338 of JAYKKI010000035.1, forward strand.
ATCCACGCTATGCAATAGAAGAAGTCCCTATAGTAGAAGAATAGTAGAAGTCCCAATAGACACCTATAGATATTGAAAAAAAAAATATGTATTATATTATAGCCGGGTCACAGCCGCAGGGAATAAATCAGATCGCAATTGTTACTGATAAATACCTACATATGCTAAGCCAAAAATTTAATTATAAACTCGGTACCGTACGAAAATTAGTCTTTTCGCGATCACCCTAATTTTTACAAATATATAATTAGAGCTTTCTCAGAGGTGCAACCCTATCTTGTTTTTCGATGACCTATCTTGTTTTTCGATGACCTATCTTGTTTTTCGACGACGGATTATTTAATACTAACTTAAAGTATACAAAATTGCTAAGCACATTTTGACAAAAAAAATGTTTACTTTGTAATATACTTTACTTTAGTTGAAGGAGTAAAATATAACAACCGAAAATTTAGAAATAATCACTTCAAAGGAACATTTTGAAACCAACAAACATTCAATATAAATTGGACAATTCAAAAATGAAATACTTATACGCGTAGAAAGTAAAAATTTGTGGAAAAATAGTTTTGGTTATTCCCCAGAAAAGAGTTTCTTTTTTCCAATTAAAGCAACTTCGTTTTCCAACTTTATGTGTTATAAATGCAAATAAATTATGTATATATAAACCATGTGTATATAAACTACGTATCCGTGTGACCGATTTGATAACGATTAATTAAGTAATCTCCAAAGTATCAGGTAATAATCATATTTTTAGCTTTATAATAATAACTAGCTATTGCTCTACGGTCTCATTTGCGTAGAAATAAAATAGACGATTAAACAATTCAATTCTAAGTCAACAGTTAGAAATGAATATCATTTAAAAAAATTCGCTGGGACACGTTCGTTGCACAGGGAGCCGATCGCTCGAGTGAACTACGCGGCTTGCTAGAAGCGAGCTACTCTCCCAAACTTCACGAATCCAAGCCCCCACCACCTCCCCCTTACGGTGATCATTAAGGTTTCACTCCCATAGAAAAGAATCTGTTCGCCAAACGACGTAGGTCATTGGGGTCAGGATTTTATCAGTAGTTGTACTAAAGATGATAAGTCAATAAATAAGGCGGCATGTATCTTGCCCGATATGAGCAGTGCTGACTTCTATTTTACTTACATTTTTATCCTGTGAATATTATTGATGCCATGAATTATAGCGTGATAATAAATATATGCATAATCATCCTTCAAGCATGGGCTTGCTGACATAAAAAGGTTTTTTTTAAAATCAGATATGTTCTTTCAGATATTAGTGCGAACAAAGAATAAACTTTTTCGTTTTAGGTATTAGTATAAATTAAGAGAATTAAGAATAGATTATTGAAAATGTACAGATTTAATACTTAAAAGTAAATAATAATGAACCTTCACTTTCCATAATTGTACCGGTTGATAATATTAAACACCAGTTGATAAATATTAAACACCGGTTGATAAATATTAAACACCGGTTGATAATATTAAACACTGCTTGATAAATATTGACACCGGTTGATAAATATTAACACTGGTTGATAAATATTAAACACCAGTAATACAAACATGGAAACCAAACGCTGCTTCTTGAAGTCTGTCATTTTTATATTAATAGCAACTTGAAGAAAACTAGAAAATTAATTTGTGGGGAGCACAGATGATAGGATCGATCCGCTGCAAGAGAGAGCACCTTTTGATTAAGAAATTTTCCACATCTCTGTTGTAAAATAAATTCACATCTAATCAATTTAACTTTTAAAATTAACGTTATAAACCAATGGCAATAAAAAAAGTAAATAGACAACGTGAAACAATACAATCAATAAACATCGTACTTTTACCATATCGAATTTAAAAACATCGATAGGAACCTTTTGACAACAAAAATTGGTGTAAATATACATTTCATAAAATTGTTTGTTTTTGTAAGTTTGTTTTCCTTACGATAAATCAGTAAAATTGAGATGAAATCTATAATATGATATAAATGAGTAGGATTGGTCTATTCTGTTGTTTGACGTGCTCATTGTTCTTTAGTTATACGGTTTTTTTTTCAAAGAGAAAAAGGAAAAAATAGAAAAGTTTTTTATTCCCTAATATCATTAACAAAATTTTCCGACTTTCACTATTCTCGAGTTCATTTTTGAACAAAAATGTAAATAAAAAAATTAACGTCGTATTCAAATCGATGAACACTTTATCTTAATACCTGGCATGCCAAACGAGCGATATAAATATAATCAGTTTCTCTAGTGCGGCCCCATCCTAAAAGTTCTTTTTTAATTTTTCATGTATTTTTTAATGATCACAATTATATACATTTGATTGAAGTGTTTCTTTTAATTTCGAGCACATTTGCCTTGCAAGATAACATATAGAAAGATGGCCAAAGAAGAAAAATATAGTTTTACCACACTGATATTAGCACTGGTAGTAACGTTAACGGATTTATGAGTCAAAATAGTTGTCAGAATCCACCTGAAATACTTTTGTTAATATCACCATAGTTAAATAATTGGTATTTTTAAAATTACTGTAAGCTTAAGCCGGACATGCATTTAAAATATTGTGTAGATAAACTTGAAAAATTTGTGTACACACACAACATATGTTTTTCCCCACTTAAAAAACAGCTAAGTGGGGAAAAACACGTTATTATCCTAGCTTTTACCCGCGGCTTTACTCGCATGATTACAGTCACAAACTTGTAGGGAGGAAATTAAAAAAACGCAGAATGATTAAGGTACATTAAATGCTAAGTCTTCAGTTTCGCGACTTTTCAATAGAAATGACAGTGACAATAAAAACAATTTCCCTCTAAGCGAAATATTAAAGGGAGTTTTTCAGTTGCTCCTTTATATTCCATTTACAGCGTGTTAAAGAGAGTCGATTCGTTGCTCCGTCACGATATTACTTCATTATTCCGTATTCCGTATGTGTACTTCTTCAGTTTCAAATAAGAATTTTTCAGAAGACAAAATGAGATTTCCCATCAAATAAATAAGCCTATGGCATTTCCCGACTTCCCCCAAACCTTCTCTGTGCAAGAGACTATGTCATTTCGTGGTCCGTCAATCATCTCTTTACGAAAAATTATGTCAATTCAATCCGTTGCGACGTGGAAGAAGGACAAGCAACACACTTTCGCATTTATAGTATTAGTTAAGATTACCGTATGTAAACAAAACTCTCATAATACTACTTTTCCCATCATTCCGCGCGAGATAGTTATGGTTTGTGGATAATAAATTTGAACCTGTTAATTCCAGGTAGTTTAATTAAAACTGTTGAGTAATGTGGATGTGTTGTTTGCGTGTTGCAGGCGGGCGCGCGACGTAGTGGCCGGCGGGCGGACGGCGGCATGACGTTGCTGCCGGCGGGCGGCCCGCCCCCGCCCGCCGCCGCCGCCGCCGCCATGCGCTACTACCGTATTTGGATCTACGCGTGCAACGGCGCGCTGCTGCTGGCCGCGCTCGCATTCTGCGCGGCCGGCGCGCGCGCCCTCGCCGATTACCGACGCGCCCTCGTACCCGGTCTCGCTGCCGCTCAACCCGGCTTACTCTACGGCTATGTGGCGTTGCCCGCACAAGCGGGTCTCCTGCAGCTGCTCGGCTGCCTTGCTGCGCTGCGGCTCTCCGAGCGCCTCCTCAATGCTTACTGGCTGGCGCTGCTCGCGCTGCTGCTTGGCGATGCCGCCGTCGGGGTCTTCTGGGCCTTCCGCTTGGAACGCGTACGACGCGAGCTGGCGCCAGCACTACGCGTGCGGCTCGCACGCGACTATCCTGCAGACGCAGAGTTCGTCGCCGCCTGGGATCGACTGCAGCGTGAACAACGCTGCTGCGGCGCTGCCGGTCCCGATGACTTCGCCATGGGCAACCGGACGCTCTACCCAGCTAGCTGCTGCCGTGCACCGCCGCCGGCAGCCTGCGCACCGCATCGTGCCGCTTGTGCCGATCGCCTCCAGGCCTGGCTACGCGCTACCGCCGATGCGCTATTTGTCATCGGCTACTGCGTCATAGCCTTTCTTAAGCTCTGCTTCCTCGGCATCCTACGTTACGAAATCAAGGAGATGATTCAAAAAATTAAGATGCTACAGGCGGAGGGCGCGGCGGGCGTAGGCGGAGAGGGCGGCGAGTGTGCGGGCGGGCCGCTCTCACAGACGGTCGTGGTAGGTCCGCCGAGCGCCAACGGTGCGGTACGCGCCCATAGCCCCGAGCGCGCGGACGAGCGTGATGCACTATTGGGTCGCGCATGCGCGCCGCCACCGGAGGACACGCCGGCGCGCGCGCCGCCCAAGACTTTGAACGGTAACAACAATTGCGAGCTGCGCGAGCTGGCGCGCGGCGATTACCGCCTACTGGCGGCTGATAGCGCCGCCACCAGGATCTGACTAAGATATTACCTGGAGCGGCTGTTCGGCGGGCGCTGGCGCTCGCTGGAGACGGGCGGCGGCGAGGAGTGCGTGGGCGGGTTGCGCGCGCGCTCCGTGCCCGACGTGTGCGTGCGGCGCGCGAGCTGCGCGCGCGTGCGCCTCGAGCGCCGCGCGCGCCGCCGCTCCGAGTTCGAGTTGTGAGGGCGCGTCGTGCGCGACTCGCCGCGCCTCTCCCTTGCTGGTCTTCTCGACATGTGAACGCGTCATCTTGGTACGGACAATGTGTGAATGAACTCTGCAAGTCTTCGCCTTCTAAATGTGGCCAGTGACACCGAGCGGATGAAGAGCGGACGAGGGGAGCGCACTAACCGGGGCGCGCCTGCAACTCGCATACTCGTCGACGGACAATAATCAGTAGTGTAATTAAGGGACATTATGGCTAAAGTAAGGCATGAACTGTAGATTCAAGAGTTACCTATGAACACCATTCGATCGAACTACCCTCTTTCATTTTCTGTGACCAACTAGGTGTATAAATGCGTAAAACTAAGTACATATAGTATCGGATGAGGTTTCTATGTGGAGATTTGATCTCAAATGTTTCTTTTCGATCTCCTCGTATCTTTCAAACTTACTTCTGTCGCACTAAACGCGAGTAACATACTACCTTTGACAAAACTTATATCCACCCTATAAGCAACTTGCGCAACACAAACGATGTTTGATTTCCATTTCGCTTTTCTGAAAACAATATGCTAGCCATCCAGAATTCCAACGTATATAATTTTGTTTTCTATGAAATAATATAAAAAGAAATTTAAAAAAATTGTTGGAAATGGTTCATTTTCTTTCGATGTTCACAGAACAGAAATCGTGCCGATTCGTTTTTACCCCTTAACAAAATAAATCTTTTTCCCCTCTATGACAAGAAAACATATTTATTGGTTTATTTGTTTTTAATTCCATATTTATAAATATATTTAAATGTTGTATTTCAATTACTAAACATTCGATAAAATTTTAGCTTAACTTCTCTTAAAGATATTAAAATTAAAAGTTTCTTCAAGACAAACTGATAATATGGCCTAAATACATGAAAAATTATATTCAACTATCAAGATTGTCGCCCAATTCCAAGAACTTTACTAATTATTCTCCTGTCTGATATTCAGATTGAATTTATAAATTAGGTCGAAAAATAAACTCATATCAACCTTAATAACCTAAGTTCGTATATTTCATAGTATGTACATAATTTCAAAAATAAAAAAGTGTCATAAAAAGAAAGAGTTTCATCAATTGCTTAAAAAATATATCTGAGTTGAAAGTGTGTTTTTGTTTTCGTAATATATAATATTGCTATTAAAGTTTAAAAGTATTCGCTGATCTAGCAACGGAACAAAAAGTCAATATGATTTCCATTATTTCAGAGATGTTGAACAAGTTTCATGTTTGCTTTGTTGTTAACTTCCTGTTTGCTCTGTTCATAGCACCCCTGGTATTGACAAGAATAAATTTATTAATTATAATTTGTAATTAAATCAGTCAGAGTATTCAAAAAACGTGGTTTTCTGTTCTGATTTAGTTCCAGGCATAGTTTTCGAACTTGACTTATTATTATTATTATTTTACCACTTTCATAACAGAAAAATTTACCACTTCTGCAACTTAGCCGTAGTTTTTTATTTATTTCAATATTATTACAACTGAAAAACTGTCACAAAAGACCAAATACCGAGTTCCATAATTTTTTCAATCATAACACAAAAATTTAATTCCATACAATCAGCTTTGTCAGAATTTCTTTTCACATAAACTTTATTAGACATTTTACATTTAATCAGTCAATATTCACATTTTTGACGTCATGCAGTACCAAATGTACGTCGTTTACAAAATTTCGACAAAGTTTTCTACATTGAAGTAAATCTTCAAGCATTAGGCTACGTCTTAAAAAAATATATTAGACAAATTTTTAAACCTAGTTGCATAATTTTATTTCCATTTTAAATCTTCACACAATTGAAGGAAGTCGCATGTAACCAGATGATACAAACACTGTGCCCAAGAAAATAAGTATTCAAACCTCAAAAGGTCGGAAAAATACTTCTTTAATATTATAAAATCATTCCAGTATAACTTGAATGTTCTTTTACGATTTCTGTCATTAAAGAGACCATAAAACAGAGCAAATAGCTGGTGATCTATGTTCAAATGTTTCTGGATAAGGATATTAGTATTTATTTGTAGTTTGTTCCATAGATAGTACTATCGGCCCGAGGACTCACGACAATATTATATATGAACTATCGCAATAAAAAATTATATGTGAAATATACATAAATAAAAAATATGAAACCGCTGACACTCATGAGCATTTTCTGCTGAAAACACAGTTGGGGTAATTAACGGTTTAACTTGAATATTTCATTAACCTTGTAAGGTTTATTTATTATACAATATATTATTTTCACAATATTTATGTACGAGTAAATTGTAGAAAAACATACTAACTTTTAGAGTAATATTGGATATTTGATTAAATTTTTATTTCATTAATCATAATTTCAAGGTACAAGCTGATGAAGAGTGAAAAAATTTTTAAATAATCTTAAAAATTTACCGAGTTATAAAAGTTTCAATTTAACCTTTAAACAAGGACGGCAATACTGTGTTGTGAGGTAATTTTTAATATTGCTCATTATATTCTACAAGAGGAAAAGAGACAGGGATATACCCAACTCTATCCGTGTCTTCAAATTTAAAAGCCTATAACTGGCTTATTTTTCAATCAATTTTTGAATTTTTTTCAAGACTGGTTTTTAATTAACTTATATTTCACAAAATTGTACGAAAAATATCAAAATTTAGAATGATTCAACTACCGTATTGTCTGAGTTACATTTTTTGAAGGGCAGTATTTTTAGTATTTTATATTCATCGAAGAAAAAATGTTCATCTATAGCGAAAATGGCTCCAAAGACAATTTTTTTGCTGTGATAAAATTCTATCTATGATTACATTAAATTGTATAGGGTTTGCAGTTATAATAATTTTATCGCGACATGGAAATCTGAATACAGTTTTGATGGTTGAACGTAATTACAGTTTAAAACATTTAATGTTAAATACATTTCACTTTTAGTTACTGCCATATGCAATTAATCGACGCTTATGAGTGACATAGTTTTTCTTGAGAAAAGTTTAATGCGTATCTCTATAAAATTGGTAACTGTTAGCACTATATGAACCATTATGAGGGCAAGAAATTATTTTCTTGCGTTTTAATCAAACTTGTAAATTCCTTGTCCCATTCTTGAAAGAAAAATAATAATTTTCGAATTACGTTATAAACCTTCAAATATTCGGAAAATTTTTTTTCATAGATTTTTTGGCACGACGAAAAAAAAAACGATAATAACGAAAAAGGAAAAGATAATGTTATGCAGACAATTATACGCGCAAAACTTAATTGGACCAATCTTGAAGTAGGCACCGACGACCAATCGGCGTGCCTATCTTTTCTGACTTTTTTATCTTTACCCAAAAACCAAAAACTCGATTTCAAACAATTGCCAACAACCAAATCGACTGATATATTTTCATGTTTTTAAAAAACAAGAGGTATAAACTAATTATGTAAATGATTGATTAAAATCAATAAATTAGAAATTTACTAATAGAATCTTAACATTATGTAATAAAACTGTTAAGTAAATGTTAATTTGAATTTAAAAATATTTATTATAAAAAATATTTAGAACTGAAATGAGCTTAACTAATGTAGTGCCTATATTGTTGTGCTTCGACATGGTTATTGAAAAAAGTTATATATATATATATATATATATATATATATATATATATATATATGTATATATATATATATATATATATATATATATATATATTTAGTTTATTTAATTTTTATTTAATAAAAATTATATCGTATGGTTAAAAATAAAAAGTGTTTTTTATTTTATATGTTAAAGTGCTGTAGGCGTTCAATGTAAATATTTTAAACAAAAAATAATAATTAAATGCTGCTAAAATGTTTAATTTGCTATAACGTCAATTTATTTAAAATAAAAGTGTTTAGTTTTAAAAACATTTTAAACATGAAATATTAATAAGTTATTTAGGATAGAAGATTTCAAGGTTTTGTGCTGGAAAGTTAGAAATTATTTAAGATGTTTATGTAATATATTTAGTGCCGATTTAATTTTCAAGATTGAAATTTCGTTAAATTTTAGATTGGAATCCGCGTTGTACAATACATAATGTAATTGGTAAATAATGTAATTATAACAATAAGTATTCATATATGTAAAATGTTGTATATAGAATATAAAATAACAGTCACATAAATTGAACGGGAGGGAGAAAGTGTGGGGGTGGGGTGGGAGGCAGTATAAAATGACATGAATTTTCCGAGTTTCAGATCTCTTTTGCTTGCCACTATTTTGAAGTTATACTTTATTGTCACATTTGAAAAAATTAATGTTCGAAAATATTCTTGCGATTAATACTTAGATATATTTAATAACATTTCAGATATATTATAAATTTGTCAGACATAAGAAGCTAGATATTCAAAATGCAAGAAACCATTTTTATGACTTAATTCAAAATTTAAAAAAATAAGCTCTCCAACTAAATAAAAAGTATTTTCTTGCGTCATCATATAGAACTGACATTTTCTTTTGTCTCATAATTTAGAGTGAACAGTAAAATTCTTTCAAATATATCGTAACCATTTCTTCGAATACTTGTATCAAACATTTCCACGGATTCGACTCGATGAGCTAAAAAATTTTGGATTGGATGGAAGAGGTTCTTTAAAAACAGTAACTTTGAAACTTCCTTCCTAAAACCCTTTACAATTAATTTTAGTCACAATAACTTATTTTTTAAGTATTCAATTATAAAAATCGAATTGTTACAGATTTGCGATGTATTAGCCAGATGGAAATATTACATTGAGAATTAATTTTTTTATCACTTTGGTTTAAAAGATGAACAATTATTTTTTTAACTTTTTGTTCTAATTAGCTATAAAGTTTAATAGTTATAGGAAGTGTTATTCCGAAGTACACATCTATAAATTAATGGAAACAATGGAATCGCTGTAATGACAAAAATGCAATTGCGTCAAACATATTTTAATCTATAATTCTTCAATTTCAGCATCACGGTTTGTATGAAAATTACTTAAATATTTTAACTATTGCCCTAACAAGTACTGTATTAAACATGTTTGCACTAATATGCATGCGTTTATACATTAATTACATTTGCCTTAAATTTTCGTCATTTATGTGAAATTTTAAAAAGATTTAATTAATTTTCAAGCCTTAGTTTTACTTGAATATTGAAAATGTTTTAAAAATTGTCGAATTTCCTTCGATACTAATTATCTGTCTGGGGCGACTGAATAAAAAATTCTGTAAGTTTTTCGCAAGAATTTGAAAAAAAATATCGAATTTCCCTAGATGTTAATTTCTGTTTAGGGTGACTGAGTATCAAATTCTTCGTGATAATCGCAGGATTTTCATAAAATACTGCCGCATTGCAGCTAATTTAATGAATGGCCTTGCTTCGCTATTTTAGTCCATTTTGATTAAACATCAGGTTTAATGAACATTTTACAATTTACTAACCAGCTTGATATCGCGAAGGCAGGTTTATTTTTATTCTTTCCACGTTGAAACTAACGTTAATGCTAACGACTCGCTCTAGGTCAACACAGTATGCAGAAATAAATGTTCCACAAATATTCCTACAGAAAGAAGAAACGTCATAAATTTTTTGTTAGCAAAAAACAGACGTAAATGTTTTTTTAATTCTATTAGGTTATTTTCCAACTTAAAACTCATAGCTCAAAATACTGGTTAAACAGAAAGCATGTAAAAAAATAAACATGAAACCAAGAAAAACAGAAATAACCTGAACACAAGAAATGCTCGTATTATCCGTGAATTACCCAAACTCATTACGATTATATTTCTAAAATAAGAATTGAGCAGGAAATTGGATAAATGAGGATAGGAATGAGAATGTATTACGCTCAGCAGAAAACTGAATGTGGCCAATTTAAGTTGCAGATGGAAGTTCAAAAACTATTTCAAACATATATAGACATAATGAATAAGAGTCTCTTCTTCATAGGGCTGCATCCATGTCTCAAACAAAGAAATGTCTTACCAATAAAGATTTTATCTACATATTAAAAAAGATGTGCAAAATCCAATATATCAATATTATACCCCTCACATATATGGCGTTATAAATAACTTTCTTTGGCGACCCAATTATTCTAATTTTAGTCAATTCCAAACAAATGATTCAGACAAAATATAATTTACAATCCCAAGAGAACCATGATGGTTAATTCAATAATTCAATAGACCTGTTAATTATAACAAAACTGACTGCTAGGTAATTGTCTTTCGTAAATCAAAGATATATCTTAGAATATCTATTATTGCAGCCACATAAGTACTAAAGTACATTTAACAAAACATTTTCTGAATGACTGATCATCAACGCGGAGCCAAAACGATTGGAGTCATAAGCATAAGCTCTAGACAATAAATTTCTTTTCCAAAGTAAGAAACATTTTTCAAAATTCAACCTATAAGTAAGTGAAAAGGCATGAAAAATTTATATAAAAAATAGTATAACACGCAATTACCCTGGTTCACGACGTTAATATTCTAAACAGGAAATAATGAAATATGTATTTCACCGTCTGACGAAATTCAACCCCTAAACTGTAATTGATTCACCGACGCCAAGAAACAACAATTTAATCAGAAGGTTCCCTTTCTGTTAAAGATACGAAGCATTGAAACGGTTTTTCAAAGTTGGACATTTAAGGGTTTGAAAAAGAGATATGCAAATATATCATATGGGTACGATTTCCATCTTGTACATTTCAATACAATATTTCCGAAAAGTTTAGATGTAAAGATAACTTTAAATAACATTTGTTTAATCGATTCCAGAGAACGACGAAATATATTTGTATTAAATATATTTTATACGAGTGAATTACTAATCTCTGAATAACTGCGTTCCAATGACGGAAGGCGTAAACTATATCAGCGCGCTAAAATACAATTGTTATTCAGGTTTCGCTTCCTCGAAATGCATCGATTACTTTTCAAAAATATCTTGAGTGTAAATAATTCAGTGTTCCTATGAATTCATTATGCGCATAGAAGATTCTGGAGAGAACCTGTAAATTAAGAAATGTTCTCAGACAAAACAGTTTGAGCTTCATCCAACTGAAAATATAACCTTCATTATAAGCCACAAAATATGTTCAATATTTTCCGTTTAAATTTAAAGTTTATTTCTTAACCATATTATAAATAAATAATAAAGCAATGTAAATAACATTTTACGTATTAAATTTTTTTCGGTGTCAAATCAATGGTATATGGAATTTTTTTAACCAGCCAGTATGATGTATAAAAGAAAATAAATTGTCTATAGAGTTTTAATAGCTACTAGATTAAATTTAATTCAGTTCTAGTACTTCTAATCTATTTTAAAAACCAGGATCGTATCTCAAATGTGTATGTACGTACGTATGTATATATGTATAAATATTTCTGTTTTTGAGATAATTACCATTTACTATCTTCACAAAGAGTTTACAAGCACATTTTATACTCTCATTGAAATAATATAGCGTTACGAAAATAAGTAACATAGACAACGCGTTTGAAGTGGGGATAATACTTTACGCTACAGCGAACGTTATTTTTTAATCTTATCAAGAGATGTCTTTAATAGTATAAAACTTAGAGACTTTACATTGACTTCATTTAGTACTTAAAGTTCATTTAATCACAAATAGAATGAAATAATGTTTAAAGTGAAAGTAATAATAACAAATTCCAATAAAGTCCCACCTTTAAATTTTCTTTTAACTATTTGTTAAAATTTTACTCCCCTGTTATTTTCAAAGCAAATCCTTTGTTATTTCAAAATGTATTATTCACTGTATCTTATTTTATTAAGTAAATATTCTTTACGAAATTGTTAACAAAGTAACAACGCATTTATTTTTCAGTCATTATCTTTTATCTCGTTCAATTTATCTTCCTACACAGATATAAATTATAAGCAGTGACTTCATAGAGGATGTTGGGGCTCGACGTGCTCTTGTTACCAACAATTTATCATCTTACCAAAACTGGATAAACCATCTAGTTAACTTCCGTTAACAAGCACATTTAGTCGATAATTTACGTGGAATAGATGATCCTGACGGGCGCGTGACTCCGCATGTATTACGCGATGTTTGAGACAATGTCGCGGTTCGTTCGCTGGCGGTATCGAGGAAAGATACACTTGCAAGGCAGATTGAAGCACCGGATGTGATTCGTTAGGGCGGTGTATAGTAACTTGACTTAAACTAGAAGAATTTATACTTCGACTAAGCATAATGTTCATTGCTCTGTTAATTAATTCTACGCTTTGGCAGTTTTAATCATTAACCGAATAATATTGTTATTTGAGTCTTTCTTTTTCTCTGAATAGGTTTGATTTCCATTTAGTATAGTTTTTGTACGAGCATATTGTACGGGCATAAAATAACAGGTTCCATACATCTTTCTTTGCTTTTTCTCTTCTTTCGTTCACTTAACACTGAAAATTGACATTGATATGTCCATGGACCGTTTTCAAGATGTTATTCTTGCCATATTTCACCATGAATCAAATATTCATAATATTGCGAGCATGATCAGTATTGGAACATTTCGTTATCGATTTCATAAGACCGTTTAGTTGGGAATAAAGCATCAGATTGTTTGCCTTCTACTTAGCTTTGAATTACCAAATGCTCAATTGAATTATGATGGAACTTAATTTGTAACTGGACAATTGACTTCGTCTTCGTCTCATTTGAAGCTTTTCTTCTTAAGAACGCATGGGTACGGCGCACAGTCTAACTTATTTACAAAAGGTATATTATGAGGCATTCTCCACATTTCTAGGCCATTTATCTTCTTCTGGTCTCGTCGCCGTAGCATCTATACTGGAATAATAAAGCATTTCATCAGACAGCCTTCTCTTTTTATATTTATCCGATGATTTTTCCAAATGTTTATGGGCTTCTCTACAGGTAATCTGGTTTGCTGAGATAGGGCTATTTTTATTTGTAAGACTTTTTACCAGTAATATAATTACGCGATAGTATTAAGAATAGATGAAGTGCTTTCTATCTGTCCTTGATGTTAGATATAAATAAGATTTATGTGAAATATTCCCGGATTATTCATAGAATCGACCATAGATTTGCTAGCTAAAAAATTTTGCAGATCTTAGCTATGGTAAAAAACTTCAATTTAATTTAGTAAATTAAAACTTCAAAGCATATATTTTCTTCTGTAACAATCATTTCATTACTTTCGATTTTTTTCATACATTTGAAAAAAAAACTCAACTTTTAATCTGATCAGTTGCACTACATTATTTTAACTATCATCTAGCTATCTGCTTTGACGCCATTCCATTTTCGGTATGATTGGCAGGAAAATCTTTACTATGGTAAAAAACTTTAAGTTAGTTTAGTAAATAAGCCAGTAAAATTAAAACATTTCTACTATATACATTTACATGTGATAGCCATTTCCTTATTTTCGATTGCTATTATATTTGAGAATAATATTGTGATTTGAACCTGATTATCTGTAACGTATAATTTTATATTTTATCTTAATTATCTGTTTCTTCAAGTCACTCTTCATCAAGGTAGCGTGAATAACGATGAAGATGCGCCACGCTTTATTTTTTGACATCTTTCTTTGAGGCTGCTCTCACTCTCATAAATTCTCTCAAACATCAATTTTGTACAACTCCCAACGTCTCCATCTTTTAGACGTTTTTCAATTTGACATACTCAGGTTTTTCTGTCTAGTTCACGTTTCCTTTTCCGACTCATTTTTTTTCAATCTTTCCTTTTCCATGAATTTTCCACATGGTCAAACCACATAAACCTTTATAATCATGCTATTACTTGGCATTAATTATAAGTATGCTATTATTTGGCATTCGTCTTACTAGACGTTTTAAATATATATAAATTGGTACTAAATATACAGCGTACATAAGACACGAGATTACAGTATCTTTCATTCGTATGCCACCCTTATCATTAGCTATTCAGTTTACGCAAAAATTAATACATATGTTGAATAGATTAATACTCAAATAAGATTCAATGCCAAGTTATGAACTTGGTATTTGCACTTTTCTATTGATTACACAGCCAGCTGAAAACAAACTCAGTATTTCCTCCGACATCTTGATAACTGAAGAAAGAAGCCTAATTTTCCAGCATAATATCCATATATTTCGAACTAGTGTTAGGACAAACATACAGACAGACAGTCAAAATTGCTCAGATAAGTTCGTCGATGGCTGTGATTGGTATTTTTAAAATACAATTTAGTAATATTAGGCATTAGTACATAATTATAAGAATAGTAAGTTAATCCTCTTCATATAATGTTCAAGATATTAATTTACTGTTTACTTTTATTTTACAGAAGGTTCAAATTGTACCATTAATTTGAAATTGGCAATGATTTAGAGTACAAGTTTGCTATCAAACAATGAGCTTTCTTTTTAAGAAAGTGTTCCTGTTTAAGATTATCTAATAGATCCACATTTTCTTATAACTAGGATATAGATTATATTACATTATAGTGTGATTTTAATATTGGTCAAAACAATAAAACATTTCAAGTTTTTCCTGCCAAGGTAGCATATACATTTTTCCATGCTGACGTAATAATTTCACAACATCTTCCACAATTCCTTGCCCCATCTTCCACAATTTCCTTGCCCATCAACGCCAAGATGTTCGACTTTGAACGACGCTTACAGACGCTCATTAAATAGCTAGCACGTTGTTCATTTCTGAGATTTACAGTTGCTTATTTATAAAATACAGCCTGTATTACATTATTGTACTTTTTAACATTAGTGAAATCAAGGAAAAATTTTAATTTCTTTGTGTTTTCACGCATTTTCTTTCTGTCATATTAACATAACTCCTGACACCCCGTTTACTCTATTGACGCTAGACGCTTGGTAAATATGTTACATATTTAGGTTTAAAAATTAATAAACTCTTAAAAACTTTATATCGTAAATAAAAAAAGTAATGCTACATTCAACTACAAAAATTACATAAAATTGTGTAATTTATGAAGGTTATTTTTTTTTAAATTCAGAATATGGAGTTTCCCAGTAATTTCCGTGTGTTGCGATTACGTAGTTTTAACGATTTAATCGATTGTAAATAATAAATAAAGGCATCCATAAGTAACTTTCAGGTCATAATTTTTTATTGTAAACAAAAAAATACACAAGACACAAAATAAAAATGTCGCTGATTCAGATAGTTTCAGATTGTCATACTCGTATAAATATAAAATTCTCTGCCTTTTAAATCCAAAAATCTAAGAAGTCATTATCGAGTAAATTTAATGATTTTTCGTTGAACAATGGTCATACAAGATGGTAATGACTGAACATTACGCACTATTGTTTGAAAATAAAAATAAATTTTACAAGACTGTCTACCTTATTTAATACTTTGCAGGTTCAGGATTTAGGACTGTCAACCTAGATTCAAATTACATATAAAATTACTTTAATGGTAATTAAATAAATTGAAATAGATTGGCGTATTTAAGCAATCATAAATTAGAATTTTGAAATGAAACAAAACAAGTGTTTGTATTAAATAATAATATTTTGCGCGAACTAAAGTAACACAGCGTTCATCTTCGATCGCGAGTAGCTACGTTCGTCTACATAGATCCAGTTACATATTTGACTAAACAGTTCGATCGTTTTCTTTCTCTTTCATGTAACGTCAAAACGTATACTTTTATATTTATCTTCACGACGCGACGATTGTGAGTGAAATAATCGATTTGGTGAAAAGAAAAAGACGCCTATCACTCCTGAGCTAGTGATATACCGATATATTTTGATTTCAAGTAAGTGGGTGCTAAATATGATCGTAACACGTGAGCTATATCTTTTATATCTCTCCCCCCTGAGGTACATCTATATTCCTCATAAATGAATACAGAAATAAGTTTTTCGAAACTGCCCCATTTTTTCTCCCTCAAAATGTGACGAAATTATTTATAGTTATCGATTTACCGATTATATTGTACGGTTAAGCAGTTGAGACAACATTACGAAAAAGTGTGACAGAAAAGACGCCATTGAAGCGGGGATAACGTACTATACCACAAATAAACTGTAATAGTCCTTTATTTTGAGTTCACATCTATTTGTTTAATTAAATATTATATACAAAATTACACAATAATACAAAATTGAATATAATGTATTTTAAATAACATAAGTTATTTTGCATTACCAAACAACTTGAAATCGTAAATTTTGTGTAAATTAGTTTATTAGCAATAATAAAAATCAAAAGCTTTAGTTTTCACTTAAGCACTTTTAACATCTTTTTTATCACTTCTTTATATCTACCCGCAAAGTAAAATAATAAGTTAGGAATTTTTTAAACAATACCACGTCTTTAATGATGTCACTAGCAACGACATTATATTAGTTATGCATTTCATTAGTGCTCTAGAAGTGACCATGAAAAGAAAAATAAATTATCTAGTCTTCTTACAATTATTTTTTTACATTGCTCTTCATATGCGACTACGTGAACACTTTTCAGATCCATTTTTTTTGTTCCATGAGAGTATGACCTATCTACTTAATAAAAAAATCTCTGTTTTCCTAAACGTTCAAAAACTTCGTCCGTCGAAAAATACACGCGTGTGCGGAAACCCGAAGACATCACGTCCGCGTGGTTAAAGGATAGGGCGGCAGTGAGTGTGGCATTGAATATATAAAGCCGGAAGTGACGAGGGAGTCAGGTTGTGAAGTGAGAGTTTGATAAGTGAGGAGTCGCGATGGTGAAAATGGAATATTTACGTGACATGTTCGCGTTTCGTCTCCTTATCGCGGTTATGTTTGCCCATGAAGGGCGAGATGTGGAATTTATTTTTTAGTATTTATAAAAAAACTATTTCCAAATATTTATGATGTACAGGTTGTTATCATATTTTATTAGATTCGACTGGCTGAAAAAAAGCAAGGAAATGTAGCAGGTTTCAATACCCTTGGTTTTTTAACCAAACGTTAAATTTTATCTGCCCTCATTCAACCTATAAGTTGAATGAGACCAGATAAAATCTGATCTTTATGTTTTGTATATGTCTATGGTTCTATTTGTTATATTTGTGTTATGGCTATTCGGTTGATTTTGTTTTGTTTAGGATAAATCTGATATTGAGAACTGTAGCAAATAAAAATTAAATGCACTATAAAATAAAAAATATCTCGGTTCCCAAAACTGTAGATACTTGTCAGTAGATAAAAAAATTATAAATTTGATATCGATTTTTGAATTTACCATCTTAAAAACTGCAATTGAATTGAAGTTATTAAGAGTTTTTTTTTTTAATTTTTATTCTATTTTGAAGTTCAATTGATTAGTTTCAATGGCACAATGGATTGGATACAGTTTTTTTAATTTTATAAGTATACTTTTAAACAACATTAGATTTTTCATTGACAGTTTTTTTTTATTCTTATTTATATATATTGTTTATGCATACACTGTTCATATTTATGTCCTTATTATTTTTATTATTACAATGAGATGTTTCTAAGAATTCTTACTGAAAATAGAATTGTTTTGAAATTTATGCGTAAATAATTCAGATAAAAAAATGCAGGGATAAAATATAATAGAACAATAGGAAGTGAAAGAAAAAAAATGCAATTGACTGCAAGTTGCGTGACAAGGAAGCGTTTTTACAATGCTACACTATTTTTATTTACGAAAAGTTAAACAAGTTTAAAAGTTCATTAAATATAAAAAAATAAGTTCGGGAACTATAAACAAGCTGTAGAGAAAAAAATTCGTTTTTTTTTATTATAATATGTCTTTCTGTATGCGTACCAAGTAAAAACTACAGATCAAATTTGAAGGTTTTCACTGCTTTATTTTATTTTATTATCGAGACTTAAATTTTGAAACCAACTGATTGCTACGTTTAAGTCGTGAGTGTCACAAAAAATGTTGATTATACAATTGTATAATTTGCAAAGTATTAATGACAGACATACGAATGCTATTGAATTTAATATTTTTTTGAACAAATCATGTTTACGCTACTGACTGACATTGTGCTGACGTTATTACATGATGTAATCGTAACGCAAAATGAAGTACGAAAATGTGCCCAGCGATGCATATTAATTTAGTCGAGCTACAGCTTTCGTCACGCGAGCACGATGTTCTGATGTTATTTGTTTTGTCCTTTTGTGCTTTATCAAATAGATGAAACTTTAGTATTTAATTCTTATTTACATACTACCGTTCGAACTGTGAAAATTTCCTAACGATTTTAAAATATTTAAAATATGTATATTAAATACCAGAAGAATTATACAAAAACGTTAATAGAAAGAAAGATCAAGAGATGGAGAATTCAAAAAGAACCAGATGTTCGAGAAAATCGCTTCGCTTCGCTATAAAATAGTGAGAAAAGGAACCCATATAGGATCACTTCGTTGTCCGTCTGTCAGGTCTGTTCCTTTTTCTCAAGAACGTGTGGAGGGATCAAGATGAAATGAATATTTAATACTTACGCAGGTCTGCGATGCCTCGGAGCTGTAAAAAATCATGCTTCTTAGTGAAGGCAATAAAAAAAGATAATAAAAATACAACCATTTATGCCGCATATTTTGACACTAGCAAGTAAATCAAAACCTATAGGGCTCTTCTTGTTGACCTAGAAGTATGAAATTTGGCGAGAAACAAGCCATCACAGCACAATTAAAGGGAAAAATCGGAAAATCGTTAATTTGTAGTTATATCACACAAAAGAAATTTTTTTTAAATTTGCGCATGTGAAAGATATATTTTGCAATAGTTTTCCTATCGCCCATTTATTCTACATATTTGACACTCGCAAATAGATCAAAACATATAGGGTACTTCCCGTTAGCTTAGAATTATGAAATTTGACAAGAACTAAGGGCTCATAGTACAAGTAAAGGAAAACATCCGAAAATAACGTACTTAGAATAATAACATATTTAGAATAAAGAAGTTTTACATTCTTTCAATACATGTTTATTTCATATCTTTCTAGATCACTCTCGCTACGCGACGCGGTTACCTTAAAGGTTATTTACTAAACCTAATTTATAAACCTCTCGCAATTAATTGACCGCGTAATGCTCTGTTAGGTCGTAGGCAAATGAGCCAAGTACAACTACAGCCTCGCTTACCATGATCACACTACGTGACGGCGCATACATTACGTAGCTTCGAGATTTACGTCACGTAGGACGGCCCGGAAGCGGAAATAGTGACAGATTCGATGGCGACAGGAGTACTACTCCCGGTAATGAATTTGATGTTGTTTGGCTTGGTTAAGTTAAGTCGCATTAAAGCGTTGAAGTTATTTTCATTAAACTCCGGGTTTATTTATGAGTTTGTCTTGTGTTTAGGGTAAATATTTTATCAATTTAAGTACCGGTCAATGAAAATATTAAAATTAAATAGAGTATCTTTATTTATTACCAGGCGCGGTTAATTTATTTACGAAAAGAGAAATTTGTTTTGTTGGTTTTGTCTTAACTATATGTTCTAAAATAAATAATTTAAACATGATTCAAAAGGTTTTGATTTGACCCTGTATTTTTGATGGATAAATATCCATTTCACAAATTGTCAACATCGTGAAATCTATAATGAAATATATTCTTCAAAACGTCTTTAATATTTAATTGGCTTTAATATAACTCTATGTATAATTATTGTCACGTAAGGTAAACTTATTTAGGATAATATTCACATAAAATATTTCTATGTTGATATTATCCTAATTATATGCTCTGAAGTAAACGACTTAATATAATTCAAAAGGTTTTAACTTGACATTGTATCTTTGTCGGATAATTTTCATATTCGTTCTTTGCCAATAATTTTATTTCAGAAAATTTTAAACACGTGCCGATATTGTCCTAATGATGTTCTGAAGTAAATAACTTAATATAAATTCAAAAGGTTTTAACTTTACATTGTATATTTGTCTGATAATTTTCAATTTCGATCTTTGACAATAACTTTATTTCAGAACATTTTAAACATGTTTTGATATTGTCCTAATCATATGCTCTAAAGTAAATAACTTAATATAAATTCAAAAGGTTCTGACTTGACGTTGTATCTTTGTGGGATAATTTTCAATTTCGTTCTTTGCCAATAATTTTATTTCAGAAAATTTTAAACATGTGTTGATGTTGTCGTAACCGTATGCTCTAAAGTAAATAACTTAATATAAATTAAAAAGGTGTTAACTTGACGTTGTATCTTTATCTGATAATTTTCAATTTCGTTTTTAGCCAATATATTTATTTCAGAAAATTTAAAACATGTGCTAATATTATCCTAATGAATTGGTCTAAAGTAAATAATTTAATATAATGTAAAAGGTTTTAACTTGACGTTGTATCTTTGTAGGAAAATTTTAAATTTCGTTCTGGGCCAATCATTTTATTTCAGAAAATTTTAAACATATGTTGATATTATCTTAATCATTTGCTCTAAAGTAAATAATATAATTCAAAAGGTTTGAACTTGACGTTGTATCTTTGTTGGACAAATTTCAATTTCGTTCTTTGCCAATAATTTTATTTCAGAAAATTTTTAAAATGTGTTGATATTGTCCTAATCATGTGCTCTAAAGTAAATAGTTTAGATGTAATTCTAAATATTTTAACTTGACCTTGCATCTTTGTTGGGTAAATTATCATTTCGTTCATTGCTAATAATTTTATATCAGAAAATTTTCAAAAGCAAAAAGTTTACTCCGAAATGTCTTTAATATTTATTTCGCTTCAGCATGGTAATTTTAGAGAAAAAATTCGAAATTTTGCAATTTTTGTAATAAGTGCGATCTATAATAATGTGTTATATGTTTGGCCTATAGTTTAACCACCTTTTTCAGTTTAAATCGAAGGCCAAATGGGTGGTGAATCGTCACCGACACAGTCTCTATATTTTTTCGGTAAAAATTTTGTTAATATTTTGTAATTTTCATTTTCTCTTACTTTTCTCCACATTTGTGACTTTAATAGTCTAAGTACTCGATCTATATTTACGGATATAATCTGCACTACTAATTCGCAAGTAAATTCTTATTTTAACAAAATATTATTTTAACGCTAATAATTTACCATCCATTTGACGTGTTCATAAATTGTTATTATACAATCTTACCTCTACAATTTCTGCCTCTCTCCCTTTCTCTTTCTCTCTCTATATTATCTTTATTTCACATGTTTTTCTTATTATTCTTCAGATGCTTTTTTCTACTATTTTATTTTATCATATATGTTTTCCTTATTATTTTTGGCTATTATCTGCTTACGCGTAGCTTCTTACACTTATTGCGAGTATTTACTTGTTCGGAAAACTGCACTTCCACCAATTAATATTTAATCTATCTTATGTATAAAGATGTACAATAAAGTCTTAATAAACATAATGGCAAAGCGACAATAGATTATAGATTATTCCCCATTAATATTTATTGAATGAATTATCATTATTAGATGAATTTTATAATTTTACATTATATTTCAGTAATTTGATTTTTGCTATTAGTGTATGTTTCTATAACAAATGTGTTAATCTATTGACTGTTTGTATTTTTTTCCAAATGCTGTTTTTTTTCAAAGTCTTTTACCACAAAGTTTTTTACCACAGCTTCACAATTACATTTTTCACTAAGTAAAAGCAAAATAGTGTAAATCTTTAAAACTACATTGCTTAAATTAATTTGTTGCATTCTGTAGATTTATAGAATTAATGTCAACGTTGATATTGTAACATTTTTTATAGAAGTTTGAAGTTTGACGTGTTTTATCAAAGTGATCGTAACCACAAAGAACATCTCTTTAATCTCTATAACTTTAGTCAACATTTTTTTCTATGATATACAAAAATGAATGAACCTTTTTGTTGACCATCATGAACCTCATTGCAGCGGCAACAATTTACGTGCATAGAAAGGTGGATGGTTTTCAGGTTCATGAGAAAAGTATTAAGAACCATCTTCGTAAAAAGTGTTGATACTCACGTATTGTAACTTGAGAACATTAAACGCTTTTATTAAGGGCATAAAAAGGATGTATTTATACTTTTTTACTTCTTGCTTCTTTTCATTAAAAATAAAACTAAATTACATCCCTAGCTTTTTTATCTAAATGATATTTATATGGCGCTCTTTAATATGCAAAGAATAAATACTTATATAAAAATATTTTGTCACAACAAAAATTGCGTTACATATAATATTATGATGGAGAAATCTGAGGATTGTTATGAAATATCGAAGGAAAAAAACATCCGTGCAATATTACTTCATTCCCTACAGCGATTACGTCATTGCATCTAATTGATGACGTTATTTCGCGAGTTTTGAGAGGCAGATTTGAGGGAGCGTTTTTACAGTTTCAGCGCTCTAAACGCTGGTGACGCGCGTTTTACGTCCAGAACAATCTCTTTTCTGTTTCTGACGCATTTTAGAGGGGTTACCATGTTCGAAAGCTAGACGTGTCAAAGTTATGTAAATGTTTCCAAAGAATATTTCTAAATGTTAAGTATGTCTGAAAATCTACTGAGCTTTTAAAACAACAAACATGAAATAAATGGAAAGAAAGATGGAAAATTAAAAAAAAATTAGATTGGATGTTTAAAATCGGAAATTTGTCTTTTTCTTCTACTTGACAGATATCATCCAAGATACTATTTATAAATTATTTACTGTTTAATGATTTATGGTTGCAAAAACAGAAAAAAATGATCAAAGAAAAACACAAATATCTCCTTTTTTATAAACCTAGATATTTATTATGGAGTTGTTCGCCTTATAATTTATTTTGAAAAAAAAATAATTGAGGCATAGCAAGTTATAATACTGGAGAAGTTAAAAAAACATCGACGAGATGCAAAAATACTATTTATAAATAATAAATTATAAAATCAAACAAATAAAAAGACGAAAAAACAGTCGACATAGGGTAACATGCAGAATAAACATTCAAATCTTAGAATTCACATTTTTTTATTTTTCAAATCTTAATTGAATAATTAGAAGGGGAAGTTACATTACTCTTCACATTGACGACATATCGCAAACAGATCTTAAAAAATTAGAAATTATTCAGGAGAAACCTCAACTTAATGCTAAAAGACCATTGAATAAGTGTTTTGCCCCATTCTATGGGTAGCACGAACAATTTTACAATTACACCCCATTTTACATAAACATAGTAGTGGTACATTAAACAAATATTCATATACCTACTAATAGAGCTCTCTAAATGGAGTCCATTTGCAAAATTTTATACACGTTGGTATAAAAATGAAGAAATTGTGAAGCTGTGGCAGACGCACTAATATGGTTCCTTGTTTAACTAGGCGACCTAACAAATGAGTCAAGTATTCATACTTATCAGTTTCGTACTGATATGAAAGGTAAAAAAATATTTTTCACACAATATAATAGTATATTTTCGGAGATATTGTGAAGGAAACCCACCATAAAGCTGGAAATATTATTCTGAAATTATAATGACATATGCAGTCATGTACATCTTTGTTTATTCGTTATAACTGCATTGTTTCGTGTAAAATATAAAAATGTAAAATAAAAAAAAAAATATTTTTGTTATGGTAAAAATAACAACTCAATTTTTATAAACAGTTTAATTTATATTTTAACAACGAAAACTAAACATACCTACGGTAGAGGAATGGACGAGTAAAAATAAATGAATGCGGACCGTTGGGTTTAAGCAAGATAAATATAAAATATTTCAGATAGATATCCTTATTTTATTTATATACGACATACATTCGTATACTTTCAATACTTTGAATATGTATTGCCGAATAAAGCGTTGTAATATTAGCCTGGTGAGATGGACAAAAGTTATAAATGGCTAACCGAACTTCTATGTGTTAACGAAGATAAAGAAGAAGCACACGTACGTGTTAACGTAGATACTGCGCACACGTATCGTTTGTTTCACGGGATCGGGTTCGTCAAATTTTAGGGTTTTCGTTACATCAAATTATATCCTGATAAGAGATGAACTTTACGTAATGGTACTAAAATGCAATAACGCCAAAGAACTGTGTTCTAACCTTACTCGAAGAAAGCTACTCATACCAAAAAATCAACATACTATACATTTTATTTATCGTTCGTTAGCATTACTAAAAACGTTAAATGAATCAGTAAAATACTTCTTTTTAAGATATCAAACTATTTCTCTGATCGCTTTTGACGATAATTTAAAAAAAAAATGTAAAACTTTCAATTACAACAAAATTTCATTACCGACTTCCCGGTAGTCCCAAAATATTTTTTTGGGAACACCGAGAACATAAAACAATTAAACATTACAAAATTGTATACAGGTACTTGGTCTTCGTTAAAATTTTCTTTTCCATTTCACTATTTCCCACTTTTATCGTTTCCTTATTTCACATCTTTATTGTTTCCTTATTTAACATCTTTAGTACGACATGGAGTGTGTTTACAAATATTTTCAGCTCGTTATTACGATTTAAATGTTTTGAGACATCAAAATATGAATGGCGATATTTTTTTTATTATTTATAACATCTATATTTTCTTGCAAACTTTCATAATGTAAGTAGACAGTATCCCAGTTACGCTGTTACCTTACGTGCCGTGAAATGCCACCTCATCATGTCATAAGGGCCCAGCCCTTTCTAGGATACAGTGTGCAAAGTGTTTAGTCTTTCTATTATCGCTGATGTGTATAATTTTGACAATATTTGCCTGTACTGCGCAGGAATGTGTTAAATTTAATTTTTACACAGCAATAGCTATAATGTAATGGGGTATGTAATTTATATGTATGTTTTTATGTGTACATATATGTATATATATATATATATATATATATATATATATATATATATATATATACCAGATTCCATAAGTTGTTATATCTGGCCAAGTGTCTATTACGTGTTCGAATACGCGCTTGGGGACATGAATACTTTGCTCAGAATTCGTTACCAAAAGTGTTTATTGGATTTCGTAACGCAATATCACGCAGAGAGCAATTGATTACGTTGAAACTAATTCAGTCAGGAATCTCTCTACCTGGATAGTTTAATTTCGTCAAGTAATTTTGACTTGTAGTAATGGATTGAAATAATTAATTTGAGTTTAGGTGATTTTTTTACTTGCTGACCTTTAGCTTTGGTACCTGTTGCTATTGAAAAATTCTTTGTTCTTGTTGCTATTGAAATTAAATATTCCAAAATATTTTTAAATTTAAGTTATTGCCCATTTTTTCTTTTTAGGTATCCCGAATTCTGTATTTTTGGCATGCACTTTATTAAGATAGAAGTTTTATTTAAATGAGGACATTTAATTTGAAGGTACATTCAAAATTCCTTTTGGAGCGCTGTTCAGGAAGGCCTAACAAACAAGTTATTCTATGAATTTCCCGGAAGCAAAGAAATCAAGAATTAATTAAAAAAAAATTAGTTGACGTTTTAAAATAATATCTGTTATTTATGAATAGACCGAAATATATACTTTTCGGTGGATGTATGTTTATGAAAACAAATATCTAAATGATATCTCATCAAAATATCTAAAAGAGATAAAAGCAAATGTATTCTCTAAAATTAAACTTCAAGTGAATAATTAATTGACGCCATCTGTTATCAAATTTTGGGATTACACTCTAAATTTGTAGTTTCTTTTTTATCTCATTCCACAAGTTAAATATCTTTTATCTTTCTAATTATTAATTTTAATACTTTATTTTCAATTTCTTAATAATTGAACATGCAATGCATTGAAACTTACATGAGTGTACATCATTAATAATATATGATAATAGGTTAAAAAGGAATCCTTCTTGGCTACACTCGCGCCCCTAGCGGATAAATTTGGAATATTGGAATTTAACCATTTAAATAGCACTATAAACCATTGCAGGTTTATTGTTAGAACTTGGATTATTATTAAAATTTTATCGTTGAAAATTTGTTCGAAATGGAAACAATAAAAAAAAATAATTTCTAATCGCTGAGTCTGAAATTCTTTCGCAAGAAATTTATAATAAAGGGTTTGCGATTATAGAAACGCCATTACAAAAATGAAATAGTTGGAATACGGCAAGAGAGAAAAGTTTATAAAAGGCACTGGGAGCAACTTCTGGTGCAAATAGCATGCAGAATCATCGGAACTTTTAATATCCTCCAAATGAGGTACCCGTACTCCAGTTTATATTACTTTACTATCATATAGATGCAGACCATCATACAGTGCTCTCGAATATTTTTGACAGCGTAGATAATAATACTATTTTAATGTAAATATATAATTTCTTAGATATTCCAGCCTCTAGAATATCCTTTCATCCGATCATGTCCTTATACCGCCCTATTGTTGATTTTAGCTTGACGAGCAAAGAAAAATTAAAGAGGCAGTTTGCGGTTGAAAAACGGAAAATTGTTATCGTGAGCGTGCGGAAAATTGTTACTGTAAGCGTTGCTATCCGTGTTTTCATCAATGAATAATATACGACTTTCAAAACCGATGATCCCGTGGTTTCGAATCAGCCGCCGGCAGATCATTTAGATAAACATAGGTTGTACAATTGAAAAGATTTTCGTGATGTGAACAAAAAATTTTCCCAGAAAAAAGATTTTCTCTACTAACGATCTAAAGAATGTTGTCAACACAATAAATGGAAATTACAAATGGCCAAATTAATTGACGACTGAATTTAAATGAGTCCATAATCGTCGAAGAGAAAAAGAAGCATTAAAAGTTGACGAAACTGATGAGATGTAAAATTGTCGCGTGAATTGTTTGAATTGCAAGAAGATATTCATTTATACTGTGGATAACAACAATAGTATTAATATTTTAAAAGTCTCGTTTTTAATTTGCCCGGAACGGTATCTTTAGCTTAACGAAGAGCAAGTTAATTATTAAAAAAGAGAAATAATTTGTATAGTCATGTAAAGAAAACAAAAAAAACAATTTAGTACATAAGGGGATATTTAAAGATTAAAGCAATTAAAAAGCTATCAACTTAAATAACTCATATGTCGAGATGATACTCTGCTACAATCTGTCTGTATTACGTGCTTGTTTCTGTGATCGATTAGGAAAACAGTTACAACTTATTCTCGAAATTTCGTTGGCACCAGAGATACATCCCACCACACAATAAGTTCCACCCACCTCTCGGTTTTTTAGACATTTGTTTTGCAAAGTAATTTTAACACCAATGAATAAGCAAACAAACAACTGATAGTTTTGATACACAATTCTGATTTGGACCATTTGTGGCGCTACTGGAGATACATTTTCAGCGTATTGATTTTGAAGTATATAGATTCAATATCTATGCCACAATTTAAAACGTCACTAAAAACTACTGATCACAATTCCAATACTTACTGATTTTTTCCATTTATTTCGACTTTTCATAAGACTTAATTTCGGACAAATGCAGTTTAACACCAAAGAAAACTTCTCTGTTTATTGTGTATTAAATGAAAAAACATACATTAAAACTGATATATTTGATAAAAACAATTTCTGCTAACTATTATTTCCTAACAAATATTTGTTGTGAAAAATATTTCGGGGACATACTACGTTTTTGCGATGAACTGCTTGTTATTTTTTTTCCAATTAATTATTATTAAACATCTGAATGTTTTTTCAACTGATACGAGATATTATCGTCGAAATAAAAATATATTTTACACTTTTTAATAACAAACCATTTCAAATATTTCTCGTGAAAAGTAAAACGTAGAACCATTTTTAAAATTACGCGATTTTACCTATATCAGTTTCTCTATAATCAAAATGTATCTTTTGAGAAACTAGTTATATCTACAGCTGGCATAAAGAATGTATGTGAATGTGAATCAACCTAGGGCATCCTCTTTTAAACTATCTTTCCAATTTTTTTTAATTCGAGTTGTAGATAGGAAAATCTCTTACTTTACAAAACATATCTACAAATTTTCAAATATATAAGAGTGCCGGTTGATCGGTAAAATATTTACGGAAGTAGAGAACATTTTAATAGCGCACATTAGGCGCATAAACTGACGCATAGTTTCGTTGTCTCGTTTAGTTTGTGACATCAATTTGATTATTTCGAATAGTAAATAGTTTAGGAGTTTACGCCTCCTTTTGTTGTCACCCAACTAAGCTTGCTCTAGGTTCTAATGCGATTATTGTGAAGCGTTTGTTTGTATTATATATTAAGCTTATGACCATCACGCCTACTGCACATATGTTCCAACTGACCTCTAAGGAAGAATTGAATAGTTTTGGCTTCACATTACAATATCTTGGATAAGTAAAGGATGTAATTTTATATAAAATAATGCTTTTCTATCATTTTATTATAAAAGGAAATAAACAATTCACTATAATGAAATTAATGAGAATGGAATGGAATTATTATATCAATTTATTTCAATATTCAAGTTTATTATTAATGAGACTTTGAAGGTAAAGGAATCTTGATACTATCGTCACATACGTCAGTTTGAAGATAAAAAAAGATATAAAAGAAGAAAGAAAAAAAAGATATAAAAACTAAAATTTGCTTAATGTAACTTCTTATTCATATAAAGTGGGAGCAATCGTTTTTTGCGCACCCAATCAAATGATAACATCGTTAGAAAGATTTTGTAAAATTAAATGAAGGTTGCATTTTTCGTTTTAAAATCTCGTTTGCGAAATATTAAGTTTCGAATTTAGAAGGGAAGTGTTTTCACTTCTCTTCAATTTTTCAACAGCAAATTTTAAAAAAATTCTAGACATTCTAATTTGAATAAGAACTTTCAATTAGGTTATTTCGTTCACGTATTCCGACACGTACTTGGTTATTTTTTAAAGCTTCGTGAACTGTGTTCTATAGTTCAGTTTAGTAACAGATATGGATCTCTCTTCAAGTAAAGAAAATTGCATAATACAAATGTCATAAGCACGAACCGGCAACGGTTTGCACTGCTTGATAAATCACGCACTCAGCTTCATTAACTGAGTGGCGCAAGCGGTATCAAGTTATTACTAATTTTGCCATTAAACTCCAAATATAAATATCTGTATAAGTAAAGAAAAATGCACGTTTCAAATACCATAAGCACGTACCCGCAACTGCATGCACTTAGCTTTATTAACTCAGTGCCGGAGGCGGTACCACGTAACTGCTTGTTTTGCTATTACATTCGCAGTTTTAGAATTACTTTATTGAATAGTGTTTTTTGGTTTATTGTTTTTATTGAAATTTTCCTTAATTGTGTTTCAACAAACTCTCTCTCTCTCTCTCTTCCTTCCTTCTCTCCACTCTGTCAACACCCTTTAACCACTACCCCTCGCTGTAGGCACTTTATGTAACATAAATTATTATTATTTTAGACTATGACCCATTATTTGAAGCAAGCACAGCAACTCTATTTTAATTGTTACTTACTTGTTCACTGCTCCACAAAGTGAATTCATTAGATAGAGAAAAGAAAATAAAATTGTTCTTTAAATTTAAATATCTCTTGATAGCACTTCGCAATGGATCTGTATAATATTATATAAAATATGCTAAATCAATTTCATACGAAACGGTGAAATATCATAGAAGGAACTACAATTACGTCCATTCAGCAAACTGAAGGCTAACTTGAGCGACTGTAATGGAAAACATGAAATTTTTCTTCACTTCAAAAGACACTAAAGAAAATGGTTATATATCTAAATTCTACATCAAAAAGCCAATTACTCAAAAAAAATTTCTCAACTTTTCGCATAAAAAAGGAGACGTGGAAATTTTGTGAAGATTTTCAATTTAAATTTTTCTGTGTCACGTTTATTAATTGAAGGTGTTTAAGAAACCCGTTTGCGAGGGAATAACCTGTGATTTGATCGAAAATAAAATTACACTTTTAATATATTATAAAATTGAGTTGTTTAATAACATTTTGACACCGACTAGAAAAAATATTTGCAAAACTAAGTAACATAAAGAAACCAAACTACGTAAGCACTATCTCTATTTACCTTCAGCGCAAATATTGATGGACTTAAATAAAAAAAATCGACAAGGCCTTCTTAGAGGTCTTTTATATTGTCAATTATTTCAATATGTAAATGGTTGCTTAGAGGTTTGCATAAGGTATCTAATGGATCACCATCAGGTGAATAAGGCGGATGTATTTGCAGAATCTAGTCTAATTTCTGTAATTTATGATGAGTCCTGATGATTAATCAGTTTAAAAGATAGTCGATCTAATTGCTATCAGTTCATCTCTGCTTTCACCGTAAACCCCTTCGAAAGCATCATCCAATGAATAACTTCCTTAATATTCTACCAGCAGCTCAGCATTTTCGACAGTCAATTCGAGTTTCTGCACTTAACTTTTGTTTCTGACTTTTACTAGTGTGATTAAAGCATGTAACCCATTTTCCGTCACCATTTGCTAAAAGCTTCAGTCATTCCAATTTCCGTTTTAATGTCAATAATTGTTGATAAACATTAACTCTTAAAGTTGAAGAGCCCGTACTTCACGCCGATTTAAATCAATTTTCTCTAATGTAATGTGTCTAAAAAGTTGGCCTAACTGTCATTTACTGAGCGGACTTGGGAAACTTTATGTCTTATAATAACATATTCCAAAACTTTGCAGACATTTTTTAGAAATGTCCTGATCTCGTGGATAACAACTTATTAGCTAACTTAATCTATTCAAGTACATTAACAACACTAAAACTTTCTGGCAATATTACACCGATATTATAAATAAACTTTCACTTTCTTTCCACTTTTTTTCCTTTTCTTTCCACTTATACCACAGCGTCTTGCAATGTCTCTGGCCTGTTGCTACTTAGGGCATAATCACCTCGAAAAATAGGCAATGAGTTTTTTCTTCACCGTACTAAAATTACATAATCTAAAATATTGATAGCTCTTAGACAGAAAGTATTAAGAACTGCGACAGTTGTGCATCCCTGGCAGACTATAGACCATCCTATGACTGATAGATATATGAAAGAATGTTGATAGATACATGAAAATGAGCGAGTCAAAAAAAATTTTAGGATGGAAATTTCTCATTTTCTCGTTCTTCGTAACCTTCCAGCTTAGCAATATTCATTATTATTTCCACGCTGTGATCGTTTTTTTTCTAGCAATGTGGTCAAAATATTCTAGAAACTTTTGAAGGTATGTGGTGAAAGAAAGTATTGTAATTTTAAATACTTGAAGAATTAATGATAACCCTGTGCGTCGCCTAGAGTATTTAAAGTATTTTTGTCCAGTATCACTCACTAATTTGCGATCGAATGCCTTTAGTATCAGGTCTGAGTACTGCAAGGATATACAGGGAACACCAATGTGGCCATAAAGATAGGGCCATTTGCCACAATAGCTTTGCAAGATTGTATTTTCGATGTGACGCTTTAAATATCGGTACAAAAATGAACGAATATGAAGGCATAATGGTGAATTTCATTTTTAATTCCACTGAAAGTAATAAGCTGATCTGCCAAACGTAATTTTAACGAATGTATTTTAAAAAATTTATATTTTTATAAACATTCTGAATACTTACTGCGCTTCTTATGAAAAAAAGTATAAATTGGCATAATTGCCTTATGACCTACGCAAATTATCGCCGTCATTAAATCCAGACCACATATGAGCTTTCACTACCTCTATCATAAATGATTGTGTCGGAACTCTTCCCCCAGAAAGTACTTGTTACATGCCTGTCTAAATCCCAATCCTCTGTTTTCCTTTTTAAAAACAAACACAATATTCGTGTTAAACGAGATGGAAAACCGCCACGCGCGCTGTGAAAATGTTTGACGATTATTATTATTTCACTTTTATGGGGCCCGAGTGCGGACCTCACGAACAGGGCCGCATCTGGCTGCCCGCTATAAAATTAATTAATTTACCTTTTAATAAGAATAACAAAACCAAACAAAGTAATGTGTTAATTGGATGCCGCCGGCGTTTTTACGGGATAATCTGTGTTTTGGAAGCTAAT
The DNA here is from genome assembly GCA_039881145.1 of Druceiella hillmani. Classification (NCBI taxonomy): domain Eukaryota; kingdom Metazoa; phylum Arthropoda; class Insecta; order Lepidoptera; family Hepialidae; genus Druceiella; species Druceiella hillmani. The sequence goes on from JAYKKI010000035.1 coordinate 16,623,956, forward strand.
TGTTTGTTTTGTTTAAAATTTCGCAATTTGTGTAATGGATTGTTATATTTGCTAATTTATTGAAATGGAAAAGAAAGTAGTAAAAATATTATAACTGTTATTTTTTAAGTTTTGGTAGAAATATAAGCTAAAATAAACTTGTACTATTGACTTTTTCTTTTAAATGCAATATTTCTGATACTACTTTGATTAATATTGACATGCAATTTATTATTTACAATTAATATTTTCTGAGTATTGTGCACGTATACGAAAAAAATAATATTTCAAATATATATTAACCTGAATATTATATCAATATTCTGCTAAACAATATTTTTGAGAAAATTTAATATTTATCTAAAAATTTGGAAGTATTAAGAAATATTTATTCGCACTAAAATTAAAAAAATCGGTTATTTAACAGATTTTTAATTTTAGTGTGAGTTTAATTACAAGGAAATACCATGTTGCTTATTTTCTACAGTTTGTAATACTTGTTTTCCACATTAATATTTCGGAATTTCCACTTACCTGTTTTCAAATATTGCAATAAACACATCTGGATAATATTTAGAAAAGAATGTGAAGCTGGACATTGATTATTTCATGCACTTTCTTTCCAAGCCAATATTTTTAAAAAATACTTGTGATAATTTCCTGAAATTATGTTCATTTTTTTTCTTGTGATATATCATTTTTTTAACATTGTCTTATGGAAATAGGGGAAATTAAAGATTAATTGAGAAGCTGTATTTAAAATATTTTAATAAATTTAAAATGTATCAAAAATGTAATCAAAATAATAAAGACATAATAAATTTAATAATATTAAATGTTTTATATCGACGTAATAGCTGCTAATTCCTGCTTTCTAAATTAAAATAGGTATAATATATTATTATTATTACTATTATTATAGAAAAGAAATATTTATAAAAATGTAAATTAAAATAATAGTGGTTGTCACACACCCGTAATACATAAGATGTATCTAGTTTTAAACTATTTCTTAGGTAAATTGTATAATTGTTTTGCTTATTTATGTTTTATTTTCTTATAAATTTTATTAATTACTTTATTATAATTAATCATAGTTACGTAATAAACCCTTTAAAAGATGTTCATAGCATAATAAAAGATAGTAATTTAATGAAAATCGTGTTTGTAAATATATTTATAGATAAAAATATATATTATTACAATTATTATTATTATATGACCTGTAAAATTGACAAAAATACAGTGTATTGAATAATAACTGCGAAAAGTGTGTTTTATTATTTCATTTAAATTAAGTAATAACATGTCAGCTTTTGTCCCAGGTTCGAGTGAGTGATATTTCCTTTTCCACTTTGCTATTCTGACATAGAATATAAAATCTAAAAGTATATGCTATCACTAATAAGTAAGTATATGCTATCAAAGACTATATCCAAAAAACAATTTTGAGCTAATAATAACTGAATATAATTTCATTGAAATCAATGCATTCGTTCTTGACTTATAATCGAACAAACAGACAGACAGAAACACATACAGAAATAACCATAGTACCATTTTCCCATTTACTTTTGTTAATATTCCCCAGGAATAAAGTTGTTGTTCATTTCAATTTTGTTTTTTTATACTAAAACCTTTGGGTAATTTGAAAGCATTCAAGTCAAAAACTGAAACAAAAAGGATTAAAAGTGTTAGGAATCACAGTTTCGCAAAAGAAAATGGCGGATTACTGTTAAGATGTGTAATTGTGTATTAAGGTTTTCTAACAATAAAGAAGAAGTTAAACATATAAAAGTATTTCTAATTCATTAAAATAACAAAAAGAATGTGATTAGACCACGAGCAGGCACCACGAGGGCCACATATATGCTCAGACACATATAAACATTTAAAGGTATATAATATTTCTGTTAAACTATATATACATATGTTGATAATATTTTTTACCACATAAAGATATTGTTTGGACTAAACTTAATAACCGCGAAAGTATCGCGGATTTCTCAAAAACTATAGGATTTAGAATAATTGGGTAGTTTTCCCATAAAAATTAGGGTAACTTATAGCAATGCTGTTTTCTTCTTAATTCTGAATGACATTTTAGGAAGTAGGTGAAAGATAGGTGAAGGTTTCTGATATATTCTCTGTTGTCAACAATATCTCTAGATTTATATAAGATAAAAACAACACTTCTATTGATATTAATGCATTTCCTTTTTTCTGCCTCTTAAATCTATTTCCTTTTCAGTGTTATAAAACACTTTATTTGCCCCTCTAAAACTATGTAAATGGTCTTGGGTATGAACTATAATATAAGCGGGTCAATATGGTTTATTAATGTATCAAATTTCAAGTCTCTCTGTCAAACATTTTCTCAGAAAAGCGTTGACCATAATGATTATTTTTCTCTTGGTTTCCAGGTACAAAACTCTAAAAAGAGGTAATATAACCACCATTTTCATTTACTCTTAACTTTACGGCAAACGCAATAAAAGGTAATGCGTTAAAAGTTTTGTTAGCAATAAGAGCTTAAGTGGGAAAGTCATAATGCATAACGCCCAATAAACAATTCTACAACATTTAATTAAAAATAAACAAAGTAAATTGTTTGATAACAGCTCATTTATAATAGCTGTCAATTGAAATATTACAATTATAGCATAAACAATTTACTTCTTACATTTTATTTACGCAAGCCATTTATTATAATGAAAATATTTCTTTATTCTTATTATTTTTATAATTTGTTTTTTTTTTTATAGACACAATGTGTATAAAAAATCGTAAGCATATCTATTGACTCTACTACAGACGCGAACTCTCACTGTCTTTTAAATCCACTTCTCCATTTCTGTCTATTGAGAAGCCAAGAGCAGACACCCCATAAAATGAGTCCATTTTTATTTTAATTGTTTTTTATCAAACATTTTATAACCGCACAATTATCTAGTTGCTAGATTATCTAAGTATTGCCCATTGTACCCGTCTTATGTCATTAACTGCAGTAGGATTAATGACCCAACTAAATATGAACTTTGGTGTTTATACTGTTAATTAGTGTCCTTATAGGAAAAATGAAATAATGAACAGTTTTTACGATTATGCCAAAAGCTTTTTAGATATCTCTCGTATATTAGGGATAAGAACTGAATATAATACAAAAATCTATGTATAACGTCGATTCTGGTAATACAAATTAAGTTCACATTATATAAAGAAGATTCAAGACAACATAAAAATTACTTAGAATATCGGGTATTACAAATATTGATTTATCCGTGTGCGGCAAAGCGCATTTCATTTTTCTCTAATTTTGATCAAATTTCCATAATTATTGGTCAAGTGTTGAATTAATTTTTGAGAGTTAAACCTCGATTTGTTCTTGGGGAAAACATAATTACATTATTTGGAAATTGTTCATAATTAATACGTATGCGTCTTTGTTCTGTGAACGCTCATAAGTTTCTCAGGCTAATGGAGGCCCGTCCTTAATTCGTTATCACAATTGTTTTATAATCATCTAATTCAATAATCCGGAACGGAGTTTACCTTCAAGATCATTATCCTAATAAGGTTGCTGAGTCATATCTACCACATGGTATGTATTACACATATCTTTCACATGTTATGTATTGTATATATCTACCACGTGGACTTATCCATCATATGGTACGTATTACATATAACCACTACATGGTACGTATTACACATATTCACCACATGAGATAACTACATATACTCACCACATAATATGTTTTAGCCACATCCATCACATGGTATGTATTGCACATATCCAACACATGGAGATATGCATCACATGGTATGTATTACGTATATCCACCACATGTTATGTATTACACATGTCCACCTCATGGTATCTATTACACATATCCACCACATGGTACGTATGACACATATTCATTACATGGTCTGTATTACATATATCCACCAGATGGTATGTATTACATATATCCAATACATGGTATGTATTATATATATCGACCACATGTTACGTGTTACACATATCCACCACATGGTACACATTACACATGTCCACTGCTTGGTATATATTACACATATCCACCACATGGTATGTATTACATATATCCATTATTATTCCACCCAGTCCAAAATTCATAAAGTAGAAAAGCACGTTCTCGAAGCATTCGAAGGGTTGGCGCTAAATGTCGCACTTCAGTCTGTTTATACTTAAATAAAATATTAAGGAACTTGCGCGAATCTTTCCCGAAAAGTTCCCAACTCGAAACTAAAAATATATTATCCAACGCAATATTTATAAAAACATCTCCATCTAACATCTAACCTACTAAACCGAAAAACAAATAATTCTTATGACTCGTTAATTATTTATAATTAAAATTTTATTAAAAAGTTTCATTACCTAATTACCTTTTTATTTTTTATTTGAATAAGGATTTCTACCTCAAGTGTCGTGATTTCTTCAATATGTTCTTCCATTGGGAGATTTGGGTTTAGTGGTTCATGCGGAAACTGTTCGTTCAGTAGTTCTTGGTTAGTAATCTTGCCACCTTTTAGTTATTCGTTCCGGATTAGCAGTTTGCCATACATATATTTTATATACTTGCTGCGTTTTACGTCTTTGTCTGAATCTGGCGATTTTTTCAACTTTAAATATCTTAATTTCGAATTGCACCGCTTCTAAGCTCTCGTAAAAGAAGAGTCTGCTTTCCGCTATTGCGACTGCTACACAAGACTTTGCTGCTTTCTCTATTTCGGCGTTCGATTCTGAAGCCGGTCACTTTTTAAAGGTATCCTTTTTATTCTGCGGTGTCACTTTTACTTTCTCATTCCTCATAGGATCTTTGTTGGTTTTTAATCTTCCCATATATATGGTTAAACACGTCTTAGCTGTGCGTGCCGAACAGTTACGCGGCTGTTATTGGCATTTCGATAGGATCGACTCTATCGAGTATAGGATATTTGGCTTATAACGATGTTGTTACATCATTATACTTTCGTTAATTAAAATAAAATACAGGACTACGTTCGTGAAAGGAAATATATATTTCAATTTTTTTTTCTATCCGCTAGAATGTAGCGTAATGTAATTAAAGTTCCGACAATAAAGTTAATTTCCAAGGACCAAAGATTATTAAAAAGTTTATTTTGATAACATTTGATCGATTACTTATTTATTTCTACCAAAATGCCATGTGAATCTTCTAGGAACACCCAAAGCGTTGGACAGATATAAGTTATAAAATAAAATAAATTTTATGATACAGAACAACAGATAACGAATGAAACTGAAACAAACATAGCACTTGAAAACAAATTTCACACAAATTATCAATCGTTAACTACCGAACAATTCTATAATCGCATTTCTAAAGCGGTCGATAAAACAGAAAGGAATATTAAGACCGGGCGCTTCTTGCAGCATCGCGCTAATCAACATAAGGGCGCAAGAACCAGCAATTACAGCAACAGGTAATTCATTTATTAAACATCTGATTTAAATTTTAAGGTTAAGCAGTCAAAAAATTATAAGTTTGGGACAGACAGAAAGTTAGCTATATCCTCATCACAAAGCAGAATCCTTGTGATGAGGATATAGGCTTTTTAAATTTTGAGATAGGGAAACCTAAAACAAGTTTCAAATTGTGAAAAGCGTTTTTCGGAAAGATACAGAGCAATGACACGTTTTCGAAGACGTAGAAGAAATAAAATAGACACGTTTTCAAAAATAACCCTTTTAACGTTAGAATCTGCTCCCTCCTTCGTCTACGTGAATTTTTAATTATGGTGGCGGGATGTATTAACGCACATTGCGAAAGCAGATTTAATACACACGTTACGCCATCTGTTGACATGTTGTAATACTAAATTGTTGTTATTGTATAAGAACACTTCGTTTCATCCCTCAAGAACTGTGTTATGTCCCGTGTTAAAAAGTAACTAATGTCACTTCACATTACGAAATATATCAATATCAAGTTTTATGAAAATCGGTTCAACCTTTTTCCTGTCAAAATAAATTAATCGTCATTTAGCCTCAATGCCGCCGTTATCACCCTAAAATGTAATCAAACACCTCACGCACTCAAAACAAGTTCCGATTATCGAAATTAAAGTTTGTCTTCAATTAAGACCCGTCAATTATGGTGCTAAAGTTAGTCTTTCAATAATAGCCCCGATAATTGAGTAGCGAACCGAGTCCTCTAATTAAATCAATCAAAGTCCCCAGTTTTCAAGCAACAAAATCATGCGCTTGTTTGAATTTGGCTGACAATCACAGTTAAAATTAATACATTCATCACAATTTGTTGCTAGAATTTAAGCATTGCTTTCAACCTTTGCTTCTTACGGATCTGATGTGAAACTGGAATGTGTTTGAAAAATGTGGAGCAGTTCTAGCTGCAAGCATTTGACTAGAGCTTTGAATTAAAATTATTAAATTTTAATTGCATAAACAATTTCAAGAAATATAGACAACCGTATTATCTATTTTATATGTGTTACATACACTTGGATGGTTTCATCCCTTGAAAGGAAAAATTGAACCCTCCAGAGATCACTTAAATGTTCATTGATTAGAGCCCTTTCTCTCAGAAAACACTTGACGAATAAACTTGAAATTTGGCACAATAATAAAGCATATTATACCGACGTATATTTCAATAGATATACTTAAAAATATTAATATAACCTTAGGGGAAAAAAATTAAGTGTTCAAAATTTGTGTAAAATTAATATTTGTAAATAATTTAATCAAAATAGTTCGAGTTCCACTCATATTTGAATGTTTTTTATTTTATCATTTTATAAAATACAGAAATTTTCTAAAAGTTAGTAAAGAAGCAACACTTCCCTTCATTGTTATCCGGTGTCAGAAGTAATGAAACTTAGTTCTTTTATTAGATAAATTAAATTGTATCCTTGAATAAGTTAAAAACCTTAACGACAGTCCCTTGATCACTGTTCGATATTTGTAGGTAACGAAGCTGTTTTCTTTACGTTTCCTCTTATCTACAGGATATAAATTATAAATGAATTAATTTTATTTTCAAAATTACTAGTAAATTGTAATGGAGATTTGTAAATTTCATAACTATAATCTCCTGGTTGTCTTGTAATTTTGGTAATACAAATTAAAAACTAAATTTCCTTGGGCAATCAAAAATACCAAAATTACTTTTGCTATTATAAAGCTATAATTTATATTTTATTTATTTATTTACGTATGAATGTAAAAAAAATATAATTGATGCTATACTCCTCAAAGACGATAAGAGGTCTATTTAATCATACACTATTTACACAATTCTATGACAATATACTTTATTAACAAATTCATTAACCATGAAAAAATTCGAAGAGACACGACCATCTCGCCGGCGCACGACGGGTTTATTAGAGACGCCATCGATAATAATTTATATGAGTACCATGATGCAGCTCAGAGGGGAGGTGAAGTTAGCGGGGAAAAGATAATCATCTGTTTTGCTCTCGGTCGTTCGATTTGTACTTGCGTGAAAAAGAAAAAAACTAGTACAGGAATTATTTGAATTTCTGACTATTTTTGTTTCAGTGAAAAAAATATCACTTTCACTGCCCGCTGTGAAAATCGCTTTGTCTTCTCGGTTAGAGATTCGTAGCTTCACAAAACAAATCATATACGGCTACGAGCTCGATCAGTTGATTACCATGGGAAAGTGGAAAATTTCGATATTATTCCACTCTAAATGTCATTATTGCAAAAATATAATGACCAAGCGGGCGTAGGAATTAATTAATAATACGACTTTTCTAAATAGCAGGGCAGCTTTAGCAAAAAATATTATTTTACCTATATAACTATATTACAAATAAATCCTTTTCGTCACAGTCCCGTTCTTTGGGAAACCATCCAGACATTTAAAAAAATGCAAAATAATTTTAAGAATCTATGTCAGCCTTTCAATAAGAAATTCAAAAGTTGGTTTCGTATGGAGCAACTTTTAAAATTGTAAATAAAACCAGATACTTTTTAAGAATAATATAAAATTTTGTTTTATTTATTAATTATAAATCAGTAAACATGCAACAATATAAACATTTGTCAATATTTATTAATTCATAAACAAATATCAATCGATTTCATCTGATATTGAGTCAAAAATTAAACATCATGAGTGTCATAAGTGGCACCTTTTCCTTATGCATTTTAATTCCAGATTGATTTAAAGTAGATACAGTGGGTACTAATTTTATGTTATAGGTCTACCTTAAAAATGTATCGTAAATGTCTTATCATTTTCTCTGCTCGTCATAGTTGTTATGTCTTTTGGACAACGATAAAATATTTTCTAAATACTATTTTTAATTTGTGAAATATTAAAGAGATTATAATAAACCTTTCTTAACATTACTATAGTATAATATGTATGAAAAAAGTTTCATTAACACTTTATTTAACGAATCATTAGTAAAAACTTGATAAACATAGCTTAAAATAATTTTCTTAAACACATAAAATAAATAAAAAATTGACAAAAATATTTCATACTTGATATCGTAGAAAATAAAATAAAGACTTTTTGCAGTAAATATGTGACGAAGTCACTTAACCCAAAAAATGTTCGTAGAACAGAATACGCATTTATAAAAATAAAATTGGAGTTCAGAGACTAAATACTTGTTTACATATTTGTCCAAAACTATATTTACACAGAGGTCACGTTGAAATAATTTTTTCAAGACGCATTTTCTGTCACGTCTTGATGTATTTTTTATAATCTTTATTTTCTTCAATTTCTCTTCTGTAATTTTCAAAAGTGCTCTCAATTTTCCGTGTTTTATATTACTAAATTACATAGAGACGTTTTCAAATCACTAGATACGAATCATTGCTAAAAACGTTACATTAATCAGTAAAATACTTTTTTTAAGGTATTGAACTATTTCTTAGATCGGTTTTAATGAAAATTAAATTAAAATGGAAAACTTTGAATTACAACTGAATTTACATTGTCATACCGACTTTCTGGTATTCCAAAATATTTTTTGGGAATACCGGGAATATAAAATAATTAAACATAACAGAATTTCATTCAAGCACTTGGTCTTCGTTAAAATTTTCTTTTTTATTTCACTATTTCCCATTTTTATCGTTTCCTTATTTAACATCTTTATTTGCAGTACGACATCGTTTATAAACACACATGTTTATAAATATTTTCAGCTCGTTATTACAATTTAAATGTTTTCAGGCATCAAAATATGAATGGCGATATTTTTTTATACTTTCTATATTTCCATGCCAACTTTCATACTGTAAGCAGACAGTATCGCTGTTACTTTGCATACATGTGGCAAAATACCACTTCGTCATGTCATAAAGGCCCAGCCGCAGAATGCAAGGTGATCAGTCTCTCTACTATCGTTGATAGGTATAATTTTGACAATATTTGCCTTTACTGCTTAGTGACAGCAGCAAAAACTTGAATGTAATGGGCTATGCAATTTATTCCAGACTAATGTAGAATTCTAGGTGAACTTTGGTTATTCTATGTGATACACACACACACACACGATTCAACGACTCACATAATGTTTATTACGTGTTCGAATACGCGTTTGGGGATATGAACATTGAAATTAGTTGCCAAAAGTGTTTATTGAATTTTGTAACGCAATGTCACGCAGAGATCAATTGATTACTTTAAAACTAATTCAGTCAGGAATTTCTCTATCTGGATATTTTAATTTTTTCAAGTAACTTTGAGTTGTAGTAATCGATTGAAATTTCTAATTTGGTTTTGGTTTTTTACTTGCTGACCTTTAGTTTTGGTACCATATTGTTATTATTGTAATTCCAATTAAATATTTCAAAATATTTTTAAATTCAGGTTGCTGCCCATTTATTATGTTTAGGTATTCCAAATTCTGTATTATTGGCATGCACTTTATTATAATCGAAGTTTTATTTAAAAGGGGACATTTAATTTGAAGGTACATTCAAAATTTCTACTGGAGCGCTGTTTAGGAAGATCTAAAGATCAAGTTATGCTATGAATTAAAAAAGGAAGCAAAAAAATCAAGAATTAATTTTAAAAAATTAGTTGACGTTTTAAACTGAAATCTGTTATCTATGAACAGACAGAAATACATATTTCTTTGTGCATGTATGTTTATGAAAACAAATATTTAAAACACGTGTCATCAAAACATCTGAAACAGATAAAAGACAATTTATTTTCTAAAACTAAACTTCACGTGAATAATTAATTAACGTCAACTGTCATCAAATTTTGAGATTACATTTCAAATTTGTAGTTTTATCATTAATATCACTCGACAAGTTAAATTACTTTTATCTTTGTAATTATTAATTTCGATATTTTATTTTCAATTTATTAATAGCTAAACATGAAATGCAGTTATGCATTAATGAGTTTATACGCTTAATTATACATGATAATAGGCTAAAAAGAAAACCTTTTCGCTACACTCGCGCCGCTATCGGATAAATTTGGAATATTTGAATTTAACCATCTAAATAGAGGTAAAAGTCATCGCAGTTTTATTGCTAGAACTTGAATAATTATTCAAATTTTATCGTTCAAAATTTGTTCGGAATGTTGCAATAAAGAGCACAATGGAAACAATAATAAAAAATAATTTCCAAGCGAAGAGTGTGAAATGCTTTCGCAAGAAATTTATAATAAAGGGTTTACGATTACAGAAATGCCATTATATAAATGAAATAGTTGAAATGCGGCATTAGGGAAAAAGTTTAGATAAGGGACTGGGAGGAACTCCTGGTGCAAATAACATGCAGAATCATCGGAGCTTTTAATATCCTCCAGTTGAGGTACCCGTACTCCAGTTTATATTACTTTACTATCATAAATATCTATGAGCTCTCGAATATTTTTGATAGCGTAGTTAATAATATAATTTTAATGTAAACACATAATTGCTTAGATATTCCAGCCTCTAGAATATCCTTTCATCCGATCATGTCCTTATACCGCCCTATTGTTGATTTAAGCTTATACCGCCTTATTGTTCATTTTAGCTTGACGAGCAAAGAAAATTTAAAGAGGCAGTTTGCGGTTGAAAAGCGGTAAATTGTTATTGCAATCGTGCAAAAATTGCAAGCATGCGGAAAATTTAAAATGTTTACTTAAAAACAATTAAAAAACTATCAAATTAAATAACTCATATGTCGAGATGATACTCTGCTACAATCTGTCTGTCGTTTAGGAAAACCGTTACAACTTATTCCCGAAATTTTGTTGCTACGACGGATACTCCAACCACACAATAAGTTCCGCCGACGTTTTGTTTTTTAGACACTTGTTTTGCAAAGTAATTTTAACACCAATAAATAAGCAAACACACTACTGATAGTTTTGATACATAATTCTGATTCGGAACATTTGTGGCGCAACTGGAGATATCTTTTTAGCGAAATGATTTTGAAGTACGTAGATTCAATATCTATGCCACAATTTAAAATGTCACTAAAACTACTGATCACAATTTCAATACTTTCTGATTTTTTTCCATTTATTTCGCCTTTTCATAAGAATTAATTTAGAACAAATGCAGTTTAATACCAAAGAAAACTATGTTTATTGGGTATTAAATGAAAGAATATACATTAAGACCGATGTATTTAATAAAAATAATTTCTGCTCGCAATTATTTTATAAGATATTTATGATTTCAAAAATATTTCGCATACATACTACGTTTTTGCGATAAACTTTTGTTAAATTTTTATCGAATTAATTACTATTAGTAGTGACTTAAAATATGCAAACACGGAATATGCAAACACAAATAGGGATTTAAATAAAAAAACACATATATAAATAAGCAAAAATGATTGAATTGTTTTGTAATATGAACATATTATATATAACCATGTATGGACATTTTTTATGAAATACGTTGTTTTTACGCATATTCTCCCGAAAGAAAAAAAGTAAAATTGTCACTGGTGTTAAACTAAATTCGTAGCATTATTTTTTTAATTTGCTAACAAAACTTATTATTACTTTTATCAAACATTTACTTATCGACTCACTTTTTATCAAACATGTCAATAGAGATAGAAACAAGAAATATTATTCCGGACGGGGTTTAACGACTTATGTAAACATCTGAAATTTATTTCAGTTAATGCGAAATATTATCGCCGAAATAAAAATATATTTACACTTTTTAATAACAAACAATTTCAATTATTGCTCCTCAGAAGTAAAACGTGTATTTTTTTTAAATTTACGCGTTTGTATCGATATTAGTTTCTCCATAATCAATTCGTAACTTTTGAAAAACTAATTGTATCTACAGGGGACATAAAGAATGTATTATGTGGATCAACGATGAGCATCCTAGAAAAGGAGAAATAATGAAAAAAGTTTCAGGGGACGGTTAACTGATTTATTTAACTTTAGTTTTCAGCAGAAAGAAACGAAGAAATATATATTTACATAAAATGTACCCCACATATATAATATACATAAGAGTATCTTGTTCGATTTGTAATTTTCTTAAAATACTTTTTCTTTCCTTCAAATTTCGATTTGCAGATGGGAAAATTTCTTATTTTAAACTTTACAAAACATATATACAAATTTTCGTGCCGGTTGATCGGGAAAATATTTACGGAAGTAGAAAACATTTTAGTAGCGCACATTAGACGTATAAACTGCCGCATAGTTTTGTTGTCTCGTTTAGTTTGCGACACCAACTTGATTATTCGTACGAGGACTTTTGAATAGCAAATAGTTTAGTAGTTTACGCCTCGTTTTGTTGTTAACAAACTACGCTTGCTCGAGGTTCTAATGCGATTATTGTGAAGCGCGTGTTTGTATTATATATTAAGCTTATGACCACCACGCCTACTGCACATGTGTTCAACTGACCTTTAAGGAAGAATTGAATAATTTTGGCTTCACAATCATCTTGGATAAGTAACGGATGTAATTTTATATAAAATAATACTTTTCTATCATTTTAGTATTAAAGGAAATAAACAATTCACCATAATGAAATTAATGAAAATGGAATGGAATTACTTTATCAATTTATTTCAAAGTTTAAGTTTATTAATAATGAGATTTTGAAGGTAAATGAATCTTGATAGCCCCTACTTTCATCGTAAATCCCTTCGAAAGCAACATACAATAAATAATGTCCTTTATATTCCACTAGCGGCTCAGCATTTCCGATAGTCAATTCGAGTTTCTGCACTTAACTTTTGTTTCTGTCTTTTACTTGTATGATTAAAGCATGTGACCCATTTTCCATCTGCATTTCCTAAAAGCTTCAGTCATTCGAAGTTCCGTTTTAATATCAATAATTATTCACAAACATTAACTCGTAAAGTTGAAGAGTCCGTACTTTACGTCGATTTAAATCCGTTTTCTCTAATGTAATGTGTCTAAAAACTTGGCACTAGCTGTCATTTACCGAGCGGACTTGGGAATCTTTATGCCTTATAATAACATATTCTAGAACTTTGTAGAAACTTTTCAGAAATGTCCTGACCTCGTGGATAACAACTTGTTAGTTAACTTAATATATTCAAGTACATTAACAACACTAAAACTTTCTGGCAATATTATAAATAAACGAAAAATCAGCTCTGGTTATATTATGTCACTTTCTTCCTTTTTTGTCCACTTATACCACAGCGTCTTGCAACATCACCTGGAAAAGTAGACAATGAGTTGTTTCTTCACCGTATTAAAACCACATAATCTACAATATTGCTAGCTCTTATATTATTTCGCGATTATTCAGTCACTCGTGATATTTTCAACTTTACCCCACCTTTAATTTTTAGAAATCGTTTCTTTTATATTTTCCTCTCCTTTCCTCATTGTATGTTTCACGGCTTTAAATCTTTTCACGTATCGCAACGTATGCTTGTATTTCTGTCTGTTCGTTTATAATTTCTTTTGGATTGATTTTGATGGGTTTTCGAGAACATGTAAGTTGTTTATTCTGGAAGGTATTTGTGTAAACTAGTAACAGAGGTATTAACGTTATGGATATATGATAATATTAATGAAAGTTGTCCTAAAGTTGGCCTACTGAGTTAGCGCTATGAATGATGAAGGCAGAGGTGGCACTTGGTCGCAGGATGGATATATCACCACTAAAAACAGCAGTTTCACAATTTCTACGCGAGCGGAGCTGGGAGTAAAAGCTACTTATACATAAACAAAGGAATATTAAGGTGATTTTTCTACTTCAGTTAAAACAAAGCCAAAAGCGGATAGATATAATTTATAAGCATGAAAACAGACTAGGACTGATAGATATACAAAAGAATGTTGGTATGAGAACAGGTCTGAGTGCCGAAATGAAAACGAACGGGACAAAAATGTACGTTGGGCTGGAAATTTCTCATTTTCTTGTTGTTACTATCCTTCCAGTTTACCACTAACCATTATTATTCCTACGCTGTCATCGTTTTTTTTCCTAGCAATATGGTCAAAATATTCTAGAATATTTTGAAGGTATATGGTGATAGGAAGTGTTGCAATTTTAAATTCTTGAAGAATTGACGGTAGCCCTGTGCGTCGCCCAGAGTATTTAAAGTATTTTTGTCCAGTATCACTCATTGATTTGCAGTCAGATGCTTTTTGTTTCAGGTCTGAGCAGAAAAAAGAAATACGGAGAAGATCAATATTCCCAATAAGATATACGCATGTATATATGTTTATTATTATGTTGGTTTGTGCATCTGCCCTTATACTCCTGCAATAGCTTTACAAAATTGTATTTTTGATCTGACGCTTTGAAATATCGATATCAAAAATGGCCGAATCAAGGCATAATAGTAAATTTCACTGTTAATTCCTGACAATAATAAGTTACGACGAATGTGTGTTAAAAATACCCGATTTTATATACATTTTGAAGACTTACTTCGCTTCTTATGAAAAAAGCGTAAATTGGTACAATTGCCTTTTGACCTACACAAATTATCGCCGTCATTAAATCCAGACCGCACGTGAGCTTTCACTACCCCTATCATGAATGATTGTGTCGGAACCCTTCCCACAGAAAGTACTTGTTACACGCCTGTCTAAATCCCAATCCTTGTTTTCCTTTTTAAAAACAAACACAATATTCGTGTTAAACGAGATGGAAAACCGCCACGCGCGCTGTGAAAAATTTTGACGATTATGCGGTGATTATGAGTGCGGACCTCACGAACAGGGCCGCATCTGGCTGCCGGCTATAAAATTAATTAATTTACCTTTTAATAAGAATAACAAAACCAAACAAAGTAATGTGTTAATTGGATGCCGCCGGCGTTTTTACGGGATAATCTGTGTTTTCGAAGCTAATTGTTTGTTTTAAAATTTCGCAATTTGGGTAATGGATTGTTATATTTGTTAATTGATTGAAATGGAAAAGTAAGTAGTAAAATCTGTTATTTTTTAAGTTTTGGTAGAAATAGAAGCTAAAATAAACTTGTACTATCGATTTTTTTCTTAATTTTCACAATTATTTTGGTTCAGTATTTAATATTTTTTTTACAAATGCAAGATTTCTTATCTGAAAAATACAGTGTATTGAATAATAACTGCGAAAAGTGTGTTTTATTATTTGATTTAAATTAAGTAATAACATATCAGCCTTTGGCCCAGGTTCGACCGAGTGTATATTTTCTTTTCCATGGCGCTATTCTGACATAGAATATAAAATCTAAAAGTATATGCTATCACTAATAAGTAAGTATATGCTATCAAAGACAAGAAAAAAAGTTGAGCTAATAATAACTGAACATAATTTCATTGAAATGAATGCATTAATTCTTGACTCATAATCGAACAAACAGACAGACAGCCACACATACAGAAATAACCATAGTACCATTTTCCCTTTTACTTTCGTTAATATTCACTAGTGATAAAGTTGTTGTTCATTTGAATTTTGTTTTTTTTATACTAATACTATCGGGTAATTTGAAAGAATTCAAGTCAAAAACTAAAACAAAAAGGATTAAAAGAATGTGACTAGACCATGAGGAGGCACCACGAGGGCCACATAGATCCACAGACATATAAACGTTTAAAGGTATATAATATGTCTATTAAACTATATACATAGGTTGATATTATTTTTCACCACTTAAATATATTGTCTGGAATAAACTTAATAACCGCGAAAGTATCGCGGATTTCTTAAAAGCTATAGGATTTAGAATAATTGCGTAGTTTTCCCGTAAACATAAGGGTAACTTATAGCAATGCTGTTTTCTTCTTAATTTTGAATGGCATTTTAGGAAGTAAATAAAAGTTAGGTGAAGGTTTCTGATATATTCTCTGTTGAAATTGTCAACAATACCTCTAGATTTATATAAGACAAAAATAACACTTCTATTTACGTTGATGCATTTCCTTTTTCCCCCCTCTTAAACCTATTTCCTTTTCAGTGACATAAATACACTTTATTGACCCCTCTAAAACTATGTAAATGATCTTGGGTATGAACTATAATATATGCGGTGAGAGTGAGTGATTTGGTTGAACGATGGACTATTCTGTAGTTTTACTCTGAAAAAGTCATTTAATATCTGGGCATATCTCTCCGAATTCACAGTTACAGTATTAGGAATAAGAACTGAATATAATACAAAAATATATCCATGTATAACGTCGATTCTGGTAATACAAAATAAGTTTACATTATATAAAGAAGATTCAAGGAAACATATAAAAATTACTTAGGATGTCGGGTATTACAAATATCGAACTGTAACGAGAGAATTCGTGTGCGGCAAAGCGCATTTCATTTTTCTCTAATTTTGATCAAATTTCCATAATTATTGGCCAAGTGTTGAATTAATTTTTGAGAGTTAAACCTCGATTTGTTCTTAGGTTTTCCCCTAATTACATTATTTGGAAATTGTTCATAATTAATACGTATGCGTCTTTGTTCCGTGACCGCCCATAAGTTTCTTAGGCCAGTGGAGGACCGTCCTTAATTCGTTATCATAATTGTTCTATAATCATCTAACTCAATAATCCGGTACGGAGTTTACCTTCAAGATCATTATCCTAATAAGGTTGCTGAGTCATGTCTACCACATGGTATGTATTACACATATCTTTCACATATTATGTATTGTATATATCTACCACATGGACTTATCCATCATATGGTACGTATTACATATAACGACTACATGGTATGTATTACACATATTCACCACATGAGATAATTACACATACCCTCCACATAATACGTTTTAGCCATATCCATCACATAGTATGTATTGCACATATCCAACACATGGAAATATGCATCACATAGTATGTATTACGTATATCCACCACATGTTATGTATTACACATGTCCACCGCATGGTATCTATTACACATATCCACCACATGGTACGTATGACACATATCCATTACATGGTCTGTAATACATATATCAACCAGATGGTAAGTATTACATATATCCAATACATGGTATGTATTACACATATCGACCACATGTTATGTGTTACACATATCCACCACATGGTATGTATTAAACATGTCCACTGCATGGTATATATTACACATATCCACCACATGGTATGTATTGAATATAACCATCACATGGAATATATTATTTGACCAAGTCCAAAATTCGTACAGTAGAAAGGTACGTTCTCGAAGCATTCGAAGAGTTGGCGCTAAATTTCGCACTTCAGTCTGTTTATACTTAAATAAAATATTAAGGAACTTTCGCGAATCTTTCTCGAAAAGTTCCCAACTTGAAACTAGAAATATATTATCCAACGCAATATTTATAAAAACATCTCTATCTAACATCTAACCTACTAAACCGGAAAGCAAATAATTCTTATAACTCGTTAATTATTTATAAATATAGTTTTTATTTTATTATTAAGAAGTTTATTTTGATAACATTTGATCTATTACTTACTTATTTCTTAAAAAGTGCAATGTGAAACTTCCAGGCACACCCAAAGCGTTGGATAAGTATAATTTATAAAAATAAAATTAATTTTATGATACAGTACAACAGATAACGAATGAAACTGAAACAAACATAGCACTTGAAAATAAATCTCATACTAATTATCAGTCGTTAACTACTGAACAATTCCATAATCGCATTTCTAAATCGGTCGATAAAACAGAAAGAAATATTAAGACCGGAAGCTTCTTGTAGCATCGCCCCAATCATCACAAGGTTGCAAGAATCAGCAATTACAGCAACAGGTAATTAATGTATTAAACATTAGATTCAAATTTTAAGCAGTCAAAAAATTACGAGTTTGGGACAGACAAAAAGTTAGCTATATCCTCATCACAAGGCAGAATCCTTGGGATGAGGATATAGCTTTTTAAATTTTGAGATAGGTAAATTTAAAACAAGTTTCAAATTATGAAAAACGTTTTTCGGTAAAACACAGAGCAATAAGACACGTTTTCGAAGACGTAGAAGAAATAAAATAGACACGTTTTTAAAAACAACCCTTTTAACGTTAGAATATGCTCCCTCCTTTGTCGGCATGAATTTTTAATTATGGCGGCGGGATGTATTAATGTACATTGCGAAAGCAGATTTAATACATACGTTACGCCATCTGTTGACATGTTGTAATACTAAATTGTTGTTATTGTATAAGAACACTTCGTTTCATCCCATCAAGAACTGTGTTATTTTCCGTGTTAAAAATTAACTTATGTCACTTCACATTACGAAATACGTCAATATCAAGTTTTATGAAAATCGGTTCAATCGTTTAGCATTGATTAATTACAAAAACCGCTATACACACTTTTCATGGTATTAAGTATTCACTCAAGAGAAGCTGCACGTTATATGCCATTACATGCACGTACTATACGCAGACGAAATTTAGTAGCAATTCGTTACCGGGCCACAGAATTATTAAGTAACAAACAAACATCTAAACGAAGCGCTTTAAAATTTATAATATTAGTAAGGATACTTTAATTATCTGTAGTTTAAAATATATCCCCTTTTTATAAATTTATTATCTATGACAGTGTTTAAGATACTCTAGAATCAATATTAGTTATTAGATTACACTCATCACAGAAAAATCAAAATAAATATAAATTATAATTAATTTTCTGTCAAAATAAATTAATTGTCATTTTGTCTCTTAATACCGACGTTATCACCCTAAAATATAATCAAACACCTTGGACACTCAAAACAAGTTCCCGATTACCGAAATTAAAGTTTGTTTTCAATTAAGGCCCGTAAATTATGATACTAAAGTTAGTCTTTCTATAACACTACCCATAATTGAATAGCGAACCGAGTCCTCTAATTAAATCAATCAAAGTCCCCAGATTTCAAGCAACAAAATCATGCGCTTGTTTGAATTTGCCTGATAATCGCAGTTAAAATTAGTACATTTATGCATAACAATTTGTTGCTAGAATTTAAAAATATTTTTCAACCTTTGCTTATTACGGATCTGCTGTGAAACTAGAATGTGTTTGAAAAATGTAAAGCAATTCTAGCTGCAAGCATTTGACCAGAACTTTGAATTAAAATGATTAAATTTTAATTGCATATACAATTTCATAAAATATAGATAACTCGGATAATACCGATTTTATACGTGTTACATATACTGGGTTGGTTTTTAGAGTTTCATACCTTAAAAGGAAAAATTGAACCCTCAAAAGATCACATACATGTTTGTCTGTCAGAGCCTTTTTTCTCAGAAAATGCTTGACGTATAAATTTGACATTTGGCACAATAATAAAGCATATTATACCGACGTATATTTCAATAGATATACTTAAAAATATTCATATGCAAACCCTAGGGGGAAAAAATTAGGTGTTCAATTTTTTTTTCAAATTCCATATTTAGTATAAGGCATCGTTTGAAAGGGACAGTCAGAAGGATCCCAAGAATTTTTCGTAATTTTACACATTATATCTTCAGAGATATCCTGAAACACATAATCCCCTCCCCCCATATTTTCGAGATTACTTAACTTAAAATTATGAAATAACAGAGTTTTTAGGAGTTCACACAAGGGTTGTAGGTAAACTATAGCAATAATTCTAGAATTTTTTAAATATGTACTATGTTTTTGCGCCTGTGAAAGATCTATATATATAGATTTACATTGTGCCAAATTAATATTTGTAAATAGTTTAATCAAAATAGTATGTACCCTTATATATATATATATATATATATATATATATATATATATATATATATATATATATATATATATATGGAACCCTCATAGTGCGAGTTCTACTCGTATTTGAATGTTTTTTTTATTTTATCATTTTATAAAAATCAGAAATTTTCTAAAAGTTATTAAAAAGCAATACTTTAAAGTTCTTCCCTTTATTGTTATCCGGTGTCAGAAGTAATTAAACTTAGTATGTTTATTAGAGAAATTAAATTGTATCCTTGCATAAGTTAAAACCTTAACGACAGTCCCTTGATGACTGTTCAATATTCGCAGGTAACAAAGTTGTTTTCTTTATGTTTCTCCTTGTCTACAGGATATAAATTATAAATTAAGTAATTTTAATATAAAAATTAAATTGTATCTTTAATTATGTTAATTCGAATGTAAAGCTCATTATGTAAAGTTCATAACTATATTCTCCTGGTAGTCTTGCTGTAATAAAAACTAAAAACTAAATTTCATTGGGCAATCAAAAACAACAAAGTTTTTTCAAAGGAACTTTTGCAATTATAGACAAATAATTTTTATTTTATTTAATTCTTAAAAATATAAAAAAATATCATTGATGTCATACATTTCAATGACGATAAGAGGTCTATTTAAATTATACTTGCACTATTTATGCAATTGTATGACAATATACTTCAATACATTTAATAATTCATTAATCAGGAACAAATTCAAAGAGACACGACCGTCTCGCAGACGCACGGCGGGTTTATCCGAGACGTCATCGATAATAATTTATGTGAGTACCATGTTGCAGCTCAGACGGGGAGGTGAAGTTACCTGGAGCGGAAAATATAATCATCTGTTTCGCTCTCGGCCGTTCGATATGTACATGCCTGAAGAAGAAAAAATTTCGTACAAGAATTATTTGAATTTCTGATTATTTTTGTTTCGTATAGAGAAGTGATAAAAAGTATCACTATCACTGCCCGCCGTGAATGTTGCTTTGACTTCTCGGTTACAGTTTCGTAGCTCCACAAAGCATATTATACTCGGTTACGAGCTTGGTGAATTGATTACCGTGGGAAAGTGAAAAATTTCGATATTATTCAACTCTAAATATTGTAATTGCAAAAATATAATGACCAAGCGGGCGTAGGAATTAATTAATATTACGATTGTTCTTAATAACAACTCCAGCAAAAAAATATTATTTTACCTAAATAACTATTTTCAAAATTGGCCCCCTTTTTTTGCGTTCGCCAAAATATGTCCATGAGGTGTATAACCCAGTGAAGCGACGTTTATAATTATCTAAAAATACAATGATTAATCGATCAAACTTCATTTACCAATATTCACAATAAGTTTCCAAATTTTTTGTGACGGTTAAGGGATAGCTTTTAAAAAGTTACTTCATAAAATTTATTATATATTTTTGAACAAGAACTTTCAGTGGTTTCTTTTTTAAATGATCTTTAAAAAAGCCTAGAAACTATCGGCCTAAATGAAAATGATACTTTTTGTAATGTCTGTAATAATTGTAGTGTAATATCCGATGTAAATCCATTTCGCATTTGCCTGATTTTTAAACAGATAATGATTAGCAAAGTCATTGCAATTTGCAGCATTAGCAAAGAACTAAGCTCTTTAAAGCTTACCCAAGAAAATATTTCGTAAAAAGATCTCTCTATCATACGTTCCACCTCCGGATACCCCTTTTTCACTTACAGCCTCACCCATTGTAATGGAATTGAAAATCTAAATTGACATTGTCAGGTAGGAAGTTCAAGAACAGGGTTTAAGACCCGGCCCTTGGGACCGATACGTTTTCGATTTTCATATTGTTTCTATTGCTTAAAGCATTAAGGAAAACGATAGACAATTTCACAAGGATCAAAGGAGTAATGACTGACTGTGTATCGACATCAAGAATATATATTTCATTAATTTAGATTAGTAGTTCTTACATATTCTGTGGCTTTTATTCTTTCTGAACTTTCAGTTAGCTGTGATTTTAGAAATAGAAGACAAAGCAAATTTAGTGATTAAAAAATCAATCAATTCATCTGAAGTAAAACTTCTTTAGGCGCGATTTTAGAGTAACTCAAAACTTTTGCAGACGGAAGTAACATTCAGTAAAGTTGGCTTAAGCAGTTTTCTGTATTTGAAAGCATCAACTGCCTAGAATTTCGAGAATATATGCATTACATACACATATATGCTTCTATTTTCATTTTATACTATTAATTATTTTGTTTGAAAGTTTATACCAGCGAGGTGGTCGTTTATAAATAAGGTGATGATCTGATAATGAGATTCTGAAATGAAAAATGAAACTGCTTAATGGATGGTAGTAAATATATTGTTATTCAAGATATTTTCTACTGGTAGCTTTGTTGCTTTGTTTAATAATTACACAATAGACCTGGTTAGGGTCTGATATGATGAGTTTTAGAGACGAACAATGTAATTCTTTGACGAGTTTTCGAGGTGAATAATGTAACTCCTTAACGGATGGTTGTAAATCAACCGTGATTTAAAATATTTGCTACGAATAGTTGTTGATTTGTAAAATAACTCCACATTCGACCAGGTCAGGGACTGTTGTTGAGCTTTAGAGATAAAAAAGAACTCCTTAATGGACAATAGTGAATCAACCGTTATTTAAGATGTTTGTTACTGATAGTAATTACTTTACGAAATAACTTTGCCATCGACCAGATCAGGCGATGATGGCGAGTTTTGGAGATGAACAACGTAGCTCCTTAACGGATGGTAGTAAATCAACTTTGATTTAAATTTTTGCTATTAACAGATGTTAGTTTGTAAAATAACTTCTCTATCCACCAGGTCAGGGTCTGATGATGAGCTTTGGAAATTAACAATGGAACTCCTTAACGGATAATAGTAAATCAACTGTGATTCAAGATATTTGCTACTGATAGTTGCTACTTTGTAAAATTATTACACCATCAACCAGGTTAAGATAACTTTTTTATTGATGGTAATAAATCAAGGGTGATTCAAGATATTTGCTACTGATAGTGATGATTGAAAAATAACTTTATGATCGACCAGATCACGGTCTGATGAATTTTGAAGATGAAAAATGGAACTCCTTAACGGCTGGTAGCAAATAAACGGTGATTCAAGACATTTACTACTGATAGTTGTTACGTTGCAAAATAACTTCGCTATCAAGTAGGTCAGGGTCTGATGATGAGTTTTAGAGATGGACAATGGAAATCCTTTATGGATAGCAGTAAATAAAGCGTGATTCAAGATATTTATTACTTTGTAAAATAACTTCACCGTCGACTAGATCAGGGTCTGATGATGAAGTTTGGTGATGAACAAAGAAATTCCTTAACGGATGACAGTAAATCAATTATGAATCAAGATATTAGTTACTGGCAGTTGTTTCTTTACAAAATAACTACACCATCGACTAGGTTACGGTCTGATAAGAGTTATGTAGATGAACAAGCAATTCCCCAACGGATGGTAGTAAATTAACCATGATTCAATATATATTTTACAGGCAGATATTACTTTGAAAAATAACTACATCAGGGTGGGTCTGATGATGAGTTTTGAAGATGAATAATGTAATTCCGTAACTGATAGTCATAAATAACCCGTGATTCAAGCTTTTGGCTACTGGTAGTAGTCACTTGCAAAATAACTACACCGACGACCAGATCGGGATCTGACGATGCTTTCTGGAATGAGCAATGTAATTCCTTAAGGGATGGAAGTAAATCAACTTTGTTCAATTTATTTGCTGTTGGTAGTTATCAACTTTTTGGTAGTTGTTGGAACTTTGTTCAATTTATTTGCTGTTGGTAGTTGTCACTTTGCAAAATAGCTGCACCATTGACTACATAATACCTGCCAAAATAGTCAAAGAAGTTTTAAATTAGCTGTATGTAAAGATTAGTCATTCTCATTTAATTTTTTACTCGATACTGGGAGAGGTTGGTTGTTTACACAAAATTTACGCAAAACTGATTAGTCATTTCTGTTTATAAGTTTTAATTTTTCGTCTTTTTAATGTAATCTTTAAACGATACTTCCTTAAATATTTTTTTTAATTTTACAATAAACTGGTAAGTTAATTTTTGGTACAAATATTTTGGAAAATAACACTTCAAACGGGATTTTTGTACAAATATTTGAAGCATATTAACTCTAAATATTTATCAAAAGTTTAAAAACGCATTACGAAAATGTTTTGATGCGAAATTCTTTAATATTGTTATGTTTTGGTATGAGTTACTGATGATAATTTAATATTAAGTGTTTAAAAAATTTAATTGCAGGTTACAAATATTCCTTTAAATAAGACTATGAGATAAACGAAGTCCGAGCAATCTATAATGAATACAATTTTGAGACATTTAAAAATAAAAAAAATACTGTTTGTAGAAATATTTCGAAAATTTCATTTTTAAAAATTTAGAAAAGTACTTTATAAAAGCATTATAGTTACTCATTTTTTAATATGAAAACTGCATTCCTGTCTATGTAAATTTATATCGTGCATTACTGGGTTGTCTAAAAATTGATTTCGTTCTTACTATCTCAATTATTAGTAAATCAACTTAAAAATTGTATTTTTTACTAAATCAAGTTAAAAATTGGTTTAGTATTTGTTTTTAATAATTACTCAAAGGGTCGTTGGAGCTGCTTCCCTATAATGTTTTTGATGTATCTACCTTACTGTATTTCTCTATCTCAATCTGGAAATTAAATTTTATAAATTTATTTACCTCATATTAAACAAAGAACGCGTGGATAGGTATCGAGTTATGAGGTTTGAAAAAGTTTTAAATTGATTTTTTATAGAAAAATTATGTTTTTTTTAATAATCACTTTCTTAGCGATTTGATCATACTTTCTGCACTTTAGTCGCGTTTAGTATTATCCAATTTTATGATACTGAATTTTCTTTAAGAAACAGTATGTAGTAATTAACTATACATGTTTGTATATTCTTGAATTTCTTGTATGTCTCCATATTATATAAATTGTTGTAATGTATCTGTGATGAATTATAGTTTTTAATGAAATACGCTTCCAGAATACTTCAGTTCCCTTCTCTTAAATTGTTATGATCTGTTATTCATAGAAGTGGATTCGTAGATCCACGGTCTACCGACTATTTTCTAATGGAGAAGCTAAAGCCATTTTCACGGTGGACAGTGAAAGAGACATTAGTTATTACTTCTCAATACGAAATAAAAATAATATGAAATTCAAATAATTGTTGTGTCAGATTTCATCTAATTTCCACAGGTACGAATAGAGCGATTGAGAGCGAAAGCGACTATTATCTTTTAGGCTCCCCGCTGTTTTACTGTCTCTCTCAGCTGTCATCGCGGCACCTCAATGTGGTTCCTTTGTTGATGGTAATAAATGAAAAAATAAATACCTTGAATTCTCACTTCTTACCATCTCACTAACTAGTATGATAAATAAACAACCCGAAATATATGAAAACTACTGCTAATAATTGTTTTTCATTTGTTTTTGACCTCTGAATTGCGCGCGGTGTTGTTTACTTCAACACTTTACCGCGCGCTTATCGATGAGTCAATCATCTTTACAATAATGAAAGTCCAGATCCAAGGTATGTATTGATGAATTAAGTTTGTTCTATATATTTTATTTAATTACAGTTTAATAATAATTTGAGATAAAAATTCATAGTTTTGATTTGTCTTGATTCTACAGTTTTTAGCATTGATGCGCACTAGTTGTAATATGTTTTTACATATTCAGATAAGCATAGTACAACGTAAAATGTATGAACCGACATAGCGTTACATAGCCTGCATTAGCAACAACTGATGAGAAATATAATCTGAATGTGATTTAGCTGGTCTGGTCGCGGTCGACAGAGGAAGGATTTTAGTGATTTTAGCAAAAGATCGAAACGTAGATGGTTAATGGAATGTAGTGCATTAATCAGTTTTTAGTGCATGAAGCAGGTAGTGCATTAATCACCAGTCCGGATGCGTCACCATCAAGAAATATTAATGCGGATGAATTTATCTCACTTTTTATGAAGGCTAAGCTTACAAAACTTATTTGATGATAATTAATTTTGTCTTTAGTAAGACTTCTAGTAAAGTTTTACCATCATAATAGAGCGTTTTGAAAACTAAGAAAAAGTGCTATCCTAGCAATATGCTAGTTATGGGATCAAAAGCTAAGATCGAGTTGCAAAATTTATTAGACCACACAGCTTCGCGGATTTCAGATTAAGAGAAAATTATTTTGAAGAGTATTTCAGTAGAGTCAATTAATTTGGCTTTAATTGGAAAATGGGGTTTTGAAGGTTGTACGGGTAATAGCGAGTACAGTCTTTCGCGGAATCTAGTTTAAATTGATGACAGTAGTTTATTTGTAACTTCTTACGTTCTTTTGCTGTAAGTAATAATACAAGATAGTTAAATCAACATTTTGTGGAAAAATCTCCGGCGGTTTTCTACGAGATTCTGTAAACCGATTTCTTTTCAATTTGTGAAGGAAAGCTCTACTGTATCTAAGAGTGAGGAATCTTATTTAAAAAAAAAGACAGAGTTCCTTGTGTCCGACAACATTCACATGTGACGAACATGTTTTCAATATCCTGCATTCTTTGCAACTGACTGTTGTCGATGGTAAGATTTGTAGTGCGTTAAGTGGGCATCATCTTCTAATTCTTATATTTGTGAAGCAAAACCCAAAAAATGAATGACATAAATTGGTGTCTGCGAAAGGAACGTGATTAAAATCGTTTTGAATTAGGTTTGTGCCTCTACATTCATGGATTCGTTTCTTTCAGTATTTCTTACACCTTTCTTATAGAATATATTTTAAAAATTAGTAATTTAGGCCAGACCACGATAAGAAAATGTTTTGTAATAAGAAATTGTACCTTCAAAATCAGTTTAGGTCTAGATTAGGCTTAATTGTATATAAACCACGGAGTGGTGGAAGCGAGACATTGAAAGATGGAAATACCGCGAGAATATTCTTTTTGAATTCAGGTGTTTCAACCGAAATTACAGGCTTAAACAGAGATTTAATTGACCGTTGTTCTACTATTCCGCAAGTTTTATATTCGGTATATAATACCAATGAAGAATTATGTAATAAATTCAATTTAGAAACCGCGCGACTTTTGGTACAAGAATATCCATGGTACAGTCTTCCAGCTTCCGTCCACAAAGTATCAGACCTTTCTCGAAAAATGGCTCGGGCATTTACTAATACACATTTAATGAATAGATTCATGTTACAAGTAAACTCCTTCGTTACCAGCCTATGGAAGCTTCTCCGAAAGAAAAAGGTATTTTTTGAATAGTTAGGTATTAAGTTTGTTAGTAGTTTAGAAAATGTTGTAATCGTTTTTGTCGTGATATTATTTTACTTAAAAAATCAGAGTTTTTCCTCGTTTCAATGTCATTTTTTATTAATTATTCATTTTTTTTTAATTTATTAATTTTTTAAAGATAGTTAATTAAGGCCACAAATATTGCAATTAATAGTGTTTAATATTAATTACATAGACATTGAATTCTATAACTTTTAGCTAAACTTTTTCTCTATAATATACGAAAATGGTTGAAACACATTAAGACAAAATTATTGCATTTTGTCTTGATGTGTCTCGTTGCAGCGCAACAAATTACGTGCATCGAAATGTCGATAAAAATGGTATATCAGGTTTATGCGAAAAGTATTTTTTATCTAAATTATATTTATTTGGCCCTCTGTAATATGCAAAAAATAAATATTAATATAAAAATATTTTGCCGCAACGTATATTGTACACCATACAAATATTATGATGCAGAAATTTGAGACAGACGTTTATGAAATGTCGGATGAACAAAGACATGCATACAATGTTCATTCGTCCCCTGTAGCAATTACGTTGTGGCATCTCATTGATGACGTCATTTCGCGAGCTTTGCGAGGAGAGGGAGGTTTGAGGGAGCATTTTTACAGCTTCAGCGGTTCAAAGGCTGGTGACGCAGCTTTTATATTCGGAACAATCTATTTCCTGTTTCTGACGTATTTTAGAGGGGTAGTCAAATAAGAAAGTTAGACGTGTCAAAATTATGTAAATTTTTCTTAAAAATTGTTTCTAAATATTACATATATCCTAAAATCTATTGAGTTTTTTAAAATACATGAAATTAACGGAAAGACAAATGAAAAATTGAAAAAAAATCAAGTGAATATTTAAAAATCGGGATTTTCTTTGTTTCTTATACTTGACATTACTTTTTTGCAAAAATGGAACAAAAACGACCAAACAAAAACATAAATATCTCCCTTTTTTATAAACCTTCTTATTTAATATGGAGTTACGGATAAATTGCAGAGCATTATTGCTTGTTCGCTTATTATTTATTTTGAATGAAAAATAATTACGGCATAGCGAGTTATAACACTGGAAAAGTCAACAAAACACCGACAAGATACGATTATAAATAACAAATTATAATATAAATAAACAATAAGTCACAAAGATCAACCAACATAGGATAACATAAAGAATATATAGACAAACCTTGATGATTAAAATTTTGGAGTTTACTCCTTACGGATTGATTTTCATACATCAGAAGTTCAAAGCTTTAAAAAAAGTGTAACAGTTTGTAAATTTGGACACAGGGGTTAATTTCCGAAACTACTCATCCGATTTCATAAATTCTTTCGCCAATATTTAGAAAGAACTTTCAGGAGAGACATAGATTGTATATTATCACGTTAAAAAAATATTTTCATGTGTTATAAAAAAGTTAAATTTTGTACCTTTGGATGTAGGAGGCAATCACCAAAACTGCTCATCCGATTTCAAAAATACTTTCACCAATATTTAGAAAGGTTTCGTAATTATACGAGAAGTATAAAAATATTTTTCCTACTATAAAAAGAAGTTTAAAAATATTTTTCCTATTACAAAAAGAAGTATAAAAATATTTTTCCTACTACAAAAAGAAGTATAAAAATATTTTTCCTACTACAAAAAGAAGTATAAAAATATTTTTCCTACTACAAAAAGAAGTATAAAAATATTTTTCCTACTACAAAAAGAAGTATAAAAATATTTTTCCTACTACAAAAAGAAGTATAAAAATATTTTTCCTACTACAAAAAGAAGTTTAAAAATATTTTTCCTATTACAAAAAGAAGTATAAAAATATTTTTCCTACTACAAAAAGAAGTATAAAAATATTTTTCCTATTACAAAAAGAAGTATAAAAATATTTTTCCTACTACAAAAAGAAGTATAAAAATATTTTTCCTACTACAAAAAGAAGTATTAAAATATTTTTCATACTAGAAAGGACATTCAGAAAGACATAGTTTGTATATTATCCCGTTAAAAAAAATTTCATGGAGACCAGTGTTGCAACGTAAGTCAACGAAAAATCGTCAAGTGAATGCATTTCTTATGAACGCTGCCTTAACGGTAAGAGAAGTATTGACAGATGATATTGAAATGTATATTTCCATGCAGTGTTACCTATTTTACACATTCCAAGACCATCGTAAATAAGAAGTAAACTGACACGCACAATGTGTTTGTTATCCATTTTTCAAATTCATGGTTGAACAATTAGAAGAAGAGAGGGATTAAAGGACACATAACACTTCACTTTGATGCTAAACATTAAAGGTTAAAGAATATTTATGTTCTAGTAAGTGTTAACAGAGATCTCCAAATGGAATGTCTGCTTGCAAAATTTTATACACGTTGGTATAAAAATGAAGTAAATGTGAAGATGTGGCAGACACACTAATATTGTTCCTTGTTTAACTACGGAGCCTAACAAATGAGTCAAATACTCACATATTAAGAGTACTTTATCGATTTCGTAATGATATATAGAAGTATAAAAATAGAATAGATGTAATGATATATAGAAGTATAAGAATAGAATAGATGTAATGATATATAGAAATATAAGATATAGAAGTATAAAAATACTTTTCATATTAAAAATTAGTACGTTTTCGGAGGTATTTAAAAAAAATCTGCCATAAAGCTAGAAGTATTATTCTGAAACTATATTATTTATGCTATCATGTATATCATTTTTTATTTTTTATAACTGCATAGTTTTGTGTAACATACAGAAATGTAAAATAAAAAAACAAAAAAATGTTTTCGTCAAGGTAAAAATAGCAACTTTTTTTTATAAACAGTTTAATTTATATTTTAACAACAAAAACTAAACATACCTAAGGTAGAGGAATGGACGAGTAAAAATAAACGAATGCGGACCGTGGGTTAAAGGAAAATCAATACAGAATATTACAGACAGATGTATTTTCTTTACATACGACGTATCTTTGTACACTTTCAACAGTTTGAATACATATTGCAGAAGAAAGCGTTCTTTAATATTAGCCTGGGGAGATGGGCAAAAGTTATCAAATGGCTAACCGAACTTCGTCCACCGGGCTACGTGTTAACGTAGATGCTGCGTACACGTACGGTTTTGTTCTCCGGATCGGGTTCGTTAAATTTTAGGGTTTTCGTCACGTCAAATTATATTCTGATACAGAGGTGAGATTTACGTAACGGTAATAAAAATGTAAAATAATGCCAAAGAACTGTGTTCTAACCATACCCAAAGAAAGCTACTCACGTCGAAAATTAAGGGCATGCTATAAATTAAATATATTGTAAATAATATCACTCGGAAATAATTGCGGAAATTCTTTCAGAAAAATTAAAAAAAAGGAAACGCTCGATCGGCCATTGCAGTCGAATTTTAAATGTTTCGATGGTGATGTATTTAATTTTGGAGCTTGTAGTAATTAATAAATAATTGTAGTAATAAATAATAATAAATCGTACAAAAATACCAATTACTCATTCAATGTAAATAAACAAAAGCACGTGACATTTTTTTGGAAAATTCTTCACCCGGTCATATAAAACAACATATCTATCAATAATTTTATTGGAACGAAGTTCCTTATCGCGCGTTGCGAAAGGGGACGGAAACAATTAAGACCAAAAGTTGTAACGACACTTTTTGCTATAGTTGCTAGCGGGCGAGCTGCAAGCCGTGCGGCGTGCGCGTGTTTCTCTGTCTGTCTCTCTCTCGCTCATAGAAAGCGAGCCAGTTATTTTCGTTTCGTCTTTCTATTTCGCATTGAACAGTGTGGTGTCGCGACGATTATTTTTGTTGAGTGTATACAGGTTTTTTGTACATAATAAATAATAAAAAATAATAACAATAATTATTATTATGACTTAAAAGAAATAAAATTTTATTACAATTCCTTCACTAATTAATCGAAAGGAACTTCGTTCCATCCGGGTGTCCCTTGACACCTCTCAAGTTTTTTATATCTTTTGTGGTCTAAAATAAACGCGCTAGTTTTAAGTGAAAATAAACTATTCTGAGATTTAACGCAGCAAATTCCGGTAAAGTAATATCAATGTCCATAAAAATGAAACAAAAATGGAAAACTTTCAATTACAACTAAATTTGCATTATCTTACAGAGTTCCCGGTATTCCCAAAATATTTTTTGGGGAATACCGAGAACATAAAATAATTAAAACCCAATAGAATTTTACACTTCGTTAAAATTTTCTTTTCTAATTCGCTATTTCCCATTTTCATCGTTTCCATATTTCCCATCTTTATTTGCAATACGACATGGTGTGTGTTTATACATAGTTTCACCTCGTTATTGCGATTTAAATGTTTTCACATATCAAAATATTAATGGCGATATTTTTTTTATTATCTATGCCATCTATATTTTATGCCAACTTTCACAACGTAAGCAGACAGTATCCCTGTGACGCTGTTACATTGCACACATGTGGCAAAATGCCACCTCGTCATGTCATAAAAGCCCAGCCACAGTATGCAAAGTGATCAGTCTCTCTACTGTCGTTGATATGTATAATTTTGACAATATTTCACATTCCTGCGCAGTGACAGCAGTAATAACTTTAATGTAATAGGGTATGTCATTTATTCCAGACTATTGTAGAATTCCAGTTGAACTTTGATTATTCTATATGATATATATAATTATATATATATATATATATATATATATATATATATATATATATATATATATATATATATATATATATGTCTAACATTGACCGGATTCAACGAGTCACATCTGGCCAATGTTTATTACGTGTCCGAATACGCACTTGGGGACATGAACACTTTACTCGGAATTAGTTGCCAAAAGTGTTTATTGGATTTCGTAACGCAATATCAAGCAGAGAGCAATTGATTACGTTGAAACTAATTCAGTCAGGAATTTCTCTATCTGCATATTTTAATTTCCTCAAATAATTTAGAGTTGTAGTAATCGATTGGACTTGTTAATTTAGTTTAAGGTGATTTTTTATTTGCTGACCTTTAGTTTTGGTACCATATTGTTCTTGTTATAATTCCAATTAAATATTCCAAAATATTTTTAAATTTAGGTTACTGCCCATTTATTCGCTTTAGGTATCCCGAATTCTGTATTTTTGGCATGCACTTTATTATGATA
This sequence comes from Druceiella hillmani, assembly GCA_039881145.1. Classification (NCBI taxonomy): domain Eukaryota; kingdom Metazoa; phylum Arthropoda; class Insecta; order Lepidoptera; family Hepialidae; genus Druceiella; species Druceiella hillmani. Next base: position 16,656,663 of record JAYKKI010000035.1, read on the forward strand.
GAAGTTTTATTTAAATGGGGACATTTAATTTGAAGGTACATTCAAAATTCCTGTTGGAGCGCTGTTCAGGAAGGCCTAACAAACAAGTTATTCTATAAATTAGTTGACGTATTAAAATGAAATCTGCTATTTCTAAACAGACAGAAATATAAATTTCTTTGTGCATGTATTTTTATGAAAACAAATGTCTAAATCATGTCTCATAAAAACATCTGAAACAGATAAAAGCTAATTTATTCTTTAAATTTAAACTTGACTTAAATAATTAATTAACACCATCTGTTATAAAAATTTGGGACTACACTCTAACTCGCTATTACATACTTTTATCTTTGCTATAATTAATTTAAATATTTTATTTTTAATTTTCTAATAACTAAACATGCTATGCATCAAAACTTACAAGAGTGTACATCATTAATAATACATGATAATAGGCTAAACATTATACTTTTACTTATACTCGCGCCCCCAGCGGATAACTTTGAAATATTTGAATTTAACCACCTAAATAGCACTAAGAGCCATTGTAGTTTTATTGTTGGAACTTGAATTATTTTTCAAATGTTATGTTTGAAAATTTGTTCAAAATTTCGTAATAAAGAGCACAATGGAAACAATAATAAAAAATAATTTCCAAGCGATGAGTCTGAAATGGTTTCGCATAAATTAAATAGTTAAAACGCGGTGAGAGGGAAAAAGGGACTGGGGGAAACTCCTGGTGCAAATAGCATGCGGAATCATCGGTACTTATAATATCCTCGAATTGAGGTACTCCAGTTTATATTACTTTACTATCATAAATACATATGAGCTCTCGAATATTTTTGACAGCGTAGATAATAATACAATTTTAAAGTAAACATATAATTTATTAGATATTCCAGCCAGTAGAATATCCTTTCATCCGATCATGTCCTTATTCCGTCCTATTGTTTATTTTAGCTTGACGAGCAAAGAAAAATTAAAGAGGCAGTTTGCGGTTGAAAAACGGAAAATTGTTATTGCAAGCGTGCGGAAAATTGTTATCATCGATGAATAAAATACGACTTTCAAAACCGATGATCCCGTGGTTTCGAATCAGCCGCCGGCAGTTCATCTAGATAAACACAGATTGTACAATTAAAAAGATTTTCCTCATATGAACAAAAAATATGCCCAGAAAAAAGATTTTCTCTACTGAAGACGTAAATAATGTTGTCAAGACAATAAATGGAAATTGCAAATGGCCAAATTAATTGACCGCTGAATTCGAATGAATCAATAATCGTCGAAGAGGAAAAGAAACATTAAAAATTGACGAACGTAATGAGATGTGAAAATTGTCGCGTGATTTATACTAATTCTAAGATGATATTCATTATTCTGTAGATTACAATGATAATAATAATATTAATATTTTAAAGGTTCCGTTTTTAATTTTTCCGGAACGCCATCACATTAACGAAGAGAAAGTTAATTATTAAAAAGAGGAAAATAATTTATTTAGTTCTGCAGAGTAAGTAAAAAAACCAACTTGGCTCATGAAGGGATATTTATATATTAAAGCAATTAAAAAACTATCAACTTAAATAACACATATGTCAAGAGGATATCCTACTACAATCTGTCTGTATTACAAGCTGGTTTCTGTGATCGTTTAGAAAAACTGTTACAACTCATTCCCGAAATTTTGTTGCCACGACAGATACTTCAACCACACAACAATTTCCACCCATGTCTTGTTTTTCCAGACACTTGTTTTGCAAAGTATTTTTAAGACACGAATAAATAAGCAACCGCAGAACTGATAGTTTTGATACACAATTCTGATTCGGATCATTTGTGGCGCTACTGAAGATACCTTTTCAGCGTATTGATTTTGAAGTACATAGATTCAATGTCTATGCCACAATTTAAAACGTCACTAAAAACTTTTTCATTATTTACTGGTTTTTTCCATTTATTTCACCTTTTCATAAGAATTAATTTCGAATAAATGTAGTTTAACACCAAAGAAAACTTCTCTGTTTATTGTGTATTAAATGAAAGAACATACATTAAAAATTAATTCAAATATTTGTTTTGAAAAATATTTTGCATACATACTACGTTTTCGCGATGAACTGCTTGTTATTTTTTTTTCGAATTAGTTATTATTAAACATCTGAAATTTATTTCAATTAATGCGAAATATTATCGCCAAAATAAAAATATATTTTACACTTTTTAATAACAAACCATTTCAATTATTTCTCCTCAAAAGTAAAACGTGTTTACCTATTTAAGTTTCTTTATAATCAAAATATACCTTTTGAGAAACTAGTTATATCTACAGCTGGCATAAAGAATGTATGTGAATGTGAATCAACCAAGAGCATCCTCTTTTGATTTTTCTTTCCAATTTTCTTTTAATTCGAGTTGTAGATAGGAAAATTTCTTACTTTACAAAACATATCTACAAATTTTCAAATATATAATAGTCCCGGTTGATCGGGAAACTCTTTACGAAAGTAGTGAACGTTTTAGTAGCGCACATTAGGCGTATAAGCTGCCGCATAGTTTCGGTGTTTCGTTTAGTTTGTGACACCAATTTGATTATTCGTACGAGGACTTTCGAATAGCAAATAGTTAGGAGTTCACGCCTCGTTTTGTTAACCAACTACACTTGCTAGTAGGCGAGGTTCTAATGCGATTATTGTGAAGCGTGTGTTTGTATTATGTATCACGCTTATGACCACTACGCCTACTGCACGTGTATTTCAACTGACCTCTAAGGAAAGATTGAATAGTTTTGGCTTCACATTACAATCTCTTGGATAAGTAGAATGTAATTTTATGTAAAGTAATGCTTTTCTATAATTTTAGTATAAGATGAAATAAATAATTCACCATAATGAAATTAATGAAAATGGAATGGAATTATTTTATCAATTTATTTCAATGTTTAAGATTATTAATAATGAGATTTTGAAGGTAAAGGAATCATAAAATAAAAATATTTTCTTTATATACGTCCATTTGTCCAAGCGTTAGAGCTTTTCAGTTTCAGAAGTTTTACATCTATTACTGTGAGCATAAAATTTTGCAGAATTAGTAATTATTAATTAAAACGAAAAAATATATAAAAACTAATATTTGCTTATTATAACTCTTTGTTCGTGTAAAGTGGAAGCAATATTTTTTGCGCACCAAATCAAATGATAACATCATTAGAAAGACTTTGTAAAATTAAATGAAGGTTGCATTTTTCGTTCTAAAATCTCATTTGCGAAATGTTAAGTTTCAAATTTAGAAGGGAAGTGTTTTGCACTTGAATTTTTCACCAGCAGATTTTAAAAATTCTAGAAATTCTAAATTGAATTAGAACTTTCAATTATGTTATTTCAAGAGACATAGAAAGTACGTAAATGTGAGTTACGTTTACGTATTCCGACACGAACTTGTTTATTTTTTGAAGTTTCGTGAATTGTGTTCTATAGTTCAATTTAGTAACTTTAAAATGCGAGGAATTTAGGAAAAAGAGCTTTAAGAAAAAGAGCTTTAATAAACATTGAGGATTTTCGTTACAACCTGGAACTGTTGATTTTCTCATGGTAGACGTATGTTTTCATCCTATATCAAAGCTACACTATTACCGGGAATATAAATATGACATTTCCGCGCATACTTACGCAACTTCACATTACACATGTTAAGGTTATATTTCTCAATGATGTTCCAAAAAGTTTGATTGATAAGTTTCATGGAAATGTGAAGTAAGATTTACGCAAGATACTAGATATTTTGACAATTAAACAACTGAGGAAAGAAGCGGAATTGTTAAATTTGAAGTATTTTTTCTATAACCTCACACAAATTGTATAAAAATGTTGGTTATATTATAATAAGTGCACTTCAGTCAGCTTTCAGTCAATACATTTCAATCCGCTTTTTTAAAATTGTATATATTTTAATTAAAACCTTTCTTTATAGCAAAGTTACATAATTTTTAGAAAGAGTATGTTTTTTTTAATTCCATATATTAAATCTTTCCATATATATGATTATATATATTTCCATATATTGAAAAAAAAAAAAAAAATATATATATATATATATATATATGTATATATATATATATATATATGTATGTATATATATATATATATATATATATATATATATATATATATATATATATCTTTCTCTTTTTGTAGGAAGTTAATAAATAGAACAATTTTTTTTCTCATATTAATTTATAATTTTTATATAAAAATAATAAATGCATTTTTTAAATTCAGACTCTGCTCACGAACAGGGATTTAGTTCAAGGCACTCCATATTAATATAAACGTTATGTTATTCGCCGACTTCGTGAAATAAAGACGATACGTGATAATAAATATAATCTGTCTTAATTTTGAAACCTTTCCAACTGATTAAGGTTAAAATGATAAAAATTCTTCTTATCAAATTATTAGATACACCGTGTTCCAATTTAGTTTAATTTGATTAGTCAAATGGATCAATATGTTTGATCCTGGAAGCAGTTTGCACAGTTACAGATATGAGATGAGCTGGGCAGTGATTTAAGATGCCCTCCTTTTCTTAAATGACCAACCTTTTGTCATTTAAGAAAAGAAGGGGATTTAAATAACTTCCGTAGTAGGAAGTCATCGACAGAAATATTTATACAAATATGATATTTGTATAAATATTTCAAGTCAAGTTTTGGAAATACGTAATGCTAGCCGTAATGAATCGCTTACAATAAGGAATTGCAGACATGAATTCTGTCTTAAAATGAAGTCTGGACAAAAAGCTTCATTAGTATCTAAGCAAGTACACAATAAGAACGTATCGCCAAAAACAATTTCCTCGATTTCTTAGTCTTATTTAAGATGATTATTTGTTTTCAGAAATTTTAAGACTTGAACTGCACAGACGCTTATGTTCATCGCTATGGTTTGGAGACGATAGCGGTAACAGATAATTTTTTACAAGATGTATGATGATTCATGTTGTGCACAAAATCTCGAATATATTAACAAACACTATTAATATTTTGGTTAGTTTAATACATAAATAAATTTTGGTCTTTACACGAAGGTAAATCATATCGCAAACTTAATTTCCTTTGAAAACATCTAGTATATTGTGTAATTTTCAGAATATGTGCTTTAACAGAGAAAATGGTGTTAATATGTGAAGATACGGATGCCTTTTTTATAATACAAACAAAAATAATAGTTTTAATAAACTAGAAATGAGCCGATTCGTTTGAAATATTTTTACGTTATTATATTTTACGTTGCTGAAGTATAAACGATAATGAAGTTAAATAGATAAATGCGCAAAAATAATGGACATAGTTGGTTCATTAAAACAATTTCATGTTTCATCAGTTATAAATAAGCTACATGCAATAAATATCATTATTTACAATTAAAATGACGTCATGTACTTCAACAGAGTTAGTAGGCCCGAAAATCAATAACAGCCCCCTTTGACAATCACAAAACTTTTTTGGCATGCTCCGCCTCGTAAGGATTTTTTAGCACATTTTAATTCTCTTCAAAATTATTTTAAATTGTATAAAGTTTGAACAATTGCGATTGTTTACCAGAGGTAGGTATTTATTAATGATTTAATTAAATTGGTTGAAGAGAACTACTGGATATACTATTTCTTTTCTCGTAACATTTTGCATGATACTTTTATGACAGGCTAGAACTAAGATTGTAAAGCAAGGAGATATTTATTGTTCAAAAGTTTTCAATAAATTGATATCTATTTAGTTCCACTTCAGAGAAAATGTGTAACAAATATATCAAACGTTCATTTCATGCAAAGCCTTTTTCGACATTCTTGTTTTGAAGAAAATAGAGAAAAGAATAATTCGATCTCCCTTTTTTTAATTTAATGGGATTCCGCAAATTTTCATCTGATTTGTATTTTGAGCGCAATAAGACATACATCTTTGCATAAGTGAAGGAAATTGTACGTTTTAAATACCATATGCACGTACCAGCATTCGCTTCCATTGCCGGAGGCGGTATCATGTTATTGCTAATTTTACAATTGAATTCCAGATATAAATCTCTGTATAAGTAAAGAGAATTGCACGTTTCAAATACCATATGCACGTACCAGCAGCCGCTTGGATTATTCGATCAATTACGCAATCAGCTTCATTAACTCAGTACCGAAGGCAGTATCATATTACTGGTTGTTTTGTCATTATATTCCAGATATAAATTACTACATAAGTGAAGAAAGTTACACTTTTCAAATACCATATACACATACCAGCATCCGATTCCATATCTCGATAAATCACGAACGCAACCTCATTTACTCGGTGCCGGAGGCAGTGTCGTATTACTGGCCGTTTTTCATTATATTCCAGATATTTCTGTGAAAGTAAAGAAAGTTGCACGTTTAAAATACCATATGCACGTACCAGCAACCGCTTGCATTGTTCGATTAATCACGTACTCAGCTTCTTTAACTCAGTACCGGAGACTGCTTGTTTTGCTATTGTAATAGCAGTTTTAGAATTACTATTACTGAATACTCACAAGTAGATCAAGGCGCTTTTGTAATTATTACGTTATGCATTCTTTATTTAGATTCGCTTTTTGGTTTATTGTTTTATTGCAGTTATCCTCAAACTTTTGTCACCAAAGTCTCTCTCTCTCTCCCTTTCCTCTCTTCCTTCTGTCAACACCCCTTTTCCCATCGCTCCAACTTCATATAACACAAATCTATTACTATTTTAGAACATCATCCATTATTTGAAGTACAGCGACATCATGGATCTCTATTTCAATGTTGAGTTACTTGTTCATTGCTGCAGAGCGTTACTTCATAAGATGGGGAGATGAAAATAAAATACTTCTAAATATTTAAATGTCTCTTGATAGCACTTCGAAATGGATCTGTGTAAGATTATATATAATATGCTAAATCAATTTCGTACCCAACGGTGAAATGTCATAGAAGGAACTACAATTACGTCCATTCAGCAAACTGAAGGCTGTCGTTAGCGACTGTGATTGATAACGTGAAAATTTTCTGCACGTCAAAGGACCTAAGAAAATGGCTTGAAATTAAAGTTCTACATCAAAAAGTCAATTACTCAAAAAATTTTCTCGACGTTTCTCATAAAGAAGGAGGCGTGGAAATTCTGTGAAGTGATCATGTCACGGTGACGTGACAAAAAATATGAAAATCTAACATTTCCAATTGTTCTGTGCCGCTTTTATCAATTGAAGATGTTTAAGAAAACCGTTTGCGAGGAGATGACCTGAGATTTGGTCGAAAATATAATTATATTTACAGAAATAAAGAAAGATACCGCTTTAAAAAAAAATAATTACGTACTTAGTCTCGTGACGGAGAGGAACATTTTATAAGTTGACATAGGGGCCCCCGGAAAAATGAGTTTATTTCCATAGGTGTAATTTATACAGTTTTCAGTATATTTGTACCACAATATTACGCGCAGGGAGATAATACCATATTATAATGGTTTTTTATAGTCTGTTTGCTATTTAATGGAATTTTAGTTTATGAAATTATTCGTGAACTCTTTGAGACAGATATTATAACAAATTAAAATGAAACTTTTAATGCATTAAACAATTGTGTAGATAAATCAAATTTTGACAACGACTAGAAAAAATATGAGCAATTCTAAATAACATGAAGAAATCAAACTATATACACACGCCATAACTTGTGTTTTTTCACTATGAGTGACTTTACTTTCAGCGCAAATATTTGTAGAATTAAACCAAAAAAAGACAAGGTTTTTTTGAGGTCTTCTCTACTGTCAGTTATTTCAATATGTGAATGTTTGCTTAGAGGTTTGAATAAGTTATCTAATGGCTCAACATCAGGTGAATAAGGCGGATGTATTTGCAGAATCTAGTCTAATTTCTGTAATTTATGATGAGTCCTGTTGATTATTTAGTTTGGTAGCTAATCCATCTAATTACTATCAGTTAATCTCTGCTTTCACCATAAATCCCTCCGAAAGCAACATCCAATGAATAACGTCCTTAATATGTCACCGACAGCTCAGCATTTCCGATAGTTAATTCGAGTTTCTGCGCTTAACTTTTGTTTCTGGCTTTTACTTGTGTGATTAAAACATGGAACCCATTTCCCATCACCGTTTACTAAAAGCTTCAGTCATTCGAAGTTCCGTTTTAATGTCAATAATTGTTGACAGACATTAACTCGTAAAGTTGAAGGGTCCGTACTTCATGCCGATTTAAATCAATTTTCTCTAATGTAATGTGTCTAAAAAGTTGGCGCTAACTGTCATTTACCGAGCGGGCTTGGGAACCGTCATGTCTTATAATAACATGTTCTAGAACTTTGTAGACAGTTTTTAGAAATGGCCTAACCTTGTAGATAACAACTTATTAGCTAATTTAATACATTCAAGTATATTAACAACACTAAAACGTTCTGGAAATATTATATCGATATCACAAATAAAATAAAAATCAGCTCTCGTTTCGATTAAGTAATTTTTTTGCTTCTTTTGTCCACTTATGTCACAGCGTCTTGCAACATCTCCTGCTTGTTGCCGCTTAGGGTATAATCACCTCGAAAATGGGCGATGAGTTCTTTCTTCACCGTATTAGAATCGCATATCTAAAATATTGCTAGCTCTTAGAGAACAAGTATTAAGAACCGAGAAGATTGTGCTCCCTTGGCAGATATAAATTAGTCAACTCTAAATCAGTCACTCTCGATATAATAGTAATATTTAAAATTCTTCTCTTTTATATATTTCTATCCCTTCCTCATTGTATATTTTATGGCTTAAAGTATTTTCATGTAACCCAACGTTTGTTTGTATTTCTGTCTGTTCGCTTACAATTTCTATTAGAATGATTTTGATGCGGTTTCGACGCCATCTTAGTTGTTTATTCTGGAAGGTTGTATAAAATATTAGCAGAGGTGTTAACGTTACGGAGATACGATAATATTAATGAAAGTTGTCCTAAAGTTTAGCCACTGAGGAAGCGCTATGAATGACGAAGGTAGAGGTGGCACTGGGTCGCAGAATGGAAGGATAGCTAGAATAGGCCATCACTAAAGTACAGAAGATACACAATTTCTACGCGATCTGAGCTGGGAGCAAAAAGCTACTTGTAAATAAATAAAGGAATATTCAGGTGATTTTTCTACTTCAAGTTAAAAAATGTAAAGGAAAGCCAAAGGTGGATCGATATAATCTATGAAGCATCGAAACAGGCTAGGTCTGATAGATATACGAAAGAATGTCGGTAACGGAACAGGTCTGAGTGCCGAAATGAAAATGAACGGGACGAAAAATGTGTGTCGGGATGGAAATTTCTCATTTTCTCGTTCTTACTATTCTTCCAGCTTACCAATAACTATTAATATTTCCACGCTCTCGCAGTTTTTTTCTAACAATGTGGTCGAATTATTCCACAACCTTTTGAAGGTTTATAGTGAAAGGAAGTGTTATAATTTTAAATCCTTGAAGAATTGACGGTAGCCTTTAATACTCTGTGCGTTGCCCAGAGTATTAAAGTCTTTTTGTCGAATAACACACATTAATTTGCGATTGGAAGCTTCTAGTGTCAGGTCTGAGTACCGAAAAGAAATACGCAGACCACGAATGTTCCCACAAAGATATGCACATGTATATATGTTTATTGTTATGTTTATTTGTACATCTGCCCTTACACTCCTACAATAGCTTTACAAAATTGTATTTTTCATCTGACGCTGTGAAATATCGATATCAAAAATGGACGAATCAAGGCATAATAGTAAATTTCACTTTTAATCCCACTGAAAATAATAAGTTGAACTGCTAAACGTAACTTTTAACGAATGTATGTTAAAAAATAAGCGTTTTTACACATACATTTTTAAAAACTTACTGCGCTTCTTATGAAAAAAGCGTAAATTGGCACAATTGCCTTTTGACCTACATTAAATTATATAATATAATAATTACGCCCTCATTAAATTATCGCTATCATTAAATCCAGACCGCATGTAAGCTTTCACTACCCCTATCATGAATGATTTCATTGGGACCCTTCAACAGAAAATACTTGTTACACGCCTATATAAATCCCAATCCTCTGTTTTCCTTTTTAAAAACAAATACAATATTCGTGTTAAACGAGATGGAAAACCGCCACGCGCGCTGTGAACATTTTTGACGATTATTATTATTTCACTTTTATGGGGCCCGAGTGCGGACCTCACGAACAGGGCCGCATCTGGCTGCCCGCTATAAAATTAATTAATTTACCTTTTAATAAGAATAACAAAACCAAACAAAGTAATGTGTTAATTGGATGCCGCCGGCGTTTTTACGGGATAATCTGTGTTTTCGTAGCTAATTGTTTATTTTGTTTAAAATTTGGCAATTTGGGTAATGGATTGCTTTATTTGCTAATTGATTAAAATGGAAAAGAAAGTGGTAAAAATATTATAACTGTTGTTTTTTAAGTTTGGTAGAAATAGAAGCTAAAATAAACTTGTACTATTGATTTTTTTCTTCATCTACATAATTATTTTACTTCAGTATTTATTTTTTTTTTTAACAAATGCAAGATTTCTTATACTATTTTGTTTAAAATTGACATGCAATTTATTATTTACAATTAATATTTTCTAAGTGTGAATATTATATCAATATTCCGAAAAACCATATTTTTGAGAATATTTAATATTTATCTGAAAATTTGGAAATATTAAGAAATATTTACCAGACATCGGACAACAAAATATGAAATTACCGGTATTTTAATTTATTGCGAGTTTAATTACTAGGAAATACCACTTCACCGATTATTTTCCACAGTTTTCAATACTTGTTTTCCACATTAATATTTCGGAATTTCTACTTACCTATTTTCAAATATTGCAATAAGCACATCTGGATAATATTTAGAAAAGAAAGTGAAGCCAATATTTAAAAATAATAATTGTGATAATTTCCTAAAATTATATTAATTTTTTCCATGTGATATATCATTTTTTTAACGTTGTCTTATGATAATAGGGGAAATTGAAGATTAATTTAGGAGCTGTATTTAAAATATTTTAATTAGGAAAAAAAAATTAATCCCTCGATTTTTTTTTCACATTTTCGTTCCAAATTACTTGTACATTCACCATATGACCCTTATTCCTGTATATTAAAATACAATCTGAAATTAAAATTTCAAATATATTTAAAGTCTATAGTGTGAGTAGATACCATTTATATCTTAAAGGTCTATCTTAAAGATTTATCCTAGAAATCTTTAAATTTTCTCTTGCCATTGTTCTTGCAGTGTCTTTTTGACAATGATAAAACATTTCTTAAATTCTATTGTTCATTTGTAAAATTGTTTAACCTTTTCAGACGTTTTTAAAAAGACACAGCAGTTTAAATATTCCATGATTATAATAAACCTTTCTTAACATATTGACAAAATTACTGTAGTAATACCAATGAAAAAAAAACATACGAAGTTCCAGTAAAACTTTATTTAACGTATCATTTATAAAAACAATCGATAAACTAATTTTAATATAATTTTATTTTTACACAAAACAATTACAAAATTCACACAAAAATTTCCAATTGAAATATATAAGTTCTAATACTAAACATAACTCCATACGATTGAACGTGTCATCAAGAACTTACCTCAATGTTGCCTTCCTTCAGCCGGAAGGTGCGGTCCACGTTCGATCCGCCCACAACAACGGGACGTGCTTCCGTCGTTGTGTTGACAGTGGTGGAAACCTAAAATTTTGGCCAGTGTTGTAAGTAAGAAATTATATAAATAATTTTAATTATAAATATATTATTAAAAACTCAGTGAACGTGTAGAGACTGTAATTAATGTGAGTGAAACGTTTAAAGGATAAGGTCACGAAGCATTTCTGTACGGTCATTCTTTTAAAATCTGACCGCACTTAAATTTATCTTATTTTATACTGTTTTAAAATTTTGTTCTACGTAGATTTGTTCAGAGAAATGATGCAATTAATTAGAACCTGTATTAAATTTCATGAGTCAATGAAAATGTTATTGCACGACGTCTACTCTAAAGTAACTACTTGGATATGAAAACAATTTCACTCTGTGCGTTCTGTAACAATAACGAAGTTCATATATATGATATCTATCATATATATATCATATATATGTCCCAGGTAGATAGAATTATGTACAATTGTTATCTCATGCATATTATATTTTATACCTCAAAAGGAAAAAAAAACTGAACCCTAATAAGAACTTGCTGTCCGTCAGCCATAGCCGTTTTTTTTAGAAAAAAATGATGCAGAAACTTGAAATTTGGTGTGGTGATAAAGTAAACTGACTTGCATATATTTCAATAGATACAGCTAAAATTATACATAAGTATATTTCATAGGAGATAAATAAACTAATCGAACGTTTTATTTTTTCAATTTTATAAACTGTGTGGGTATAATCAGGCGAAAGAGCAAATTATAAGGGCAAATTATACAAAACATTTTTTTCAGCAACTGTATTTAAAATAATTCGAGACATATTTTTGGAAATGTCTTTTTGGGCATTCCGAGGGCATCTCTGAAACTGCTAAATTCGAAATTGTAAGAAACAGCCTTATTAGGAATTTGCCTGCAGTTAACCGGAAAACTGCGGTGATGATTATAAATTTCATAGATATACACAATATTTTTAGGATTTAAAAGGGCGATATGGAAAAAAAATTATATTAATGTTCGTAAATGACATAATAGAAGTGTTCTATATATCTCTGAAAGATATATTGGGCAATATGGAAAAAAAATTATGTTTGTAAATGACATAATAGAAATCTTATGTACTCAACTGTTTATATTTATCTAAGTGTTTACGTAACCATCGTAGTGCGAGATCTACTCATACGTATGAGGTTTACATCAGCGAATGGTGTGAATCAAAGCATTTTATAAAAAAAAAACTTTAAGTTCTCAAGCGTATGAACATATTAAAATATAGAAGATATATGTATAGTATAAGAATATTTTGTTACTTTAATTTTTTTCGAAAAAATATAAATTACTAACTTACCAAATTAACGCGCATTTGTTTAATTTGCTATGTACTTAGAATATATCTATGCGGTTTTGTTAACATGGTAATGATAATCCCACAAACATTACAAAGAGGAAAATTTTGTTTGTTTACTTTTAGGTATATACGTAAAAACTACTAATATGACTAACATAATAGAAATGTTATGTACAAAAAAGTGCAAGAGGTGCAGCAGGCACTGAAGATTCTATAGGTATTGAAGATAGCATGGGCGCGTAAGTTACAGCAAGCCCTGGAGCAGGTAGCACATACGGCGATGATATCACGTATGCGGGAGGTACAGTAGGCACTGAAAATTCCGCAGGTGGTGAGGGTAGCACGGATGCAGAATGTGTAACAGATACTGGAGGTAGTCCATTCGCGGGAGATACAGCAGATACCGTAGATTCTAAAGTCGGCAGTAACAAGACACAGCAGGGGCTGCGGGTTTCTTCACAATTTCTTCCATAAAAAGCATTAAAAATCTTCTTATTAATAGATTTCTGAAGGTTTATATAATTATTTTGTTTTGATGATATTTTCTGTTACTTTGATGGTGTATGTTTTTAGGTTGATTGATGATAGAACACTATGAATTTGAAATATTTTTAAATAAGTATTATTTTCTTACTTTGGAATTACAGAATATTGTGTAAGTGTAGTAATTTGGAAGATTGTTTTGTTTAGTTTTAATTTTTACTTTATTTCTCTTGTTTCAATAGATAAATCTTTAGCTGTTGTGTAGAGATACTTTCTATATTTGTTATGAAGGCCAAACTTTCAGTTGCGTAGGTACAGACTTATGCAGAGATTGTTTTTCATTACGTGAAACAACTGTATCAACTAAATGTTACCGTTGTGATAGCCCAAGTAAATTTTACATAACGACCGGAAATAAAACAAGAAGTACTGCGCATTTATGTAAACAATTCCAATGTTTAGATAGCATCATTTTTATACAACTAATTTGATCGATAATAACTTTTCTAGGTATTGTATTTTTGTTAATTAAAGTAAAATGGAACATTCGTGAAAAAATACATATTAATCAAATAACTTAATTGTGTTCATATGAAACGCCCCGATTTCTAGTCCAGTATATTAATAAAATGAAGTCATTTTTCCTACGCTACGTCAGTCTCAATAATGTTTTGATGAATGGAATTAACAATAGATGACGCTTAAGAATTTTTTATATGTTTTTTGTATATGTATATTTAATTTAGCAATACTCACATCTATCCGAAGTCCTTCCTTGCCCTGACTGTGGGATTCCCTTGATATTTTCGCCAGCTCAACGGCCACTCTTGCAGCCACAGCCGCATTGTTGGCTACCAGCGCCATGTCTAATACGTGCTTTGAGTTAAGGAAACATATAAACTATTGGAACTCATCCAAAAAGTAAAGAGGTTTTAAAGGTTAATAACGGCTTTTTCTAAAACTGACACAAGACTAACAGAAAAACTACTTGTTTATGGAAGAAGTGTTTCATTAGTAGGCTAATGTATAGCTATTTTATTTGTTACTTCGTAATTAATTATGAAAAATCTGTTGTTCGTAAAGTTAGTTCAAAACTCATAAGGTTTATTAACATAACCTTTGGTTATTCATGTTCTATTATTATAAGTAAAATATTGTTTTTTTTTCATTTTTGTAGTTATTTTTTAAAAATTTTGTTAAAGGTTTCGACTTAAACAAAGCTATAAACCAACATTAACTGATTTATTTCAGAGACAAACGGCGGTCACCGACAGCGCAGAGGCGTGTCAAAGGCAAACTTGCATTTGCAGCGACATGTTTACGTAGATATAATCTTGTTTTCGTTATATCGATGCTTTAACGCACAGTCGTATTACTCATGTACTTGAAATGAGACGATTTGAATATTTAACCGATTTTCAAGTCTTGAAATATATTATTACTTCTATTTTCCTTTAAAAGAAAAACTTAATGAATTATTTATTTTATTACCCGAAAAATCGATTGACGGTAGCTTGGCAAACGAAATAAGACAGTAGTAGAAAAAATTAAAAAAAGGATATATTTTATATGTGATATCAATTTTTACATACCTATTGTAGGCTAAGAATAATAAATAGAGTAATGGTATTTTGAACTACGGCGGAGAATAGACTCTCGACAATACAAAAATCAATACACAATATAGTTTTACATTTCAAGTATATCAGCTATACTTGAAATGTAAAACTACATAAAACGTTCAAACAATATATCAGAAAAAAATGACCTTAAAACTAAAAAAAAATTAATATCTACGTATATTTTATCTCCAATTTCAAATTTAATAATTTACTTCACGCGATCCCGCTAGGAGATAAAGCGCGATCGATCATTGTTACCAGCCTCCATAACGCAATCAGCGGAGATGGAGTGGATTAAGTTTGATAAATTTGATGCGGAAACTTCGACAGTTTTCCTTTAAAAAGGTTTTCCACACTCCGCCATCGTTTCCCGGCGATCACATCCGCCTGCACACCCGCCGTTCGTTACATTAATTCCTGATTCACTTTTAATGCGATCAGCGCGCTGGAGGGGTGGGATTAAACGGTCAATAAGCTGAGAGTAAACTTCTGATTAAAGGGAAATGGATTTACAAACTCGATATGCTAATACTTTTACGGGCTAAGTGAATATTAGTTAAGCCTACATTAGGGATCTAGGACTTCAAAAACGTAAGTATCTGCATTTAATTACGAACCCTGAAATATAAAGAAAATATTGAATAACGCTTTTTCCACAATAACTATAAAAAATTAACATAGCGAGCTATTCAGTAAAATATCAGTATGTGCCATACTATATGGTGTTTATATTTTGCAGGCCGGTTAGTCGTACGTCATGTGGATAATTCGTGTATTTTATTTGGTTGGAAACTGTATTATAATAATCAAATCAAATAAGAAGAAAAATTCTAGTTGGTGATTTCATATTTTTAAGGTTCGTAGCAAAAATGCTTTTTTGATTTAAGGCCCATTGCCATACAATTTTATATATCTCAGTCATGCACTCTTGATCGAATGGTCGTGGTTGTTCCAATAATTTAGGCACTAGGATGAGGTTGCTTGTATATGTATAGTCTTCATTCGCATGTTTATGTACTGTATGCGCTGCGAGAGCACTCAGTCACGGTATTTTGCGTTACTGATTTAATTTGGTCCGTCCATCGAGTATTTGATCGACCTCTAGATATCTTGCCCTCTAAGTGGCCCTGCACTACCAGTTTTTCGATCGAATGCTCGTTCCTGGATATGTAGCCAAAGAATTTTAGTATTCGCAACTGCACAGTCGATGAAAGTCGTTCCTTGACCTTGAGTTCCTTCAGGATAGAGTTGTTAGTGCGGAAAGCGGTCCAAGGGATCTTCAGCAAACGCTTCCAATACCACATCTCAATACCACACCACACCGAAATCAAGGCGTCGATTATCGGTGATCCTGTAAGCACAGGGACCAAGTTTCAACTCCATAGAGAAAGATTGGGAAGACAAGACATTTCATGAGTCGGAGCTTAGTATTTTTGGTTATCCTCCTATCGTTCCAAATCTTATTGAGCTTTTCAACCGCAGATCGTGTAATGACGCATCTTCTCTAGATTTCTTGCTCGCAGCCGCCTGTGTTGGATATGTCTAATCTGAGACATATGTAACTCTGAACAACGCCACAGTTGGCAATATTATAAATGTTCGTTTTGTTTTGTTCAGCCCGTTTCACAATCATCATTTTTGTCTTATCTCTATTAATGGTTAGGCCAAATTCAAGATTGTTTACTTCTAGCCGTGATAATAAGTCTTCAATATCTTCTTTAGTCTGTACTAGAAGTGTAGTGTTATCAGCATATCTTAGATTATTTATCCGCCTACTTCCAATAGACATGCCTTTATTCCAGTCTTCGAGAATATTTTGTATAATACATTCTTGCCGGACGTCAGCTTTCGTCTGAAAGTTTTCCGAGTCGACTTCATCCACTCGAACAGCTGCTATATCTTCAACATACATTCTCTGCACGACGTATATTAGATATTAAGGTGTTCCTATATCCTTTAGTACTAACAAAAATTTGTTCCATTTAACCGTGTCGAAGGCTTTTCTGAAATAGACAAAGCATATGTAGAGTGGGGTGTTAAATTCTCTGGCTTTCTCTATGATCTGTCGCAATACTAAGATTTTTTCTCGTGCACCTTTTGCTTTCGCGAAACCAGCTTGCTCTATTGATGTTTGACGAGACAGGTACGACTGGAGTCTGGTATTAAGGATGTGAAGTAGTACCTTGCTAGCATACGAATTAAGAGAAATCAGTCGGTAGTTATTGCATTTCTTTGTTGACCTTTTCTTATGCAGCGGTATGAATAAGGAATGTGACCAGTCTTTCGGCCAACACCCCGTCAGGGGCACTCTTACCGGTTTAGTTATTTATTTTGTGCTTTTGTCGAATACAGAAATGCATAGTATAATCTTATAACATTAAACTGTCTGTAACAAACATTCTATGTTAATAATAAAATGCATTTGTGGAGTTTCACGTTGACAACAATCTTTAAACACGTTTAACTATAAATACGCCCGACATACATCCACTCCTTAACAGAAGAAGAAATGATTCTCACCAACTTCAATTCCTTCTTCTTCACTTAAGAAAGAAGTAAAATGTGGCAGTTGATGAGATACAGATATTTAAATTAATGCTCGCTGTCTCGCTTCCCCTGTGCCTTCGCATATTCTTGTGTGAGAAGGAGAGTGGCAGTTCGTAGGGCTACCTACCACCAATTTAGCCGTAAAATGGTCTTCTAAGTGGCAACGTTTCTTTTGTTATAACCATTTACCTATTTATGATCGTAGCCTTTTTTAGAAAGTTTATGATTGTGAGTCTTTTATATGATTATAGATAATCTAAAACTATAGTTTACATTTTTCTTCTTAGCTGATTAAATATTTATTTGCAAGCATTTCAATACGACATTTTTTTGTGAAAAACCCGATGTTGAGATACTGCTCTATATGTAGATAATATTAAAAACACTATACACAAATCATGAAAATCTGTGACGTTTTAGGGCAAGAGAGACGCTGCCGTTTTTTTGTACGAAAATTTGACACTTCATTATGGTCTTAAATAGTTATGTCTAATTGCAAAAATGTTCTAAAAATATATAATATATGCTAGCCCATCCACCTAAATACTATATTTATTCAGGTGGATGGGCTATACTGAATGCTATGCAATAAGATGGTGAAAATTTGACGTCAGTCCAATAAGCCGTCTTTGTGCCAAAACCTAAGGAACAAATGAAACTTCCCTATATATAAAACTAATATAATAACCTTCAAATATTTATACACACATATATGTACATGAAATTAGACAGAGACATAAACATACAAAAATTTACACGTATATATGACATTCGCTGAAGCAATAAGGAATTTCGAACGGAATACTCCTGAGCACCTTCTCCTCCTCTGTAATTCCTGAGCACGTATTCGGATGGATAATTTCGTACGTTAAGATGTAATTTACTCCAGAATTTAGCAATGTATACCGTAAATGAGTTTACATAAAAGGTAATATTAAATTTAGCAATGGAGATGGTAAGGAGTCTTTCAGAATATAATTTAAGATTAAGAGCAGCGAAAGCAAAGATGTGAATGCATAGTGACATTAGTTAAGTGAAAAGAGCTACAAGAAGATAAATATTACGCGTCTCGTATTCCCGTCTCATATCGATCCCGCACATTCCCCTTTTTTAGCGTAAATCAAAACTGAAAAACCTACAGATGCCATTTTTAAGTTAGCCCGAACCAGCCGTAACCGTGGCGCGGATCTCATATAGCCAAATAAATCTGCCTTAAAGTTTTGGATTTTGGTTAGATACCAGTCTCTCACCCATACCATATTCCCCAGACCTTGTACCCACTGATTTTTATTTATTTAGATCGCTCAGCAACACATTACGCGAAAAAAAACCTGACCGATCTCTGCAATATTTTGTTAAATTTCATACATTTGGCCTGTGTCATTGAGATTCCCACAGAATAATTTTTTATCACGGAATATAATTTGTTTTATTTTGTAATTTCAAGAAGACTGTTTCCCATGCAAGTGAAGATGGAAGTAAGTAAAAATATAATGACATATAAATGTAAACTGTTACATAAAACACAAGCTAAGCCCTTTTAAAAATATTGTCAGCGGCGTAGGTACCTATTTTTACCATTTACCATTTTATTTTTTTTATCTATTACATTTCGCTTTCAATAAACTAAAATAAATTTGAAATAAATATAAATAAAAAATAAATGTAAATAATATAAGCTTCATGTACTTAGTTTGTACCGTTCATTCTCCATGTATGAGTTGATAAATTTATTATTTAATGGTTATTTAAACAATCTGATAAGAAATGAAATTTTTGTGACAATCGAAATTTACTACAACGAGGCAGATTGTTTTCAGTAATAAGAGAGTAATTTTATGAAAACTTGAGGAAACAAAAGAAAATATATTTCATAATACAATCATTTAAAAATACTAAGAAATCTATACACAGTGATTTTAATTTTTTGACAAATTGAGGTAAGAAGCGGACCTAGAAGACGTTTAACATCAATAGATTACGTAAATCAACGTTAAATAAAACATAGTTTTTATACAAATATTTCAGAACATACATTGAATACCACCATCATTTCCCCCTTTCATTAATCTTTAATATCAATAGATTACGTAAATCAACGTTTAATGAAACACATAGTTTTTGTACAAACATTTCGAAACACACATCGAATACCACCATCATTTCTGCCTTTTGTGCACAGGCCAAAGATGGAAATTAAATCACAAAAATTACACTCTCCCCATAAAAATTATAAAAAAATGACAGTGGTTATTAGCACTAACCAACTGAAACCCCTGAAATATAAAACAAATTCGAATTAAAAAAACACAAATCTTAAACCCAATATAAATTAGCTAACACAATAAAAGGATACTCGTCTTCAAGGAGGCGCCTCCGGTAACCTTAGCGACTGCCGACAGAACGAAAGGAGTCACCTCCTTCCCTGAGACGCTTTTCCTATTAGCATCTGCCAAGGCGCTCTCAATCGCCTCGTTTATTGCAGCTTCTGTACGGTGAAAATGGACGAAGCGAAAATAAACATTTTATGCGAGAAGCGAAGAGTAAAATGTGGTTATTTTTTACTTATTTTGTAAAACAAATATTCCTTGTGATTATAAATTAAAACGGCGAAATGTACAGATACCAAAAACAAAAATTGAAATATAAAACAAAACTATTAAGAAGTCATTTATTTACTAATATTATGTGAAATTGCGATACCGTTTTTAATGTAATTCTGTCGGAAATTGATGTCAAGACTTTCGTTCATTATTTAGGTACTAGCATACATATATTGCTTTTAGGTATAAACTATTACCATGCCAAATTTCACCAAAATCCGTCCAGTTGATTTCGCATGACGAACATATTAATATACCGAAAGACAGACAAAAATTCTAAAAACAACTTTTCTGGCTTTTGTTATAATTCATTTCACTAAACCAATCTCTCTTTTTAATATATTTTCCATCTACAGAATTCACTCTGTTCTAAAAATATTTACAATTTTCACGAAGATAATCTAAATTAATATGCGAAAACTCCTGGCGCCATCTATGGCCAATTAGTATGGTTGAATTAATTTATCGTCCCGTTACATACATATTTATCAATTTGTCTAAAAGTAAAATAAAATCTATTTTACCCATCCAAAAAGCGTCCAACGCGCACATCATACAGTAGGGTGTACAATGTGCTAGTGTGTATTAATTTATCATCGCGTTATATATATTTATATGTGTTCAATCTATGATGCTGAAATATCAATGTAAGATACTCAATTTTCTACTATACCTTTTCTAAAATGTAAGTTTTGCTCACCTCCACGGATTTTGCGTACCAAAACTAAAAAAAATGACTCGTCCTAAAATTTATATCAATATGTGTGTGAGTGTACATATGTGTATATGTGCGCGCGCTTGCGTACGGGCACAGATTATATTATAATTAATATAGTGTGTGCGTGCGGGCGTGCGTGTGTTCGTGTGCGCGTATGTGTATGTATATATATATATGTATATATATATATATATATATATATATATATATACATATATATATTAAGTAAAAATAGTTTCTGTGTAAATATACTTCAAAGCCTGATTTTTTTGAATTCAAAGTGGTATACTGTTCCAGGTAATAATACGCCGCTATTTGTAGTGAGCAAAATTAGGTAAAAGAAAGTTTTTAATTATGCACTGTAAAGTTACAAAAAATGCAAAACTTAGGTCTAAGAATAACAGTAACAAAGTTTATAGACTTATAAAATTAATTAATTTCGGTTGTTTCCAGCTTTCCACTATTTTCCAGAGATCGGCTCACAAACAGTGCGCTGATTGCAATATAACGCGAGCAAATAGTTCGAAACGGCATAAAAAAGCTATCGGATACTCAAGGCGTCCAGCAACTCACGAGTTCCACCCCAGGACTGAAAAACGTTTTTAATTTATTTAAATATCTGCCTTATATTCAATTTTCGGACGCGACTTCTGTACATTGCTTTTTTATAACAATATATTTAATTTTAGTTTCTTTAAAAATAATTTCTTCCTGCTTACAGTAGCTCTTTCTCCTGGAATGATACTCACCATTCATCGCGAACTGTTCGGGTACAGGAACAGCGAGAAGTATTCCAGAATCCAGGCCTATGTCCCTGGATGCCTGTATCATCTTGGCCACGACAGTTTCGCTCTGAGTATGATAGGGTGACAGAGAGCCCGACTTTCTCGTGTAGAAAGCTGGGAAGTCCCTTGTGGGTCCAAATGTAGTCACGCAAACACCTTGAGTTTCCTGGCAATGGATGTAAATAATATATCCCATAGCATTAGTAATAATTTATACCATCATTATTACGCATATCCATTACAAAAATAATGCTTATGTTATGATTAATGATAAACAAATGTATTAAACACCGGGATGCTGCAATCATTCCATAAAATACTATTTTTTTTACTTTTTAACGTAAAATTGTAAAAAAAATATTTTAAAAGTTTTCCTCCAAATACATTCTTTATATAATTTTTTTTTTGTAATAATATACACGTCCTGTCAAACCTGACAACATTTTTTTTTAAACCAAAGAGAGTATTTTAAATTAAGTGCTAAAAAGTCAAAAAACCTACAACCGAAGTTATCTGATAAGAAAAAGTTTTTATTTATTTTTCATTAAGCGCGATTGAATTTGCATAATTTATTTTTTTATTTAAAATAACTTCCTTTACGTTGTTTTAAATACGTTTCTAATATCATCAGATATTATGTTATTACAACCGCTCAAACAAACAACGTAATAATAAATATCTTTTATTGATAAAATAAAATACTCATTCAGCATCTACGGTCGAACGATATTTCAAGTCGTATAACTTCCCATAAGCGCATTATGACTTCTTTCATCTATCACTCCTTATTCGTTTATTGTCATCGTTTCATTGCTTCTCTCGTTTCGTCTTTGTTGTATTTAAAGTGACTTCGCGTTATTGCGTATTTATAATATTTTTTATTCAACTCATGTCTGTGCTCATTCGCCTTTGAGGAAAACTTATAATGTATTGTTATGGTAACATTTAAAGGTTATTGCATTATTATAAACTGTGACACAATACACTTATATTTTAGAATAAGTCAGCTATAAATTTAGTCATACAGGTTAGCAATAAATTTTCATGAATAAAAACATTTTCAATAAGAGTACAACTCGCACAACAAGGATTGTTTTTAAATTTTTTTTATTTTTCTTCACATTTTTTAGTTTTAGTATTTTTTATTAAACTATTTACAAAAATCTATAATATAGTTTAGAAAAAATCACATTTTTAAAATTTTTCTAAACAATATTAAAAAAGAGAGGAAAATTTAATAGTTTAGGAGCTACAAAGCATTAACAGACAGATGGACGGACAATTGAAAGACAGTAATAGGGACTCGTTTGAATCTTTGGGTACCATAATTAAAAAAAAATATCATTATTTCAAAGCAGAAATAAGATGTTAGATAATAAAAAGAATATTACGATTTTTTAGGTAATTTTGCATATAAATTAATGCATTTCTTTAACAAAAAAATTGTACTATTTAAGAACCACCGTTCTTTAGGTAGTTATTTGACATTAATCAAACAGATTAGTAAAGTCTATCTGGTATGCATGAAATATGCCAACATTTATAAAACGTTTGTAAAATTGAGAATTAAAGTAGTCCATTACTTACCAGGTATTCCAGAGTCCGTGGTATATCTAGAATAGACTTGACACCGCTGGAAACCACACATATCCTAGATCTCCCTAATTCAGTCAGATCTGCAGACACATCGAGAGTATCCTGTCCCATTCTGTGTACACCACCTGCGAATTGTTGCAAAGGCTTATTCTTCTTTTTTTACTTCATGTAACTTCAAGTTCCTTTTTTACTTCATGTAACTTCATGCAACTTCAAGTATTTAACGTTGTATTTTCAGGAAATGTTTTCAGATATAGACTACGCATGTTTACTTTTGAAAATATCTTGAAAAATTATTTAAACTATTTAAAATTCTCAATTTGTTTCTAGCCATCTTGACTGCATCATACCATGTACTCGTAGATACGTATGTCGTGTGTTTATTTACTGGCACTCACTATAAACTTATTTTCCGTCCGATAACTTGCTTCCCTGCCAAGTTATTATAGTAAAACATATAAGAATACATTGTTTAATTTTTTTATTCATTTTCAGTTTACCCTGAAGACATATATCAATAAGTAAAAAAAAACTTGCGATGTGTCGAGTCTGAAAGAGTGATTTTATTAAAATCGTCTGAGAATATAAATTCCAAATATTTCATTATAAGTTTGCATTTGCATATATATAATGTAATATAAAGGATATTGATAGAAGAAAATTTGCTTACTTTTCATATTAAAGTTTTTACTAGGATCTAGTTTTTGTTAGGAAATTATTGAAAATCTCCTCAAAAAGCACATAGGTCAGCCTCAGCAAACGAAGGCATATTTCTGAATACTGGTCACGACTTGAAAAAATTTACTTTTGCTGTTTAGACATAAGAAGTTTTTGTTCGAATCGCAAAAATTTTAGAATAAAATGGATATGTAATATTAGAAACATATTCTGAATATCAAAAACCTGATAGCGCGTTATAATAGTGCATAAATCTCCAAAAATAATTCTGTCTCTCTTGATTGCCAATTAAATTGTTCTTTAATAATTCCTTGCTCTTCTTGCTATTTTAATAAAATATATTTTTAAATGCACCATTATTTTCGAAATATATGAAATATTATTGTAAATTTTATTACGTTATATTTATAGCCTTTTATCAAATTAATATTTTCTATTAATTTGTTTTGATTATTGAATATATTTGGCGTTAATTTTGTAGAAATTCATTATTCACGATTAAATGAAACTACGTGATGTAGTATTATTTCTACTTTCTTTAAGTTCTTTGCCACGACCTAGGTTTCGTTGTATTACAACACAGTAGCCCACCTGAAGATGTTGTAATACATAATAGCCCACCTGGAGAAGTTGTAACACAACGAAACCTAGGTCGTGGTAAAGAACTTAAAGAAAGTAGAAATAATACTACATCACGTAGTTTCATTTAATTGTGAATAATTAATCTCTACAAAATTAACGCCAAATATATTCAATATTTTATTTTATGATTAATCATGAACTAACGGGCTTAAAGTAGTCGTCATATTACGCCTTTGGTACAACATTTACGAAAATGCTTAACTCAAAACTAATATTTCCGAAGCACAATCGTATTCTCGCATTCATAAGAAATGAACTAACCAATGCCACCCGTAGCAAACACCTCGATACCAGCCATTCTTGCAGCGTAAATAGTAGCAGACACTGTAGTTCCTCCATCCAAGCCTTGAGCAAGTACGAAAGGCAGATCTCTCCTGGACGTCTTCACTGCTGGTTGCGGGGCTCGACCAATGTCTGCCAAGGACTCCAACTGGTTTGAAGTAAGCCCTACGGTGATGCGACCATTCAAAATGGCTATTGTTGCCGGGATGGCTCCCTGAGAATGTGCAAGTAAAACTTTAAGGAGAAAACACAACTAACTTCTGCTTCGAAAGCGGTACTGAAAATTTAATTAAATGAGCTTCGTCATCAAGTGCAGAAGTTGGTTTTATTGTTTTTTTCCAAATAATTTTTACATAGAACTACAAAAAATTGGAAATCATAAGAAATAAACATTTTTTTATTTGCATTTTTAGTATATATTAACGATGATTACATTATCGATGTTTACATTCCATACATTTAAAACTATAATGTATGAAAATTTTAACCAAATAAATAAATAAATACGTATATAGATAAAAACCGGTTAAAACACCATCATAAATAAAATAAGTCAAAGGTTTTGTAAATGGACTCGAAAAAAAAACAAGCAAGTGCTAGGTCTCAAGCAGCTCTCGCGTCTGAAATGGAAATTATCATGATAACTATAAAACAAAAGACTGATTAAATAAAAATAACGTTCGCGTGACAAGTTTTCTGCTTTTGTGCTGTAGGAAAAATCGTGTTTTCCACGGGTAATTATGCGAGACATGGGTGGGAAAAATATTTCGGTTTTTTATATATTCTTTTTATTCATTAAGTTGTTTGGATTGATATCACTTTATTTATTTTAAATCATGACTTAAACGAACTTACTAGTAGCTAAATTCATAATACAAAATATAATTAAGTAGGGCGGGCATATTCATTATTATGAATATTTAAAAAACTGTGACATTTAAAAACATTATTATAATTTTCCTAACCTCTTTGCGTAAATTTCTTAAAACACCATGTTTTTCATTATGATCTATAAGAGGTCAGTGATTTTCAACGTAAGTATTGGGAATATTTTAAAATTTGTTTAATACTTAATTGGTCTCCACTAAAATTTGCAGGTAAAATTTGCAGGTAAATATTTTGCAGTAAACATTAATCGGGATTTCTTCTTCGTAATCCCGAAAATCAAAATGCAATAGGTATTAACAAATACAAATAATAAACTCTTCTTAACGGTTTTGTTATCCTTACTTTACGATTAGTTCATATTGCATGGCGAGATGTTACACCCACCCCTATTTGAATGCGCTTGTTCGTTAGTTGCCTATTTATTAGTGCGAGAAACTAGCACGCAGGTATTAAATCAGCAGAGTACTGCTGTGTATATATTGTTAACTGTGTCCGAGACTCAGTTCGCTGGGACCTTTAGAAAATATTATTAAGTTAATTTGCAATGATACATAGCCCATATGTAAACCCAACCCTAACAGAATCCTGAAAACTTTACTGATATTCATTTAGCAAGTGATAACTTTATCGATATTTCTATAACTGTTATTTTGTGGTACGCGAACATATACACAAACTCAGAGACAAAAAGAAAAAAATTCCAAAAACAATATTTTTATGTTCTATTATTTTTATTCAGTTCCCCTAAATATTTTTGCTCATAAATAAATTTGATGTGTAAAAAGGCTAGAGTAGACTAGAGCATAGATAACAAAGTGAGTAACAAATTTATACAGGCTAAGGTGCAACTCACACGTATGACTTTCCAAAGATTTTTCGGCGACAAAAAGTAATCGCATGCCAATTAGCAAGGAAATCCATCGTCAAAATCGACGACAATTTGTTGCACATAAATGCGTTCACACTATCGTTGCTATTAATTTGCAGATGACGACTTTTTTGTCGTCGAAAATTCGTACGTGTGACTTGCGCCTAATACTATACTTATCAAAGTAATTAAATTACAAATATTGTCAACAGATTCAAATTTCGAATAAATTGAGAGAAGAAAAAAATTAAATATCCGAAAATCTAATTAATTTTATTTCAAATACATGTAGCGCCATCTATTGATGTGTACAACCATACTATACATTTGTGTAATTAATGCTCATCGAGTAACTAGGCACTTATACTAATGCAATGCAAATTAATTTTTTAATAAATTAAAATCGCTGATCTTCTGATGAAATCAAAATATTGCGATGATATAAAAACTAAATGTTACTTGAAATAGACCCATATGTTTGTTAAAAAATCCTTTACAAACCATCCAAAGCAACACATACAGGCACACAGACAAAAATTCCGAAAACCGTCTCAATTTAAAGCAAATATTTTCAACATACAGACAGTCAAAGTTTATATTTTTATTACATACAGAGTTGTTTGTCTTTGTTTGGCATAGATATTTCTTTGCTTGGCATAGATTTTTCTCTTTATCTGGCAAAGATATTTGCTGTTTGGCTTAGATGTTTGTCTTTGTTTGGCACAGATTTTCGTCTTTGTTTTAAACAATTAGAAGGTGGAGTATGACTTTGTTTATTTTATGTCGTTTGCTTTCCACGTAAAAAGTAACTCAATATTTACGATTTCTCTAAGTTCGCTAAATGATAGACAATTTAGTCGTTTTTTTATATAAATGTTCCCCTTATGATTATAAATGCGAGAACTACAGTATCACACATTTACATTACAAGAACAGCTCGATGAATGAATCGAATGAATGTGGAAACTGTGAGGCTGATTTGTTTCAGCTACTTTTATAGCATAATATATTGTTATGGGTAGAGCTATTCAGACCATTTTTATTAGGGTTCGGAAAACAAATCACCGAGAACTCTATTGCTTTCACTCGTATATAAGTCGACTCGGCCGTCTGTCGCAACCCTTTAACTTCTAAATTATGAATGCCATATATAACTATATTTTTTCCTTTGCCTCTGCGAAACGGTAACTCGAATTGTGTCATTATTTTGTAAATTTCGTGAAAATGAAAAGAAAGGGTAGCACAGGGTGAAATTAGGGAAAAAATTGTTTCAATCACACTTAGCATTGACGCGTTTTAGTAAGATCATTATAGAAAAGGTGAGAAGTATATTTTTTAATAATTTTAAAATCAAATGTGACACCGTAAAAGGGAAATTTACTTTACAAACGAAAAAAATGTGCGTGAAATTCATATACTTTCTATTTTATTTTCCAAAATAAGGGATGACATTTTTTTATAATAAAAACATAATTACATTATTAGGATCTTCACTACGACAAATATGTAGGATAAAAAATTAAATCAGCAAATAAAAAGGTGAAGAAAAAATAATAAAGCGCTCATCCCTCGTAATAAGATATCTTCAAACAGGTCTATTAAAATCCCGTTTAAACGTATTTTTTCAGAATTTTAATCTGTGATGTATTTTTAATAAACCGAAAACGAGAAGTAAAGACTAATAAATAGACGATGTCGATGCTATCAGAGCAATTCGACTTAAATTTCAAGCTAACGTATGTGATATTTTTATATAGTCAAAAATGTGTCCCGGTTAAAGGTATTTTTGAGGGAAAACCGTTATTTAAGTTAAGATAATATAATTGAATATATTTGGCGTTAATTTTATAGAATTTCATTATTCACAATTAAATGAAACTACGTGTATTATTTTTACTTTCTTTGTTTTTTACCACGACCTATAGGTATCGTTGTATTACAACATCTTCAGGTGGGCTATTAGCAAAGATCTTTGTAAATTGCCCACCTGAAGATGTCTTCCATTTAATTGTAAGATAATACAAGTTATTTATATATATATATATATATATATATATATATATATATATATATATATATATATATATATATATATATATATATATATATATAGAAATCTACTATTTGAATTCGAGGAAATAAATGAAGAGGCAGTGTAGAAGCTAATTCATCATGCCATTTCATGAAAATACGTAGTTTTAGAGAAATTTTAAAATTTTCCGAATATACTATGCGTAGGGATTGTGCTATAAAGAAAAGCTCACCCTTTTTCCCTTCCTACTCCGCCCATTGAACTTGAATGGCATGTTTTTAAAATTTGCCACCATTTTTTAACCGATAAAGGGTACCTTTCGAATAAAACATTTAACTTGAAGAAAACCCATCCACTGCAAAAATAAAAAATATACGTGAGCTAAGCCGTGGGCACACCCGACACTCCATACTAGCGAACAGGTTTAATTGCCTACACTATTACATACGCACTCGCCTATCCGTTTCCGTATTTGTGTGTGCGTAAATTAATGTAGGCCTGTCAGCAGCTTGCAGATAAAGAATGTTCATTATTACTACCTATCAGTCGTTGCGGGTAATCGCGACGATAGACGAGTTGACCCAATACTTCAGCAACATAGCTGTTTCTCTTTCTAACCAATAGCGTCGATCGAATGACTGTCTCGATAGTATGCTGGTGCAGTAACTTTGTACTGGGGTGCACGTCTTTATTATTACGGACTTATAAAAATGAAATTATGTAAATAAATATTTTTTTATGTGAAAGTGATTTGATAATAATAATAATTATTAAGACAGAATGTGAAAAAAGGTACTTAGTTTCGATCCTAAAAACGAAATAAAATTTTAAATAAAAAGAAATTTTGTTCAATTTTAAATTCAATTACTGGAATAAGGTCTTCTTTGTACTTTTGACTCTTTATAAATCATATATAAGCTTATGGCAGACACTACAAGAATACTTTTTTTCAAACCCATCGCGTTCAAACAAAACATTGACTTTTAAGAACAGTTCGTATTTTAAAACTACTCAGTGACATGTGTGTTGACATAAAATTATAGGTACTAACATAAAATTCCAATACGACCCTTTTATCATTTCTAGCCTTTATTTTATTTAAATGCTTGTAATATTACACACAACAATATTACACTCAAGCACTGACCTCTCCCACACCACTCCATAGTTCGCATTCACACACAAACTTTTACATTAGCGAGTTTATGTATGTACCGTATCGATTAAGTTCTCAAAAACAAACATATTTATGACTGGTAAAGAGTACGAGTGTCTTTACGGTCTAAACACTTAAAATAAAAGTGAACTGAATATTTTTAAATCATTTGTGAGACAAAGTATAAATGTTAATCATAAAAATCGAAATTTACATTTAATTTATCGGAAATATATTTCAAATGTGTCACGAAGAGCAACTTATACAGAAAATGTATCTCTTATAAACGATATAAATTGTGAAAAAGGCTACAAATTATATTGTAATATATATAGTAAAAATTATAACATAAAAAAATAAGAGGGAAAGACGCACTTTTTGCTGGTACATAACTATTTATATTTACATTTAGGATTAATTACTATCTCACTTTTAAAGTTTTCCTTAAATAAATTTTAGAAATCCTTTCTTTAAATTTTCACGTTTTATGTTAATTTTAGGTTTTAATGTTAATTGTATAATATCAGAATTTACATTTAATTTATCGGAAATATATTTCAAATGTATCACGAAGAGCGACTCATATAGAAAATGTACCTCTTATAAACGATATAAATGGTGGAAAAGGTCACAAAGCGTATTGTAATAAGTATAAAAAAAATTATAACATAAAATAAATTAAGAGAGAAGATGCACTTTTTGCTGTTACTTAACTATTTATATTTAAAATAAAATTAATTACTATCTCACTTTTTAAGTTTCCTTAAATAAATTTTAGAAATTCTTTTTTCCAATTTTCAGGTTTTATGTTAATTTTAGGTTTTAAATATTTGATTGTGAAGCATGAAGCTTCATAACTAATAAACCACAAAAATAATGTTTTTGAAATTTTTGTCTATTTCTATATATTCATTTGTACCATGCAAGGATGATTGAAGTTAAAATCTCTTATGAGGTTTAAATTAGTAAATTCAGTATGACCTGAACTAACTGAGGATTTGAGGAGTCTGTAGGACTTAAAGTCTTTATTCTGTTGCATTAAAAAGAATATATGGTAATTTGAAATTTAATTACAAAACGCACTTATTTAAAAAAAATATGATCGATCATCAAGTTTGATTTAAGGTATTTTTCTAAAGATCCGCGTGAACAAAGTCACGTGCACATTTAGTTCGTGAACAACTTTCTTTTATATTAATTCTTCTTTCTCATATACTTCAAAAACGAGATATTTTTATAGCTATTATAACTCCAATAACACGCATAAACCTCTGCTCTGCTCTGCTAGACACATACTACTAAAATTTAAAAAAAGACAATTTCTTCCATTTAACCATAAGTGGGAATTGTAAAAATTACTATAATCTTTTACAATAGCTTTATTATCAAAGAAAAAATAAAATGGTATATATAATAATAAATATTTACGAGAAACAAAATGGTTTAAATTGAGGTGTTGGAAAGAAAGAGAAAAGGTAGAGTGATCAGTGTGCAGGAACATTTTGAATGATGAAAGGTGTATTTCTGATGCTGGAAAACAATTTCGTTACTTGATGGCATAAACTGATAAGAAATATTAAAAAAATGACAAACAACGTTTAAGATTTAAGTTTTCTAGTCAAAATCCTGAAATCTGGAATTGGTTAATGAGCAGTGAAAAGGTTAGTGGGGATTGTTTAAAATATTATAAAGAAGCAAAAAATATGGAGATTGCACCAGTGATCATGATTCTCCACCCGTTGGAGCCATGATTAGATCACGGTTAGAATGAGTAGAGAGACTCATGGATTTAATCATATTTTTTGAGGACAAATATCTAACGGACCAATACATTTCAAAGGCTTCCTAATTTTCTAAGCAAATGGATGTTAAGATTCGGATAAAACACAACTCTTTAGTCAAGTAAATGCAAGAAAAAAGTAAAACCTTAAGTCCAGATGAGCCATTCAAGAGATCTTGAAAAATGCATTTCAGCTGCTAGCATCATTTATATTAAATATGTTTTTAAAATAAATATATAATTTATAATTTCTTAACAAACATTTGAAGACATAAATACAGCTAGACATACGATATTACTAATTATTGTAAAGCATACTACCGAATATAAATAGTAATAACACAATAAATTTATATCCTAAAAAAGAGCATGGCTCTTTATTTCGCTCACATTTTCTCGAACAATCCTCTCCACCTCTTTAGCGGTCTCCAAGTTTTCAGGATATGGCATGCCATGAGTGATGATGGTCGACTCTAATGCCACGAGCGGACTACGTGTAGCCAGCGCGTGCCGTACTTCGTCCGATGTCTGTAGGCTGGCGGAGTACGGTCGGCCGGATAACACCGGCCTGGCCAGGGACAAACTGATGATTTGGCGAAAGAGTGGGGCGGTTCGCCTGGTGAACATCATGAGTTGTGCCTGGAAGTTACGAAGTGAGATATATTATCACTGTGAAAATATTTTCGAAACTTAGATCTACTGAATATTACTAAAGTTACTTAATCAGACTATACTTTTTATTTAAAAATATTCATACAAATTTAAAATCTTGATTTTCTTGTTGAGTTAAACAGTATTTAACTGTAAAAAAGGTCAAGTACGAGCAGAACTCGGACTACGAGGGTTTTATACACATTTAGGTAATGTATATATATTTATGGCCACTTAGTACTGTCATTAAATTATTTAAAAATATTAATATTTTACAATGTAACTAGATTATCTACTACACGTTTCACAGACATAAAACATAGTGTATATTTAAATAATTATAACATCTGGGAAAAATATTATAATTTTCCTGTAATTTTCTAGTTAGATTTTACCGACTCTCTTTCTTGCATGATTTTTGATTCAGTAGTTTCGGTAATAAGAGGTGGGGGAATAATGTTTTATTTCCATATATTTTTTGGAATATATTCTTTAAAATACAATTTAAAATAAGGAAAAAAAAAAAATTTTTAATTTTTATATTACACATAATAAGTTTTTTCAAATGATTTTACATAAAAAAATTATGAGCTTTATTCATAAAAAAATTATGAGCTTTATTTATCCCTTCTTTAATTCTAATTCGAACATTTTAAAAAAAATAGCTGGTGCACAGAATATGAGTTAATAAGATGTATTACTATGTCAAATTTTAAGTCGTATTGTTTCCGGAAAAATGAGCTTTTAATATATAATTTGTAAATATATTAACCTACTGTATATTTAAAAGTTAAATCATTTTAGAGACAAATCAAAACTTTCTTTAAGTATTTTATTGACATTGGGAAGAATTTGTTAAATCATATAATTTGAATAAAAAAATTTTTTCCAATAAGAATAATTTTAAATTAGAAAGGTAAAAAATGTTAAAAGAAAAAAAATTATAAATTTGAAATTAATTATCATTGTGTGAGAAATTTTAAATGATTTAGAATTTATTTAATTAAAGGAAATGTAATTTATCGTATCTTGTGAATTGGAGTGTAATACATAAATATATTTAATATAAATATTCTCAAAATTAAGCGTTAACTAATTAATTTAGTTAATATACCATAAATATTAAAAATTATTAATTACAAATTATATTTGAATCATTTTTAAACATATTTAGTTTTTCAAGAAATTAATTAATTTTTTATAATTATTTAACGTATTACAAATTATATTGTAATTTTAAATAAACTCTAAATATGTTATGCAACCTTTAAATAAACTCTAAATATTAAATAAAATATTTAATCTATATTAAGTTAATTCTTTAAAATTGTATTTTAAAGGTCACCACGTAAAATATATGAAGTAATAGTTAAGATTATGGTTTTATTAAGTTTTTATTCACATGTCTAAAAAGTACGACTTAAGAAAACGAAGTAATGAATGTAACTAAAAATATTACATGACCTTTTTAATAGTATTTTGAAAGAAAAATAAAAACATTCACTGACATTCCCTTTGATAGGAAAGGCAAAAAAACCTTTCTTGAATTGATTAACCGCATAAACTTGCAAAATATGCATAATCGCAAAATATTTAAATGTAGCACAACTCACAATTAAATGAAACTACGTGATGTAGTATTATTTCTACTTTCTTTATGTTCTTTACCACAAGATTGAATTGATCTTTGCTAATATCCCACCTGAAGATGTAATACAACGAAACCTACGTCGTGGTAAAGAAATTAAAGAAAGTAGAAATAATACTACATCACGTAGTTTCATTTAATTGTGAATAATGAATTTCTACAAAATTAACGCCAAATATATTCAATATGTGGCACAACTATTGCGCTGTGATATACGTTCTTATAAGTACAGAAGGCAGACGGATAGGCATGATGAAATTATAAGGTTCTCAGTCTATTACAAGACTAAAAAGAGCAATGCCAATTGCTATCGGATAATACTGCATTCAACAACACTACGCCTGATTAATTAAATCGACAAAATTATCGATAAGTGGATTTAGCACCAGCATAAACATCAAATAAAAAGCTTTATACAAAAGCTCGATAAATCATTATATTTTAGCGTAAAACTTTATTAAGTGTAACTAGATATATAATTATGTAAATTGTCATATATGAAATAGTAAATTTGTTGTCGGGTTTTTGAAAATAAATACAAAAGTACGGTGTCCATTCTTTACAAATTACCTTTAAAATGTGTATTTACGTGATAAGATAGACAGATGTGTACTGCCACAATAAAAAACATAACAATTCATTAGTCCTGAGCATACTTATTTTTGCAATATAATATTGATTATAAATGATTGCCAAAAAACAGCACACACTAAGGGCGATCTACGCTGCAAAACAAGGTTCTAACGGATTATTTCGCCTTCTCTTTCTAAAACATAACATCACTACTCTACATTATTACGCTCTTTCTCACCTTTATTCGTCTATCTAGTATAATAAATCTATACTGAATGTATAATAATACAAAAATTCAACAGTTACCAAAAAAGTGTTCAAAATATTTTACGTAACTATCTTATTATTCTACAATTCATAACTATTTACAGTTTAATTTTAGTATTGTAATTAGTACGTTCGCAATAAGTTTCTAAATATTTTATTGAAACTAATGACATCTCCGTATCTCTATGAGTTCTTCTCGCCTTTATTCGTCTATTTAGTATATTAAATCTATACTGAAAACATAACAATACAAAAACTTCAATAGTTATCAAAAAAGTAATCAAAATATTTTACGTAACTGTCTTATTATTCTATAATTCGTAACTATTTACCGTTTAGTACGTTCGTAATAAGTTTCTAAATATTTTATTGAAACTAATGACATCTCCGTATTTCTATGAGTTCTTCTCACCTTTATTCGTCTATTTAGTATATTAAATCTATACTGAAAGCATAACAATACAAAAACTTCAATAGTTATCAAAAAAGTAATCAAAATATTTTACGTAACTGTCTTATTATTCTATAATTCGTAACTATTTACCGTTTAGTACGTTCGTAATAAGTTTCTAAATATTTTATTGAAACTAATGACATCTCCGTATTTCTATGAGTTCTTCTCACCGTTATTCGTCTATCTAGTATAATAAATCTATACTGAAAGTATAATAATACAAAAACTTCAATAGTTACCAAAAAAGTAATCAAAATATTTTACGTAACTATCTTATTATTCTACAATTCATAACTGTTTACCGTTTAATTTTAGTATTGTAATTAGTACGTTCGCAAAAAGTTTCTAAATATTTTATTGAAACTAATGACAGCTAAGTATCTCTATGATCTTAATAAATTTATGTAAAAAACGTAAATTGGCTAGTTCCAATGACAAATATTTAGTATTTCATGATGTTATATCATGAAATACTAAGTGTACACCTAGATATAGAAAGTTTCTTTACGAATAGTGAATGTCTGTTACTCATGGTAACAGGCGAACATTTGAAGTTTATATAATGAAAGTATGTTGGCGAAAAGGAATGATAAAGCAAATATCAAACATCTAAAAAAGAGACGGTGATCATGGCTAAGTGTGCCTTAAATGAAATATTCAGATAGATAGATAGATATAAAAAAATCATATTTACAAAACAAATAACCTAAACGTAACTATCTTTTATAATAAATATGATAAATTGATCTTTCGCGATTCTTTATTACTTCATTAAATAAATTTTACATTTTGGCATTTTAAATTGAAATAATATTTTATCAAAAAATTCATTGTAAAAATATCTACAGTTAATTATGTTCTCGGCGAAAAGAATTTATTTTTATAAGCAATTTTATCCCAAGACTAGAAAAAAAGGATGATATTTTAAATTTTTGAAATTTAAATCTGAGATTTTTTGGTAATTTTTTTTATCTGATGAGGCAATATCAAAAATGTGGGTTTATTTACCAATCACAAAATTCGTAGATTCGTGGTTAGGAATTTTCGATTACTTAGTAGAACAACGAATTACGAACTATTAATATTCTAATGATCATTTTTTTAATAAGTAACCAAAAATTTCTACCCATAATTTAGATTACTGCGTAAAGGAAAACAATTAGAAATTTAATAAGTATGTGAGTAGGAATTTTCGATTACTTAGTAGAACAACGAATTACGAACTTTTAATATTCTAATAATCGTTTCTTTTAATAAGTAACCAAAAATTTCTACCCATAATTTAGATTACTGCGTAAAGGAAAACAATTAGAAATTTAATAAGTATGTGAGTAGGAATTTCCGATTACTTATCAGAAAAACGAATTACGAACTTTTAATATTCTAATAATCATTTCTTTTAATAAGGAATCGGAAATTCCTATCCGTAATTTACATTACTGCTTAAAGAAAAACAATTAGAAAATTAATAAACATGTGGATAGGATTTTCCGATTACTTATCAGAAAAATGAATTAGAGACTTTCATATTCTAGTAATTGTTTCTTTTAATAAGTAACCGGAAATACCTATCTATAATTTACATTATTGCGTAAAGGAAAACAATTAGAAAATTAATAAATATGTGAGTAGAAATTTTCGATTACTTGTCAGAAAAACGAATTACGAACTATCAATATTCTAATAATCGTTTCTTTTAATAAGTAACCAAAAATTCTAATCCATAATTTACATTACTGCGTAAAGAAAAACAATTAGAAAACTAATAAATATGTGGATATGAATTTCCGATTACTTATCAGAAAAACGAATTACGAACTATTAATATTCTAATAATCGTTTCTTTTAATAAGTAACCGGAAATTCCTAACCATAATTTACATTACTGCGTAAAGAAAAACATTTAGAAAATTAATAAGTATGTGGGTAGGAATTTTCGAATACTTATCAGAAAAACGAATTACTAACTATTAATATTCTAATAATCGTTTCTTTTAATGAGTAACCGGAAATTCCTACCTATAATTTACATTACTGCCTAAAGGAAAATAGTTAGAAAATGAATAAATATGTGGGTAGGAATTTTCGATTACTTATCAGAAAAACGAATTACGAACTATTAATATTCTAATAATCGTTTTTTAATAAGTAACCGGAAATTCCTACCTATAATTTACATTACTGCGTAAAGGAAAATAGTTAGAAAATTAATAAATATGTGAGTAGGAATTTTCGATTACTTATCAGAAAAACGAATTACGAACTATTAATATTCTAATAATCGTTTCTTTTAATAAGTAACCAAAAATTCCTATCCATAATTTACATTACTGCGTAAAGAAAAACAATTAGAAAACTAATAAATATGTGAGTAGGAATGTTCGATTACTTATCAGAAAAACGAATTACGAACTATTAATATTCTAATAATTGTTTTTTTTTAATAAATAACCAAAAATTCCTATCCATAATTTACATTACTGCGTAAAGAAAAACAATTAGAAAATTAATAAATATGTGGGTAGGAATTTTCGATTACTTATCAGAAAAACGAATTACGAACTATTAATATTATAATAATCGTTTCTTTTAATAAGTAACCGAAAATTCCTATCCAAAATTTACATTACTGCATAAAGAAAAACAATTAGAAAATTAATAAGTATTCGAAAATTCCTACCCACATAGGATAGGAATTTTCGGATACTTATCAGAAAAATCGAATTACAAAATATTAACAGAATTTATAAAAAAATAATGGCAAAAACTCATTTAAAAAGAAAGACTTACTTAGTTAAAAAAATTATGAAGTACCTTCACACATTACTCAATAAATGCACGATTACTACAAAGAGGATAAAATAAACATTGATCATTAGCATTCACTCTATTGGTCTTCCACATCGGATTAACCCCATTTATGTTTCACATAAAATGTGGAGCTCCTCCATATGCACTCCTTTATTTCAAAAAGTATACCGAGTATATTTCAAAATATAAATATTTATATAGCTCTAAACATCATATTCCAAAATACCGTTTATTATCCATTATTTCATGCAAACCACAATTTTCTGGAAAATTGAATGAAAAAATGTATATGTAAAATTTATTATGATATAAATATATCTATATATGAAATTTATTTACAATGGCTCTAGTTAGAAAAGACTAGACACAAAAATTACATAAATTTTAAAAAACTTCAAAGGATTTTTATAATGAACATGTCGTTTAATCGCGTTCTTTTTATTAAATAGAAACGTACTTTTGTTTTAACCAAAAAAATGAGAAAGATAAAGTTGAAGCTTAGGACTTCACAAGAAGCTTTACGGTTTTAAAACTGTCCATCAAATAAGTGAGATCTTTACAAAA
Source organism: Druceiella hillmani (assembly GCA_039881145.1). Classification (NCBI taxonomy): domain Eukaryota; kingdom Metazoa; phylum Arthropoda; class Insecta; order Lepidoptera; family Hepialidae; genus Druceiella; species Druceiella hillmani. The sequence goes on from JAYKKI010000035.1 coordinate 16,695,377, forward strand.
ACTCTACACAGCCAGTACCCTCATAATCATAAAAAGAAGGTCTACTCAACCCTAACCACTTTAACGTAATATTTTAACGACAACTGTTGCAAGGACTGGATGAGAGCCTTTTGTGCGATTTTTTTCGATTTAAATATGAAAGAGCCAGAAAAAGCGAATGGAAGCCCGCCGACATTTGTTTACTCAACTCTGGCCGTTTCAGCTGTCAACCCATTTCCGTTCAGCTTACGTAATCTGGTCTACATACAACGGAATATTTATAAGTACATAAAATTTTAAAGCTATTTATCTGGGCAGGGATGTGGAAAAAGGTATTATTATAAATTTCATAAATTTTCCGACAAAATAACGATGGCACAAATACTGTTTTTTGTGTTAATAAACAAATCATTACTTAAGAAGTGGAAGTTCTTTCAATATGGTACGAGTCAAACTTCGTCAGTCAGTATTGGAGACCTGCAGAAAAGGTTGAGTTCTAGCCTTAAATTATTGGTGTACAGTTTTTTCACTGAATATATTCCATACATACAATCGAAAACTAATAAAAATTTTCCAAAAGTGACGAAAAAAATTCCAAAAACTGCACTCAGACTTATCGAAATATTTTTTTTCAAATCTAGGTCAAGCGATGTAGGTCATCCAAATTATACCTAAAGTCATTTGATATGAGCATATAAACTTACGAGCGCACATGTTACTTTTAAGTAACGCTTGCGCTCGCGCTGTTCAAACATATACATTTTATTGAAAATGAAATAGAAATAAGGACAATTACATATCATACGAAAGAGAACAAGATAGTAAATCGAATGATGATATTATAATCTATGGAGCTTAGTTACTTTTGGCGCTAAGATTTTTGTTTCACCCGAGTAATTATTGTTAAGTCTTTGCCTCGCTAAAAACTTAACGATATCATATTATTTTATTATAATTAAAGTTTTTTTATTTACGTTTACGTTTAATTATTGTTTATATTTTTCTACGTTAATAACAAAAAATAGCATTTTGGAAAGACTCCTTTAATAAGTCCTTTTTCTTACGGAAAAGGGTAATTTTTCTATATAAATTTTTCTATTAAATATCTTCTTTATTATTTTTCATACTTATCTTAAGTACATAAATAAGTTATACTCGTAAATGCGTCGACCATTTTGTAACTACACTTGATGTTGTTGGAATAAAATTTACTATATGTAAAAAACTTCATTCCAACAAAATCCAATACTTTTGGAGTTACATATTATTCTATAGACGTGACGCGCGTACCTTACGCAAAAGTGGCTTGCACATTATAAGGTTAACATATTCCACGATCATGGTGTATCACATAATAATGATAGATATGATGCTTTAATGTTACTTGTGTGATCTAGTTTTAACTATGTCTTTGAAATTCGAGAATTAGATCTTCTAGTTCTTTCTTTTTCTCTGAAAAACATCAACTTTCATCCCACATTTTCCAGGAACCTGAATATTTCCTTTTCTTTTTCAGTTAAGTTTTTTGGCGAGGCAAAGACTTAACAATAATTACTCGGGTAATCATTCGATTTGTTATCTTGTTCTCTTTCTTATGATATGTAATTGTCGATATTTCTATTTCATTTTAAATGAAATATATATGGCTGAACGGCGCGAGAGCAAGCGTTACTTATAAGTAACGCGCGCACTCGTAAGTTTATATGCTCATATCAAATGACTTTAGGTATAATTTGGTTGACCTACATCGCTTGATTTAGATTTAGAAAAAAATATTTCGAAAAGTCTGAGTGCAATTTTTGTAAAATTTTTTCGTCACTTTTGGCAAATTTTTATTAGTTTGCGATTGTATAAATGGAATATATTCAGTGAAAAAAACTGTACGTTAGTAATTTAAGGCTAGAAGTGATTATATTTTAACTCGGTGACTTTTTTGTTCATCCCTAGATTATATTTAAGAATTCTAATAAACTGAGCCTAAGACTCTTACTTATAATCACCGCTTCCGTAAATGTGTGGGAGCAATACTCAATCATTAATCTTATTCGAGAATTAGGAACTTGTAGGCGTTCACGTGAAACTTGAATACGGAATGGCACCAGATTTTCTTTTTTCGATAAATATGTTTAGGTTTTCCTTTGGAAGATACATTTTTTGGTAGATTCTTGCGGACTAAAAAAGGCTCAGAAATTATTACATACATATGTTTTTAATTGCAGCGAATGGAACGACTTTATTACGCTCGAAATATGTAAAACACTATGTCAGCATAGTAAAACCGATGAACCCTATGGTAAAAATAAACTTTGTATAATTAAAAATCAAATATAAATATAATTTTATAGAAACCAGTTCAATAGAAACCAGTAAATCATATTAATACTTTTGCTATTTTTTCGTAAATTCATTAAGCTTTTCGCTTTTTTTTTCTTTTCAAATTTCAGCCTTTTTTAAAGCAACACATGATTTATAAATTTATAGACGTACTGATTTACTAACACTCTTATTGCAATTACCTCCCTAAACTAAGATTTCAGGCTGATTGGTCAATAGCATTAAAAGATGGGCCATGTTAGTCAATCCAAAAGGGACTAAGCGTAAACCACATTACTTAAAAACGTTTACGACGTCGTAAGTGATAGAAATAAGACCTTTTAGTTAGATGTTTCTCAACATGAGTGCAGATTTTTTTAACCTTGGATAAAATGCATTACTTGACAATGCAATTAAAAGACAATTTGACAATTTAAAAATGCATTACATAATATTACTTGAATTCGGCTATATCTATAATGTAATTGAATGAAATTCTTGAATAGAAATTAAAATTTCAAGCCATATCTATTAATGTCAACAATAAGCACCTTGTTGAAATAAAAGGCAGAAGCGAAGTCATCATCGAGTAAAATAATTATTGAAAAATGTTAACCATTTAAAATTTGATAAAAAAATTTACTCAAAAAATAAAGAGCAATATATATATATATATATATATATATATATATATATATATATATATATATATATATATATATATATATATATCCAATTGATTATAATTGAAATATAGACTCGTATATAATTAATATGTACGCCACAGAAAATAGTAAATATCATGTAATGAGATTACGTTACGAGTTAATATGGAAACATATTTTTGAGAAACAAAACACCATTGCATTGTTTTTGTAATGAATAAATTTGTTATGCAACACACTATATCATTTGAAAAAAAAATTATTGAAAATAACATGTACGCTAAATGGAAAATTTACATATAATGATGACGTTACTGTACCCAAGTTTTCACTTGTTTTCACCAATGAACACTTGTTTTTAATTTGGCTCCGTCATAAAGCTCCCTACTCAGCTCCCCACATACGCGATATGATACGACATTGGTGCCATCGGTGGTAGGTAATGTGGCAAATGGGCGAAGATGGAGTGGCCGAGGTTTTAATATTTAAGCGGGGTTGAAGGCACGTAACACTAACTATGCAAGTATAACTCGAAATTACACTTTTTTACATTTGTTGACCTAAAGATTCCGTTATTAAAAATACTGACTAAGTAAGGGTCAGGACACGTATATTGTAAAGATTCTAGACTATATATTTTGAAATTTTTGATGAAAGTTAAACATAATTTCATTTTATAGTTCTAATTAAACTCAAAAGTTCCAATCAGAATTTAAAAAAATTTCAAATAACTGAAAAACGATAAGAAAAGAGGAGAAGGATATTTCACCTAATTTAGAAGCAAAATATTTTGCGAGTTGTGACTGTTGTTATGGGGATTAAAAATTAAATAAAACTTTAATATTATTTTCTAAGACCTTACTAATAACACATAACTCGATGGGATGCGGGAAAAGTTTTATAAGAAGCTCATTAAACAATTTTTTTTAATTAGTTTTCCGCGTATGAATTGAAACCTCTATATAATTTTCAAAATTTCATAAATTTAAGCTGCAAAAATTGTGAGGATGTGACAAACAGGCGGACAGAAGAACGGACATGACGAAATCAAAGGGTTTATTGTTTCACTACGTAATCTTAAAGAACAGTGTTTTTTATTTAGCATTTCAACGGAGAACCACAGGAAAGTAAAATTACATTTAGAGCAGCTAAAATATACACACCCAAAATGGCCACCTCCTAATTTTGGCGGTACGCCACTTACCGAGACTCGTAGCTTACTCAGCGATAAAAAAAAGCCACATCCAAGCAAAAACTCCAAACCCTGCAGTTTCCTGCAAAACCGTGACCAGCTTGCATAATGCTGTTCCTGATCGCGATGCTACCAGTGCAGACATTGGACGGAAATATACGGTCATAATGCATACGCCATTAAGCGGGCAGTTTACTGCCGGCCCTGGCTCACTTCCAAGCCACAGTCGCCGCGACCGCTTCCACCCGAGTTTATAGAGCGTGCAGTGTATTGCTGGCTATTAACTAGTTTAGGACTAGTTGGAGGTGATATTTATGACAGAGAGTAATGTGAAATTTTACTGTAAATTTTCACTAAATGGCTCTGATTAAATTATATGTGGTTAGCAATTGAAGACGGCAGACGAACGCGATAAATGATTTTCCAAAGCAAAAGGGATCGAGTTTACGTCACGATATATATGTCAAATCAAATTACCGATTTTAATTATCATAATGTGATTCGCCTTATTTATTGAGTCTTTAAAATAACCTATATATAATATATACATTACGAGAATAATCTTTTCCAGAAAAAACATAGCTAATGAATTTAAACAATTATTCCCGACATAGACTGGAAATGGTGGTGTTAGTTGTAAGATAAAATATAATGATATATAATAATACACTGGGGAAAAGGAAGAGGAAAAGGTATGAAGAAAACAGAAAACGAACTGTGAGGATGTGCACTATGAGAAACCAAGGAGAGGTATGATTTTTTCATACGACTTAAAATCGTACATGAACGGTACATTTGTGATGCTGTGATGCAATGAATTCCATAATTTGATGGCCTGAACTGGGAATATTCATAATTTTGTCTATTTTTTCATTTATTATCAATAGCTTTACCGTATTAATCAATTATTGTTCACCATAGTATTGACATTCATCACTTATTGCACTGTACTTCATCATCTCAGTCGTGTCGCTCTTGACAAATCGGTCGTGGTTATGATGAGGCTACATCATCATTGGTGGTCGATGTGACCCTCCTCACAATTTTTCGCCATCTTAAACTATTGGCCGATATCCTAGTGCATTTATGTAGAGGGTCTCCAACTGATTTTATTTGATCAGCCCATCGCAAGGATGATCTACCACGCGGTCTGTTTCCTTCCGACCTTCTCTGGATCACCAAACGCTCTATGGAGTCATTGTTTCGCCTCGAAACATGGTCAAAGAACTTCAAAATTCGAGACTGTACGATAATTAGCTTTAGGTTATATTGCTCTTGTAGCAATGAGTAAAGTTTAAGTAAATTTTTTTCAAATAAATAGGATGAATGAGTTTTCTGAATCTAGACCCGGGTCTTAGTCAGATAAGTCAGAATACCTGGCATCGATTTAAGAAGATATTTACAGTGGATTGTTTACAATATTGTAATGAAGCGAACGTAACATGAAGTTTGCGCCGATCTAAATTCAGAAGTACGATCTTCTTTTCTGAGGCGAAATATGTAAGGGACACATGAATTTTTAAGACTTTGTAATATGGTCGATAAGATTGAGATAATAAGTATTCTACCTGAGATCGCCAACCAATATTTTGAATAAACATTGCAATCAGGGTCTCTTTTAATGCGGAAAATGGAATTGTTTAATGACAGTTATGTATAATACATAACTGATAAATAATATTTGCCGATTTTAGAAAGAAATATCTTGTTATTAAAAACTATGGCCTGAAACTTAGTAAGAACCGTGCAGAATACCATCAACGCGTTCTGGTGGTAAATAAGTGAACACTTGATTACAGTTTTTTAATAAACCTGCGAGACAAAAGTTGTTCTATACATCGTGAGAAAAATTGTCGGTCGAAAAACTTTTACTCTTAAACCAATGGTTCAACAGATGTAAAGAAATAAACAATTACATTGCTTATATAAGAATTTTTCAAACTTGATAATCTTGATTTTGATTTATACCCAATTCTTAATATTCACGATTGTTTTTATTTCTCTAAGCAATCCTGTTGGCGATAAACTCAGAAGAGAGCAATTTTTAAATGTTTTTCCAGAAAAATGTTCAAACAAATTCATAAAAAATACATCATATGTATTGTCGAATTCGTGCCTCGATAAGTTTTTACTTGATACCCTACACGGTACCCTTGAAATTTGTTTTTTATTTCCCAATTGACTCCCTGAAATTAAACCCCAGAATCAAAATTGGCCAGCAATTTTGTCAAGGAACATTAAAAACAATTTAAAAATAAGAGCAAAAAATCCCGCATGTATATTTTTCTATGTAATTTGGATATTTCCTTAACGTATATATTAAAATATAATAGTTTTAATTTATGTTTATTAAATACATTTTGATAATATTGTTCTGGACGGCCGCAGAAACCAACGCGGCGAACGAGCTGCCGTGGGTTTACAACTCACTTGGCGATATATAAGAAGAGTAAACCATAAGTACTGGAAAACCATAAGTTCATCAGTTCGATCAATTCATCGGTTCAACTCCGAATTCAAGTAATCTGCATTTAAGTAACAGTACAGTTTATAAGTATTAAATTAATTGATTTTCTCACACCGACAAGGAGCATTTATTAGTAATCGACCCAGCGCGCTCTCTCCTGACTTCATAGTCAACAGTGACGTAGATTTGGAAAACGTCGACTCCTCTAATCCAGCAACAGTCAAGTGCAGAGCTCTAACTACTGCCTGTTGACCCACACAAGTATCACTGCTCGTAGGTTCTAAGTATTCATAAGATATCTATATATTTCCTCGATTTACAGTTCAATTAAGAAAAAAAAACACTGTGGTTTATTTATTACAAAATATTATCTCTTTTTTATTAAACTATGTATGAGCTAAGATGACGCTATATAAGAATAAGATTATAAAACATTTTAATGTATCACACAAATATCGCTATAGCTCAAAATTTTAATGTACATAAGTACATTAAACTATTCTACAAATACTACCTAACAATGGAAACTTAGTCCAAATTCTTCAAATAAAAGTTTAGTTACACGCAAACAAACATTTAAATAGACAGTTCTATTGCCAGTTCAGTATAGTGTTCTATAAATGTTGTAAACGGAAAAAATTCATGGCTGTCAAAATTATTCTACCCCAAATTCAGTCGGCCTCAAATATATTATGAAAGCATCACACCACATTTAACCTCTATAATTAAATATTTTAAGCGGCCATTACAAATGTATGAGAAAGAAAATTCTATAATATTTAAAATCGTTATTTTCTGTTTACTGAAGTTTTATTTATTTTTATTTTCAGTCTTCAAAATATTTCGTGAATATTAAGAATTTTCCTATGCTAGCAAACAAGTCACTTACTTCTTGCTGGCAACATTTTGTGTCAAACAATTAAATAATCTAGAATAATAACACAAAACCTGAAAAATATTTGCTTCTCATAATGTTTACATCATTTTATAGTTTTACCTTCATTGCCTGCGACATATGTTAGTTTAAAATATAAAATACATAAAAAAGACGTGATATGTCGTGAGGCAGCCGACAGAAGCGAAGCTCCTTACACATCGTATATAAAATTCAAGTTTTAATTATTAATTAATAAAATATAAGGTCGAAACGGTAGAAAACAATAAACATTTTTGCAAACAATTCCATCACACAATAAAAACACTTCACAAAAAACGGAAATATATAAACATGTTAAGTATACCAAATAACTGTCCACGTGAGAGAATGATTTCTTTTATATACGCAAACGTATGCATACACACACACGAACGCACATATATATATATTCATCCTGCTCACTCTTGTGTACAGTCCATGCTGCCCAGCCAATGAAGAGAGTTTTATCGCTGCATTCGTCAGTGATATCAACAAAACGTATTAAATAAATATAAATTAAAACTTTTACTGTATTTTATTTCAAAGAACACTTTGAAGTGATAGCAGTGAAAATAGAAACCATAATGAAAAATACATAGAATATTTTTTGGTATTATTTTTAAAGTTACTTAAAATAAATATTTCATTTCAGAAATGAAATACTTATTCCACTTTTTCTCAGTTACATCCTCATTCCAAACGTACTTTAAACAGCTTCGCTTCAAAAAGGATTGTAATATCTCTTTCCTTAAAAGAATTCAAACAGACTAATACTGGACAAATAAAAAGAAAAATACATTAGTACAATTTCCTTAAAACAAACTTAGAATATGAAGTATCCATCCCTTAAAACAATATTGACGTACGTTTCAGACTCCTCTTATAAATTGCAAAATAAATCCTCTTCCGCTTCTGGCGCACAGTCTTAGCAAACAATGACGCCGCCATAGCGTCGCGCAAAAAAATAAACATCTTTTCAAAATTCGATCGAATCAAACGAACGCACGTCTCTAAACGTCAAATGTATTTACGGACTCAATAATATTTGTCCCTTTCGTGATTATGTTTGTACAGTGGGAGTGAAGGAGTTCGTTATATAAGGATGTGTAACTTTCAGATTTGGAATTCAAACAATTGAATAAGATTATATTTATCAAATGTGTAACCATAAATATTGGGAAACCTTTCAAAGCAAAAACGCGTAGTGTCATAATTAATTGCCAATGGTAATTCATTGGTTCTCAACAGTTTATTTTTACATTCCTTTATTTTGACATAAAAATATTTATAAAATGCCAATAAACTACTTACGGTTCTCATTTTTGAGCACAATTTATTGAATATTTCATAAATCTCATCTAGGTAATAAAGTTATGAATTAATTTAGAATCTTAGCACGATTTTTTATTTTTAGTAATCAGATATCGACTCATAAAATTGTACCTCTAATGTTTTGTATTCACACGTATATACGTATATTATTGCTGTTGGTAGTCTCGGTTTTAAGAATAACACTGTTATTAACACTTAAATTTTCAATAAACTTTAGTATTAAACAATTGTTAAGAGATGTATTTTTAAATTTTGATAATCAAATAAAAAACTAAGACAAAAATACTGGTGTGTGCTGATGACACGATAGAAGTGAAAATTAAAAACTGTATATATATAATTACATTGATGTTATATGATCTGTATTATTACGACGAGTCTGTAACAATTTTAAAATACAATTATTCATTTTTATTTCTATACTCATGGATAATAATGACAAATTATATTTCTGAATTAATCATTCACTAAAGTTGTGTTCCAATTGGACTTCTTCTTCATCATGTTTTAAGAATAAAAAAATACAATAATATACGCGTATTATATTAAACTACTCTCAAATAAAATATTAAATACTAACTGTATATACTTAAAATATTATACTGATTATATACAATAATATACGCATATAATATTAGATTATAGCCAAATAAAATATTAATCAAAAATAAAACGTAATTCTGGAAAAGATGCACCCCGTGTTAAGACGATGAATCCGCTTGATTGATGCCGAAGGGAGCCGAGTTTACCCAAACAGTGAACTCGCTTTGCTGATGCGAAGGGAGCCAGTTTTACCCGATTTAGAGACAATGACCATAGCATGACAGTTCAGTTTCGTTCACTGCTGAGAAAAAAGTGCGCATGGTGCGCCTAAAGAAGTTTTCTATTTAAAAAAATGTTAAAAATATTGTTTCTGTACATCAAATTAATATAGGAAATTAAGTATCTGGAATTCAAGAAGTAAAATTTATATGGTTTCTGTATGCGTTTATTTGTATCTCAAGCCACTAGAGTATATTTTAATTAGATTTTGCAAATATATTTTTTGCCGAGATCTAGCCATGACAAATTTCACAAAAAATTTTGATACATGGTTTCCGATGATCATTCCCAAACTCCAATGAAAGAATGACAACAAAGATTTACACCAAAGAATAGGGATCTAAATCGATTCAAAACAATAAATTGCAATACCTTCAGAGTGAGACGCCTATCTTCAGGGCTTTCTGAAATACACTCTCGTCGTTAGCTTAGATTGCATTGCTATATATAGAGCATAAAGATTGACTTCACATCATCAAGGAACTTTTAGCTGCTTGCTTATTTGTTTATATATTTGTTTTTCATTATGATCCTAGAAAGGCATAGCGAATCTATTCAGACCCTTGAAAATTATTAGAAAAATGCATGTGTCTCAGAACAGTGCCAATATTATATACAAATAAACATAAACTACAGAAAATAACTAATATATAAAACCAAAACTAAGAATTAATAGTTACCGAAGAAAATTTATCACATTAAAGTAATAACAAAGGACAAGATTGTCCATGTAAATAAGATTTGATGAATTTCCATAAGTTTGTTTTATAATCTGAAATTTTTTTGGTGTTCTTCATTGGTATATGTAAATTTATTATAAACAAATAAATATAGTTAATAAGAAACACGTGACCCTTTAATGAAGTGTTGTATATCAAAAAATTGTTTGTTTCTCCAAATTTTCACAAGTTTGTGGCAATTCAAGCTAGTAAAAAAATTAAATCTGCCCAACAAGAAACGATAAGCTGCTACGCAATTTTATTATGCAAAATTCAAGAGCTAAACTCATCCTAACGACGTACTTACACCCACATCGCTCTAAATTCGTATTTTTTTAACGAAACACGAAATAACGGTCTACTTAAATCGTCGGCTTCATAGTACTTCACCGTCAGCGTTCGTGTCAGACTTGGGCAAATTTCTGAAACACTTGTTTTGCAATCTTAAGCAATTTTCCTAGAAGGTTTCGTAGAAGTCAATGGTTACAGAACTTTCACATTTAATTTTTTTATGAACTTTTTAATTACATGGATTGTTTTATATTACAATATCGATACGTCGCCAATAAGTTATAGAACTTCTTGTTTTCGTGCACTGCAATACATTATGACCGAATAGTTTACTTAAATTTCAGAGATCGAGCGCATCTATTTGGAACGCTTCTTTTATATAATTTAGTATTACCAAACGCAACTTATTTATGTACATAAATGTGGAAAACGCAAATACAGCAGATTATTTTGGTTCTTACCAATATCGTAACTTTGATTACGATTCAGGCTATATATTTTCGATGTGGATATGACAAAAACAGGTAATAGTTTTACGAGATATATTAACTTACTCTAATAGCAACGTTATAGTGATTGATTTTCGATAATACAAGAAATAAAAATGTTTCAAAAGATTATATTTTAATTTATCTTAAAATTCACGATAACCTTACGCTTAGATAGAAATACTTATAGGGTATTCTTACTTATAAATCTTAATTAACACCATGTCTATCCCTATATAATAAATAAAAAATAACGAAAAACTAGTAAATAAAAATAAATAGTAATTAAAAAGTTGAGAATGTTTTACCTAACAAATTCCAAAAAATTGTAATACATCGTATGTTTATAAAATAAGAAAACTTTTTTTTTTAATTTTGTGTGTTATTAAATGTATTAACATTTAAGGAAATCCGAAAAATTATGTTTTATAAAATGGTGTCTACAAAAATTAACCATATCAGCACAAAAAAACATTTAAAAAAATTAAGAATGGTATTTTATTTTATTTTACTTTGATCTACCTCGTTGAAACATTTATAAAAATTGTAAGCGTTGTTGAGGGTAGATTGTAAAAATATCGTGATTATACCAAGGCGATATCGCAAATAGAAAGTTTAAGAGTTTTGTCTATCATGCCATATAGTACTACACCGTTATTAAAATTCATAAATTTGTATCTCAGATGTTCCTACAACATATATTCACTACATCGAAATCATTTAAATTTTATGAATTTCTTTCAAACTTTTTATTATTCAATTCCACAGTGAACGGGTGCCATATTAAGGATTAATATTGAGGGAAGATAAAAGTGTCACTGAAAAAAAATTTGAAGCTGATCCGAGCGGAAGCAGATTCGCCCTTCTTATACGGCAATGGCCTTTGCTATATCACTCAAGCTTACCGCTAAATTCTATAACTTAAAAACGTAAAGGGGTTCCTATATTGTTAGGAACCCCTTTACGTTAGAAATATGTCAAAAACTTTGAAATTTAGAATTATCACTATAGTTTTCCGGTAAACTTCTAGTAACGTTGTTTTTAAATATTTTGACTTCACCATATCTGGAGATGGAAAAATAATTTTTTGTGGGTATTTTTAAAATCTTTCGAGAACTACACATAACTTTTCTAAAATAATAATTTTGAAATCCTTATAATTTATACTTTTGTTTGATATCTCTAAGATAAGGATACGCGAAAAGAAAAAAAATCTAGTACTTTATTAGTCCCTCAATAATTTCCATATAAATATTTATGAGTGTTAACAATTTAAATGTATGTGGGTTAATCTATTTTAATAATAAGTATCTGAGAAAAACGTTTGCGACATACGTCTAATCATAAGTTTCTGAGAAAAACCGTTATGACGTACGGACGTATCCGACGTGCGAGATCCTTTGAAGCATATGGGTTCCGGTTTTAAGGTACTAAACTCTAGAAATGTTCTAAAATTATGAATCAGTCATTTTCATGCATATATATATATATATATATATATATATACTCGCAGATGCAAAACGTGAATTAAAATGAAAAAATAATCAATAAAAAATGTTCAATGAGTTATCATCGCTTAAAACTTTTTTCACTAGTCACTTAAATTGGTTGATTTATTTAAATATTATGACTTTTTTTCGTTGTTGCTATGATAATTATTTATTTTACTAAATGTATATAAATATATGTATATATTGTATTACAAAATATATACAAAGAAAAATTATTATTCATTAGAAATATAGGTTAAAATCTAGTATGGTTATGGTACCTTTGTGTCAATTACCCACCGAAACTAAAATAATTTTATGTCAATTTATTAAACATAAATATAAAACAAAGGAAAGTTTAAGGATCGCTGTAGGTAAGTTGACCATTGTGTTCCGCATTCGTGAGCGCGCTACGTTAAACCCACGTGACCGCGTTGCCATGCAACGCCACGCACCCGCCTCAGTCGCCATATTTAAATTTCGTTACTTGACGACCAAGCAAACGTTTGAATACGAAAAAATTATTAAATGTCGCACTGAAACACGTAAATTGTTAGCGATAATGTCGTAAATTAGATTCGTTTTAAAAGTTCTGTTATTCGTTGTCACTTTCCGCTTTGAGAACAAGGCGACCGAATTTATTTTACGAAGTATTTTAAAAGGTGCTTGCGTGAGAAATAAAATTGCGTGAGGTCTCTATTTTGGGGGTGAGTTTAAATTTTATCATATCCTACATTTATTTCAGTGAATAGTTATTAGAATGGTAATTATCGAAATATTCCTAGTTGTAAAGTGCATTTATACCGTATAATGAATACCAATAAGCTAATAAATTAGTTATTTTCGAAAGTATAAATTCAGTTCGATGTCAATAAAAATTTTACATTTGAATTCTTTGTTAATGAATGATAAACATTGAAAACAGTGTTATTTAACTAAAATAACTTTCTTCGCGGTTATTTTATCCCAAAAATATTATTATTTGAAAAATTTCGCACCTTATTTTTTATGCGTAGGACCATTTGTAACACTATTTTTTGGTTTATGGCAATGACAATTAACGTTTTTAATTCTTTAACTGAAATAATTTACTTATAACATATAAAAGATTTCTTTGGGTATTTTTATTGGCGGCTTAATGTTTACTTTAAAAAAAAAATATTTAATAAAATATTTACAATGCAATTGCGTTTTTTTTTCTAACGAAATAAACGTTACAATTTTATCGACTTAATTGCCGTTGTTTGTCTTATACGAAATAATAATTAAAAAGGCAAAATAAAAACCAAAAAAATTAAATAAATAACAAGGGATTGCGTTAGAGATTTTAAAAATTGAACCACTAGCAGCCGTTTTTCACTTAAAAAAAAACACTTTTCAAATCGATTTTTGAAAAGTGCTTTTTCAACTGACTAACAAGCGGTTATTTTATTAAACGTGTTGTTTTTTATTACGTATATCAATTTTAAACATCATTGACACCTTTATTTTCACTAAAATAATTCCAAGAGGAGTAAAAATTAAATAGTAAATATTTTTCTTTTTTAAACAGCCAACTCGCAGCATTTCTTTTTCAAAAATATTAATTGTCTTGGCATATAAATTATAACAATTAAGACGAATTTTATTTTATTTATTTATATAAAAATTTGCAAATTCCCGCAATCCCAGCCGCGTATTTTAAATTTATATAGGACCAAAACGTATGTGCTAACGCTGTATATTTTCGGAAATAACTTGTAAGCATTTTTTCAAAAAGTATAAAAAATTGGACGTATTGATCGTGCATTCTTTATATTATTAAATCAAACAAGTTACTGTAATAATATAAATCACAGTGAATTTACACTGTCTAGTTACTTAGTACAATATACACCACAGTGAATTTACTCTGTCTAGTTACTTAGTACAATATACACCACAGTGAATTTACATTGTCTAGTTACTTAGTACAATATACACCACAGTGAATTTACTCCGTCTAGTTACTTAGTACAATATACACCACAGTGAATTTACACTGTCTAGTTACTTAGTACAATATACACCACAGTGAATTTACTCTGTCTAGTTACTTAGTACAATATACACCACAGTGAATTTACACTGTCTAGTTACTTAGTACAATATACACCACAGTGAATTTACACTGTGTAGTCACTGTGTAGCAGGAGAAATAAGTAAATATACAGAAAATAGACAAGGGTTGTCGATAGTTGAAGCAATAAAGTTGCCTCGAAATTATATAGTTAGAATCTCTGCCCCAAAAATAAAACATTTTTTTATGTTATAGAGATTTATTAATAAAATAGACAAGACAATCTTTAAAATTATATAAGTTGTCATAATTTGCAAAAAATAAAGTTCTTTACTTATATATAGTATTAATGTTTCCTTTTGAGTGAAACTTTATTGAGATTTACAAATCCAGGTTTGTATAGTTGGTTCAGCTCTGAATTCTTTCTTTTCTTTTGGAACCTGCAATCCTTCTTGCTACAGAAGTTAGCTTGATGCGCATTTTACACGATAACTATTTGCTTAAGTTATTTCACATGAAGTTTTGAGCCTGTTGGCCTGTAATAATCGTTTTTATTTACCCGACTACCGCAGAGGAAGGGTTAATAATTTCTTAATAACCCAGAGAATTAATAACCCAGAGAGTGACCTAGAGTATATAATATTACATGAAATTCAGTGCAATGTATGTATGTATGTATCTATGTGAGTAAGTTTGTTCCCCCGTATAGACTAAACAACTAAAGTGATTTCAAAACATGAGGCGTCCTTAATTTTGTTATGAGTATCCTAGGGCATATAACGTTACAAGAAATTCAGTGCTATATAAGTAAGTTTGTTTCCTCGCACAGAATAAACCACTAAGGCGATTTCAACATATGACGTGTCCTTAGATTCTTTATAATCCAGAGAATGTCCTAGGGTGCATAACGTTATGAATTTCACAGGCTACGTATGTACGCATGAATGTGAGTAAGTTGTTATTTCGTACAAACTAAACTACTGAAGTGATTTTAATAAATGAGTATTCTTAGATCCGTCATGATCTAAAGAGTATCCTAGGGTACATAACGTTATGAATTTCAGAGGCCATGTATATATGTACATGAGTAATTTTGTTCCCTCGTATAGACTAAGCTACTAAAGTTATTTAAACAAATGAGGTGTCCTTAGATTCGTTATGTTCCAGATAGTGTCCTAGACTATATAAAGTCATGAATTTTACAGGCTATATACGTATGTATTTCGTGCTTACTGTATGCATGTGAGTAAGTTTGTTCCCTCGTACAAACTAAACTACTAAAGTGATTTTAACAATGAGGTGTTCTTAGATTCGTCCTGATCCAGACAGTTTCCTAGGGTAATGACGTTGTGAATTTCATAGTCTATGTATGTATGTATTTCTTGCTTTTCAGTTATTTTTTCTGTAGCCGGGTTTTAGTTTTTCCTATTGTTGTGGTTAGGTAGGATGCGGTTTAAAAATGTTTTGTCAATTTGTAAAATATTCTTTCCATTTATCTAATAAGATCTTCGTTATGCGTTTAAAGAAAGTCTAAATCGTTTTTTTAGCTATTCAAGAATTTGGTTGCAGTAGTTGGAGGAATTTCGAAAACAGATCTTCTAAATTTGATAGAATTAATTGACAAATAGTTGTTTTGATGTCGTAAATTTGAATGAGTGTAAATTTTAGAAATATTTGTACAATTATTCCATATTGTGCTTCAATAGCATACAAATGCTTGCAGAATGGCATTGAGCGCCGATACAATCACAAAATAGAGAATAGCATGATTGTGTCAACTGTTTAAGTGATCTCTTTTATGACGTATTTCAATACAATTTTAATTGAATTTACGTTTTATAGTTTATAAAACGTTAAATAATTTTAACTATATTAATTTGCCGATAATTTTCAAATTTCATAAGTATCCTATCCTGTGTAAATTTCCGAATATATTTCGCATAAAACCAATCAAAGCGCAAATATGGAACGCTTTATACTTTTGCAAAATCACATCGTCAGATACGCGAATTGAGGGTTCCATCATGATAAATACATATTTTAAAATACAAAGTTATTTTTCAGTTGAATAAAAGGAGTATATTTATACACATTTAGTAAAATATTTATATACATTTAGAAAAAAGATTTTCCACCGATTCCATTTTTTCAATTTGGAAATCCGCATACCCGATTTTCCACTTTTAAACACCGTGTGCCAAATTTGCGTTTGGTTTTAAAGTGACGTGCAATCTTCTCCTCCAATTTTTCAACAGTTATCTTGAAAAATTTTAACTTCCTTGATACTAACGTTTGCTACGAATTTAAATTCAAATTGTTTCGCTAAATTTGCATCAATAATTTCAAGATATAAACACCTAATATAAAATTTACATCAATAATTTTAAGATATAAACACCTAATATAAAATTTGCATCAATAATTTCAAGATATAAACACCTAATATAAAATTTGCATCAATAATTTCAAGATATAAACACCAAATATAAAATTTGCATCAATAATTTCAAGATATAAAACAAGTAACCCTATTTCTTATGGTTTCCTATATACATTTGATCGTTTATTTTATATTTCAGACACTATGGGTTTCTATGCACGCCATGATATTTTCCCCTAAATAAACCTTTATAAATGTTTGTCCGCGTCCATATGGATTATATTACTTGATTAGATATTGAAGACCAGTCATCGATTTTCAACATTTTTCTCTAAAATATTTTTTTCACTAAACTTTTTTAATAAATATTTGTAATTACAAGAAACAAGCTTGTAATTCGTAAGCTAAAACAAATATATGTTATGGCCTTAGTTAAATATTACAAAGGTAACTGAATCTTTTTTTTTTATTTTCGGGTTTTTCACAATAGATGACTTCAGTAAATCTTCATAGCGTTTGTTCGTTTCACAATTACGTAATACAATTCGAGGAGCTTTCGAATATTTTATTGGTTTGATGAATTAGACTATTATTATGAGTTCGGTTTGACAAAGATAATATATGCAGTACCATAAAACGCAAGGAAATGAAATGTTTTATGTGAAGTGCCCTTACTCCGAGTTAGGAGGCCGATTCCAAATAATTTATGCCTAGATCAGTAACATTCAAATTGAATTATTGATTCTGTATAACCTTTTCGATTTGGCTTCAATTTGGTTCGTATCTGATTTCACCAAATTTTGACATGATATTGCGTATTGCAGTCCACATCTGTTTGACATGTAAGTCATGCTTTAATTTATATATAAAATAAACTTAAATAATTTTTTTTATTGTGCGTAAAGCCGATGAATAAAAATTCGGAAGTGGTTGTTTCTAATTGACACGATCGAGATTTGTCCGTAACAATAACTCCTCCGACCTCTTTATTATAAAACGAGTATGTTTTCGAGCGCGTTCCATTTCACTGTTGCTCGTTCTGTGATTTAGTGCATCATGTGAAAAATGACAATGGATAAATGTCTCTATTTGTTAGGAAAGTTTAAAGGTAATTACTTGACCACTAAACGCTAAATGAAAAGTTTCGGAAATTTATTATTTTTCTGTTCCTGGTCCGATTTTTTAAATTCTTATGCCGATGCATTTGTCGCGCTCCAAGTTCATTTTACTCCTCATCGAATTTTTTCAGTAAAAACCGAAAATATTGGGGAGTTTCGAATTTTATTTCGAGTTTCTTTGAATAAATCGCGCAGTGGTCAGTATTCTTTCAGTGCCGAATGTTAAACCCTTGCAATGACGTTGAACAATATATCTAGCAACAAGAGAAAAAGAAAATTCTATTTAATATAATCGTCTTATTTTACAGCTTACTAATTGAACAATATACCTATATGTTTACACTCAAGATATATGTGTGTGTATACGCTCAATATACTTTCATAAATTCCTACAATTTTAACCCATTTCCCTCGTATTTTCCACACTTACTCCTCACATTAAAATTTATAAATTTTCTTAAATTTTTAGCAATAAATTCTAAGAGGGGTGTTCATCCCCACCCCATCCCTTTACACCCATATGGAGGAAGGAGGTGGAAGTTCTTACGGGAATTACCGTATAAAATATAAGTAGATACAAAAGCGAGTCACGGATTCGAGCTCTTTTAATCATTAAACAAAACAGCAGACTGGTATTACCCGCAATTTCAAATGACATCTGTGAGTGGAATTTTCCATGAAGTTTTTCTCCGTTTTCATAATATATTAGTCTTTTTCTCCATTGCTTTAATATCACATGTTTTCGTGCTAACTTTAAAAATAAAGATTGATGTTTTCTTTGCTAACCAAGTTGTAAATGACATCCATGGATAATTGCAGAATCTTTTCGGATAGTATCGGTCTGAATCATGAATTATTTTTTTTTTGTAAGTTGGAAATATGTAAGCTATTGACAGCAAACATAAATGCTTTATTAATGTTAATATACAGTTGTTGCTTTTCAATTAACTCGATTAAATTCGTTATTATTTCACGTTTTGGACATTATATGGACATATTAAGAAAGAGATTAAGGCGCTATTATGAATGATTTTCGTAATCGAATGATTACGTAATAATTATTCGTTTAATTTTGAGGAGCCCATTTCGTTCGTTCGGGCAAGTAACACATTCAGTGCAACAACATTACGGATGATACCTAAAAATGTAGAACATATTTTCTGAAGCTGAAAGTAAAATCGAATATACTGGTCTTAATGTCATCCTAATAAATTGAGTAATTGTTTGTAAATCTATATAAAACGCAACATCTGCCTTTCCACCTATCTGTTCGGTTACAACTTGAGTTCTACTGAATGAATTTTGATGACGCAAGTCCGTGAACGCCGATAGGTTCGAAGCACTGCGAATGGCGGCTACACTGGGAAATGGGAGAAATCATTTTGTCACAGAGATGTTCAAGTTCAAACGTCAATCATGGAAGTTGTGAACATCACAATTTCTACGCGACAAAAAGAAGCAAGACCGCAAGAAAATCTAGCATATACATAAATAAAGCAGAAGAGTTGATAAAAGGTCAAAATTGGATAAATATGTACTATGATTTGAAGCGTAACAAATTTTCGAAAACCTTTGACTATGTGTATCTTCGAGAAAACTTCATGAGTTAAGTTAATAATTTCAAAATGTCATCTAAAATAATAATATATTAATCAGATATTAGCTGGATCGATATAGAATGAAACGTACGTAATACCAATAGAAGAAGCATTTTCCATCACTTACCTAAGTTATATTTCGCGCCCTCAGAATGAAACGGATCTTATTTAAAAAATGGAAAACTGTGTTAATGGAAGCAAAACCCCAAGAAAGTATTTTTCGTAACTATAACATAGTGGTAAATATGTAACATCTTAATCTCTTACTTTATGTTAGATAGTCACATGCTAATCGCTTACAAAACACCAGCAATTTTAAACTATAAACGCCGTTTCCCAAAAGTTATGAATTTTGGGTTAAGTCACTTTTATCGTAAACATGCGATTTATGTTTATATATTTTAATTCCTCAATAAGGTTCATTGAAGGCACGCGGGTTTAAAAATGTCGTGGGGTCTCCCGAAGCTGCCGGGCCTCACGTTCACGGATCCCACTCGTAGCAACTTCCACGTGGAGCACAACTTCCACTTTCGAAATGGATACCGCTTCTACAAGCCCACGGTGCGCGGCGTTGGCGGTGCCCCCACAGACCTTGACAGCAACGCCTTCAAGGAAGATACAGACACTTGCAGGTGAGGGACGATATCATTTGTCTGCATATATTTGAACTGTGACATGACTTTCAGCATTAAGTGACGTTTGCAAGCATATTCTTGTCTTTATTTGTAACATAAAATATTTAATAAATTACGAACAACAATGCTACATTACGAGCAACTTTCACTAATAAATCTATGAAGTTAATGCATTGATTTCTTCGTTAATAACAAAAAATATTAAAAAAAAGGTGTGACCATAGATGAAGTGAAAGTTCTTTTACAGTTCATGGTAATTAAAATTTTTACCATTAGTTATACACTCATTTAGAATTTTGCATTATACCGTACACAAAACTAAATAGTCGCATATTAAAAGGGCAAAGATCAGTGGCGTCCTGTCGATTTATTGACAGATTAGCATTTTAATCAATCTTTGACGTTCAAAACAACATGTTGTTAATGCTGGACTGGTTATATCGCTAGTCGGATAAATTTGGCATTTGTTTTATGAATCGCTTTACAATTTTAACGTAACAGAATTACTCAGAAATCAAGAAAGAAATTTCACTTAAAAAAAATTAACAAATAGATGTTAGCTTTTATGATTGCAAAAATTACTTTTAAAAAAGGTTCAAATATAACAATTTCTTGTATTGTGAAAATACTCACTAGAAAAACCTAAGGATTATAAACTTTTAACCTTGAGCAGAAAAAAATTAAGCTTAAAATATATTTTTAAGCTTAACAGAAATTTAATGGTATATTTATATCGATAAACCAACGATTAGAATATTAGTACGTATAATAAAACGGTTCTCTTCTTTGTACTATTTAAACGTCCGAATAAAAAAATCTTTGCAAAGACAAAGTATAGTTGACTCATTGGTTTACAGGTCTGAATACTAGCTATGCAACCTTCCTATCGCTAAATATATCGCTGTCTTTCAAAAAGATACTTTGTCCTGCTACACGTTGGAATGAAGCAATACATGTTTCAAGATCCTCTGAATCAATGATACCTTTTCATCATTTCTAATTCTGGCCACCTATCCATTTTTCAATCCAATTTTTTAGCTATCTTATAAGAAAAAAGTTAAATAGAAAATCGCCTTGTAGTCATTTTATTTCTCACACATTACCATTACAGTTTCTATTATACATTACCGAAAAGAATGGAAAGGGGACAATGGGTAGAATGGATAATATAATGAGGACGGGGAGCGCATCTAATGATTCTGTAGATAACGCTTATGACTTAATAACGCAAAAATGTCAAATTTAACAACGAAGCAATGAATTGCTTCATGAAAGATTTCAAAGATTATTCTTATATTGATATAAAAATATTACATAACACAGATTACACTCCATATATGCGTAATCCGTGTTATGTAATTTGTTAAGTATTCCAATCATCATGCATAGTTTGATTTAAATTCTCGTCACTTCAATATTAGACATTATATTTTATTTATTGCATTAATTTTAATTTTCTTTTACGATTTAATATTCTGATCGAATTGATTTTTATTTCTTACGTCGTAAATTCTATTCAATATATTTGTGCCTTATCTTTCTCTTGTTCAATTTTTCCAACTGGAAATTTTTCTAACTGCAATGATTCTGTCAAGAGTAAACCCATGTTTATGTGAGTTTACATTTTTAAATCAAAAACGTAAATATCCAATATAAATCATACTTTCTTATTTTTCACTTTAAAGAAATTTCACCATGATAATTTCAACAATTTTGAGTGCTAACAATTTCTTAAGTAATTTTCACAGAAAACGGAGAATGATAAAAATAAATTTTGCTATTTCACATATGTTAAAAATATTAATGCGACTTTCACGAAAAAAATTTCCACCAGCTATGACCCCTCACTAACCTACGGACGAGTAAAACAGCCAGCTCTGCCCGCCGTCATACCCCATTGGGCTCTCTACGCTAAAATGGCTCTCACATTCAAGGCCTTCTTCAAGCAGCCCGTTTTCGATAATCCCAGTGAGCACTACCGCGTTCGCATAGTCAACATCATCTACTTCCTCGAGGATGACACCATCACCGTCATGGAGCCGAGGGTCAGGGTGAGTATCAACGGCGTATATTTATCTGAATATGGTGTAAAAAGGTCTTTTCTGAATATTGCTCGCGTATAACTATATTCATTTTATTATCATGTGGAATGGTTACCTTTATGTCGATTTTAGTAAGTGTAATATTCATTTATTCAATCTTACAGCCGCTGTAGGTCAGGCAATCTAGGTCAGGATACGAAGGTCACCAGATGGTTGTAACGTGGAATTAAAACCTCGTTGAAGATTCTTCGTTGTTTATTGTCAGTACAGTTACAGTTCGTTAAAATATTCAAGAAATATCATGGATCGTAATTTCGTAATATTACGATCAATGAACTAAATATGTTTACTTTTTACACTTTATATATAAGTATAAAACTGTAAACACTTAGATCCCATGCATGTATCATTCTTTTCATTTATGCAAAGTCAATAATTATATTTTGTTTAATTTGTAAATGTTTAATTTGCGTCTATTGTCTTTCATAATCTCTACTAGATATGAAAAATAGCATAATTGATGCAATTTATTATACAAGATATGGCTAACTTATTATAAGTTTATTACGTATGACGTAAAGTCAAGAAATCACGACATGAAATGTATAACTACATACAACTGCAAAACGATCGAGTCGTCATCATAATTACGAGTCATCATCATCAGAAAATTACCAAAATTTACCTTTAACCAACGAACTACCTTGTAGTAAGTTTACACAGTGGAACATTGGTTATGTTGCAGACAATAAAATACGTTCTGCTCCATGGCATGGTGCATTCAAGACATTATTTAGTAGACGTACGATTTAGCTGCCCATAAGCTTTATTTGAGGTGGAAATCTTTACTTCTTCATGCTATACCATCAATGCCTAATACCTTCAAACCTTAGCAGACTATCACAAAAGATGTTCTGAAAAGAACAGCATAAGTTGTAAGTGAAACATGTCACCAGAACTCATTACCTTCAAACCTTACAATATGTTTTCCGAGAAATTATGAAGGAAACTGTTCTGAAAAGAAGAGTATAAGTTCCAAGTGATACTTATAAATAGGTGCTTTGGCCGGAACAGTTTTAAGCTCTGGTGAAACAAGAAAAAAGTTCAACATACACCGACACGACACAGCAACACGACGTAGCAATGCCGCAGAGCAACACGGCGCGACACGCGAAACCCATGAAGTCAATGTAAACCCATGCACGGGACTTGGCGCCTTCCGCTCAGCACGGCGATCAGCGACACTGAAATATTTATAAGCTCGCGAGACCGTGGCGTGCGTACCAAACATTACGGTATAACAATCGTGCCATCTATAGTTTACCAATTTACTACCTTCCATCTCCGTTTATATATTTCTATCCTTTTTAAGCTAAGCATATTTTGTATAAATAGCTGCACTTTTTCGAATAAAACTCATTTCTATTCCACTCCTCAAATCGGAGGTTTAATTTACCTCACTGGTAAAAGTTAAACTTTTAAATTTTAGCCTTTGACGCGACTTTTTTAGTAATTAATTATGTACAGCAACTGAAATTACAAATAAATGTATAAATGAAAAGACAAAATATCGTATAACTCCAATTTTATCAAGTTTCGTCGATAATCCAACAAAGAACAACACAAAATGTATGAGAAAGGCTATAAAAATAAATGTCAAAAAGAAGTATTATTTCTTTTAAAGCAAATGTTTCGAAGGTCACTTAAAAGGTCAAGGGTCAAAAACTTATTTATATTTTCAATTGTTGAAATTAACTTTACAAGACCGAAATAGTGACTGTATTTTAGAATATTGAATATCATATTATAACTTCAAGGAAATGTTCCTTCAAACAATAATACCTGTATTAAAACTTGTTTGACTCAACTGTAAATTAGCTCAGAATTACCAACATACGAGCAGAGTATAATTAAGATATTCTCCCTTAAAACTTATTCTAACAACTTTGCCACCACCAGAACTCGGGGTTGTGGCAAGGTCGTATGGTGAGGCGTGAGAAGATACCTAAAAATGATCTCGGCCATTACTGGCACTGGAAGGACTTCGACGTAGGGAAAGACATTCCCATCTATGGCAAGGTCTTCCACACCGTCTCATGTGACGAGTTCACCAGGGTGAGTCTATAAATACATATTTCTAGTTTGAAATTGGAATTCAATCCATAAAATTGCTTCAGAATTTATAGAGTAAAAAAAGGCTTTTATACATGAGTTCAGCAACTGTATAAATTCACTTTTTAAGAAAGATATATAAAGCTTCAAGATATTTTTTATATTATTCATCATAATACTTGTATATGAAAAGAACATAATTTCAACCAAATAACTTCAACCAATGGTAAGAATATAATGATATATAAAAATATGTATTTTGGGTATCACCTGCCAAAGTTTATTCGAGCATTCAATAGAGTTTTAACATATTTTTAAACGCCATTATTACATCAAAGCATTTACTATACTCCGTAACTGCTATAAGTTTTTGATTTAATTTGTCAGCAGTACTTTATTTTTGATATTAATGCCTTATATATTATACTAGCAATCCGCCTCAACGGTAAGAATATAATGATAGATAAAAATATATTTTGAGTATCACCTTCTAAACATTATTCGAGCATTCAATAGAGTTTCGAGATATCTTTAAATGCCGTTATCACATCAAGGCATTAACTATACTCCGTAACTGTTATAACTTTTTGATTTAATTTGTAAGCGGTGGTTTATTTTTGATATTAATACCTTATATATTATACTAGCAATCCGCCCCAATGGTAAGAATATAATGATAGATAAAAATATGTATTTTGAGTATCACCTTCTAAACATTATTCGAGCATTCAACAGAGTTTCGAGATATCTTTAAATGCCGTTATCACATCAAGGCATTAACTATACTCCGTAACTGTTATAACTTTTTGATTTAATTTGTCAGCGGTGCTTTATTTTTTATATTAATACCTTATATATTATACTAGCAATCCGCCCCAATGGTAAGAATATAATGATAGATAAAAATATGTATTTTGAATATCACCTTTTATACATTATTCGAGCGTTCAGTAGGGTTTTGTGATATTTTTAAACGCCATTATTACATCAAGGCATTAACAATATTCCGTAACTGTTATAACTTTTTGATTTAATTTGTAAGCGGTGCTTTATTTTTGATATTAATACCTTATATATTACACTAGCAACCTGCCCGATTCCATACGGGTGCAATTAAATTATTTGATTGAAGTGTTTTATGATCTTTTCTTGCATAAACATAGTCCAGCGCTTTACTCTGGTTAACAAAAATATAATAACGAACCGGGACATGATGCACTTGCGATTATCCCGTGCCAAGCTTGCCTCTTTTCCCGTTCCTCATTGTCATGCACGGATACATCGCATTGAATATCATCAAAATATTATATTTCTGTTTTTGTTTACTTTGAATTGTTTATTAATTTCTCTTAAACTACTATATAAAAATTTAACAGTATGAAGGATATATTTGTGCCTATCAATAATAATTAAAGCGATATTCATTTTAATGGTGACCTGAACTTTAATACTTTCGTCCTACGCATTTTTTCGATTTAAAAGTGTTATCAATAAAATTTATTTAAATGTT
Source organism: Druceiella hillmani (assembly GCA_039881145.1). Classification (NCBI taxonomy): domain Eukaryota; kingdom Metazoa; phylum Arthropoda; class Insecta; order Lepidoptera; family Hepialidae; genus Druceiella; species Druceiella hillmani. Next base: position 16,721,484 of record JAYKKI010000035.1, read on the forward strand.
ATCTTAGACTTTTTTTAGACCTTTTTAGGATCGGTATTTTCCCACACATATCGTATGGGTATCGTATTGGTGTATCTATAATAGTTTTGCCAGCGTTCGTCGCAAAAGCGGTTAAGTTACCATTATTAAATATATGTCAAAAATCGTATAACACATGTACATACTATATAGCGAAATAGCAACCCTTGTCAGCTTCACACGGGTAGGTGATGGAAAGGAAAATTCTCAGATGTATGGTTTTTTCCGACTTAATCCGCATTTATCACCACAGATCGGCCAATTCACACAAAACCTACATCAATTATATATCTTTCGGGTAGCATTAAGTATCTATATTCGGATTATTTGTCTGGCGTAATGAAGCAATAAGTGTATATAATGAACTGTTGCGTAGAGCTTATTTATCTACTGTGATGTGTCTAATTGACATATATGGCGGACTAATCTTTCGGGTAGCATTAAGTATCTATGTTCAGATTAATTTTCTGGCGTAATGAAGCAATAAGTGTACATAACGAACTGTTGCATAGAGCTTATTTATCTACTTTGATGTATCTAATTGACACATATGGCGGACTTATCTTTGGAGTAGCATTAAGTATCTATTTTCGGATTATTTGTCTGGTGTAATGAAGCAATAAGTGTATATAACGAACTGTTGCATAGAGCTTATTTATCTACTTTGATGTATCTAATTGACACATATGGCGGACTAATCTTTCGGGTTGCATTAAGTATCTATGGTCAGATTAATTTTCTGGCGTAATGAAGCAATAAGTGTACATAACGAACTGTTGAATAGAGCTTATTTATCTACTTTAATGTATCTCATTGACAGATATGGCGGACTTATCTTTGGAGTAGCATTAAGTATCTATTTTCGGATTATTTCTCTAGCGTAATGAAGCAATAAGTGTATATAACGAACTGTTGCATAGAGCTTATTTACCTACTTTAATGTATCTAATTGACACATATGGCAAACATTTCTTTGGGGTAGCATTAAGCATCTATGTTCGGATTATTTATCTGGCGTAATGAAGCAATAAGTGCATATAACGAACTGTTGCATAGAGCTTATTTACCTACTTTAATGTATCTAATTGACACATGTGGCGGACTTATCTTTCGAGTAGCATTAAGTATTTATGTTCGGATTATTTATCTGGCGTAATGAAGCAATAAGTGTACATAACGAACTGTAGCGTAGAGCGTATTTATCTGCTTTGATGTATCTAATTGACACATATGACGGACTTATCTTTGGAGTAGCATTAAGTATCTATTTTCGGATTATTTGTTTGGTGTAATAAAGCAATAGGTGTATAACGAACTGTCGCATAGAGCTTATTTATCTACTTTGATGTATCTAATTGACACATATGGCGGACTTATATTTCGGGTTGCATTAAGTATCTATGGTCAGATTAATTTTCTGGCGTAATGAAGCAATAAGTGTACATAACGAACTGTTGCATAGAGCTTATTTATCTACTTTGATGTATCTAATTGAAAGATATGGCAGACTTATCTTTGGAGCAGCATTAAATATCTATGTTCAGATTAATTTTCTGGCGTAATGAATCAATAAGTGTACACAACGAACTGTTGCATAGAGCTTATTTATCAACTTTGATGTATCTAATTGACACATATGGCGGACTTATCTTTGGAGTAGCATTAAGTATCTATTTTCGGAATATTTGTCTGGTGTAATGAAGCGATAAGTGTATATAACAAACTGTTGCATAGAGCTTATTTATCTACTTTGATGTGTCTAATTGACACATATGGCGGACTTATCTTTCGGGTTGCATTAAGTATCTATGGTCAGATTAATTTTCTGGCGTAATGAAGCAATAAGTGTACATAACGAACTGTTGCATAGAGCTTATTTATCTACTTTGATCTATCTCATTGACAGATATGGCGGACTTATCTTTGGAGTAGCATTAAGTATCTATTTTCGGATCATTTCTCAGGCGTAATGAAGCAATAAGTGCATATAACGAACTGTTGCATAGAGCTTATTTACCTACTTTAATGTATCTAATTGACACATATGGCAAACATTTCTTTGAAGTAGCATTAAGTATCTATGTTCGGATTATTTGTCTGGCGTAATGAAACAATAAGTGCATATAACGAACTGTTGCGTAGAGCTTATTTACCTACTTTAATGTATCTAATTGACACATATGGCGGACTTATCTTTCGAGTAGCATTAAATATTTATGTTCGGATTATTTGTCTGGCGTAATGAAGCAATAAGTGTATATAACGAACTGTAGCGTAGAGCGTATTTATCTGCTTTGATGTATCTACTTGATAGATATGGCGGACTTATATTTGGGGTAGCATTAAGTATCTATTTTCGGATCATTTGTCTGGTGTAATGAAACAATAAGTGTATATAACGAACTGTTGCGTAGAGCTTATTTACCTACTTTAATGTATCTATGTGACACATATAGCGGACTTATTTCTACGAAAGCAATCTCTTACAACCAACCATGACACCAGTTCAGCCCCGCTCGACGAGCGGCCGGGAATCGAACCCGGATCCCCGCGGTGCGCCGCGCCGTTAAAGGCCGTATGCCTTATGATCAACTCAATACACCACGGCGACGATAAACTTGTATGTTAAATCAAGAAACGACTGATGTGGAGTTTTTTCTGACTCTTTTTATTCGTAGAACAACGTAATGATTATTAAATGTTAACTACACATTTTAGTGAAGTGTATTGTAATACGAATTACAAAATAATGATTCCAAGAGTATTAAAAATCAGAATACTTTATAGACAAACCTAAAATACTGTAATGTGATTGGCTGTAAGGGATTGCTCTTGTACCAATAAGTTTACCATATGTATCAAATAGATACATTAAACTAGATAAATAAATAAACAAATCAAATAAATAAAATATTTTTAATATACAAAATTATTACTTCCGACAGATTAGACGATAAAACAAACATATTATGTTTTGATGTCACACGGGACAAGGCAACATACAATTGGCCGTGTGAAAAATGTTGAACGCTGAGATCAATTCCAGTAACGTTTATTGTCTGTCCTGTGTCTATTGTCATTCCAAATTCTAGCCGTTAAAAATAAATGGCAGGCAACAGTGTCACACGAACCAAATATGCGACCTACGATAAGCTATCGATTTACGCAGCCCGTATCAGTCTTTTGTTTCATGTCATTCCAAATTCTAGCCTAAAAAAATGACAGAAAACACTGTCATAAAAAACAAATATGCGACCTCCGATATTCTAACGATATACGCCGCCCGTACCAGGGGAGCGATTCTCGAGACATTCGAAATATTATCGTTGGCCATAATTTTCTATCGGAATTTATCGACTACAAAAATTTCGTATACGATAAATATTTCGATCAGTTGACAATTTCAGTTTTCTGGCAAGTAATAAAAACTTATTTTTGCATTCGAAAATTGTCGATCGAAAAGCTGGTAACATTCACAAAAACTACTTCTTGTCTATGCTAATTAACGCACTCACGTTGCTGTCAATTGCAACATATATTATTGTATTATTATCAATTTGTGTTTTGGTTCTTTTTTTATTTTATAATTATTTGAAATGGCTAGTCAGAATAAAAGGAAAGGCTACATAACCACCCCTTAGCGCGAAATGGTTGTGCGGCTAATAATTTCCGATTAGCTTGTAATGCTAATCGGAATCGGTTTTATAGAAAGCAGATCAATATAAATTGGAAAAATGGGAGCATTTGCTTATTTTTAGAAATCCATGTAATACGTCTTTCATAAAGATAATAATCGAGCAGAGTATGCAAGTTATGCAAACTTGGCATTCACTCGGCACAACTCACTAACTTTTAGTAGCCTATTTACCACAGGAAAATATTGTATTGCAGGGAAGATAGATACGTGTGCGATCTCTTAATTTAATATGATTATTGTATATTCTGACAGAGATAGTTTGTTCGTTGCTATTAAGCATTCAGAGAAATAGGAAAACATTAAGTATGTATATGGATATATATATATATATATATATATATATATATATATATATATATATATATATATATATGTGTGTGTGTGTGTGTGTGTGTGAAAGAAACATGCATAAAAAGAAGAAATTTATCGCTTGAAAATTCAGGGAATAACAATTGATTGACAAATATACTTTCTGCATATGGTGTTGTTGAAGTATTAGGATAAATTGCCATTATCATGACAATATAAAAATATAATTACATATTTCAATATTTCATAAAACCTGAAATATTTACTATTTCAATAAGTATAATGAAATATCTGTTGCGTAGGAGATTACTAACCCATTCCTGAGAGATTGTAGTTCTTGAGTGTTCGATCGAAATTCTACCCAATTGTGAAATATAACATTTAATGGTACAAATTTGACGTGTTAACTAATTGAGTTATAGCTCTGAAGAGCAAAGATTGAGATATTGAATATATTTGGCGTTAATTTTGTAGGAATTCATTATTCACAATTAAATGAAACTATGTGATGTAGTATTATTTCTACTTTCTCTAAGTTCTTTACCACGACTTAGGTTTCGTTGTTTTACAACATCTTCAGGTGGGATATTAGAAAAGATTTAATTTATTATTAGCAAAAATCATCTACTACAAACTACATCACGTAGTTTCATTTAATTGCGATAGATTGAGATATAGCCATATTCACATAATATCCATCAAAGTTTTGGAAACTCCATGTGACGAAAAAGTTCAAGGCTATGAGGACCTTGTATAATAAATACTTGACTTAAACTTGTCGCTCCAGTATATATACGTATGAATAAACTTCTATATAACTAAGTAAGTATTGTTAATCTGCATTCGTTCAAATGCATATGAACACGCTAATTTTAGTTGTCACATTTTATACTACATGGTAGAAATGGAAGTGTATCGCCGAGTAGTTAAATGCTGTTCCCGGCAATATATAGTTTACCGGGAATATCATTTAAATACTCTGCATGGTAGAAATGGCAGTGTATCGCCGAGCAGTTAAATGCTGTTCCCGGCAATATATAGTATACCGGGAATATTATTTAAATACTCTGCATGGTAGAAATGGCAGTGTATCGCCGAGCAGTTAAATGCTGTTCCCGGTAATATTTAGTATACCGGGAATATCATTTAAATACTATAAACTTAATAATGGTGTGATGGCTTCATCGGCTTTGCTAATTAAGTATAAGTTTAAATGAGTTCTTAATGTCTAAGTTAAAAAATAATCATAAATCTTAGAGATTAGTGTTTTTATAAGGTCGGGAAATTAAATTAACCAAGTTTATTTACAAATATTTCAATATTAAACATCACTCTATTAATGTATTAATCAATACCAGTCAAGTATAAACAGAAGACCGATGGCTCCACGCTACTAGGGTTGCGTACACATTTCGGAACTTATAAATATTTAATGGTACATAGTGATTCTGTTAAACTATTTAAAAATATTTTTTTTTTCACAACGTACGTCTATTGCCTACTTTATCTTTTTCAGACGTAAAAATTATGCGGCATAAATTTCTAACTTACGTAATATTTCAATAATATGGGTATTTAAAATTTAAAGTTTACCACGAATACAGAGAATTACAATAGAGAATACGATAGATTGGAAGGTCAAAATGACAACAAATCTCAGTTAGACAATTGATTATGTGCGATATATTTTTTCTACTACAAAAAACCAGTCGTTCACTATCGCACAATAATTGGTCGATAAATTATCGCATACAAATCGCGAGAATACGATTCGTTCGCCAAAGGTCAAAATTTAATTGATAATTTATAGATATCGCATGCGATAAATATTTCGCATGACGAAAAATAACCCCCCAGCCCTTTATTTAGTGTAATTCCAAATTCTAGCTTAAAAATGACAAACAACACTGTCATAGAAACAATATGCGATCTTTAATATTCTAATGATTTACGTAGACCATAGCTATCAAGTTTTCAGATGTCGTGATTTTTTCCGACTTACTCGAAATTTTTATCTTAGTCCCGCTAAATCACATAAAAGCCTCATAAATTACGCCTTACACTTAAACCTTCTTCGTGAATCATTAAGTAGAAGGGAAAAAATATTGACAAAAAGAAAAAAGTGTTGTCCTAAAAAAATTCGATTTCAGCATTAGAAAAACGGCTAAGTATGTTGAGATGCACAGAATCTAAGAAATGGTGTGAAAAGAACAATCCTGTTACTTCTGGAAGGTAGGGGTAAGCTGACATCTTGCCGTGATGTATTAATACATACTTTGTTCCCGCTCTTAGCCCTAATGGAATGATTGGTTTATTTAACAAAAAAGGGTCTATTTTGGGATAAATGAATTATCCTATATTTATTTCTATGACAATGGTTATTTAAATTTAAAAAAATGTATGGATATTGAAGAAGTGGTTTAGATATGAAAGTAAGACCAATAAACAAACACTTTCGCATTTATAACATAGATTAATGGAATATGATAACCCGATAATCCAAAACTGAGAAGTCGGAAACCAAAATTCAAAGATAAAGTCTCTCTACGGAACCCACGATACACATTTAAAACCAAATAGATCTTCAATTCTAACACTTTAGTTAGGCAGTACCCCTGTAGCATCAGGATTTGCGGATCAAATGTGGAAATTCATCACTATGATATGTTGTCATGGGGATTGAATACGTGTGCAAAGTTTCATGAGCAGAGATTAAGTTGAAGTAGTTGAAAAATTGATCGCTAGATTTGAATCAATAACATACGGAGCATGAAGCTTAATAACATTGTCCGGAAGAAGCTTATATCTAGATTAAATGGTGATTAAAAGCGGCTTAGTGGCGACAATCTAATATATTTAATTATAATTAATATTTAATTAAGGTTATGTTTAAATTTACTTTAGAAAAGTCATATGTTAACAATATTAAATAAAAAAATATACATGTTACTTACATATTACCAAGTAAGTCAATACGAATTTCACGCAAGTATAATACTATTTGGTGCTAACCTCATGAAATGACAGAAGCCTTTAAACATTGAGGAAGTTTGTCGCGTAGCTTTCACTGCACATGACTAACGACCAAATAACCAGAAGCGTTCCGTTCCCTGAGCAAACTAAAATTCGACCAAATCATACCGCAATGTAAAAGTTCCTTGGAAAATCGATAGATGGTGGCTTAATTAAGAGATAAAATGTCTCCATCTGAGACAAACGACTAGTGAGCTCTGTTAGTATTGCCGTGTGACAGTAGAACATGAAGATGGATTAGAAGTAAAATACTTTTATATAATTCAAACTTACGCCAGAATTCTACGGTGATCGATTATCTTCATGTCCGTAACTATTTTCGATACATTTTGAAAACTATCAATTTTAATAGTTCAAGCTTTTGAAATATATTATCAATGCGAGAATATTTTTAAGTTGGGTATTTATCTACATAAATAAAAAAAAGAAATTCTCTGCTTGTCACCTCATCCTTACTTTCAAATCATTAGATACTTTTTCTATTATTTAGATAATGTCAAACAAAACTTTAAAAATAGTTATATAAAAAAAACAAAAATATAATAAAACTCCACACATAAAAAACGAAGTAGGAAAACCTATAAGATCCTTTCTTGGTGAACTGACACAAAAGGTTCCATAATATTGTTAGTAAAATACAGTAACCAAGAAATATAATGTTTCTGGTATTTTGATGGGTGATCAAAAAATTAAATCAAGAATGAAATATTAAACCCGAATATTACATGGCATTGTTATAAATTATACCTAAAGTAATTACCATTAACTTTTTATTAATAGAAGTTAAAGATCAGGCGCGTAGGACTCACTAATATTAAGCTTTTTTATACCATATTATTAAAAATTTTTCATTCATTTTCATTTTTTTTATCTATTTTGCAATTTTAACCATATTTTACTACCAATATAATAAAAATTTTCATTGTGCATGATTTTCACTTGAATACTAGACCAAAATTACAAAAAAAAACACAATTAAATGGTATCACGCTTTGCGTGAGTCATATGGAGTGACAACAGTACAAATGCTTTAAATGACAGATAATCCCACAGATATGAGAAAAGTATCTGTTATACCCTAAGGCAATAATAAGTCACAATTTAATGAAACTACATGATATAGTATTATTTCTACTTTCTTTAAGTTTTTTACCACGAAAGAAATTAAAGAAAGTAGAAATAATACTACTTCACGTAGTTTCATTTAATTGTGAACAATGAATTTATACAAAATTAACGTCAAATATATTCAGTAATAATAAATGATAAAAAATTTAGTCTCGTATTCATATACCTAATCTACCCGTAAATATCTGAGGCAGCGAAATACCTATGATGTGTTGTATGAAGATTGAATACGAATGCAAATATTTATGACAAAAGATAACACAGAAGTAGCTGAAAAATCGATCGCTAGATTTAAATCAATACAATACGGAGCATAAAGCTAAATAAAACCGTGTTAGAGCGGACCCAGGACGAAGCTAGGATATAGATTGATATTTAAATATAATGGTCATCAAAATCTCGGTGGGAACTATTTCACAAATATTGTAAAAATTAAGATAGGAAAACATTGTAAAAAGTATTTTTCTAATTATGCACACAAGCTATATCGTTAGAAAAGACTTTTGAATAGAGGTCCAATATATTTAATTATAATTAATTTCCCGTATTCTTCCCACTATTAAGGTTGTAGAATTTACTTATAATTAGAAAGTAAAATGTTAATAATACTAACATGAGAAGAAATTTCACATCTTTCGTATACATATTACCAAGTAAATTAATGAGAATTCCGTGCAAGTATAACACTGTCCGTTATGAACCTAATCAAATGATGCCAGTTTTCAAACATTAAGCTAATTTGTTAAAGTTTGTCGTGTAACTTTCACTGCAAATGACTAACGACTGAGTAACTGGAAGCGTTCCGTTCCCTGAGCAAACTAAAAGTCGACCAAATCATAATCTAATGGAAAAGTTGCTCGGAAAATTGACTGACGGTGGTTTAATTAAGAGATAAAATTTCTCTATCTGACAGAAACGACTAACGACCTCCTTTAGAGTACCTGTGCGATACTAGAAAAATTAGATAGATTATGAGTAAACTATTTTATATAATTCAACCCTGCACCATAATTCTACGGCGATTTGTTATTTCTTCGTAACAATTGTCGCCTTTTTTAAAAATTATCCGCCCTAATACATCAAACTTTTCAAATATATTATCAATGCGGCAAGATTTTTTAAGTTGGTCATATGTTAATGTAAAAAGGAAATACCCTGCTTGTTACCTCATCCTAATTTGTAAAAATTATTAGGTAGTTCTTCTACAATTTAGATAATGCCAAAAAAACGTTAAACTTAGTTACATAAAAAAAAACAAAAATGTAATAAAAATCCATACTTAAAAAGCAAAGTATGAAAACCTATACGATCCTTTTTAAGTGATTGACATAAAAGATTCCAAAATATTGTTAGTAAAATAACGTAACCAAGAAATGTAATGGTTCTGGTATTTTGATGGCTGATCAGAAAATGAAACCTATCATGAAATACTAAACTAGACTAACTTGTAACTAAAACAATAACCGTTATATTTTTACGACGAAAGGAAGTTATAACACAGGCGCGGAAGTCTTAATAACTTTTAAGTTTGTAACATTTTATTAAATTTTTCTTCTATTAGTGTATTTGATTTTCTTTTGTATGCTTTGTCAATTTTTTACCACATTTGCTTAACAATGCATTCAAAATACATTGAAAATTTTGATGATTTTCATTTGAATGCCAGACCAAAATTACAAAAACACAGTTAAAGGGTATCACGCTTTGCGTGAGCCCATTGGCGTTACAAAAGTGTAAATGCTTTACATGACTGATAATCCCACAGGAATGGGAAAAGGATGTGTTATTTGACCTCGAGGTATGTGTAATGGTAAACAAATTAGTCTCGTATTCATACACCTAATCTACCTGTTAATATCTTACGCGGCGAAGTACCTATGAATTATAAACAGGTATATTGGGTTTTGCTGATTGGTCATCCCCACCATGAGTAATGAAAAATCGCGTGAAGCTATTGAGACAGCCGTGGGGAATTCACAGTGAAGGGATGAAACGGGAAAACGCAATGACAGGAAAGAAGGGGTAAATGTAATAAATCTTGCTGCAGGCTGACAAGTATCGCGATGGGGTTTTATTGTACATACGAGATTTATTGGCTTACTGCCTCTTGTCTTGATTCTGTTATGGCATGAAACATTTTTACAGGTAAATAGGGCTTAACATACATAATTGTATTCAAAAGTCATGGGATAATTTAAATGAAACTGGAAACTTGAAACCAATCAAGTAGGTTGGAATTTTAAGCCCACAACGACGGATGACTTTAAAGGAATGAATTCCTCATTAGACGCATTCAAATCTTTGGGTACGACTTTTAACAATTAATAGTTGTTATAATGTACCGTTGAATATACAACTGCTTGTAATTCGAAGGTTAGATAAAAACAATTACATATTAATCAATAAGTTTACTTTGCTAAGAATGCTGAATATGGTGATCTACTGCTACTATTGTCTTATCCAATATCCACTGGGTATTACTACAGCAATAACCAAGACCCGACGAGATGAAAGTAAAAAGTTGTGTACTTTACGAAATCCATTATCTCTGCTTAAAATTACATCGCATTTGTTACTTTACGTCGAAAATATTATCCGACCTCACGTCCGATTTGAAGCTCGGAAATCTCATCCTTTGTTACGAGCAGGCGAGATGGAAGACTATTTGAACAAAGTACGGCCTGGAGTAAATTGGTCTACGTTTGAAATGCTCAAAGTATTTTAGTATGGAATTTCATTTCACTCGCTTGCCCGCTCGTGAAAGTATGCAAAGCAGTTAGGTTATTGAAAATTCGATAGAATTTTTTATAACTTCAGTGTCGAATAGGGTGGGTGGGCGTATTTAAGCGCAGCTGTTCGCAGCGCGTGCCTCTGGAATAATATTTTTTCCTGAAATGTGGATACAGAGATGCCTTAAAATGAGAAGGGGCTAAATGCGAGGCACAATTTAAAAAAATATTTATAAATATGTATTTTTAATTGGTCGCAGCAAAAAACTAATAGTTTGTATTGTACTTACAAAACAAATTAAGAGCTATCATTACGTAACTTTTGTAGTTGAAAAAAATTTGCACTGAAGGAATTTGCACCTACTTATCTCACAGTTGCACGCTGGTAAAATAGTTTAAGTTTAGCAGAATTCGGCTAAACACGAGCTTCGTGAAGGACGCGTTTTTACGTCGTATTGAACATAATTGCAAAAAAGTCGAAAATTGTATGTACATATTGGCAAATTGAAGAGTCAAGATTACAAGGCATCATTAATAGACGAAACAAAATCACATGATCCTAGCCAGCAAACTGCATATGGAAAAAATATCTACACCTTTAGTGCTGATACTGATAACGGAGAATCAAAAGAAGAGGTGACACGACATTTCAAGGTCTGGTCCAGAATCCCACCAAATGAGTAAAAAAATAAGAATAAATAATATAAAGAAATGAATATATCTATACCTATTCTGCGTTACAATCATATTGGATCGAAAGACCCACGTAATTTTAAGAAACACCAAATTTATGTATAATTCGAAGTTTTCCCCAAAAGCCAATTACTGATTTTTGGTAGATATAATTTTTCTTTTAATATCATGTAAAAATTTATCCACTGTCTTAAAAGACTTGAGTAATTTAAGAAATAATCTTTTTATTGAAATTATAAATTCGTGTATTAACAAAGGATACTGTAACACGACTTGAAATACATCGGTAATGGGAAAAGCGAACGATTGACCGAGTTTCCCTCTTCGTTGCCCGTCACTCGCATCAGTGCAGCACATCAGTGTAATATAGACTATTGGAAAAGTAAGTCTAGCTTGTTTCACTTTTCGTTACTTTCTCGATCACATATTATATCTTTATTATATTTATGTCTTTATTATATTGAAACAGCTATTTTAAATTTTTGTTGGTACGCTCGTCCAAAGTTTCTTTTAACGGTGCGTATATTCTCTCTGTTAATTATCGATACATAAAATAAGGAAACTAAAATTATAACATAAGATATTTGTTAGAATTATACGAGAGACAATAAGCATAAAAGTTTAACGTTAAATTTCAGAATAAAAATATGTAAAATTTTAATTTCAAAGGCGCATCACAATCGCATACATATTTATTGTTAACAAAAAAAAACATGTGCTATTCAAATCCGAAAGCTCATAACAGTATTAGGATATATTATTATTTTTTTTAGAATTAATAAAAACACGTGACTAAAAAAACAACAAAACATAGTGAGATGGCATAGTCATGTATAAAAAATGATATGTATAAAAAGCGGCTGTGATGAATTCGAGCTGAGAAATAACGTAATTACTAAGTGATAATGTAAAGTAATCCATAACAAAGGAAATTACTTTTAACTCGTTAGTTCAATTCCATTTTAACTGGGTAAATTGAGCTTTAAGTCATATTTAGCCACTTCTAATCGCGTTCTACAAAGACACGAATCACACGACCACAGACTTTAAGCTCATTGCACATCAGCTTGTCGCACGTAAAAGTTAATTCTAAACTTTTACTGCGGATAACCAACGACAAAGTAATAGACGACACCGCTTCCTTTGTTCTAACTAGAACTCAATTCACATCTTAATGGAAAAGTTGGTCAGCAAACATATTAAGATAATATCTCCAGAATCTTTTCGCGAACTGCTGACTAGTTTTCAAGGCGATCTGCTAACGAGCTAAGTTATAGCCGGCACGTGACAGGTGGAAAGGAAGATGGATTGTTGGACTCGTAGTGATATGGGTATCCGTCCCCGGTATTTCTAACTGGAACTGTGCTTAAAGGATTTACTATTTAAAGGTATGTTAAATCAATGAAGACCCTCATGTTTGGGATGAAGTACATAATAGAAAACGAATATATTGTGTAGTATATTTTCCACATGTACATGACAAATAACTAAATTATTCTCAAAAAATAAAATATTATTCAAAAGTGCGCACGATACGCGCCTACAAAAAAATTAGTAAATATTGCGCTTCGTGGGCCTAAAAGAGTATCACCAAGGAGCCGAGTTTACCCGATTCAGCATCACCGATCCGAACCTAACGGATAAGCTTCGTTCACTCCTCAAAAATTTTGAGCAGGTACGCCTAAAGAAGTTTTTACATCAATAAGTGAACCCGAAATGAAAACTCGATAAAAATTGATATTATGACTTAAGAAAACCAGTTAAGACGCTCCAAATTCGTGTGTTGAAAATTCTGTGCCTACTCATTACAAATTATTAGTGTAAATTATTCAACAAGATACAGTGCGGAAAAGCATTCTCATTAACGGTAAATACAATATCAAAAAAAATAATAAAAATAGGTCGTCTATTATCCCATGCCTAAATTGAAATTTTAAAAAATAATTAGACGACACATAAAGGCTTTTTCAAAGGTAATGTACGTTAACAATCATTTTCATCCCATTTTTATATGTGGACAGACCCTTTAATTTTTATTCAAGTTTTATTTAGATCGTTGTAAATTCCAAGCAGATAGTTTAGAATCTAGAAAGTAGTAACAGACAGACGGATGGATAATTAAGCGAAAGCAAGCTAATTAACAATCCTAACAATAAAATGGCATAAAGCAAAAATTGTACATATTGACAATGAAGGGTTATGCTGCTGCAAAAGAAAGATTTTTGAAAAAAATGCTTTTATTACACAGTACTGACTGTACCACATAAGGACTTTTAAGGACAGATTGAAAATGAGTTTTGTTGCTTTTCATAATTCAATAATTGCCTTTTCAAACTTTTTCAATGATACCATAATGCGTTCAGATAAATTAGTCTATTCCAATGTTGCAAATACATTTATATATTTACAAGACATATATATTTTCGAAGTGCTAATTTAACGTTCTTTCGTGTCTTTTCTGACGAGTCTCAAGGAAGAAAATCAATCCATAACGAATGCCGTCAGGTGGCCCTCAAATTGATTTTTTATAGCCTGCTTTTCCCGGACTATTAAAACTAATCAAACGGTATTTGATTTGTGAAAAACTGATTAGGAGTTAAGGAGTTATGAGAAAATAATCGACCCACAGACACGCACGTATATATGTCTACATACATATATGTAAAGATAAATAGAAATATACTCACAGTCCTTCTTTTTTTCACCGTCCTAATAGAACACTTATGAAGAAAAATGATCGGCTGATTTTTCTGGAGGCCTATGAGTTTGTTCTACTTTTCAGTTACCATACTTAATCTTATATAGTGTAGAAGAGTTTTATACAGAAAAGGTTAAGGCCACGCATGCTTAAAGCGAAGAATGTGAGCTTTAATTTCGGTTTCAACATAAAAACACTTTGATATATTCAAGCGAAATCAGAGGATATATATATATATATATATATATATATATACTAACATTATATTGAATTTAAAATTGTCACACCAAAGAACTCTTTGTGTATGCGATCTTTTCCCCAATATAATATTAAGATCTCATGAAGAGGTCTCCTGGTGTTGGTTGACCAAAGGAAGGTTCTAAAGCGAATTTGCTGATTATGGAAAGATCGATGTGAGCATTAGAAATGAATACATAGCAAGGGCCTGACCCAGGGCACTGAAGAAGGGACCTAGAGGATAGAAAGATATATCTAATAAGCTTATTATTATTAAATGATGATGACTTCACGCGTATATTGTAAGAACGTGTGTAGTTTATGGATTAGTTAAAAGAATATATTTCATTTATTTATTGAAAAACAGGAGTTTGTTTGTGACAATTTATATAGATGAGAAATTAATCTTAATGCCCAAGAAATATTAACGTAAAATCGCAAAAATCCCCGATATGCACTAAAATATTGAACATCGCAGATTTTGCACATTTTGTATCACTTTTAATAAAACCGCTAAAATATTACACGGTGTAAACACTGGAACAAATAAGTACGTTAATATAAATAAAAAATAGATCTAGTTTGTTCCATATTATTTGCTAGATTATGAAAATTATTATTTAGTCTTAAAACTGTTATTAAAAAATGTAACAATATAAAACATTTGAAAAATATATGTACCGTATATTACATTACTAACATTTATGTTGTTCTCAGAAAGCATAAAAATGTTCAGGGTTCCATATCTTAAAAGGAAAAACGGAACCCTTATGAGATTTCACAGCCATTGTTCTCAGAAACCGTTTGGGGTAGAAACGTAAAAATTAGAATAACGATAAGATATCTCGAATTTATCTCAATAGCTAATACATAATAATACTTATATTACTAACTTGAGAATAAGTAAAACTCCATTTTTCAATTTTGTAAGTTGTGTAGAGCGAGTTCAAAGATTCCCAGCATTCAACCGATTTACTTTATTTTTCAATGTTGAATGTACCATATATACACACACACACACACACACACACACACACACATATATATATATATATATATGTATATATATATATATATATATATATATATATATATATAATCTAGCTTTTAATTTGATATGTATGCAAAATGTCATTGAAATCTGTTTAGCCGTTCAATTATGATGGAACCATAAACAAATAAATAAACAGCCAACTACTCTCATATAATATATTAGTAGGAATATTAGCAACTTAATGACATCGGTAATTTTTCGGAATAAATTGAAATTGATGTCTTTTTTCTGCATATTTTTATGCGCGAACACATTAACCCCACTATTTTATATCATATATCGTATTAACACATAGACAGACATCTATTCGTGATGTCGGTATGAATTGTTGATATGCTGTTACGTTGATTTTACTTAATTAAATACGAGGGATGGTACCGTATTTCTGTATTTTTCTGTTCGATTCGTGAGTATAGAATCAAAAATCGTCTATAAGTTATAAATATTATTCTACACTTGTTGTTATGAGATATCATTACTGAATGTATTTACATTGTACTTATTAACTAATAAGTTTACGGTTTAGTTATTTTTTTAATAAATGCACATCACACGCATAATTTTATTTCTTACACATACATTTTTCTAAGTGCAATATTTTACTTTCTTTTTATGCTGAATCGATAAAACAGTTCCATACTTAATCGATGATATATACATACTCGTATGATGTACAAGCAATGGTACACCATTGTTTGTTTTTGGTATTCCTTAGCCGAATGTATACACAAAATATACAAAATCCAAGCTTTTAATTTCGTTCATATATCAGACCTTATGCCACACCAGTTATGATTCAATTCTGCATAATTCTTTATTAATTTTACTTTTTATACAATTCTTCATTAAATTGAAATACTTTTTAAGCGTTTAAACATTGAGCTAATTTATTTACTTTTTACCGTTATTTGGTAAGGAATGTGAGACATTAACAAAAATATTTTATTCCTAATCCAACTTCGTTTTCTAATATCACACGGCAACTCTAACAGAGGTCGTTAGTCGTTTGTGTAAAATAGAGAAATTTTATCTCTTAATTAAGCCACCGTCCGTCCATGTTCCAAGGAACTTTTACATTGAGGTATGATTTGGTCGAATTTTCGTTTGCTCAGGGAACGGAACGCTTCTGTTTTAACGAAACACGGCTAAGTAGTTTGAGATGCACAAAATCGAGGAAATGGTTTTGAAAAGGGTTTGTAACCTGTGACCTCTGGAATGTAGGCGCAAGCTGACAACTTGCCGTGACGTGTTATTACATACTATGTTCTCGCTCTTACTCCTAATGGAATTATTGCTTTAATTATCAGAAAAAAGATTCTGCTTTGGGATAAATATATTATTCTATGTTTATTTCTATAACAATGGCTATGAAATAGCCATTGTTATATATTGCATATTTAAAAAATGTATGGATATTGATGACGTAATTAAAACATGAAAGTAGAACAAATAAACATACACTTTTGCTTTTATAATAAAAATTAACTGATCATAATAACCCGATTATCCAAGACTGAGAAGTCGGAATTCGGAGTTCAAGGACAAAGTCTCTGTTTGAAATCCACAAAACAAATTTAAAACTAGCTGATTCTAACGGATTAAGCAGGTAGTATCCCCGCAGCATCAATATTTGAGGATCTAATCGTTATGATGTGTAGTAATGAGGATTGAATAAGTGTGCAAATTTTCATTAGAACAGAAGTAGCTAAAAAATCGATAGCTAGATTTGAATCAACAGCATATAGAGCATGAAGCTAAATAAAACCGTATTAAAGCTGTTCTTGGTGGAAACTACTTTATAAAAATTGTAAAAATTAAAAGAGGAAAAATATTGTAAAAAAATATCCTTTTAATCATGCACAAAGGCTATATCTTTAGAAAGAAGGTTTTAAATAGAGGTCCAATATATTTAATTACAATGAATTTATCGAATCCTTCGCACAATGTCCTCATACTAAACGTTACGCTAAACTTTTCTTAGGAAAGTCACATCTTAATAATATGAAAATAATAAGATTCATATTTTTTACAGATTATCAAGTAAGTCAATGCGAATTCCACGCAAGTATAATACTATTTGGTGGTAACCTCATGAAATGGCAGAAGCCTTTAAACATTGAGCAAATTTGTTAAAAGTTTGTCGCGTAGCTTTCACTGAAAATTACTAACGACTAAATAACTGGAAGCGTTCCGTTTCCAGAGGAAACTAAAAGTCGACCAAATCATACTCTAATGGAAAAGTTTCTCGGAAAATCGGTAGATGGTGGCTTAATTAAGAGATAAAATGTCTCTATCTGATACAAACGACTAACGAGCTCTATTAGAGTTGCTGTGTGACACTAGGAAACGAAGATGGATCAGGAGTAAAATATTTTCACATAATTTAACCCTACATCAAAATTCTACGGTGGTCGGCTATTTTTCTGACCGTAACAGCTTTCGAAACATAATGAAAATTGTCAATCTAATAGTCGATAACTTTCATTATTTTGATTGATTTGAAATATATTATCAATGCGAGAACATTTTTAAGTTGAGTATATACGTATAGAAATAAAAAGGAAATTCTCTGCTTGCCACCACATTTTACTTTTAAATCGTTAGGTAGTTTTTCGACTATTTTGATAGTACCAAACAAAACGTTGAAAATAGATATGTAAAAGAAAACCTATAAGAATCTGACAGACACAAAAGGTTCCAAAAAATTGGTAGTAAAATAAAGTAAAGGTAATGGTTCTGGTATTTTGATGGTTGATCAAAAAATTAAACTCGTCATGAAATGCTAAACTCAAGTATTACATGGCATTTTTATAACTCGTAACTAAAACAATAATCGTTATCATTTTATGACGAATGGAAGTTATAACTCGGGCGCGTAAATCTTAATAATAATAATAAAATTTCATTAAATTTTCCACACTCATTTTTCTTCAATTGCTGTATCCTATTTTCTTTCGTATGCTTTGTCAATTATAACCACATTTTCTTAACAATGTATACAAAATACATCAAAAATTTCAATGATTTTCGCTTGAATCCCAGACCAAAATTACAAAAAAAAAACACAGTTAAAGGGTATCACGCTTTGTGTAAGCCCTTTGGAGTGACAACAGTGCAAATAGTTTAGGTGACAGATAATCCCGCAGGTATGGGAAAATAATCTGTTGTTTGACCCTAAGGTAATAAATGATAAACAATTTAATCTCGTACTCGCATACATAATCTACCCGTAAATAACTTACGCGGCGAAGTATCTATGAACCGATGAAAAATCGCGTGAATCACCATGAGCGATGAAAAATCGCGTGAAGCTATTGAGACAGCCGTGGGGAATTCACAGTGGAGGGATGAAACGGGAAAACGCAATGACAGGAAAGAAGGGGTAAATGTAATAAATCTGGCTGCAGGCTGACAAGGATCGCGATGGGGTTTTGTTGTACATACGAGATTTATTGGCTTACTGCCTCTTGCCTTAATTATGTTATGCCATGAAACATTTTAATAGGGCTTAACATACATAATTGTATTCAAAAGTCATGGGATAATTTGAACGAAACTGGAAACTCGAAACAAATCAAGTAGGTTGGAGTTTTAAGCCCACAACGACGGATGACTTTGAAGGAATGAATTCCTCAATAGACGCATTCAAATCTTTGGGTACGACTTTTAACAATCAATAGTTGTTATAATGTACCGTTGAATATACAACTGCTTGTCATTCGAAGGTTAGATAAAAATAATTACATATTAGTCAATAAGTTTACTTTGCTAAGTGTTATGTATTTAATGAGAAATGCACCAATAAATATCGTACTTGAATAATAATATTAATTGTTTTATTTCGTATTAGAATTTCACATTCATAATTACATGTACATTTTTATGCCACAGAGTATATGTCAAAACGCAATGACAGATTGCCGGTACGTTCGTAATAATACGCACAGTTTATTATAGATGGCGCCGTCGTAACACTCTCTACCGAGTTATTAAATTACAAGTTCAACCTATTTGGTGGTCTTCCAATCCTTGTGCTTCTACGGGGCACCACAGGTTGTGCCGGTATCGATGGTGGTGGTGATCGTTGCTCTGTCGGTTGTAGTTCTTGGGTTTCCGCTCGACTGGTATCAACAACGACTGGTATAGTTTCTAGGACAGGCATCACCTCCTTCCTTTCTTCTGCTCCCTGGTCATTGCCAGTCACCTGTGCCTCTGCTGTCTTAGTAGGGCAAGTTGTGGAGTTCGCCTCTTTCACCTGTGGTATCAGGACATTAGTGATGTCCTGAACTGCTGTCGACCCTGCTGTACTAATTATTTGATCCACATGTCGGTGATGCTTTCTTCCATTAGCTTCTACTTCATAATGTAACTTCCCTGTTCTTCTTAATATCCTCCCAAAGTTCCACTTGTTACCATCATACATTCTTATCTGCACTCTATCCCCTCTCTCGAATTCTTTGTTTACTATTTGGTTCTCATTACTGTTATTTCCACCAATCTCTGTTTTTCTCTTAACTAAATCAATCCGTGTCCTGTATATTCTCTTAAACATCATCTCAGCTGGACTAATTCCTGTGGTACTGTTTGGCGTTTTCCTGTACATAGTTAAAAATTTCTGTAATTTTTCTTGTATTGTTCCTTCTTCCTTAGCCATTGCTTTTAATTTATTTTTGAGTGTCTGTACATATCTTTCTGCTTGGCCATTTGTTGATGGATGAAACGGTGCAGTGAATTTTGCTTGGATTCCATTTTCTTTTAAAAATATCTGCATTTCCTCTGATTTGAATTGTCTGCCATTATCTGAGACTTGAGTTATCGGTAAGCCAAATGTTGAGTATATCTTCTTTAAAATATTAATTGTTGCTGTAGCTGTAATAGATGGAGTAGGTATTACTTCTAACCACTTAGTATATGCATCCACAACTATTAAGAAATATTGATTCATGAAAGGCCCAGCGTAATCAATATGTATACGGCTCCATGGTTCCTTTGGGTACTCCCAGGCATGAGTAGGTACCTTAGTAGGGTTCTTCTGCATCAAACAGCATGATTTACATTGTTTGACCATATTCTCAATATCTGTATCAATATTCTTCCACCATACATAACTTCTTGCCAATGCTTTCATTTTCACAATTCCTGTGTGTGCCATATGTAGTTCTTCCAATATTTTAGATTGTAGAGTTTTTGGTATGACAATCCTAATGCCATAAAAAATGCATCCGTCCTGTAGTGAATACTCATGTATTGTTTTGAAATCTTCCTTGCCTGATTGGATATCAATATACAATTTTTGTAGTTCTGGGTCCTTCACTGTAGCTTTCTTTATTTCCTGCCGTGTCACTGGCATCTCTGTAATCTGATTTATGTAGAATGCATCATCATCAGTGAGTTTCTCTAAAGTTGCATGAGTAGAGATACTATTTCTTGATAAATAGTCTGCATTTGCGTGTTCTGTTGTTTTTCCGAGTTTAATTTCATAGTTGAATCCAGCCAAAAAGTTTGCATAATGTACCAGTCTCATAGCCGTAGTGGTAGGGATTGTTTTTTCTGGGTGTAGGATTCTCGCTAGTGGTTGATTGTCAATGATCAGAGTGATTCTCCTCCCATAGCAGTATTGGAAAAACTTCTTTAGCCCCCAAATCAATGCTGCCGCTTCCTTATCAAGCTGGCTGTATCCTTTTTCTGCCTTTGTAAGTGATCGTGAAGCGAAAGCTATAGGTCTTTCCGTCTTATCCGACATCACATGTGACAAAATCGCACCAAAACCAGTAGGTGAGGCATCCGTAGCTAGTGTAACTGGTAAATTTTCATGAAATGGTGTAAGTATTTTCTCCCCGCAGATCTCTTCTTTCAGTTGCTGGAATGCCATTTCACACTCTTTAGACCATGCAAATTGAATTCCTTTTTGTAATAAGTTATACATTGGATGCAGCTTCGATGATAGGTTTGGAATAAACTGCTGATAGTAGTTAATTAATCCCAAAAATGTACGTAATGACGATACATCCGTTGGTCTTGGGCTTCGTTTGATATCGTTCACTTTTTCTTTGGTTGGATGTAAACCCTTCTCATTAATTGTGTGTCCTAGGTATGTAATAGATTCTTGAAAGAATTGGCATTTCTTTTTATTTAAATGCAGCCCACATTGCTGTAATTTCTCACATACTTTTTTTATTCTTTGTAAAAGTTGTACGAGTGTATGCCCTTGTATAGCAATATCATCAAAGAAACATGCTGTTCCATCTATTCCCTGTAGGGTTTGATCCATGAATCGCTGCCAAATATTTGGTGCTATTTTCACTCCAAACATCATTCTGTTCACCTTATATGTACCTTTGCAGGTGCTAATAGCTTGCATTTTGGCCGAATCTTCATTTGTCTTCATATGTAAATAAGCTTGATTTATGTCTAGAGTGCAGAAGTACTTTCCACCGCTCAGCTTAGCAAAAATCTCTTCTATGCGAGGTATTGGGTAGTACTCATTTTCTAAATTTTTGTTTAAAGTTGATCTGTAATCAGCGCATAGACGTACTTTACCATTTGGTTTTATTACCGGAACAATGGGCGTTCCCCATTGTGAGTATGTGACTTTTTCTATTATGTTCTCACGTTCCAATCTGTCCAGCTCTGCTTCCACTTGATTTTTGAGTGCAAATGGAACAGGTCTGGGTTTCAAAAATACAGGCAATACATCTTCTTTTAGTTTAAATGCTGCTTCATAATTTTTGATCAAGCCAATTTCCTCAGAAAATAGTTCTTTGTATTCTTCTAACAGGTTCTGCAGTTTCTCTTTAAATTCTTTTTCTGTCATGTCATTTTCTTCTCTACTTATTGAATTTATTTCAAACGTTAAATTTAGCTTCTTTAACCATTCTCTTCCTACAATTGGATCCACATTTTTGTTTATTATGAATATTCGTCCTTCTATTTCCTTGTTTTTGTATTTTATTTTTAGATTACAAGTTCCCAATGGCTGTATTATTTCTCCTGTGTATGTACGTAGCCGTATGTGTGTTGCTTGCATTTTCACCTTATTGAAATTATTTCTAAAATACTCTGCAGAACAAGTAGTAACAGCTGCTCCTGTATCCAGCTCTAATGTATGTACTCTTCCGTTTATTTGTAATGCTAAGTTGTACTTATCATGTAGCGTAGTATTATCTTGGTATATTCTATGTATTTCATATATTTCCTCTACTCCTTCATCCGATGACAATTCACTTTCAATTTCTAATTGTTTGTGGTCCATGAAACATACTGATTGCACGTGCCCTCGCTTGTTACACTTCTTACAAAACAATTTATCTTTCAGTTGACATTGACTTGCTAAATGGTTTTCTCTTCCACATCGGAAACAGTTGATTTTCCTCTCTCTTCTATTGTATGTATGTGTAGTATTATCACCTTTATTCGTAGTGTATGAATTTGATGTAGCTTTATTCTTCTTATTTATTGAAATTTTATTTACGTTTGTAGTAAATTCTTGGCCCATTTCTTTTGTTTCACATTTGGATGTTTCTATGGCCATAGCAATTTTCACAATATCATCAAATTTTGTAGTAGGTGGCTCTTGTAGTAATCGTTCTTTGATTTCAGTGTTCCGCAGCCCTCGTATAACTTGCACTCTCAGGTGAGTATCGAATGTTGTTTGTTTACAGTGGTTACATATAAAGTTGCATTTTCCTCCTATTTCCTTCAACCCAACCATGTAATTAGCAATACTTTCGTGTTCATGCTGCTGCCTGAGACAGAATTTATGTTGTTGTGCCACTTCCCCTGGCTCCGGTGATATGTGGTCTCCCAGTATTTTAATAAGCTCTTCGAAAGATTTGGATTCGGGGGTATTTGGTGCTGTAATGTTCTTTAGTACCTGATAGTACTTAGGTCCGATGCAGTTTAAAAATATCTGGATCTTTACTCTTGTATCATTCACGCCTTTTAAGGTTACATAATTTTGCAACCTTTGTAAATAGCTCGAGAACGATTCATTTATTTCATCATACGGTTGTAATTGAATGCCGCTTACAGGTTTTACTTGATTTCCTTGGTTTTGTAAAGCCATTTGGAGATTGGCTTGTTGTATTTGCATTCCACGCATGGTTTCCAACATCTGCGCAAGAACTTGCGTCAATTGCTGTTCCGACATTTTTCTTCCTCGTCGCCAGATTTGTTATGTATTTAATGAGAAATGCACCAATAAATATCGTACTTGAATAATAATATTAATTGTTTTATTTCGTATTAGAATTTCACATTCATAATTACATGTACATTTTTATGCCACAGAGTATATGTCAAAACGCAATGACAGATTGCCGGTACGTTCGTAATAATACGCACAGTTTATTATAGATGGCGCCATCGTAACACTAAGAATGCTGATTATGGTGATCTACTACTACTATTGTCTTACCAATATCCACTGGGTATTACTACAGGAATAACCAAGACCCGACGAGATGAAAGTAAAAAGTTATGTACTTTACGAAATCCATTATCTCTGCTTAAAATTACATCGCATTCGTTATTTTACGTCGAAAATATTATCCGACCTCACGTCCGATTTGAAGCTCGGAAATCTCATCCTTTATTATGAACAGGCGACATGGAAGACTATTTGAACAAAGAACGGCCTGGAGTAAATAGCCTACGTTTGAAATGCTCAAAGTATTTTAGTATGGAATTTCATTTCACTCGCTTGCTCGCTCGTGAAAGTATGCAAAGCAGTTAGGTTATTGAAAATTCGATAGAATTTTTTATAGCTTCAGTATCAAATAGGGTGGGTGTGCGTATTTAAGCGCAGCTGTTTGCAGCACGTACCTCTGGAATAATATTTTTTCCTGAAATGTGGGTACAGAGATGCCTTAAAATGAGAAGGGGCTAAATGCGAGGCATAATTTAAAAAAATATTTATAAATATGTATTTTAATTGGTCACAGCAAAAAACCAATATTTTGTATTGTACTTACAAAACAAATTAAGCGTTATCATTACGTAACTTTTGTAATTTGCACCTACTTATCTCACAGTTGCACGCTGGTAAAATAGTTTAAGTTTAGCAGAATTCAGCTAAACACGAGCTTCGTGAAGGACGCGTTTTTACGTCTTATTGAACATAATTGCAAAAAAGTCGAAAATTGTATGTACATATTGGCAGATTGAAGAGTCAAAATTACAAGGCATCATTAATAGACGAAACAAAATCACATGATCCTGGCCAGCAAACTGCATATGGAAAAAATATCTACACCTTTAGTGCTGATACTGATAACGGAGAATCAAAAGAAGAGGTCACACGACATTTCAAGGTCTTGTCCAGAATCCTACCAAATGAATAAGAAAATAAGAATAAAAAATATAAAGAAATGAATATATCTGTACCTGTTCTGCGTTACAATCATATTGAATAGAAATACCCACGTAATTTTAAGAAACACGAAATTTATGTATAATTCGAAGTTTTCCTCAAAATCCAATTACTGAGTTTTGGTAAATATAATTTTTCTTATAACATCATGTAAAAATTTATCCACTATCTTAAAAGACTTAAGTAATTTAAGAAATAATCTTTTTATTGAAATTATAAATTCGTGTATTAACAAAGGATACTGTAACACGAATTGAAATACATTGGTAATGGGAAAAGCGAACGATTGACCGAGTTTTCCTCTTCGTTGCCCGTCCGTCACTCCCATCAGTGCAGCACATCAGTGTAATGTAGACTATCGGAAAAGGAAGTCTAGCTACTTTCTCGATCACATCTTCATATATTATTAATATATTCTTATTTATGTCCCTAATTATATCGAAATAGCTATTGTAATTTTTTAGTTTGTTGTTACGCTCGTCCAAAGTTTCTTTTATCTGTGCGTATGTTCTCTCTGTTAATTATCGATACATAAAATAAGGAAACTAAAATTATAACATAAGATATTTGTTAGAATTATACGAGAGACAATTGACATTAAAGTTTAGCGTAAAATTTCACAATAAAAATATGTAAAATTTTAATTTCAAAGACGTATCACAACTGCATACATATTTAAAAAAAAACATTTGCTTTTCAAACCCGAAAGCTTATAATAGTATTAGGATATATTATTTTTTTTTAATTAATCAAAGAACTGTGACTAAGAAAACCACAAAACATGGTGAGATGGCATAGTCATATATAAAAAATGATATGTATAAAAAGCAGCTGTGACGAATTCGAGCTGAGAAATAATGTAGAGTAATCTATATTAATTACTTTTAACTCGTTAGTTCAATTCCATTTTATCTGGGTAAATTAAGCTTTCAGCCATATTAGGCAACTCCTAATCGCGTTCTACAAAGACACGAATCACACGACCACAGATTTTAAGCTCATTGCATATCAGCTAGTCTAAGCTCATTGCACATCAGCTTGTCTAAGCTCATTGCACATCAGCTTGTCGCAGGTAAAAGCTATTTGTAAAACTTTTACAGCCGCTAACCAACGACAAAGTAATAGAAGACACCGCTTCCTTTGTTCGAACTAGAACTCAATTCACATCTTAATGGAAAAGTTGGTCAGCAAACATACTAAGATAATATCTCCAGAATCTTTTCGCGAACTGCTGACTAGTTTACAAAGCGATCTACTATCGAGCTAAGTTATAGCCGGCTCGTGACAGGTGGAAAGGAAGATGGATTACTGGACTCGTAATGATGTGGGTATCTGTCCCCAGTATTTCTATCTGAAACTGCGCTTAAAAGATTTACTATTTAAAGGTATGTTAAATCAATGGAGACCCTCATGTTTGGGATGAAGTACATAATATAAAACGAATATATCGTGTAGTATATTTTTCACATGCACATGGCAATTAACTAAATTATACTCAAAAAATAAAATATTGATGAAAAGTGCGCACGGTGCGTCTTTAAAAAAATACTAAATATTGCGCTTCGTGGGCCTAAAAGAATATTTCACCAAGGAGCCGAGTTTACCCGATTCAGCGTCACCGACCCGAACCTAACGGCTAAGCTTCGTTCACTCCTCAAAAATTTTAAGCAGGTACGCCTAAAGAAGTTTTTACATCAATAAGTGAACCCGAAATGAAAACTCGATAAAAATTTATATTATGACTTAAGAAAACCAGTTAAGACGCTCCAAATTCGTGTGTTGAAGATTCTGTGCCCACTCATTACAAAAAAATATTACAAATTATTAATGTAAATTATTCAACAAGATATAATGCGGAAAAGTATTCTCATTAACGGTAAATACAATATTAAAAAAAATAATAAAAATGGGTCAAGTGTATATTATCGCCTGGCTAAATTGAAATTTTAAAACCTAATCAGACTACACATAAAGGCTTTTTCAAAGGTAATGTAAGTTAACAATCATTTTCATCTCATTTTTATATGTGGACAGACCCTTTAATTTTTCTTCAAGTTTTATTTAGATCGTTGTAAATTCCAAGCAGATAGTTTAGAATCTAGAAAGTAGTAACAGACAGACGGATGGATAATTAAACGTATGCAAGCTAATTAAAAATCCTAACAACAAAGTAGCATGTGCAACATAAAGGAAAAAGTGTATATATTGACAATGAAGAGTTATGCTGCTGCAACAGAAGGATTCTTACCATAGGAAAAATGCTTGACGAAAAACTTGTGATTACTCAGTTACTGACTGTACCATAGAAGGAGTTTTAAGGACATATTGAGAATGAGTTTTGTTGCTTTTCATAGTTCAATAATTGCCTTTTCAAGCCCTTTCCATGATACAGTAATGCGTCCAGATGAATTAGTCTATTTCAATGTTGCAAATACATTTATATATTTACAAGACATACATATATTTTTGAAGTGCTAATTTAACGTTCTTTCGTTTGTTGTCTCTTCTGACGAGTCTCAAGGAAGAAAATCAATCCATAACGAATGCCGTCAGGTGGCCCTCAAATTGAATTTTTATAGTCTGCTTTTCCCGGACTATTACAACTAATCAAACGGTATTTTATTTATGACAAACGGATGAGTAGTTAAGGAGTCTGAGAAAATAACCGATCCACAAACACGCAGGTATATGTCTACATACTTATATGAAAAGGTACATAGAAATATACTCACAGTCCTTCATTGTTTCACTGCCCTAATAGGGTAATAAAAAAAGCACAGCATTAAAAAAGGACAATGAAAAAATGAACTACTTATGAAGAAATATGATCGGCGGATTTTTCTGGAGGCTTTTGAGTTTGTTCTACTTTTCAGTTTCCATACTTACTCTTACATAGTGTAGGAGAGATTTCCACACAGAAGTTTAAGGTCACGCACGGTCTCGCCTAAAGCTAAGAATGTGAGCATTAATTTGGGTTTCGACATAAAAACACTTTGATATATTCAAGCGAAATCAGAGACTATATATATATATATATATATATATATATATATATATATATATATATATATATTCTGAGAACAACGCAAATGTTAGTTATGTAACATACGGTACATATATTTATCCAATGTTTTATATTGTTACATTTTTTAATAACAGTTTTAAGACTAAATAAAACTTTTTCATAATCTAACAAATAATATGGAACAAACTAGATCTATTTTTTATTTATATTAACGTACTTGTTTGTTTCAGTGTTTACACCGTGTAATATTTTAGCGGTTTTATTAATAGCGATACAAAATGTAGAAAATCTGCGACGTTCAATATTTTAGTGCATATCGGGGATTTTTGCGATGTTCTGTTAACATTCCTTGGGCATTAAGATTAATTTCACATCTATATAAATTATCATAAATAAACTTCTGTTTCTCAATAAATAAATGAAATATATTCCATATTTTAACTAATCCGTAATTCTACACACGTTCGTACAATATACGGGTGAAGTTATCATCATTTAGTATAAGCTTATTAGATACATCTTTCTATCCTCTATGTCCTTTCTTTAGTGCCCTGGGTCAGGCCCTTGCTATTTATTCATTACTAATGCTCACATCCATCTTTCCATAATCAGCAAATTCGCTTTAGAACCTTCCTTTGGTCAACCAACACCAGGAGACCTCTTCATGAGATCTTAATATTTTATTGGGGAAAAGATCGCATACACAAAGAGTTCTTTGGTGTGACAATTTTAAATTCAATATAATGTTAGTAGCGGCGTAACGGTAGCTAAGTTACATAGGTGAAGATAGTAATGAATGAGCATCCCACTGTTCAGCTGTAACGTAATTCACTTACTTCTCACTTCGATAAACGGTTCTTAGTACGTGCTCGTTTCTTACTAATTATTGATTGTAGAGGATTTCGATTGAGATGATATCTGATCCAAGGAGACAATGCAACCGCGTTTCCAAACGTATTTAATTTTGCATTCATAACTAGCTCTTGCGTGCAGCTTCGATCGCGTGGTATCAAGAATATGTAATTTTTATTCAAAGTAACAGTTATAAATTTCAATATAGCTACGAGATAACTATTATTTTGAACGTGATCATCGAGGCAAGAAATTTAAGATAAGTGGAAGTATGTGAATATATATAATCTAAGCTTTTAATTTGATATTTATGTAAGATGTCATTGAAATCAGTTTAGCCCTTCATTTATTATGGAACCATAAATAAACATACAGCCAACTATTCTCATATATTACATTAGTAGGAATATTAGCAACTTAATCACATCGGTAAATTTTTGGAATAAATTGAAATTGATGTCATTTTTCTGCATATTTTTATGCGCTAACACATTAACCTCACTATTTTATATCATATATCGTATTAACACATAGACAGACATCTATTCGTGATGTCGATATGAATTGTTGATATGCTGTTACGTTGATTTTACTTAATTAAATACGAGGGATGGTACCGTATTTCTGTATTTTTCTGTTCGATTCGTGAGTATAGAATCAAAAATCGTCTATAAGTTATAAATATTATTCTACACTTGTTGTTATGAGATATCATTACTGAATGTATTTACATTGTACTTATTAACTAATAAGTTTACGGTTTAGTTATTTTCTTAATAAATGCACATCACACGCATAATTTTATTTCTTACACATACATTTTTCTAAATGCAATATTTTACTTTCTTTTTGTGCTGAATCGATAAAACAGTTCCATACTTAATCGATGATATATACATACTCGTATGATGTACAAGCAATGGTACACCATTGCTTGTTTTTGGTATTCCTTAGCCGAATGTATACACAAAATATACAAAATCCAAGCTTTTAATTTCGTTCATATATCAGACCTTACGCAACACCAGTTACGTTTAAATTCTGCATAATTCTTTATTAATTTGACTTTTTATACAATTCTTCATTAAATTTAAATAATTTTTAAGCATTTAAACATTGAGTTAATTTATTTATTTTTTACCGTTATTTGGTAAGGAATGTGAGACATTAACAAAAATATTTTATTAGTAATCCAACTTCGTTTTCTAATATCACACGGCAACTCTAACAGAGGTCGTTAGTCGTTTGTGTAAAATAGAGGAATTTTATCTTTTAATTAAGCCACCGTCCGTCCATTTTCCGAGCGACTTTTACATTGGGGTATGGTTTGGTTTACTTTCAGTTTGCTCGGAACGGAACGGTTTGAATGGAACGCTTCCAGTTATTTAGTCGTTAGTCATTTGCAGCGAAAACTACTTTACGACAAATTTTAATGTATATATTATATATATATATATATATATATATATATATATGGATATATATATATATATATATATATATATATATATATATATATATATATATATATATATATATTACGAAAGTTACATGTCAATAGGTTTGACAATTTTTGAGTAAATTTATAAAAAACAAAAAAAACCTTTTTGTATATTACTATGATTCTCAGTAAGGAGTTTTGCTTTTGATTACAAATTTTTACGTTATGTTTGTTTGCTCGCCTGTCGCAGATTATTAGCTTTTAAGTGCCGGAATTATATTTTCAGGAATCGTTCTAATCTTATATTATAACTTAGAGTACAGTAGTATTTTTTAAAAACCTGTTAGTGACGGGCAATAACAAGTAATGAATTGAATGAAAATGGTTCGGAAGCTATTTTAATTAAACTTCTAAACGATTAAACTTAGATTACAACAATATACCCAGATTTTGTAAGGGATATGAACGCCGACAAAAAATGTCCACAGTTTATATTGGCAGTTAATATAAACTACCTTTGACCCCGCCTTCGCTTACGTGGAAAAGGGAAAAAATATAGACGGAATGAAAAAAAGTGTTGTAAAAAAATTCGATTTCAGCATTGGAAAAACGCCTAGTAGTTTAAGATGCACAAAATCGAGGAAATGGTGTGAAAAGGGTTTGTAACCTGTGACCTCTGGAATGTAGGCGCAAGCTGACATCTTGCCGTGACGTGTTATTACATACTGTGTTCCCGCTCTTATCCCTAATGGAATTATTGCTTTAATTAACAGAAAAAAGATTCTGCTTTTGGATAAATATATTATTCTCTGTTTATTTCTATAACAATGGCTATTTAAATTTAAAAGATGTATGGATATTGATGACGTAATTAAAACATGAAAGTAGAACAAATAAACATACACTTTTGCTTTTATAATATAGATTAACGGATCGTAATGACCCGATTATCCAAGACTGAGAAGTTGGAATTCGGAGTTCAAGGACAAAGTCTCTGTTTGAAATCTACAACACAAATATAAATCTAGCTGATTCTCAAGTCTAACGGTTTAAGCAGGTAGTGTCTCGGCAGCATCAATATTTGAGAATCTAATGAGGAAATAATCGTTATGATGTGTAGTCACGGGGATTGAATATGTGTGCAAATTTTCATGAGAACAGATTACGTAGAAGTAGCTGAAAAATTGATAGCTAGATTTGAAGCTAAATAAAACCATATTAAAGCTGTTCTCGGTGGGATCTATTTTATAAAAATTGTAAAAATTAAGAGATGAAAAACAAAAAATATCCTTTTAATCACGTGCGAAGGCTATATCGTTAGAAAGAAGGTTTTAAATAGAGGTATAATGTATTTAATTATAATGAATTTATCGAATCCTTCGCACAATGTTCTCATACTAAACGTTACGCTAAACTTTTCTTAAAAAAGTGACATCTTAATAATGTGAAAATAATAGGATACATATTTTTTACATATTACCAAGTAAGTAAATGCGAATTCCATGCAAGTATAATACTATTTGGTGCTAACCTCATGAAATGGCAGAAGCCTTTAAACATTGAGCTAATTTGTTAAAAGTTTGTCGCGTAGCTTTTACTGAAAATTACCAACGACTAAATAGCTGGAAATGTTCCGTTCCCAGAGAAAACTAAAAGTCGACCAAATCATACTCTAATGGAAAAGTTTCTCAGAAAATCGATAGATGGTGGCTTAATTAAGAGATAAAATGTCTCTATCTGACACAAACGACTAACGAGCTCTGTTAGAGTTGCTGTGTGACACTAGGAAATGAAGATGGATCAGGAGTAAAATACTTTCACATAATTTATCCCTACATCAAAATTCTACGGTGGTCGGTTATTGTCCTGTCCGTAACAGCTTTCGAAACATAATGAAAATTGTCAATCTAATGGTCGATAACTTTCATTATTTTGATCGATTTGAAATATTTTATCAATGCGAGAACATTTTTAAGTTGGGCATATACGTATAGAATTAAAAAGGAAATTCTCGGCTTGCCACCACATTTTAACTTTTAAATCGTTAGGTAGTTTTTCGACTATTTTGATAGTACCAAACAAAACGTTGAAAATACATATGTAAAAGAAAACTTATAAGAATCTGACGGACACAAGATTCCAAAAAATTGTTAGTAAAATAAAGTATTTTGATGGTTGATCAAAA
This sequence comes from Druceiella hillmani, assembly GCA_039881145.1. NCBI lineage: Eukaryota > Metazoa > Arthropoda > Insecta > Lepidoptera > Hepialidae > Druceiella > Druceiella hillmani. Next base: position 16,753,953 of record JAYKKI010000035.1, read on the forward strand.
AATTAAATTCGTCATGAAATGCTAAACTCAAGTGTTACATGGCATTTTTATAACTCGTAACTAAAACAATAATCGTTATCTTTTTATGACGAATGGAAGTTATAACTCCGGCGCGTAAGTCTTGAAAACATTAATATAATTTCATTAAATTTTCCAAACTCATTTTTCTTCAATTGCTGTATCCTATTTTCTTTCGTGTGCTTTGTCAATTATAACCACATTTTCTTAACAATGTATACAAAATACATCAAACATTTCAATGATTTTCGCTTGATTCCCAGACCAAAATTACAAAAAAAACACAGTTAAAGGGTATCGTGCTTTGTGTAAGCCCTCTGAAGTGACAACAGTGCAAATAGTTTAGGTGACAGATAATCCCGCAGGTATGGGAAAATAACCTGTTGTTTGACCCTAAGGTAATAAATGATAAACGATTTAACCTCGTACTCGCATACATAATCTACCCGTAAATAACTTACGCGGCGAAGTATCTATGAACCGATAAAAAATCGCGTGAATCACCATGAGCGATGAAAAATCGCGTGAAGCTATTGAAACAGCCGTAGGGAATTCACAGTGAAGGGATGAAACGGGAAAACGCAATGACAGGAAAGAAGGGGTAAATGTAATAAATCTTGCTGCAGGCTGACAAGGATCGCGATGGGGTTTTATTGTACATACGAGATTTATTGGCTTACTGCCTCTTGTCTTGATTCTGTTATGCCATGAAACATTTTAATAGGGCTTAACATACATAATTGTATTCAAAAGTCATGGGATAATTTGAACGAAACTGGAAACTCGAAACAAATCAAGTAGGTTGGAGTTTTAAGCCCACAACGACGGATGACTTTAAAGGAATTAATTCCTCAATAGATGCATTCAAATCTTGGGGTAAAACTTTTAACAATCAATAGTTGTTATAATGTACCGTTGAATATACAACTGCTTGTAATTCGAAGGTTAGATAAAAACAATTACATATTAGTCAATAAGTTTACTTTGCTAAGAATGCTGAATTTGGTGATCTACTACTACTATTGTCTTATCCAATATCCACTGGGTATTACTACAGGAATAACCAAGGCCCGACGAGATGAAAGTAAAAAGTTGTGTACTTTATGAAATCCATTATCTCTGCTTAAAATTACATCGCATTTGTTATTTTACGTCGAAAATATTATCCGTCCTCACGTCCGATTTGAAGCTCGGAAATCTCATCCTTTATTATGAACAGGCGAGTTGGAAGACTATTTGAACAAAGTACGGTCTGGAGTAAATTGGCCTTCGTTTGAAATGCTCAAAGTATTTTAGTATGGAATTTCATTTCACTCGCTTGCCCGCTCGTGAAAGTATGCAAAGCAGTTAGGTTATTGAAAATTCGATAGAATTTTTTATAACTTCAGTGTCGAATAGGGTGGGTGGGCGTATTTAAGCGCAGCTGTTCGCAGCGCGTGCCTCTGGAATAATATTTTTTCCTGAAATGTGGATACAGAGATGCCTTAAAATGAGAAGGGGCTAAATGCGAGTAGTATGTATTTTTAATTGGTCTCAGCAAAAAACTAACATTTTGTATTGTACTTACAAAACAAATTAAGATCTATAATTACGTAACTTTTGTAGTTGAAAAAAATTTGCACTGAAGGAATTTGCACCTACTTATCTCACAGTGGCACGCTGGTAAAATAGTTTAAGTTTAGCAGAATTCGGTTAAACACGAGCTTCGTGAAGGACGCGTTTTTACGTCTTATTGAACACAATTGCAAAAAAGTCGAAAATTGTATGTACATATTGGCAGATTGAAGAGTCAAGATTACAAGGCATCATTAATAGACGAAACAAAATCACATGAGGCCAGCAAACAGCATATGGAAAAAGTATCTACACCTTTAGTTCTGAAATTTATAAAGAAGGATCAAAAGAAGAGGTGACACGACATTTCAAGGTTCGATTTAGAATTCTACCAAATGAATAAAGAAATAGGAATAAAAAATATAAAGAAATGAATATATCTGTACCTGTTCTGCGTTACAATCATATTGAATAGAAATACCCACGTAATTTTAAGAAACACGAAATTTATGTATAATTCGAAGTTTTCCTCAAAAGCCAATTACTGATTTTTGGTAAATATAATTTTTCTTATAACATCATGTAACAATTTATCCACTATCTTAAAAGACTTGAGTAATTTAAGAAATAATCTTTTTATTGAAATTATAAATTCGTGTATTAACAAAGGATACTGTAACACGAATTGAAATACATCGGTAATGGGAAAAGCGAACGATTGACAGAGTTTCCCTCTTCGTTGCCCGTCCGTCAATCGCATCAGTGCAGCACATCAGTGTAATGTATTAAACTATTGGAAAAGGAAGTCTAGTTTGTTTCACTTTTCATTACTTTCTCGAACACATCTTCATATACTATTAATATATTCTTATTTATGTCCTAATTATATCGAAATAGCTATTGTAAATTTTTTAGTTTGTTGTTGCGCTCGTCCAAAGTTTCTTTTATCTGTGCGTATATTCTCTCTGTTAATTATCGATACATAAAATAAGGAAACTAAAATTATAACATAAGATATTTGTTAGAATTATACGAGAGAAAATTGACATTAAAGTTTAGCATAAAATTTCAGAATAAAAATATGTAAAATTTTAATTTCAAAGACGTATCACAATTGCATACATATTTTAAAAAAAAACATTTGCTTTTCAAACCCGAAAGCTTATAATAGTATTAGGATATATTATTTCTTTTTAATTAATCAAAGAACTGTGACTAAAAAAACAACAAAACATGGTGAGATGGCATAGTCATATATATAAAATGATATGTATAAAAAGCAGCTGTGACGAATTCGAGCTGAGAAATAATGTAGAGTAATCTATATTAATTACTTTTAACTCGTTAGTTCAATTCCATTTTAACTGGGTAAATTAAGCTTTGAGCCATATTAGGCAACTCCTAATCGCGTTCTACAAAGACACGAATCACACGACCACATATTTTAAACTCATTGCACATCAGCTTGTCTAAGCTCATTGCACATCAGCTTGTCTAAGCTCATTGCACATCAGCTTGTCTAAGCTCATTGCACATCAGCTTGTCTAAGCTCATTGCACATCAGCTTGTCTAAGCTCATTGCACATCAGCTTGTCTAAGCTCATTGCACATCAGCTTGTCTAAGCTCATTGCACATCAGCTTGTCGCAGGTAAAAGCTATTTGTAAAACTTTTACAGCCGCTAACCAACGACAAAGTAATAGACGACACCGCTTCCTTTGTTCGAACTAGAACTCAATTCACATCTTAATGGAAAAGTTGGTCAGCAAACATACTAAGATAATATCTCCAGAATCTTTTCGCGAACTGCTGACTAGTTTTCAAGGCGATCTGCTAAGGAGCTAAGTTATAGCCGGCTCGTGACAGGTGGAAAGGAAGATGGATTGCTGCACTCGTAGTGATATGGGTATCTGTCCCCGGTGTTTCTATCTGAAACTGCGCTTAAAAGATTTACTATTTAAAGGTATGTTAAATCAATGGAGACCCTCATGTTTGGGATGAAGTACATAATATAAAACGAATATATCGTGTAGTATATTTTTCACATGCACATGGCAATTAACTAAATTATACTCAAAAAATAAAATATTGATGAAAAGTGCGCACGGTGCGTCTTTACAAAATTACTAAATATTGCGCTTCGTGGGCCTAAAAGAATATTTCACCAAGGAGCCGAGTTTACCCGATTCAGTGTCACCGACCCGAACCTAACGGCTAAGCTTCGTTCACTCCTCAAAAATTTTAAGCAGGTACGCCTAAAGAAGTTTTTACATCAATAAGTGAACCCGAAATGAAAACTCGATAAAAATTGATATTATGACTTAAGAAAACCAGTTAAGACGCTCCAAATTCGTGTGTTGAAGATTCTGTGCCCACTCATTACAAAAAAAATATTACAAATTATTAATGTAAATTATTCAACAAGATATAATGCGGAAAAGTATTCTCATTAACGGTAAATACAATATTAAAAAAAATAATAAAAATAGGTCAAGTGTATATTATCGCCTGGCTAAATTGAAATTTTAAAACCTAATCAGACTACACATAGAGGCTTTTTCAAAGGTAATGGTAGTTAACAATCATTTTCATCTCATTTTTACATGTGGACAGACCCTTTAATTTTTCTTCAAGTTTTATTTAGATCGTTGTAAATTCCAAGCAGATAGTTTAGAATCTAGAAAGTAGTAACAGACAGACGGATGGATAATTAAACGTATGCAAGCTAATTAAAAATCCTAACAACAAAGTAGCATGTGCAACATAAAGGAAAAAGTGTATATATTGACAATGAAGAGTTATGCTGCTGCAACAGAAGGATTTTTCCCATAGGAAAAATGCTTGACGAAAAACTTGTGATTACACAGTTACTGACTGTACCATAGAAGGAGTTTTAAGGACATATTGAGAATGAGTTTTGTTGCTTTTCATAGTTCAATAATTGCCTTTTCAAGCCCTTTCCATGATACAGTAATGCGTCCAGATGAATTAGTCTATTTCAATGTTGCAAATACATTTATATATTTACAAGACATATATATATATATATTTTTGAAGTGCTAATTTAACGTTCTTTAGTTTGTTGTCTTTTCTGACGAGTCTCAAGGAAGAAAATCAATCCATAACGAAAGCCGTCAGGTGGCCCTCAAATTGAATTTTTATAGTCTGCTTTTCCCGGACTATTACAACTAATCAAACGGTATTTTATTTATGACAAACGGATGAGTAGTTAAGGAGTCTGAGAAAATAACCGATCCACAAACACGCAGGTATATGTCTACATACTTATATGAAAAGGTACATAGAAATATACTCACAGTCCTTCATTGTTTCACTGCCCTAATAGGGTAATAAAAAAAGCACAGCATTAAAAAAGGACAATGAAAAAATGAACTACTTATGAAGAAATATGATCGGCTGATTTTTCTGGAGGCTTTTGAGTTTGTTCTACTTTTCAGTTTCCATACTTACTCTTACATAGTGTAGGAGAGATTTCCACACAGAAGTTTAAGGTCACGCACGGTCTCGTCTAAAGCTAAGAATGTGAGCATTAATTTGGGTTTCTACATAAAAACACTTTGATATATTCAAGCGAAATCAGAGACTATATATATATATATATATATATATATATATATATATATATATATATATATATATATATATATATATTCTGAGAACAACGCAAATGTTAGTTATGTAACATACGGTACATATATTTATCCAATGTTTTATATTGTTACATTTTTTAATAACAGTTTTAAGACTAAATAAATCTTTTTCATAATCTAACAAATAATATGGAACAAACTAGATCTATTTTTTATTTATATTAACGTACTTGTTTGTTTCAGTGTTTACACCGTGTAATATTTTAGCGGTTTTATTAATAGCGATACAAAATGTAGAAAATCTGCGACGTTCAATATTTTAGTGCATATCGGGGATTTTTGCGATGTTCTGTTAATATTCCTTGGGCATTAAGATTAATTTCACATCTATATAAATTATCATAAATAAACTTCTGTTTCTCAATAAATAAATGAAATATATTCCATATTTTAACTAATCCGTAATTCTACACACGTTCGTACAATATACGGGTGAAGTTATCATCATTTAGTATAAGCTTATTAGATACATCTTTCTATCCTCTATGTCCTTTCTTTAGTGCCCTGGGTCAGGCCCTTGCTATTTATTCATTACTAATGCTCACATCCATCTTTCCATAATCAGCAAATTCGCTTTAGAACCTTCCTTTGGTCAACCAACACCAGGAGACCTCTTCATGAGATCTTAATATTTTATTGGGGAAAAGATCGCATACACAAAGGGTTCTTTGGTGTGACAATTTTAATTTCAATATAATGTTAGTAGCGGCGTAACGGTAGCTAAGTTACATAGGTGAAGATAGTAATGAATGAGCACCCTACTGTCCAGCTGTAACGTAATTCACTTACTTCTCATTTCGATAAACGGTTCTTCGTACGCGCTCGTTTCTTACTAATTATTGATTGTAGAGGATTTCGATTGAGATGATATCCGGTCTAAGGAGGTAATGCAATCGCGTTTCCAAACGGCTTTAATTTTGTATTCACAACTAGCTCTTGCGTGCAGCTTCGATCGCGCGCTATCAAGAATATGTATTTTTTATTCAAAGTAACAGTTATAAATTTCAATATAGCTACGAAATAACTATTATTTTGAACGTGATCACCGAGGCAAGAAATTTAAGATAACTTGAAGTGTAGTGTGTGAATATATATAATCTAGCTTTTAATTTGATCTCAGGAATGTATGTAAGATGTAAGATGTCATTGAAATTATCCGTTCAATTATTATGGAACCATAAACAAATAAATAAACAGTCAACTATTCTCATATATTACATTAGTAGGAATATTAGCAACTTAATGACATCGGTAAATTTTAGGAATAAATTGAAATTGATGTCACTTTTCTTCATATTTTTATGCACGAACACATTAACCCCACTATTTTATATCATATATCGTATTAACACATAGACAGATATCTATTCGTGATGTCGATATGAATTGTTGATATGCTGTTACGTTGATTTTACTTAATTAAATACGAGGGATGATACCGTATTTCTGTATTTTTGTGTTTGATTCGTGAGTATAGAATCAAAAATAGTCTATAAGTTATAATTATTATTCTACTCTTGTTGTATATGATATCATTACTGAATGTATTTACATTGTACTTATTAACTAATAATTTTACGGTTTATTTATTTTCTTAATAAATACACATCACACGCATAATTTTATTTCTTACACATACATTTTTCTAAGTGCAATATTTTACTTTCTTTTTATGCTGAATCGATAAAACAGTTCCATACTTAATCGTTGATATACTCGTATGATGTACACGCAATGGTAAACCATTGCTTGTTTTTGGTATTCCTTAGCCGAATGTATACACAAAATATACAAAATCCAAACTTGTAATTTCGACCATCATGTCAGACCGCATGCCACACTAGTTATGATTCAATTCTGCATTATTCTTTATTAATTTGACTTTTTATACAATTCTTCATTAAATTTAAATAATTTTTAAGTATTTAAACATTGAGTTAATTTAATTACTTTTTACCGTTATTTGGTAAGGAATGTGACATTAACAAAAATATTTTATTCCTAATCCAAATTCGTTTTCTAATATCACACGGCAACTCTAACAGAGGTCGTTAGTCGTTTGTGTAAAATAGAGGAATTTTATCTGTTAATTAAGCCACCGTCCGTCCATGTTCCAAGGAACTTTTACATTGGGGTATGATTTGGTTTACTTTCAGTTTGCTCGGAGAATGGAACGCTTCCAGTTATTTAGTCGTTAGTCATTTGCAGTGAAAACTACGCGACAAACCATATATATATATATATATACATATATATATATATATGTATATATATTTCAAAAGTTACATGTCAATAGGTTTGACAATTTTTGAGTAAATCTCTAAAAAAAAAAAACTTTTTTTTATATTACCATGATTATCAGTAAGGAGTTCTGTTTTAGATTACGAATTTACGTTATGTTTGTTTGTTCGCCTGTCGCCGGCTATTAGCTTTTAACTGCCGGAATCATATTTTAAGGAATCGTTCTAATTTTATATTATAGCTTATAGTACAGTAGTATTTTTTTTAAACCTGTTAGTGACGGGACATATCAATTTAAGTGAAGTGAATGAAAATGGTTCGGAAGCCTTTTTTAATTAAACTTCTAAACGACTAAACTTAGATCACAACAATATACCCAGATTTTGTAAGGAATATGAACGCCGACAAAAAATGTCAACAGTTTATATTGCTAGTTAATTAGACCCCGCCTTCGCTTCCGTGGAAAAGGGAAAAAATATAGACGGAATGAAAAAAAGTGTTGTAAAAAATTCGATTTCGGCATTGGAAAAACGGCTAAGTAGTTTGCGGTGCACAAAATCGAGGAAATGGTGTGAAAAGAGTTTGTAACCTGTGACCTCTGGAATGTAGGCGCAAGCTGACATCTTGCCGTGACGTGTTATTATATACTTTGTTCCCACTCTTATCCCTAATGGAAAAACAGAAAAAAGATTCTGCTTTTGGATAAATATATTATCCTATGTATATTTCTATAACAATGGCTATTTGAATTTAAAAAATTTATGGATATTGATGACGTAATTAAAACATGAAAGTAGAACAAATAAACATACACTTTTGCTTTTGTAATAAAGATTGACGGATCGTAACGACCCGATTATCCAAGACTGAGAAGTCGGAATTCGAAGTTCAAGGACAAAGTCTCTGTCTGAAATCCACAACACAAATTTAAAACCAGCTGATTCTCAAGTCTAACGGTTTATGCATGCAGTATCCCTGCACCATTAATATTTCTCTATGTAATGTGGAAATAATCGTTAGGATGTGTAGTCATGATGATTGAATACGTGTGCAAATTTTCATTAGAACAGATTACGTAGAAGTAGCTGAAAAATCGATAGCTAGATTTGAATCAACAGCATATAGAGCATGAAGCTAAATAAAACTGTATTAAAGCTGTTCTCGGTGAGAATTATTTTATAATAATTGTAAAAATTAAGAGAGGAAAAATATTGTAAAAAAACATCCTTTTAATCATGCACGAAGACTATATCCTTAGAAAGAAGTTTTTAAATAGACGTGTAACATATTTAATTATAATTAATTTACCGAATCCTTGTCACAATATTCTCATACTAAATATTACGGTAAAATTTTGTTAAGAAAGTGACATGTTAATAATATTAGAATAAAAAGAATCCTATTTCTTATATATTGCCAAGTAAGTCAATATGAATTCCACGCAAGTATAATACTATTTGGTACTAACCTCACGAAATGACAGAAGCCTTTAAATATTGAGCTAATTTGTTAAAAGTTCATCGCGTAGATTTCACTGAAAATTACTAACGACTAAATAACTGGAAGTGTTCCGTTTCCAGAGAAAACTAAAAGTCGACCAATTCATACTCTAATGGAAAAGTTTCTCGGAAAATCGGTAGATGGTGGCTTAATTAAGAGATAAAATATCTCTATCTGACACAAACGACTAACGAGCTCTGTTAGAGTTGCTGTGTGACACTAGGAAACGAAGATGGATCAGGAGTAAAATATTTTCACATAATTTAACCCTACATCAAAATTCTACGGTGGTCGGTTATTTTCCTGTCCGTAACAGCTTTCGAAACATAATGAAAATTGTCAATCTAATAGTCGATAACTTTCATTATTTTGATTGATTTGAAATATTTTATCAATGCGAGAACATTTTTAAGTTGGGCATATACGTATAGAAATAAAAAGGAAATTCTCTGCTCGCCACCACATTTTACTTTTAAATCGTTATATAGTTTTTCGACTATTTTGATAATACCAAACAAAACGTTGAAAATAGATATGAAGAAAACCTATAAGAATCTGACAGACACAAAAGATTCCAAAAAATTGTTAGTAAAATAAAGTAAAGGTAATGGTTCTGGTATTTTGATGGTTGATCAAAAAATTAAACTCGTCATGAAATGCTAAACTCAAGTATTACATGGCATTTTGATAACTCGTAACTAAAGCAATAATTGTTATCATTTTATGACGAATGGAAGTTACAACTCGGGCGCGTAAGTCTTAATAACATTAATATAATTTTATTAAATTTTCCACACTCATTTTTCTTCAATTGCTGTATCCTATTTTCTTTCGTATGCTTTGTCAATTATAACCACATTTTCTTAACAATGTATACAAAATACATAAAAAATTTCAATGATTTTCGCTTGAATCCCAGACTAAAATCACAAAAAAACACAGTTAAATGGTATCACGCTTTGTGTAAGCCCTTTGGAGTGACAACAGTGCAAATAGTTTAGGTGACAGATAATCCCGCAGGTATGGGAAAATAATCTGTTGTTTGACCCTAAGGTAATAAATGATAAACAATTTAATCTCGTACTCACATACATAATCTACCCGTAAATAACTTACGCGGCGAAGTATCTATGAACCGATAAAAAATCGCGTGAATCACCATGAGCGATGAAAAATCGCGTGACGCTATTGAGACAGCCATGGGGAATTCATAGTGGAGGCATGAAACAGGAAAACGCAATGACAGGAAAGAAGGGGATAAATATAATAAATTTTGCTGCAGGCTGACAAGGATCGCGATGGGGTTTTGTTGTACATACGAGATTTATTGGCTTACTGCCTCTTGTCTTAATTATGTTATGCCATGAAACATTTTAATAGGGCTTAACATACATAATTGTATTCAAAAGTCATGGGATAATTTGAACGAAACTGGAAACTCGAAACAAATCCAGTAGGTTGGAATTATAAATCCAAAAGACGGATAACTTTAAAGTAATTAATTCCTTAATAGATGCATTCAAATATTTTTGGATACGATTTTTGACAATTAATAATTGTTATAACGTAACGTTAAATATACAACTGCTTGTCATTCGAAGGTTAAATAAAAACAATTACATATTAATCAATAAGTTTACTTTGGCTAAGAATGCTGAAAATGGTGATCTACTACTATTGTTGCCTTATCCAATATCTATTGAGTACTACTACATGAATAACGAAGGTCCGAAGAGACGCAAGTAAAAAGTTGTTGTACTACACGAAATCCATCATCTCTGCTTAAAATTACATCGCATTTGTTATTTTACGTCGAAAATATTATCCGACCTCACGACCGATTTCAAGCTCGGAAATCTCATCCTTTGTTACGAGCAGGCGAGATGGAAGACTATTTGAACAAAGTACGGCCTGGAGTAAATTGGCTTACGTTTGAAATGCTCAAAGTATTTTAGTATGGAATTTCATTTCACTCGCTTGCCCGCTCGTGAAAGTATGCAAAGCAGTTAGGTTATTGAAAATTCGATAGAATTTATTATAACTTCAGTATCGAATAGGGTGGGTGGGTGTATTTAAGCGCAGCTGTTTGCAGTACGTGCCTCTGGAACAGATTTTTTCCTGAAATGTGGATGCCTTAAATGAAAAGGGGCTAAATGTGAGGTATAATTAAAACAATATTTATAAATGTATTTTTTAATTCGCAGCAGCCAAAAAACTAATATTTTATATTGTAGTTACAAAACAAATTAAGCGCTATCATTACGTAACTTTGTTGGTTAAAAACATTTGCACTGAAAGAATTTACACCTTCTTATCTCATAGTTGCACGCTTGTAATATAGTTAGCAGAATTCGGTTAAATACGAGCTTCGTGATGGACGCTTTTTTTCGTCTCATTGAACACAACTGCAAAAAATCCAAAATTTTACGGCACCATTAGCAGACAACAGTATCACATGATCTTGGCCAGTAAACTGCATATGAAAAAATTATCTCTACCTTTAATGCTGAAACTTTTAACGGAGCATCAAAAGAAGAGGTGACACGACATTTCAAAGTCTGGTCTGGAAACTTACCAAATGAATAAAGAAAATAAAAATACAAATATTTCCATACCTATCGTCCGTTACAATCATATTGAATAGAAAGACTTTTGTAATTTTAAGAAAAAAGAAATTTATGTATAGTTCGTAGTTTCTCTCAAAACGCAACTACTGATTTTTGGTAAATATGTATTTTTTTAATATCATGTAAAAATTTATTAATTATCTTAAAAGACTTGAGAAATTCAAGGAACCATTTTTTTATCGAAATTTATTTCGCCTCGGTAAGCTTAAGTTCGTGTATTAAGAAACGATATTACAACGAAATTGAAACACATCGGTAAAGGGGAAAGCAAACGATTATTAGAGTTTCACTGTCCGTTGCCCGTCACTCAGCATCAGTGCAGCAGTGCATCAGTGGAATGTAGACTATCGGTAAAGTAAGTCTAGCTTGTTTCACTTTTCGTTACTTTCTTGATCGCATATTCATGTATTAAATAATATATCCTATGTACGTGTTAATTATATTGAAACAGGTATTGTAAAAATTTTCGTTTGTCGGTACGCCTATATTCTTTCTATTAATTATCGACACATAAAATAAAGAAACTGAAATTATAACACAATATATCTGTTAGAATTAGACGAGAGACAATTAACATAAAAGTTTAGCACAAAGTTTCATAATAAAAATATGTAAAATTTTAATTCACGGTCAGTTCCAGTGTTTACACCGAGCAATATTTTAGCGGTTTTATTAATAGTCATACAAAATGTAAAAAATCTGCGATGTTCAATATTTTAGTGCATATCGGGGATCTTCGCCCTATTATGTTACTATTCCTCGGACATTACGATTAATTTCACGTGCACTTACGTATTGTCATAAATAAACTTCTATTTCTCCATAAATAAATGAAATATATTTGACATTTTCACACTTAACTAATCCGTAACACTACACACGTTCCTACAATATACGCGTGAAGTCATCATCATTTAATATAAGCTTATTAGAGATGTCTTTCTATCTTCTACGTGCCTTCTTTAGTGCCCTGCGTCAGGTCCTTGCTATGTATTCATTTCTAATACTCACATGGATCTTTTCGTAATCAGCAAGTTTGCTTTAGAACCTTCCTTTGGTCAATCGGTATGAGGAGACCCTTTTATGAGATCTTCATATTATTAGTGACGAAGAGATATTGGGAAAAAGGCCTCATATAGAATATACAAATGGTTCTTTGGTCTGACATCTTTAAATTAAATTTTCTGTTAGTAGCGGCATAATGGTAGCTAAGTTATATAAGTGTAAGTGTGTGTGTGCGAAGATAGTAATGAATGAGCACCCTACTGTCCAGCTATAATGTAATTCCATTACTTCTCAGTTCGATAAACGGTTCTTTGTACGTGCTCGCTTTTTACTAATTATTTCGATTGTAGAGAATTTCGATGGAGATGATATCTGATCCAAGGAGACAATGCAACCGCGTTACCATAACGGCTTTCATTTTGCATTCACAACTAGCTCTTGTATGCAGCTTCGATCGCGTGCCATCAGGAATATGTATTTTTTTATCTAAAGAAACAGTTATAAATTTCAATATAGCTACGACATAAATATTATTTTGAACATGATCATCGAGGCACGAAATTTAACACAAGATGCGGTATAATGTGTGATTATGTATAATCTGGCTTTTAATTTGATTTATAAATTCAAGATTTCATTGAAATCAATTGAGCCGTTCAATTGTGAAGAAACGATAAACAAATAAATAAACAAGCAACTTCTCACAGCCGCAATTTTTTGGAAAAAATTGAAATTAATGATTTTGTATCATATATCGCATTAACACATAGACATCTATTCGTGATGTCGATATGAATTGTTGATTAGCTTACACGTTGATTTTGCTTAATTAAAGACGTGGAATGGTACCGTATTCTATATATTTCTGTTCGATTCACGAGTATCGAATAAAAAATCGTCTATAATTTATAATAGTATTTTATGTTTTTTGTATTTGATATCATTGGTAAACGTCTTTACATTGTACTTATTAACAAATATATTTACGGTTAAGTTATTTTTTTTAATAAATACACATCACACGCACGCACATAATTTTATTTCTTTATTTACATTTTTCTAGGTCCAATATTTTATTCTCTCTTTATGCTGAATCGATAAATGAGTTCCATAATTAATCGCTAGTATATACATACTCGTATATACCGTTGCTTGTTTTTGTTATTTCGTAGCCTAATGCATACCAAAATATATAAAATCCCAACTTGTAATTTCGTCCATGTGTCAGACCGCTTGCCAAACCATTTATGATTCAATTCTGCACAATTCTTTATTAATTTAACTTTTTATACAATTTTTCATTAAATTTTTATCAATGTTAACAAATAAAGCTAAAAAATTTAAAAAATCGTCATCAGATATGTTGTGAAGTTTTTGAGATACAGGATATTTTCGGTACCGACCGCAGCAATAACTTTGTTTTTCACGGTGTAGTAAAAACAAACCTAAAAGTTTAATATTGTTTCGCGCTACGGAACCTTTCGTGCGCGAGTCTGACTCGAACTTAACCAGTTTTTTTTTATTTTGTCCAACTACGTTGACATTAATAAATAAGTCTCAAAAATAATAAAAATATGTACATACTATATAGCCAATAAATAACAATACGGAAACTAAGATCTAAATATATATTACGAAAGTTACATGTCAAAAGGTTTGACAGTTTTTGGGTAAATCTCCAAAAACAACGAGAAATTTCCTCTTTATTACATCACCGTGATTATCAATAAGGAGTTTTGCGATCGATTAACAATTTTTACATTTTGTTTGTGTGTCCATCCGTCGCTGGCCATTAGCTTTTTAGTGCTGATATTATATTTTAAGGAATCGCTCTAATTATACATTATAGCTTATAGTATCCAAGTGGACACAAGGCTTATAATCTCTTTATAAAACCTGTTAGTAGCAGGCAATAACAATTTATGTGAAGTGAATGGAAGTGGTTCTGAAGCATTATTTAATTAAACTTATAAACGATTATAATTGCATCACAACAATGTACCTAGATTTTGTAAGAAATATGAAAACCTACAAAAAAAACCAACAGTATATTTTGCGATTTAATATAAATTAGCTTTGATCCCGGTTTCGGTCGCGTGGAAAAGAGAAAAAATATTGACGAAATGAAAAAAGTGTTGTGAAAAAAATAGATTTCAGCATTGGAAAAACGGCTAAGTAGGTTGAGATGCACAGAATCGAAGAAATGGTGTGAAAAGTATAAACCTGTGGCCTCTGGAAGGTAGGTCTCAGCTTACATCTTGCCGTGACGTGTTATTATATACCTTGTTCCCGCTCTTCACCCTAATGGAATTATTAATTTTATTAACAAAAAAACTATTCTGTTTTAGGATAAATGTATCACCCTATATTTACTTCTATACCAATGGCTATTTGAATTTAAGAAACGTATAGATATTTATGAAGTAGTTAAGATATGAAAGTAGAACAAACAAACAAACACTTTTGCATTTATAATATAGATTAACGAATCGTGATGACCCGATGATCCAACACTGAGAAGTCGGAATCCGGAGTTCCAGGATAAACTTTCTGTTTAAACTCCACAACACAAATTTAAAACCAGATTCTAGGCTTTAGGCAGGCAGTATCCCTGCAGCATCAGTATTTGAGGGTAAAAGTGGAAATAATCGTTTTGAAGTGTAGTCATAAGGATTGAACGCGTGTGAAAATTTTAATGAGAACAGATTACATAGATGTAGCGGAAAAATCGATAGCTAGATTTGAATCAAGAGAATAGAGCATGAATCTAAATAAAACCGTATTAGGTGGTAAATATTTTATAAAAATTGTAAAAATTAAAAGATGAAAAATATTGTAAAGAAATATTCTTTTAATCATGCAAAAAGGCTATATCGTTAGAAAGAAGGTTTTATGTAGAAGTCTAATATAATTAATTATAATTAATTTACCGAATCCTTCTCACAATGTCCTCATACTAAACGTTGTGCTAAAATTTTGTTAAGTGACATATTAATAATATTAAAATAAAGAAATATATACATATTTCTAACATATTGCCAAGTAAGCCAATGCGAATTCTACGCAAGTGTAATACTATTTGGTACTAACCTCACGAAATGATAGAAGCCTTCAAACATTGAGCTAATTTGCACTGCTAATGCACTACCAATGACTAGTGACTTAATTATTTTCTCTGAGCAAACTGAAAGCCGACCAAATCATATCCTAATGCAAAAGTTGCTCGGAAAATCGACGGACGATGGCTTAATTAAGATATAAAATTTCTCTACGACTAACGAGCTCTGTTAGAGTTGCCGTGACAGTAGAAAATGAAGATGGATAAGGAGTAAAATATTTTTATATAATTTAATCCTACACTAGAACTCTATGGTAGTCAGTTATTTTTATGTCCGTAACAATTTCCGATACATTTTGAAAATTATTCATTTCAAGATTTGAAATATATTATCAATGCGAGAATATTTATAAATTGGGTATATATGTATATAAGTAAAAAGGAAATTGCCTGCTTGTCACCACATTTTAACTTTCAAATCATAGCTTATCTGTTATTTTGATAATGCCAAACAAAACGTTAAAAATAAATATGTAAAAAAAACAAATATATATAAAAAATCCACACTTAAAAGCAAGTTTGAAAACTGATAAGATCCTTTCTAAGCGAACTGACAAAATAAATTCCAAAATATGGCTTCTAAAATAAAGTAACCAAGAAATATATCGGTTTGGTATTTTGATGGGTGATCAGAAAATGAAACCCATCATGAAATATTAAATGGTATTCTTATAACTTGTAACTAAAACAATAGCCATTATATTTTTATAATGAAAGGAAGTTATAACTCAGGCGCGTAAATTTTAATAACTTTCAAACTTTTTCTATCATTTCATTAAATTTTTCTTCAATTACTGTATTCTATTTTCTTTCGTATGCTGTGTCAATTTAAAATACATTTCTTAACAGTGTATTCAAAATACATTAAAAATGTTAATGACTTTGAATCATCCGTCGTTTTGGATTTAAAATTACAAACTATTTGATTGCTTTTGAGTTTTTAGTTTCGTTTAAATTATCTCTTGACTTTTGAATACCATTATGTATGTTAAGCCCTATGTCCGTGCAAAAATGTTTCATGCTAAATAACAGAATCAAGAAAAGAGGCAGTAAGCCAATAAATCTCATGTGTACAACAAAACCCCATCGCGATCCTTGTCAGTTTGCAGCAAGATTTATTACATTTATCCCCTTCCTTCTTGTCATTGCGTTTTCCTGTTTCATCCCTCCACCATGAATTCCCCACGGCTGTTTTAATAGCTTCACCCAATTTTCCATCGCTCATGGTGGGGGATGACCAATCAGCAAAACCCAATATACCTGTTTATAATTCATAGGTACTTCGCCGCGTAAGTTATTTACGGGTAGATTATGTATGTGAGTACGAGATTAAATTGTTTATCATTTATTACCTTAGGGTCAAACAACAGATTATTTTCCCATACCTGTGGGATTATGTCACCTAAACTATTTGCACTGTTGTCACTCCAAAGTGCTTACGCAAAGCGTGAACCCTTTAACTGTGTTTTTTTTGTAATTTTGCTCTCGCATTGAAGAGAAATTTATTAACATTTTTAATGTATTTTGAATACAGTGTGAAGAAATGTATTTTAAATTGACAAAGCATACGAAAGAAAATAGAATACAGTGATTGAAAAAAAAATTGTATTAAAAGGAATGCATTCCTCAATATACGCTTTCAAATCTTTCGATAAGACTTTTGACGATTAATAGTTGCTATAATGTACCGGTAAATACACTACTGTCTGTCATTAGAAGGTTAAATAAAAACAATTACATATTAATTAATCACTTTACTTTGCTAAGAAATGGTGGCCTTCTACTACTATTGTCTTATCCAATATCCATTGGGTATTACTACAGAAATAACCAAGGCCCGACGAGATGAAAGTAAAAAGTTGTGTACCATACGAAATCCATTATCTCTGCTTAAAATCACATCGCATTTATTATTTTACGTCGAAAATATTATCCGACATCACGTCTGATTTCAAGCGCGGAAATCTCATCCTTTATTACGAGCAGGAGAGATGGAAGACTATTTGAACAAAGTACGGTCTGGAGTAAATTGGTCTTCGTTTGAAATGCTCAAAGTATTTTAGTATGGAATTTCATTTCACTCGCTTGCCCGCGCATGAAAGTATGCAAAGCAAAAAGGTTATTGAAAAATTCGATAAAATTTTTTAAAACTTCATTATTAGGTAGATGGGTGTATTTAAGGGTAGTCGTTCGCAGCACGTGCCGCTGGAACAGTATTTTTTTCCTGCAATGTGGACACAGAGGTGCCTTAAAACGAGAAGGCGCTAAATGTGAGGGATAATAAAAAAATATTTCACAATTAAATGAAACTACGTTATGTAGTATTATTTCTACTTCCTTTAAGATCTTTACCACGACCTAGGTTTCGTTATATTACAACATCTTCAGGTGGGCTATTAGCAAAGATCGATGTGTTATTACGTGGTAAAGAACTTGAAGAAATTGGAAATAATATTACATCACGTAGTTTTACTTAATTGTGACTAATTAATTTCTACAAAATGAACGCCAAATATATTGAATATTAAAAAATATTTATAAATGTGTATTTTTAATTCGCCGCTGCAAAAAACTAACATTTTGTATTGTACTTAAAAAACAAATAAAGAGTTATCATTACGTAACTTTTTTGGTGGAAAGAAATATGCACTGAAGGAATTCGAACCTACTTATCTCAGAGTTTCACGCTGGTAAAATATTTAAGTTTAGTAGAATTCTGCTAAACACGAGCTTCGCTAAGGCCGTCTTTCCACGTGTCATTGAACAAAAGTGCAAAAAAGTCCAATATTTTATATACTTATTGGCAGATTGAAGAGTCGATATTACAAGGCATCATTATCAGGCGAAATAAAATCACATGATCCTGGCCAGCAAACAGCATATGGAAAAAAATATCTACGCCTTTAGTGCTGATACTGATAATGGAGGATCAAATGAAGAGGTAATAAGATTGTGATACGCCTATTAAGTGCTATTTAAATCCGTAAGCTCATAACAGTATTAGGATATATTATTATTTTTTTTGAATTGATCAAAGAAATATGACTAAAAAAACAACAAAACATATATAAAAAATTATATGTATAAAAAGCAGCTGTGACAAATTCGAGCTTAGAAATAAAGTTATCCATATTGCAAGAAATTACTTTTAACTCGTTAATTCAATTCCATTTTAACTGGGTAAATTTAGCTATTAGCCATATTAAGCCACTTCTAATCGCGTTTTACAAAGACACGAATCACACGACCACAGACTTTAAACTCGTTGCACATCAGCTTATCACCCATAAAAGATGCTTGTAAAACTTTTACTGCCGATAACCAACGACAAAGTAATAGAAGACACCGCTTTTTTTCTTCGAACTAGAACTCAATTCACATCCTAATGGAAAAGTTAGTCAGCATACATACTAAGATAATATCACCAGAATCTTTTCGCAAACTGCGACTAGTTTTCAATGCGATCTACTAACGAGCTAAGTTATAGCCGGCTCGTGACAGGTGGAAAGGAAGATGGATTGCTGGACTCGTAGTGATATGGGTGTCTGTCCCCGGTGTTTCTAACTGAAATGAAAACTCGGACAAAATTTATATCATGACTTAAGAAAACCAGTTAAGACGTACCAAATTTGCGTGTTGAACATTCTGTGTCCAATCATTACAAAAAAATATTTTAAATTATTAGTGTAAATTATTCAATAAGATACAATGCGTAAAAGTATTCTCATTAACGGTAAATACAATATTAAAAAAAATAATAAAAATAGGTCAAGTGTCTATTATCGCCTGCCTAAATGAAATTTTAAAAACATAATCAGACTACACTTAAAGGCTTTTTCAAAGGTAATGTACGTTAACAATTATTTTCATCCCATTTTTACATGTGGACAGACCCTTTAATTTTTATTCAAGTTTTAAATTCCAAGCAGATAGCCCTTATAGTTTAGAATCTAGATAGTAGTAACTGACAGACGGATAGATAATTAAGCGAATGCGAGATAATTAAAAATCCCAACAATAAAATGTCATTTGCAACATAAAACCACACAGAAGTTTAAGGACACACAAAAGTTAAAGGCCACGCACGCCTAAAGCGAAGAATGTGAGCATTAATTTGGGTTTCGACATAAAACACTATGATATATTCAAGCAAAATCAGAGAATATATATATATATATATATATATATATATATATATATATATATATGTATATATGTATATATACGTATATATATATATATATATATACATATAACTATGGTACATTCAACATTGAAAAACAAAGTTTGTGAATCTTTGAACTCGCTCTACACAACAAATACAATTAAAAAAAATGGAGTTTTACTGATTCTAAAATTAGTAATACAAATATTATTATGCATGCAGTAATACAAATATATTAGCTATTGAGATAAATTCGAGATATTTTATCGTTATTCTAATTTTTACGTTTCTACCCCAAACGGTGACTGAGAAAAATGGCTGTGATACATAGGCCGACAGACAGTGACCTCATAAGGGTTCCGTTTTTCCTTTTAAGATATGGCACCCTGAAAATTGTTATGCTTTCTGAGAACAACATAAATGTTAGTAATGTAATATACGGTTCATATATTTTTCAAATGTTTTATATTGTTACATTTTTTAATAACACTTTTAAGACTAAATAAAACTTTTTCATAATCTAGCAAATAATATGGAACTGACTAGATCTATTTTTTATTTATATTAACGTACTTATTTGCTTCAGTGTTCACATCGTGTAATATTTTAGCAGTTTTATTAATAGTGGTACAAAATGTAGAAAATCTGCGATGTTCAATATTTTAGTGCATATCGGGGATTTTTGCGATTTTATGTTAATATTCCTTGGGCATTAAGATTAATTTGTATATAAATTGCCATAAATAAACTTCTGTTGCGCAATAAATAAATGAAATATATTCGATATTTTAACACTTAACTAATCCATAACGTTCGTACAATATACGCGTGAAGTCATCATCACTCAATATAAGGTCATTAGAGATATCTTTCTATCCCCTAAGTCCCTTTTTAGTTCCTCGCATCAGGCCCTTGCTATTTATTTATTTCTAATGCTCGCATAGATCTTTCCATAATCAGCAAATTCGCTTTGGAACCTTTCTTCAATTAATCGGTGTCAGGAGACTTTTTATGAGACCTTAAACTTTTTTTGTGGCGAAGATATTTTGGGGAAAAGTACGCATATAGAATACACAAATGGTTGTTTGATGTGACATTTTTAAATTCAACATAATGTTAGTAGCGGCGTAATGGTAGCTAAGTAATATATGTGTAAGTGTGTGCGGGCGAAGATAGTAATGAATGAGCACCCTACTGTCCAGCTGTAACGTAATTCACTTACTTCTCACTTCGATAAACGGTTCTTAGTATGTGCTCGTTTCTTAATAATTATTGATTGTAGAGGATTTCGATTGAGATGATATCTGGTCGTAGAAGACAATAAAACCGCGTTTCCAAACGCCTTTAATTTTGCATTCACAACTAGTTCTTGCATGCAGCTTCGAATGTAGCTACGAGATCGAAGACTAGATACGAATCTAAATTTTAATGTAGCTGCGAGATTAGTATTATTTTGAACATAACCATCGAAGCATGAAATTTAACACAAGATGCGGTGTAATTTGTGATTATATATAATCTAGATTTTAATTCGATATGAATTCAAGATTACATTGAAATCAATTGAAACGATAAACAAATAAATAAACGTGCAACTTCTCACTTGCATTACATTAGTAGGGATATTAGCAACTTAATCACATCGGCAAATTTTTGGAAAAAATTGAAATTGATGATTTTATATCATATATAGCATTACCACATAGACATCTCTTCGTGGTGTCGATATGAATTGTTGATATGCCGGTAGGTTGATTTTGCTTAATTAAATACGAGGGATGGTACCGTATTTCTGTATTTTTCTGTTCGATTCGCGAGTATAGAATCAAGAATCGTCTATAATTTATAATTGTACTCTATATTTTTTGTATTTAATATCAATGATAAATGTCTTTACATTGTACTTATTAACAAATATATTTACGGTTTAGTTATTTTTTTAATAAATATACATGACACGCACATGTATAATGTTATTTCTTTTATTTACATTTTTGTAAGTCCAATATTACTCTCTTTTTATGCTGAATCGACAAATGAGTTCCATATTTAATCGCTAATATATATATATATATATATATATATATATATATTTATATATATATATATATATATATACTCGGTATGTACCGTTGCTTGTTTTTGGTATTTCGTAGCCGAATGCATACAAAATATATATCAGACCTTATGCAAGACCAGTTATGATTCAATTCTATACAATTCTTTACTAACTTTATTTGAGATATGCGATATTTTCGGTACCGACCGCAGCAATAACTTTGTTTTCTACGGTGTAATTGAGAAAAACAAACTTAAAAGTTTAATATTGTTTCGCGCTACGGAACCTTATGTGCGCGAGTATATATATATATATATATATATATATATATATATATATATATATATATATATATAATATTACGAAAGTTACATGTAAACCTCTAAAATCAGAGAAAACTTTCTTCTTTATTATATTACCATGATTATCAGTGAGGAGTTTGTGTGCCACATTAAGACTTTACGTTTCGTTTGTTTGTATACCTGTCGCAGGCTATATTAGCTTTTAAGTGCTGAACATATTTTAAGGAAACATACTAATTTTATATTATAGATAATAGTATCCAAATGGACACAGAGTTTATATTGTCTTTTTAAAACCTGTTAGTAGCGGACAATAACAACTTACGTGAAGTGAATGGAAGTGGTACGGAAGCAACGGAAAAAAGTGTTGTGAAAAAATTCGATTTCAGCATTGGAAAAACGGCAAAGTAGTTTGAGGTGCACAGAATCGAAGAAATGACGCGAAAAGAACAAACCTGTGACCTCTGGAGAGTAGGGGTAAGCTGATATCTTGCCGTGACATACTTTGTTCCTGCTGTTACCCCTAATGGAATGGTTGCTTTAATTAACAAAAAAACGATTCTATTTGGGGACAAATGTATTATCCTATGTTTATTTCTATAACAATGGCTATTTGAATTAAAAACAATGTATGTATATTGATGAAGTAGTTAAACCATTAAGGTAGAATAAATAGACATACACTTTAGCTTTTATAATATAAATTAAAGGATCGTGATGTTTCGATGATTCAAGCCTGAGAAGCCGAAATCCGGAGTTCAAAGACAAAGTCTCTGTTTGAAATCCACAATATAAATTTACGGCCAGCAGATCCTCAAGTTAATATCTCTAATCTAATGGTTTAGGCAGGCAGTGTCCTTGCAGCATTGGTATTTGAGAAAATAATCATTATGATGTGTAGTAATAAGGATTTAATATGTATGCAAATATTAATAAGAACAAATTACGTAGATTGAATATATTTGGCGTTAATTTTGCAGAAAATTCATTATTCACAATTAAATGAAACTACGTGATGTAGCATTATTTCTACTTTCTTTACCACGACCTAGGTTTCGTTATATTACAACATCTTCAGGTGGGTAGAAGGTAGGTAGAAAGTAGAAATAATGCTACATCACGTAGTTTCATTTAATTGTGAAATTACGTAGAAGTAGCGGAATTTTTCAGCGAGTCAGATTTTAATCAACAACGTAAAGAGCTTCAAGCTAAATAAAACCGTATTAGAGCTGTTCTCCGTGGGAAATATTTCATAAAATTGTAAAAATTAAGAGAGGAAAAATATTGTAAAAAATATATCGTTAGAAAGAACTTTTTAAATAGAAATCTAATATATTTAATTAAAATTAATTTATCGAATCCTTCTCACAATGTCCTTATACAAAACGTTGCGCTAAAATTTCCTTAAGAAAGTCACATATTAATAATATTAAAATAAAAAGATTCATATTTCTTATATATTGCCAAGTAAGTCAATGCGAATTCCACGCAGGTTTAATACTATTTGGTACTAACCTAAAGAAATGACATAAGCCTTAAAGGCTTCTCGAGCTAATTTGTTAAAGTTTGTCGCGTAGCTTTTACTGCAAATGACTAACGACTAAATTCCGTTCTCTGAGCAAACTGAAAGCCGACCAAATCATATCGATTGGAGTCATAACAGTGCAAATATTTTACATGACAGATAATCCCACAGGTATGGCAAAAGGATATGTTATCCGTAACTATCTTACGCGGCGAAGTACCCATGAATTATAAATATATATATATTGGATTTTGCTGACTGGCCATCCCCCACCATGAGCGATGAAAAATCGCGTGAAGCTATTGTGGCAGCCGTGGGGAATTGACAGTGGAAGGATGAAACGGAAAAACACAATGACAAAAAAGAAGGGGATAAATGTAATAAATCTTGCTGCAGGCTGACAACAAGGGTTTTGTTGTACATATGAGATTTATTGGCTTACTGCTTCTTGTCTTGGTTCTGGTATTTGGCATGAAACATTTTTTACATAGGGCTTAGCATACATAATGGTATTCAAAAGTATAATTTAAACATAGGCTTAATATACATAATGGTACAAAACGACGAATGACTTTAAAGGAATAAATTCCGCAATAGATGCATTCAAATCTTTTTGGATACAATTTTTTGACGATTAATAATTGTTATAATGTAACGTTAAATATACAACTGCTTGTCATTCGAAGGTAAAATAAAAATAATTTCATATTAATCAATAACTGTACTTTGCCTAAGAATGCTGAAAATGGTGATCTACTACAATTATTGTCTTATCCAATATCTATTGGGTATTACTACAGGAATAACCGAGGTCCGACGAGATGAAAGTAAAAAGTTGTGTACAATACGAACTCCTTAACTCTGCTTAAAATTACATCGCATTTGTTATTTTACGTCGAAAATATTATCCGACCTCACGTCCGATTTGAAGCTCGGAAATCTCATCTTTTATTACGCAGGCGAGATGGAAGACTATTTGAACAAAGTACGGTCTGGAGTAAATTGGCCTTCGTTTGAAATGCTCAAAGTATTTTAGTATGGAATTTCATTTCACTCGCTTGCCCGCTCGTGAAAGTATGCAAAGCAGTTAGGTTATTGAAAAATTCGATAGAATTTTTTATAACTTCAGTATCGAATAGGGTGGGTGGGCGTATTTAAGCGCAGCTGTTCGCAGCACGTACTTCTGGAACAGTATTTTTTTCCTGAAATGTGGATACAGAGATGCCTTAAACTGATAAAGCGCTAAATGTGAGGTATAATAAAAAAAATATTGAATATATTTGGTGTTAATTTTGTAGAAATTCATTATTCACAATTAAATGAAACTACATGATGTAGTATTATTTCTACTCTCTTGAAGTTCTTTACCACGACCTAGGTTTCGGTGTATTACAACATCATCATCATATTAGCAAAGATTCAATCTTTGCTAATAGTAATAATTGGCAATCTTTGCTAATATCGAAGTAGAAATAATACTACATCACGTAGTTTCATTTAATTGTGAAAAAAATATTTATAAATGTGTATTTTTAATTCGCCGCAGCCAAGAAATAATATTTTGTGTTGTACTTAAAAAACAAATTAAGAGCTATCATTACGTAACTTTTGTGGTTCGAGAAAATTTACAATGAAGGAATTTGCACCTCCTTATCTCACTATAGAAAAAGTTAAAGTTTAGCAGAATTCGGCTAAAGACAAGCTTCGCGAAAGACGCTTTTTTAAGTGTCAGTGAACACCATTCCAAATAAGTCCAAAAATGTTATGGCATCATTACTAGATGACAGCATCATATGATATTGGTCAGTAAACTGCATATGAATATCTGCATCTTTAGTGCTGGAACTGTTAACGGAGGATCAAAAGAAGAGATGATACGACATTTAAAGGTCTGGTCTGAAAACCTACCAAATTAATAAAAAATAAGAATAAAAAAATAAAGACATGAATATTTCTATGTATTACAATCTATTGAATAGAAAAAAACATGTAATTTTAAGAAAAACGAAATTTATATATAATTCAAAATTTTTCTCACAATGCAATTACTGATTTTTGGTAAATACAATTTTTTTTAATATGATGTACAAATTTATTCATTATCTTAAAAGACTTGAGTAATTCAAGAAACAATTATTTTATTTAAAATAATAAGAAATGATACTGTAACAAAAACTGAAATACATAGGTAATGGGAAAAGCGAACGATTGACAAAGGTTCTCTCTTCGTTGCCTATCATTCGCATCAGTGCAGCAAATCAGTGAGTGTAATGTAGACTATCGGAAAAGTGAGTCTAGCTTGTTTCATTTTTCGTTACTTTCTTGATCACATCTTCATATATTAATTATATATTGCTATTTATGTGTTAATTATATTGAAACAGCTGTTGTAAATGTTTTCGTTTGTTAGTACGCTCGTCCAAAGTTTTTTTTATCGGTGAGTATATTCTCTCTGTTAATTATTGATACATAGTATAAGGAAACTAAAATAATAACATAATATTAACAACATAATATATATATATATATATATATATATATATATATATATGTATATATATATATATATATATATATATATATGTATATATATATATATATATATATATATATATATATGTATCATAAAATAATATAAAATAAAGCATCTATTAGAATTATACGAGAGACAATTGACATAAAAGTTTAGCGTAAAATTTCAGAATAAAAATATGTAAAATTTTAATTTCAAGGTTCACCACAATCGCATACATATTTTTTATTAACAAAAAAACTTACTTTTCAAATCGCAAAGATTATAGTAGTAATAATATAAATTATTACTTTTTTTTAATTGATCAAAGAAATATGACAAAAAAATGACAAAATATGGTGAGAATGCATAGTCATATAAATACATCTTATGTGACTATGCATTCCACGACAGTGCAAATGTGCCAAAAAATTATACGTATAAAAAGCAGCTATTATGAATTCGCTGCGGAGTAATATATTCCATATTACAGGAAACTACTTTTATCTCGTTAGTTCAATTCTATTTTAACTGGGTATTAAGCTATCAGCCATATTAAGCTACTTCTAATCGCGTTCTACAAAGACACGAATCCCGTGACCACAGAATTTAAGCTCAGTGTACATCAGCGTGTCGCACGTAAAAGTTACTCGTAAAACTTTTACTGCCGACAACCAACGACAAAGTAACAGAAGATACTACTTTCTTTGTTCGAACTTGAACTCAATTCACATCTTAATGGAAAAGTTGATCGGCAAATAGGCTAAGATAATGTCATCTGGATTTTCCAGCAAAATTCTGACTAGTCTTCAAGGCGGATCTACTAACGAGCTAAGTTACAGCCGGCTCGTGACAGGTGGAAAGGAAGATGGATTGCTGGATTCGTAGCGATATGGGTATCTCTCCTTGGTGTTTCTAACTGTTACCGTGCTTAAAGGATTTACTATTTAAAAGTATGTTAAATCAGTGGAGATCGTTATGTTTGGAAGAAAGTACGTAACAAAAAACAAATGAATTGTTTAATATATTTTTCACAGGCACATGACAAATAACTTGGCCATAATTTCACTTTAATTTATAAATTCATGTTGACCAAAATCACTTCGCATTAAAATACCTACTTAGTGCTGTTATTTGATGTTTTTAATTTTTTTCGGAAATCGGAGGAGGGCGGGCTGAAGAGAGCCCTGCAAAGCTTTTGAAGGCCTGTATATCACGAAGGAGGTTTTAAAACATTTCTTTACTGACACCCCACCCTATGTATTTCGTTAAAAACAAATGTTCACCCACAAGATCTATGGTACTTAAAAAACAATTTAAAAATATGTTTTTTAATTTCTATATACTCCAAGGGTTTTTTTTAAGACCGACTATATACATACGGGCGAACGGCGGTCATGACTAAATAATTAAGATTCCGTTTTTGCCTTAAAATTTATATTATAAATAGTAAATGTTAATATTTTTGATCGTACTAGTCGAATCACAGGATTTTAATCACTTTAAACCAATTTATTTATATCTCGCGATCATTTTTATAAGCTAGCTATCAATATGACTCGTTGGCTGATATTACGACGTTTGACCATTGAACAATTGATGTTAAATATGGAACATCAATTTCTTAATAGTCAAAAATTACATTATTTTGTATATAAAATACAAGTTCAGATTTTATCTATAATGCAGTATTAAAAATAGAATACAGGCCTAATATTCAATCCCCATTTAGATTGTAACACTACTTATGCAATGATAGCAGATAACGAATTAGAGACTTAACTTACTGTACACTTGAGCGACAATAAAAAAGCAAGTATATATCGGGAATGAAACCTCAAGCCAAATTGATATCATAACCAAAGAAAATTAGTTAAGACGCATTAAATTCGCGTGTTTATGATTCTTTGCCCTCTCATTACAAAAAAGACATTTGAGCAACAGTCAAATTATATGATGTTTTGCTTATTTTTAGACGACTTCAAAGATGGTGGTTCTCAATTCGGCGCGTATGAAATATTTTTAATGTCTGTACAACTGAAGCTCAGAGACACGTTGATCGATTTTCATATAAGAGAAAATAAATTCCAAAACAACGTAACTCCGTAGCTACGGCAACAACTTATACACCAAGTTTTTTAATGGATTCGTCTAATTTATTTTCTCTTATTGTTTGTGATATATATATCGTAGGCTAATATACGTTACAAATTATATTCAACCCATTTTTACGTATGGATATCCCTCTTCAATTTTTTTTCAAGCTTTTCTTCAACCCTACATTTGGGTTGTGGTTTTACTTTATCGTTATAAATTGCAAGCAGATAGCCCTTATAATTTAGAAGTTAGAAGGACGTAACATACAAGCGGGTGGACAATTAAGAGAAAGCAAGATATGAAAAACTCTACCAATTAAATTGTATCTACAATCTAAAGAAAATATTACGTATTGACGTGAACATGTTATGTCCTTTAACTGGAAAAAACCTGTCTGTGACAAGGTCACGGAGTATACAATTGAAAAAAAGTACATAGATTGAAAACAAAAGCCAGAAAACCTGTTTTTAGTATTTTTATCTGTCGATGTGTTAATTTGTTTTTCAATCATGCGAAGTCTACTGCACGTATTTTAATCAAATTTGGTATGGTTATAGTTTATATGCTAAAGCGAAATATTTTGAATTAAATGTTTATCCGGATATTAAGCTATGTTTTATACCGAATTTCACGCGAATGAAAGTGCGTTGGCACAGCTAAGTAATTCAATAACTGCCTTTTAAAGTTATTTGGTGATACCATTAAATTATTAATGGTGATTAAAATGGACTAATTTTTCTGAGCTCATCGGCTCAGAAAAATTAGTCCATTTTAATGTTACTAGTACATTTATATACTTACAAGACATATATATTTTCAAAGTTTTTCTATTTGAAATCTATTTTGATGGATATTAAGGGGAAAGAAATCAAACATTAACGAATGCCGTTTGGTACGTCTCAAATTTTTATTGCCCGCGTTTCTCCGACTATGAAGACTAATCAAAGGATATTTGAGAAAAACGTTTCATTTATGAAAAACGGATTAGTAGCTGAGAAGCTATGAGTAAATAGATGATCCACATACACACGCATGTATGTCTTCATACATAATAGGTACACAGAACTATTTTCATAACTCTTCTTTTTTTGCGCCGTACCTGGTAATAAAGAAAAAGAGTAGCATTAAAAAGGACAATGAAAAAACGAGCTACTTATAAAGAAAAATGATCGGCTAGTTCTTCAGATAGCCTCCGAACTTGTGCCACTTTTCATACTTACTCTTATGTAGAGATGAAGTTCTCACAGAATGAGGTATCGCATTTGGGAATAAGAGCATAGAGATTTTCACGGACAAGTTTAAAGTCAAACATGCCTAAAGTGAAATCGGAGAAAAAATTGACCGTCAAGTATATATATATATATATATATATATATATATTTAAAAAAGTATAATCGTTGGGTAGCCTCTCTGCACAACATTTCTGCGCGTCTTTAGCTTAAGATATCAGTATGTTTATTTGGCATTTATTATAGCATGGTCGCAGTGATGGAGTGTGACGCACATAGTTACTATTGTTCAAGATGTCATTATGTGTGAATATTTGGTGTCTTCTATCCTACAAAATTAAAGTCTCAAAGTTAATTTTAACTTCTTAGTCTGACGTTACTAAATATTTTTAATTTTGTCGTATAAATTTGTTGTTGTTCATTTGCGTTTTACTTGAATATAATTATATATTCAGCATTTTTTTATTAAAGAATTTTTCATTTACATTTAATGATATTGATATTTATATTTATATACAGCATTACATATTTTACACTTTCCACGATAATCGTCCTTAAGGAGTAAACTCCAGGCGAAGCACCAGATATCCTCCTGATCGACTCAGATGGCAGACGATTTTAAGGGTGACGTGCATAACTTGGGGATGCACGAGTGGTAGCTGAAAGCAAGGGACTGCTTACAATGGAAAGACATAATAAAGAACGCCCAAGATGTCCATGGACCTCCACTTCTTCCCTCCGGTTACAATTTCGGAGATGGGCGATATGTTTATTATGGACACTTTAAGCTGTATCTTTAGAACTCTCATATATCCCATACACTGGGATCACCATAAAAGAAAAAAAATTGGGTGTGTCAGCTCCGACGCGCGACTGGAGTTTACTCCTTAAGTACGATTGTCTTGGGACATATAAAACCGGTAACACTTTATATATAGCAATAAGTTGACTACCATAACATAGTTATACATAACATAGCTATTTATGTAACAATCAGCTTCCCGAGAAAACTGAGCAGGTATTGAAAGAAGTTGTGCCGCCCCATATCCCTTGGAAACAGATTCGGTATTTGCGAGGCAACAAACTTTTACTGATTCGTATTTCGAAATCGGTTAAGGTTTTTGCATAAAGATCTGCAAGTTTACCTCTAGTAGATCTTATGTTGCTTTTAAATATCGATAAACATTAAAATATTATATATATTATTTGGATCTGTTTAAAGAGTATTTTTAATTTTTACACTTGCTTCTTCTGTGTCCTATTCTGACAAATTGAATTCGAGTACAAATAATGACAGTAGCTACATTAAGTAAAAATTCTGTTATTGAAACGCAATGTATGGCTCAATTTGCCCTTAACTAACAAAACACGCGCATTAAATTAGTTTGAACTAGATAATACAAACCATTCTTTCATAGGGTTTCTATATGCAAATCTTATTTCATTGGTTAATATACCACTTCATTGAACATTAGTTTTACCAATCTCTCCCCAAATTGTAATGTATACTTATAGACTTTTATTAACAAAGTTTGACAACATAAATGCGATTTTAACAATTAGTAAAAAGTTCCCACCATTTTGTGGAAGATCAAAAATATGAACATTAACATTTTTTAGAAACATAACATCAAAATATATTTCATTTATTTCTAAGCATATTTAGAAAAAAAAGAAATTACGTTCGTGCAAACAAATTAATTCTGTATTCTATTTTCACTATAAACGTGTGCATTTGACTGTACACACCCTTTTATCAATAATATCACTAGCATTATATTTCTCGACAATAGTGTCCCAAGCGTTTTTTCATCTTCACGCTTGCCCCGTCGGTGCCTTTATTTTCAATTACATCTTTGTAAGGGATTAATATACGTATCATTTTACTATTATGTGCCTGAAATTAGCTAACGATTAATGCGCAGTATGTACTGCGCAGGTGAATGTGTTGAATCATAACATAAATCACCGATCGATTAATCCTTGATTTTCCAAATTCGATTAGTTAATACTAGTTGAATATGCGATTATTGAACCATTGAAGACATATAATGAAAATTCATATTAATCTAGACTTACTTAATCGCGATTTAATCTGGTTTTACATTTTTTAACGCCCTGAACTTGTGATTTTACTCCTCATAACACTTCATACTGGGTGCTATATATGAAAATCGACTCTTAAGGAGTAAACTCCAAAAAGGGATCATAATCACTTTTTAAATTATTCGCTGATTTTGCAAAGAATGTAAATTTTCAAAATGTTTCTACGCAGAGGTTTTTTTTCCACTTTATGTATTATTAATCGCAATTATTTTTAAGATACACTCCTTCTTTATTACATTTTTTTACCCAGTGGGTCTTGTAATGTTGAACACGTTTTTTTAACAATTATGAAAAAAATTATTAAAATTTCAAATGTTTTCTCAATTTTTGACGTACAACAAAAAGTTTAGTTTATAGCCACACCCGTAAGTTACGTTTTCACTAATTTTCCTGACTATCTATGGTGTAATCTAGGCTCAGGATCGATTAACGTCAGCCGATTGATGCAAAACATAGATATTTTGGAAACAAATAATTATTTTTAAACTATGCGTTTGTGTATTACCCTGTTTTGCTTTAAATTGTTTGGTCAGAAATTTTTCTAGACTTAACTTGCGGTTGAATCACTGATACAGGAGGTATCCATTCCACAACACAAATAAAAATACAATGAGCTGCAAATGGTGCGTATTTCAGTTTGTGGCGTTATCAGCTCATATAAATCAAGGCTAATATAAATTATGTTGTCATTTTTTTATAAATGTTGCTATATTGTACTCTGCTTTACTCCTTTTTTATGAAACATTGATCTGATAGGGAATGGAATGAAGTAGGCGAATATGGTACGTGCTTGTATAAGGCTGCAGTATATTTGATTTATCATTACGCCAAATTTAAAGTTTCCACGTCGAACGGTTATTAAGAAAAATGGCGGTAACGGGCGAAAAGATAGTCGGATACGTGAGTTATCTTACAAGTGTCCCTCTTTTTTTTCTTTTTAAGTTACAGAATCCTAAAAATTATAAAAAATTGTCGACGTAAACCATTTTAATGTCACTCATAATTACAACTTAGACTAGCTGTGCCTATGTCTTCGTTTTCGTGTAATTAGAAAAGAAAAATTATGTTTGGTTTTTTTTCTCTTATGTGTTGCTTCTGTATATACTATTACCATACCAAATTTCATCAAAATCCGTCCAGTAAGTTTTGTGTGATAGCCGTATAAATTAACATAAACACTGACGATAATTCTAAAAAAAACTTTTTCTGCCTTCTGTTATCAGTCTACAATCAATCAATCACTTTTCTTTAAATATTTACCATGTTCAGAATTCACTCGGTTATAAAAGCTTTTATACGCACAGGTGATTTGCTGACGATAAATGTTATTCAGGTTGACCCATAATTTTATAGTATTTATTTCTTTTAGTTCATTGTATATAACAGGTGCAAAGAATACGCCTGTTTTCATTTGCTTTTAATTTCTGTAAAGCTTTTTTATAAAATACACTTTCCTCAAGTTACATAATAGTACCTCAAGCTATTACAAAACGAGTGTGTTAAGTGGGTTTAAAATTTCGTAGTTTAAAGAAAACAAATTTATATTTTGGTTTTTCCCTATTTTTTACATAATATCCATACATCGTCAATACACCTCCCAAGTCTGGTTGCTCATGCTTCTGCATAAATTTTTAGAA
Source organism: Druceiella hillmani (assembly GCA_039881145.1). Lineage (NCBI taxonomy): Eukaryota > Metazoa > Arthropoda > Insecta > Lepidoptera > Hepialidae > Druceiella > Druceiella hillmani. Next base: position 16,787,318 of record JAYKKI010000035.1, read on the forward strand.
AACTTTATAATACCTATGAACACGTCTATTTGGATCTGCTTATTATATTAAATTTCTGAACACTTAAATTTACATAGGTGTCCCTAAGAGGTGTGAAGGTATTAAATCGAGAGAAAAGAATGAATATGATAATGATTCTACACTTACGAATTTCTAACATAGTTTCAATCGACGTCATGGTGTATTGTTTTGTGAAAGCAACACTTTTTTGGCGACAATCCCATTTTTTTCCTCTAATTTTTTTTCGCACAAACAGCGTAAAAGATGCCAATTATGTATGCAGTCAGTGGTCTAACACTCGCCTAATTAATCTACTATAATCTTTAATGTGTCAGTTAACTGGTGCAACATTATTAATAAAACAGGTGTAACGTTATTAATGTTTCGATTAAAAATGTGTCGTTAAGTCCATAATTCGGATATTTCCTGCCCAGAACGATAAAAATAATTTTGTTGCAGTTAATAATTAGTCCAATTTTAAGTTTGTTTTTTTTTTGTATCATTACTAGCAGTAAACATGCCAGATATAGACAGTCACTGTATCTAGTTTTTCTGTATGAAAAATTCAAAATTTTAGGCAGGTAAGGCCTTAATAAGCTGCGTACGAAATTACGCATTTTTGTAATTATGGTTTATAACAAATCATTTTTTCAAGAAAATTGCCAGGCAATATTTTATGTTCCTCTATTCATGTTATTCACGATTACATCTCGTGTTTACGAGAAGTAAATTAGGGGATCTAGGAGAATATGGAACATGCCCTTAAATGACCACTCAAGATGTATAATCATCGTCTATTTAAATTCATCAAGAATATGGGGAAGAAATTATGTGATGCAATTTAATAATTGTCTATATGATCTATTTGAGTCACCTATAATTATAACATATATGATTTTCTATATATTGCGACTATTCAAGTTTATTCGGCGGTTTTATATTATTGATTTATTAGGAACTAAACTGGATATATATCTATATTTCATTCTGATTTTTGCCTTTGTAAACCTTTTTAGAACAGACCTTTTTTCGAGTTGCATTCAATAACTCCGGTACTTAAAGAGTGTATATTATGGAAGAAGGGAGTGAAAATTCGTTAGTCTAATCAATTTTACTTTATATTTTTATAGAATAACCTGCCTTTCGATGTCAAATGGTTGAAAAGCTGGTAGCTAAATTTAAACGTGGTCATGAGAGCATTGAAGATGCCAAATTGCAGTGAAGCCGGCCTCAACATCAATTACTTTAGCAAAAATGAAAAAAAAAAACAAATTGATTTAATACTATAATTAAATTTATGAATTGGCGATGTTGCGGAAATCATGAGCATCTCTTATGAACATTATGGAAGTATATGTAACATAATTATGAATGAGTTGGTAAAATCTGAAGTATGGGCCAGACGGGCACACTAGCTGGTCCCAATTAAGAAAAAAAACCTACGATTTTGCAAGATTGGTTATAATTATTTGAGGTCCATCCGGAGAAGCTCTTTAGTAATTTCATGATGACAAATAAAACATAAATTTACCACTAAACACCTTAATCAAAACAACAGTAAATACCAAAAATGGGATAAAAAACAAACAGATTAATAACATCGTCCTTTTTACGACTTGAAGAAAATAATTATAGTAGATCATTTAATAACGTTATACCTGTTTGTGTATCTACTGTAATGTTAAGCTCTTTCTGGGCAAGTACTCAATGATTGAAATCATTGAGTATTATTAACTTTTCCCAATTTTGGAAATAATAATATATACAAAAATGTTCATAGTGATAACTCAAGTTTGTAAATATATATTGAGGTTGATGATAGATATTAGATATAAAAATATATATTCACTGTTTGTTTAACTTTTAAATTTTTACTGTTTAACCTTAATTCTATTTTTAATTTTTTAACCAACTTATAATTTTCCAAGCAATATTTCAAACTTGATATAGATGCTAATAATTAATTTTTTGATGTGGGCGACAACATGAAATTTCAAGTCAGTTGAAGGATACGATTAATGTTTCTTATAGAAATTAATGCACTGATAACAACATTGATCACCTGTATGTAGATGTTGCGAAATAGGCTGATTATAATCAGTTGATTATAATTATCGTATATAATTATATACGTAATACTTCCAATTTTTGAAGTTATATGTGAGCTGTCGATATCAAATTTCTTAAACTGAAAATTAGAAATATTGGTACAATATAATTTTACTATATAACCCGGTGTCGGTGCCATTCCTCCCTTTTTGCGGTAATTTAGCCACTATGGGAACTGATCTAAGAATAAACGCGACTAGAAATAGAAGAAAATGAAGTAGACAGAAGAAAATCTAGTTCTCAATTAAATGATTCCGATGTTAAGCAAACAATATGTTACTTCTAAAAGTCTGTCAACATTTGTTCGACAGAGATGAGAGATTTTTGGCAAAGTCATCTAAAACAGCTGGACGGATAGAAATTTCCAATATTATATCTGAATCCTCTTTCAGTATTAAGACAAAGAATTAAAATAAGAATTGAAACGATTTTTTTTTAATTAGTTTCATATGATAACATCATAGCATGATAAGCTTTCACAATTAAATGAAACTATGTGATATAGTATTATTTCTACTTTCTTTAAGTTCTTTACCACGACCTAGGTTTCGTTGTATTGCAACATCTTCTGGGCTATTAGCAAAGATTAACTCTTAGGAACATCCAACAGCATTTATATGTTTCAAACACAATAGCGGAAGTCGAGTTCGTGTGGATTTTCCCACTGCTTATGTTAATGAGTTTATTGTATTGGAGCGGTGTAGGTTTTATTATATTTCCGAGAGTTATAGGATATATCAGTATTTTAGTGAGGGTAATAATTTCAATTGCTGTTATTATATGAGGTTGCACAATGCAAGTGTTCCGGTGTATGCAATACAATTAAAAGGAAGTTATTCTCGGTAATATATTCATACAAAAGCTAGGGTATCTAAATTTAGAACAAGGTTATTTATTTGTTCATATATTTATTTATTAATTTATTTATTTATATATAAATATATATTATTATTATTTTCATTTTTTATATTTATTTATTTGTTTATTACATACACCGGAACATTTGTATTGTGCAACCTCATATAATAACAACAATATACTATAACTCTCGGAAATATAATAAAACCTACACCGCTCCCCTACAATAAACCCATTAACATAAGCAGTGGGAAAATCCACACAAACCCGGCACAAACATTGTTTTTGAAACATAAAAATGTTTGAAACATATAAATGCTGTTGGATGTTCTTAAGAGTTAATCTTTGCTAATAGCCCACCTGAAGATGTTGAAATACAATGAAACCTAGGTCGTGGTAAAGAACTTAAAGAAAGTAGAAATAATACTACATCACGTAGTTTCATTTAATTGTGAATAATGAATTTATACAAAATTAACGCCAAATATATTCAATATGATAAGCTTTAATAAACTTTAATATAGCGAGTTGTTCTTCATACGAGAATAGTTAAAGTTTAGTATTATAGAAAACCGAAAAGAAATTTCAAAGTTAACTATCTCTTTACTAGGTCAATTCTTAATTTACGGTAGACTGCAAGAGACAGATGAAAAACATTACGATGTTGAAAATTTTACTGTCATCGCGCTCAAATAAATTTCACTTGAAAAAGTAGCAAAAAAAAGGGAATATTTTAAGTAACATTTACGATAGTTTGTCATAAATTTTACTTAAATTATTTCAACAAGATGGTTGAAAAAGTGGCCGACCACGTCTTTGCTATCCATTCTATATGATTGTTAAGTGTTAAACGAATCAAATTATTTTTAATGTGATTTCTGTCTCCTGTGTTTTATTACACGGCTGTGAGAGGGGAGGAGGGGGTTTATTAGTCATTTGTACCTTTAATGTTAATTTCAGTTAAGTAAAATATGTTAATTTATTCGAACCATCGGTTGACATCGCATGACATTCATGTATAAATGAGTGTATGCAATTTTTCCATCGTACACTATTCAATTAGAATTATGCTCGCGGCTAATCTTGTCTACGTATATAAACCGAGAACAAAAAACCCTACCAGCTTTGAACTTGTACAAAGCAATGATGAAGTTAAACGCAAAGAGTAAGCTTTTATTTAAAAAGTTCTTTTCCGGAAATTAAGCACTATGTGGTCATGTCATATGCAGAGTATTGCCATTTACTTTGTACACACAAGCGAATCATCGGCGAACGAAAAATGTATTTTTGTATGCAGAGTATAAAAAGATAACGTGTTTATTATTCTTACAGCTGATTGAATAGAACTGGGTATATTTGAAGCGTATTTCTGTAATAAATTTACTTTTTTTTCCATTAAAATCGCAATTTTGTAAGCGGTTTTACCGAAAATTGTTATGAATTTTTATAGAGGCCCTTAACATTTTCTACTCAGTTTGATGGATCAAATACCCTGTATGAATAATAGATACATTTTGTGTTACATGTCATAGTATAGTTAAATTTTTTAGTATAGTTAAATTTCCAAAAAGAAAAATTGTGTATTTGTTTATAAACTTTTTACTCAAACGGCTTGTCTGATTAAACGATTATATCGTGCGTATTTCGAGTAATGTAAGTTATACGTAATATTAATGTTTTTACATAATGTAAAAGAGTAGAGCTTAAAAAATTCATACATTAAAGTATTAAAAACAGAAGTTCGAAGGGCTGTAAATAGGTTATAAAGAAACAGATCATTTGTGGAATTTTTGTCGGCCTATCCATATATATATATGGATATGGATAGGCCGACAAAAATTCCACAAATGATCTGTTTCTCTAAAGTCTCCAAGTTTATTTAAATTTGACATGATTTTGTATGCCTACAGAACAAACGAAATTAAGTAGAAGAAACTATCGCCATCTTTCCGATATTTTCAGCAATCGGTTGCTCGTATTACTTGAAAACTAACATTAATATAGTGCTCCGTTTTCTGTTTTATTAAAGTATAAGAAAGGAAAAATTAAGAAGCAGGAAATAAAATATCTATCTACAAAGAAAATCACCATGCAATGAAATAATTATATATATTTATATATATATATATATATATATATATATATATATATATATATATATTTATTTATATATATATATATATATATATATATATATATATATATATATATATATATATATATATATAGATACAGATAAACATTTCAAAAACAAACAGTCTTTGAATCTCTTTATGCTATATTTACGGTCAAGCAAACTTTTTGAAAATACTTTTCATGTATAGACATTTTACGATCAGCGTATAGAAAAGGTTCCATGCGACTGTTCAACGTACGTAGAGGTTACGTAAAACGACAGTTTTATGACTTATTTTACCCAAGTAATTAAAAAAAGGGAAAAGTGATAACGTTATGCGCGACTTCAGACAATAATATTATACTTTCACAAATTAACCGAAAAATAAGCAGCTACTATTCCACTCTCAGCTACCGAGCATTTCAAGGGTTCATCTTGGTATCTGTATGATGAAATATTTATCACTAGCTGTGTGCACGTCTCCGTTCGCGTGATCTTTCTAATTTGTTTGAACAGATCATTAAAAAAAATGTGAGCCGTCCTGGGACGTCTGGCAAATGAAAAACATCTATTTTTTGATATTTTTATATTGAAATATTTTTAATTGAACGTAGTGATAACGAAAAAAAAACAAATTTTCACATATTTATTAATAGTAAAATATTAATTTAATTTTAGTATTTTAATATCATGAAATAATTTATCACAGAAATATTTCTTACCAATCTATTAAAAAATTTTCACTATCACTTTTACAATCACTGTGACTTATATTTTAAATTAATAAACGCTTTTAACGTTTTAAGACAATTTACGAAAAACGAGTAAAGTAAGATGTAGTAAATAAAAGACAATGCTGATACACTAACACAGCAAAACAACGAAAAAACGAATAAAGTTGTAAGCATTAGTAAATAAGAAACAATGCTGATATACATTAACACACACGTAAAACAACGAAAAAACGAGTAAAGTTCTAAGCTTTAGTAAATAAGAAACAATGCTGATACACTAACACACACGTAAAACAACGAAAAAACGAGTAAAGTAAGATGTAGTAAATAAAAAACAATGCTGATACACTAACACACACGTACAACTACGAAAATACGAATAAAGTTGTAAGCGTTAGTAAATAAAAAACAATGCTGATATACATTAACACATACGTAAAACAACGAAAAAACGAGTAAAGTTGTAAGCTTTAGTAAATAAGAAACAATGCTGATACACTAACACACACGCAAAACAACGAAAAAACGTATAAAGTTGTAAGCTTTAGTAAATAAGAAACAATGCTGATACACTAACACACACGTAAAACTACGAAAATATGAATAAAGTTGTAAGCGTTAGTAAATAAGAAACAATGCTGATACACTAACACACACGTAAAACAACGAAAAAACGAGTAAAGTTGTAAGCGTTAGTAAATAAGAAACAATCCTGATACACTAACACACACGTAAAACAACGAAAAAACGAGTAAAGTTGTAAGCGTTAGTAAATAAGAAAAAATGCTGATATACATTAACACACACGTAAAACAAGGAAAAAACGAGTAAAGTTGTAAGGGTTAGAAAATAAGAAACAATGCTGATACACTAAACACACACGTAAAATAGCATATGTGTAGCATCATAAAGTCGGAGATTATTAAGTCGGAAAGAGCCGAGAAGACGCGAAACTGGTCGAATGGCACGACACGAAGTACAATCAGAACGTTTTAACTCCCATCCAAACGTGCCATTAGATATTTCAGATCAAAATTGAAACAAATTATAAACAATTATAATTAATCAAGAATTTTGCTATTGCATCATACATGGTGCCTTATGAATATGGAATACTATAGAGAATATGAATATTATATAAAAATGTATTAGGTACTGATCGAAGAGTAAATTGTATAGTCTTATACAAAATATTGCTAGATTTCTATGTATTTGAATACATATTGATATGTATTAGTTTCATATCATAGGCTACGCAACGACTACATATAAATATTATAGCCTCAAAAATTCAATTAAAAATAAAATTATAAAGACATGTGTCACGTTCGTACAGATACATAAACAGACAATCTTTTTTTTTAACATAAATTCCTTTTAGTAATCGAATGTGCAAACGAAAAACAATGATGACACGAGGGTTGGAAAAAGGATTTGACCTTTCGCCAATTTCTAAATCGATAGTGATATATTATAGTTTAGCCAGTTCAATATAATTCGATGTGGATTCAAACGAATCGATTGTAGTTCTAAATAACTATAGAGAACCGCAACCAACCTTTAAAAGTAACTTTTAAATTAGTTGATCGATAATACAACAACTTAATGGCAGATTGTTTGTTGGTTAGAATTTGTGTCAAATCAATTTCAATGGCAATCATGATACTCTTTTGACATGCATAAATCAAAAACCAATAAAATCCTAAAGCAGACACCCACGCGGTTGGTTCATAAGAATAGTTTAGATAGAATATATTGATGATTAATTTTTAGAAAATTTATAAAACGGCTTCGGAAAAATATTAAAAATGCAGTTTATTCATGGCAGAAATAAATGAGAAATATATTTCAAAATAAAATAAAACTCGAGTCGAACTGATTGATGACCTGGAAGTTCTATACCAAATTTAATTGTCTTTTTCAGTTTATACAATAACTAGATTATAACTATTCTCTACGTAATCTTAGAAAAATATAAAAAATATATACATAATGGTATTTCAATTCCGAAATAATATCCCTGAAATATTTTATTCACCATAAATGATCATAAATTTTCAAAACCTTATTAGCAACACTACTCCAGCAAAATTAAATTGACACTTTCATCACATTTTTGAAAAATATTGTCTTTCACATGTCACTGTATCTAGATACCAAAACTACTTCATTTTCTTAATTATTATTTTTAATTACTTAATTTTGTATCATCAATTGAGGATAAATAATCACGACTTCCTTATGGTATGGTATTTTATTTATTACATTTGAGAAAGTAATAGGATATGACACAATTGTAAAATCAAAAAGTTACTTTTAAAAGTTACAAACATATAATATAAATTAAATCCCTGGAACTTGTTCCTATGTTCAACCGATCGATGCTAAGTGACACGCCAGAATCAATCGTCACGTGAACGCTTGACGATTGAGAGCAAAAACTTGGCCATCTTCGAAGTCGTACAAGGTCTTAAAAAGTTCTGCAGGCGGGATATCCTGTAGTATGGAGGGGCCACAAATCACACCCTATTACATATCGTTTAGTGAGACATAAATAAAACCCTTATACGACGTAAAAAAACAAAAGCATTACTTCCGACCTCAGCAGATCTTGCGTACTGGTCTACGCCGGTGATTAGATAAATGTTGTGGAGAAGGCACTTTTCGTTATTTAATTTTTAGAATTTCTCCAAATAAAATGAAAACCTATAAAGCGAAGGTAGAACTCGCACTGTGAGTTTCACTGTGAGTCATAGTTTGACTAATCTATTACATACTATAGTAGATTTGCCAAACGATTTCTAAATGTCAATATTTTATTTCACCAAATAAATATGTTTCCTAATATATATTTTACTCCAAAAGCATCTGATCTAAGATTATCGCTATAGTTTTCCCGCAAACTTTAAGTAAGTTTAACAAATCTTGTTATTTTCAAAATATAAGATATAGTAGTTTCAGAAAAAAAGATGAAGACATATTGCTTGCATGTTTTTTTTTGAAGTTGAAACTTCTTTTGGCTGAGTTTGACCAAATTGTTTTGATGGGAAACGATTTGCGAATTCGCGTGACACTAAAGGTGAAACGCTTCGAATATACTCGGCGGTAAACTGAGTATGGCCGAACGATTTGCCTTCGGGTATACTCGGCGCTAGAACGAGTATGACCTAATGAGATTAATAGAGATCGTTCGATTTGGTAAATAAATTTTATTTCGTCACTTTACCCAGTGAATCATAGGTGCACCTATAAAACATTGAATTATGAAACGGATAAAAGTCTGAGTGAGAATCTGAATACTTATGTTTTTCCTTCTTTTATTTATTTATAATAATTGTTTATAAAATATTATTTACAGTAGAATTGAAATAAAAGACCCTTTTTCCCGCGCTCTATGTGTACTCAGCATATAAAATTCACTTTTATAATGAAGGCGTATATTTTCTCTTTAGATAATTGTAATTTATTATGAAAATATGATCAATTGAATGTTCATTGTTTTCGTTTGTTTCCGTGTCTCCATGAATGTATAAGTAGTATATAATTGTTACTAACGTTAATGACTTCTGTTTTTGCTCTGTATTAGCTTCATGACTTTGTCTGTTCGCGGAAATAGAAGGAAATCATGGCTTTGAATCGTCATGGCTTTGAATCGTCATGGCTTTGAATCGTCATGGCTTTGAATCTTTGCGGAAATAGGAGGAAAAGGTGCCTCCGTAGATGCCTTCGTAGTTGTCTGCACCGCTTAAAATTGTAGATGTAAATTAACAGAAATAATTTCATTTGAAAGGTTTAATCAAATGCTAGAATGTTTGCAGATCTGTCAAACCCACAGTTGGAAAGTTAGTAGGACGATACATTGCATATCATTTTGATACATAATAGTTTGCAAGCAAAGTTTAAAAATTGAAAATGAGTTATAGAAACTCAATATCATTCTAAAATGCCTATCCATTTGTATTCCACTCGATGGGATGTGGGAAAAATTTCAAGAAGACACATAAAAAATATTTTAATTTTTATGTGTCGCATTAACCGAGATGTCATCTTGCAAAATTTCATGCGCGTACAAACAAAATTGAATATTGTAAACGGTAAAAAATCAGATAACTTTAAACAAATTTTTAATTTGTGACCGCCTTCTATCTTTGCAGCTACATATATTAGTGTTAGATTCAATTCGAAATTAAGTGTCTATTTTACGTTTTTAGTCGACTCGACCAAGAAATGTATTTTAATCTGGTGTACTATCTCGTGTAATAAACACTAGAAAACACATGAAAAAATATCATTAAACTATTCTTTTGCACAACTTTTTTAGTTTTTTTTTTAAATTTATCTGAAACAATTTTTCATAATTAGCATACATAATTATTTGAAATTACTGAAACTGTAACTGTAAATTATTATAGTTGTCCGATGGAGGTCATAAGAGAAAGACAATTATCCTGAAGTTAAATGTATGGGGGGAGGGGGTACTTAAAAAAAATTAAAAGATAATTTTTCTTCATCTCTACTTGTGCACGTAATTTAATTACATTAACCTGTAAAATTTCACCACGAACTTAGGCTTAAGGAGCTGCGATGCTATGACGTACAAACGGACAGACGGATGCACGTTACGGAATTATAAGAGTACTGTTTTTGCTAGTTGGCTACGAAATCCTAAAAACATAAAATGAAAGCAAAACCTGTCGAAATAAAAAAATATAACAAGTAAAAATAGTAAGCATGTTAATCTACAAATGTTTGAATCATTCTCTCCATTCTGATTAATCATATCAGAATCAGTAATTTTTAAACTTTTCATGTTCATTAATTTTGCTAAATTTCACCGTCTAATCGAACCGCTCACAAACCATTTTTCAATAAATAATATATGATAATCGGTGGAAAATAAAAACTCATTCCAGTCAACAATACATTTATTAGCTATTGTTACTTGTCCATATTTTTTATCATATCCTTAAAGTAAACATAACCGCAGATGTCGGTAAGCACATTATTTACGTTAGCATTCTACTGTTGGCCGATTTACCCACATTCGATAGCGTCATTACGTAGCAACGCCACCTCTCTGCAGGTTGTTTTTACACACCCTCTCAATGTGATCGCCTCCTTCTGCGATGTGGTAAGTATATTTTCAGCTCTCTCCCGCGTACAGGTGATAGCCCAGTCAATATGAAAACCGATCGAGGTAGGCGATACTTTTTGGTTGACAAATAAAATTGTAATTATTCAATAGGTAAAAAGACTTTCGAGTTAAAGAAATCGTCATCTAGTATGAATATGAAAATATGTGAGAGCAGAAAATAAGTTCTTCGTAGAGAGAATGACAGGAAAAAATCTCGCAGTTCTTGAACGATTAGTATCACCGAATATCTTTAACGTTTGATGAATATGTGAATAGCATCACCAAATATCTTTACGTTTGGTGGTGCCTGTCATTATTTTTTAATTATTAATAACATACTTGAGGTTTAGAGTCAACTCATTAGATCATAACCATGGAAATACCGATAAAATGCTCATTATTATAAACTATGAATTAAAAAAATAAAGTTTACAATCAGTTTTTTGACCTATCATTGGATAGAATCTAAAAAAACCCATTGATACCAGGATTCTGCGTGAAAAATATGTGGGTAATACGCCAATAAGGGTTTTGTGTATTATGAATTGTATAGCTTAAATTGGAATAAAAGTAATTTTACTCAGATTCTGTATAGCAACGGCATATCTACCTATGCTGAAGATTGAGAATTCTTATGTGCCTTTTTTCTAAATATTCTTCCAATTCCATTTTTAACTTTATTATATACAATATTTTTATTCATAAATGTGATGGGAAAATTGTTGCCACTTTACAATATTTCATGTTGTATAGAATCGATAAATAGTCTCTTTCATGAAAGAGATTATGTTAGGGTATGTATTATTGTCTAATAAGGGTGCTTACTTAAAAAAAGTTTAATATTTCGGATTTTAAAACAACTTTTTTATATTTTTTAGTGTATTTTACTGCCCCTAAATAGTCAATTTAACAATTAAACTTTTATCGCAAATTTTTGGCGCAAAATTTAGTGATAATTAGATAACTAGCTTTTATCCGCAACTTCGGGTGCATGAAAGATGGTGGTGAAATTTTAAAACAATTTTTTTTGTCGAACATTGAATCTCAGGATTGGAAATTGCTAAGAAGTTTAAGATGCATATGCAGCTGATTCCCTTCAGATTGGTAGTATAAGGCTCACATATTGCCACGATACGAGGGAAAGTCGAAAAATTCGCGGAATAGGATGGAAGGAAGGTAAAAAAAGGTGACATTATTTTTTTTTATATATTCGCTCTTTACCCTAGTACATTTTTGAGATTTGCCGTTTAATATATCTCTACCTACAAAAAAATATTTTCTCTTTATATTGAAAATAAGCTGAAATTGCACAACTGACCTCTTCATTATCGTTGTTTTTTTTCCGCGAAGTTCCTTTTTCCTTTTTTGGAACAAATAATAATCGCAGGGGCCAATCTTGGGCTATAAGGGCCACTCCAGGTTTTGCAATATTTGAAAGCTCCATTTGTAAATGGCAACCATCGCAACATGACTCTTGTGTACATGTGTGTTGTCCTGCAAATCGACACATCTTTCCTTTATTTCCCTCGATATCTCTCCTTCAGTACTACTTTACGCTGGTCCAGTAGACCAGCGTAGTTGACTCCTGTGATAAAAGCACCCTTATGTTTAAAGTCACTGAGCAAGATACCATTTATGTCTCATAAAGCTATTGCCATGACTTTTTTGACAGATTGCGACTCGTTGAATTTCTTAGCGGATGGGGTAACCTTTTTATGCAACTGTATGGACTTTTGATTCAACTGTATGGACTATTATTGAACCCAAATTTCGTCACTCATAATAATTCAGGTCAAAATTTTACTCTTATACTCTCTGCAGAGGTTCAAAAAATCGCGTGAACACTCGACGACACGTTAAACTTTTGCGGTGGTGTCAGCATTCTCGGCACCCATCTTGTACTGACTTTCTCGGCACCCATTTTCGACTTGGCAAGATGTTCGTGAAGAATATTCAAAATTATAGTAGAATATACTTCAACTACTTCTTCCAACTACTTCTTCTTTAATCGGGCATCTTCCAGTACAAGTTTTTTAACTTTTTCAACAATGTCCGAGGAGGTGGCATCAATCAGCCGCCTTAGCGTGGGTCGTCTTTTGTCGAATCACTGCCTTATTTGAAGAGATTATGCCCTGTGTATCATGGTTTTTGCCATTTAGCAAGAGATTATGCCTTGTGTATCATGGTTTTATTAAGACAAGTGTCCGCGTAAACCAGTGACATCTTATTCAAAACTATTTGTGGTGTTTTTTTTGCTTCGTCAGGAATTTGATGACAGCTTGAATTTCGATTTTCTCCATAATCGATGATTTTTTCCATAATGAGTTGCTTGATCGATGATAGCTCAGAGGTTAATAACGTAATTAAGCTAGTATATACACTGATATGCTGGTATAACATAGTATATACACCAAACATGATATATACACTGATATATAACATGATAATAATAAGTCCCTAAATTAGTGACTACGTAAGTAAGTAACTCTCACCCCTCGCCATCTTCTCCATTCCGCGAACTTTTTGACCCACCATCGTACATATTCATTTTCACGCTCTTATCATTAACGGGATGATTTTTTAAATAACCAAAACAACTAAGTCTATTTTCGAGATAATGTGTTATTCTATCTTCATCTCCATGACACACACTACAATTGTGTAAAATTTCATGGAGTTTGGTTGAATAGACTAAGCGTGAACGCAGAACAAATAAACAAGCAAACTTTCGCATTTATAGTATTAGTCACGGTTAGCTCATTCGTTCAACAAGTACATAACTTCATAACACTATCAGATTGATTCCAAAATTAAACTTTGTTCCTTCTACTAATATATTTATAAAGCAGAATATGTTGTTTTGTTTATTTTTAGGGTTTGGTACAATAATGGCGGTTACGTTTGATAAGAAACCTTCACAATAGTATGACTTACAGCGTTCAGAGGGGGAGGGACATAAGGTATATATGGCGATTACGTTTGACAAGAAACCTTCACAATAGTATGACTTATAAGGTTATATTATACAACATATAAAATAAACGCTTTTTTGCCTTGACATACACTAGACAGACTATTGAAAAAGGGACATTTCAAAACACACAAAATTTACAGATCGAAACTCATTCATTCAATTTGAGATTTTAAAATTCTTTTGCGACAATATCTACTCTGTTCAACTGTTTGACAACAGACTTACGTGTTTAACATCGATAGTATGAACGTAAACAATGAATCTTTTTGGTGTTAAATGGTTTACGTTTAAATTATTTTTTTATAATTTTTTTAATGTATTTGTATTACATGTTATATACAAGTTTTAGCTTTCTGTACTCCTTCTCCATATAGACTATGCCAAACTATGCCAAAACTATGCCAAATCTCTTCTCGCATTATGCTTAAAAAGTGGTACAAAGTTTTCTCTTCACGGGTTAATATATATTTTGCTTGTTAGGAATACATATGTTACGTATTTGGGTAGTTTTATACTCGATAAATTAACCGAAATTAAATATTAGTTAAAAAACTATTAAAATAAAATACGTCCATTATTCTATTTAGGCCCGAGTAAACCTACGACGCCAGTTGGTTATTTATTACTTTTTATAATCTATCTGAAAAATCTATATAATGCTGGTTTTTTATCAATTTTTTATTATCTAATAACTTAAATCAAGCAATCGATCAAAAAGTGTTTATTACATTAAACTTGAAAGAATGGAATAAACGTGTTTGACATAAAAAACAACGGTAAAGTTTCTTCTTTTTTTTTGCTACTTTAATGCTAAAAAAACGAATGTATACGAAAAATATGCATGTTTAAAAATAAAATTATTTATAATAAATACCAACATTTATTGTACTACTAAAGTTTTCAAACTATTTTCATTTTAAATTTATAACTAAATATTGCACCCTTAAAAAATATATAAATAAAAATATTAATAATAAATATCAAATAAGAGAAAAAAAGGAATCTAAAAATATTATAAAATTACGTCTGTGTAAAAATTTATGTTTAAATCTGTAGCTAATGATGTTAATTTTTTATATTTAAAATTGGATGTTTCAAACACGAATAAATATTAGAAAAATGTATATCATAAAGATTTAGTATTCAGTTTTTAAGGTTGGTAGAATTGAATTGAATTTTTATTTATATTAAGTGAAAAATGTCATAATTTTTAATTTTTTAATAAATCTTTGTTTTTGACATTTCCATTCATATGTTTGTGATTGTAGATTGAGAGTAATGTTATACAAATCAGTTTTTATACATTTTTTTAATACATCGTTTCCATGCATATTATTTTATTTACATTTTATAACTAAACTAATACTAAATTTATAAAATTTGCTCTCATATTTTTTTTCAGATTTTAGACTAACAGTTTTAAAAGTAAAATTGCAGCTATTTCGCTCAAATCGCATAATAAAGCATATAACGTGTACCGAATAGCATTTATGGGTATATACTGAATCAAATAGTCTTCCAAAATGTTTTGTTCAAAAGAAGTTGTGTGATTCACAACAAGGATGGTCATTTTTCGAATTTAAATGATATAATTAACATTAGTAAAATAACGGTATAATACCGATATTTACAATATTAATTAGCAACACGATTATTAATATAATATAGATATTACAATAGAACCGCTTAATAATATTATGGGTGTAATACTATGAGTTTTGTGAACAGTATTCAACTATATATTGTGCCAACCACACTTTAAATGTCAAATTTGTTTGTATACAAATATTCTCACTAAAAATCTATTTACCATAAGTTTATTGTCTAGCCCGCTTCTATAGAGCACATGATGTTAAAATAATTTCCAGTGAAATATTTTAACGAATGTAAAACAACTTTGTTGCTTATGAATATCCTTTAAAAAAAAACTTTAAAAAATTATGACAAACTTGAAGGTTTTTGGGACTTTAATTTCACGTACTTAGTAAAAGTTTTAGAGCTAACCAAATGATTCGCTATGACAAACAAATTGTTCTGTAACCCTAGGTTTAAGTTGTAATAAAATATAGGACTGTTTAATACCGAGACACAGTCTAGGGCACCTACATAAATTTAATTTACCTAAACAAAAATACAGCATTATTTGCTTAAATGTTTAGAAGTAGTAAGTGAAGCGCAGAACAAACAGGCTTAATTCTAGTCTTAATTCAGCCGAAAAAAGCGATCGTTTAAGTCTTTCGCTTACAAAAATCTACTGCGTGGATATAAAGAAAATGAAGGCCCAATAAATAGGACGGTAGCCGTTAATCACGCCGCGCCCTTATCGCAACGTCTCGCTATCTGAGAGATACACGTAGTATCTGAGAGACACACGTGTTCCTCCAAAGGCGGGCGGGCAAATTGGTCGACGTTTTGTAGATATGACGTTATCACAAACTTGTAGAATTTAAACTGTGTTAAAGGTTAATAATCGCCGTGGTGTGTTGGGTTGATCACAATGCCTTGGACGATGCGGCGTACTGCGGGGACCCGAGTTCGATTCCCGGCCGTTCGTCGAACGGGGCTGGACTGGTGTTATGGTTGGCTGTAAGAGATTGCTCTCGTAGCAATAAGTCCGCCATATGTATCAATTAGATACATTATTAACTTCGCAATATATTACAAAATGTTAAAATATTGCGAAGTTATTGAGGAGTAGTAGGAAAGAATGAGAAAATTCAAATGTACTCAATTGCTTTAGATTTGTCAGTTAACAGCTAGTAACTGTATGAATAAAACATATAACAGTTGCTAAAATAGTGCTTAAATAAAACTTATTAAATATAACTCGTACTGCGAGGGTTCCATTCATACTTGGACTTTAACATAGTACGTGTTTTATATTTCTATTAAACTATTTACAGACATTAATATTATTTGTATCCATGTAAATATATAAATATATTCCCTTGTACATCTTTTACAGATATAATAAATATACATTTTAAAATACAAAGTTAATTTCGCAAAAAAAACTAAAAGTGACTTACTTTTAGTTTTCTTTTAAAATTTTGATAGACCCAACCACAAGTCATATTAGGAATTTGTGAATAAAAAAATTATCGTTTTATGTGTAGGGGAGATAGCCTAAAAAATTGTTTGAAGATTTTACTAAGTGCTAATAGTTTACAAGTAAAAGGGTTATAACATACAGATGGATGGACAGACAGACTGAAATTACAAAAGTTTCTAGTTTAGCTTTGGAATCATAAAGGGGATATAAAAGGATGATAACAAAAGTTTAAAAAAATTTTTAATTTGTTTTGTATTTGTCTGCGACCAGCTAATAATTGTATGAATAAATATATAATAGCTGGTAAAATGATGCATAAAAATCTATAGCATATAAGTTGGATATTAGTCAGTTCAATTGTTTTGCGAAAACAGACAATGCTACAGAGTGTCTTAAGGTCACCTATTACCTAAAAACCAAAAAAAGCTATTATTTGGAATAGTTTCCTGAAACAACGCGCAAAAACCACTGAACCAATTTAAATAGGGTTTTTTTAGTTAGATAATGCTTGGGATAAAAAATAAAATCTAGACATTTTATTTTTTCCTCTAAGGAGCTTTTTATCTGGGTTTGTTTTTTTCTTTGTCTGTTTGTTAGAGCATCACATAAAAACTGTTGTGAATGAAACTATTATGGAGATAATCCTTATATATAAAATTTATATTACCATTTGTTCCGATTGGATATTTCCTAGGATATTTCAATTATAGTTAGAGGTAATAAGTCAATTATAAGTGCTCATACAACAATCAAGTACGTGAACTTAAGAAGAAATGACTAAAAATGCCGACAGTGCTAGAGCGCAAAGTCCAAGCTGAGATATAAATTAATTTTATATCTTTCAGAGGTACTTTTGAAACAAACATTATTACTATACAAAAAATCCATCGTATGGACGAAGCCATCGGGGAAAGCTCTTTTCTTAAGAGCGTAATGGGAACTGCCTTCATAGAACTTGTCGATTCGCATTAAAAACACATCTAAAAGAGCGGTATTAATCAACTATCATTAAAATAGTTTAAGGGTCGACGATGTAGGCTGGTATAAAGTTTAATAAATACAAATTTTTCAGGAAGAAATGTTGGTTTGAATTCTGTTAAATAAAACTTTAGAACTCTTCTTAAGATAAAACTTCATATATTTGCATAAGGATCAAATGATGTGAATGATAAAACATTCGATGATGAGTCACATTAGTTAAATATGATATACATATCTTAGATCATTACTTATCAACCCCATCTTGATATAAAGATAGTTTAATGTCATAAATAAAGGGGGCAAATAGTTACAGCTATTTAGCTGAGTTCCGGTGTCAGAACATTCCATTTATATATTTAAGAAAAAAGGAAAAATGTTTACGTCAGTTTATTGCTCTAGTCTCTTCGTTATTACCTTATTCCTAAAAATCGTAACTCCTCTTTATAATACCACCTATTTCCATTAGGGCCGTTCAACGGGTTGTGCATAGTGGTATACTCAATGGCACATTCAGTTCTATTGTCACCTAATTACATCATCATTTAGGGTTTCGACCGCGTGGTCTATCAATAGTCACTATGAATCTATACCAATTATCGGCAATCCTAGGAAATATGTGGCCGAAGTATTGGAGAATTCAACATATGTTAACTACAGATAGTCTCAATTTACGTACCAGGTTTCAATATTATATAATAGCGATGTTTGTGCGGTTTGCTGCTTAAGAGATTTGTAACATTCGACTCTAGAATCCGAAGTAGGAGTCCGAAGCTTCAATTTTTTTCCATGACTTTCAAGATCCGGGATTTGAGGGTCTTAAAGACATAAGGAAAATAGGAGCATGCGGACAATACGGGCTTTAGTGTGTTCGTTACGTTTCAATTTTTCTAGAATATTTGAGTCATAAGTTGGATCATCAGCCTACACATTAAAGTTCACAGCTGCTTCCATCGTTAATTGCACTCATAAAATTACCGAAAGTATATGTGATTTTGAAGCCATTTCTTCCCACTAGGAAATAATTTCTGTATTCTGAAGCAGCAACGACACTTGTATTTTTCACTTTAAAGTACCGTTTTATTCTCCATATTTCCACTTAGATACGACAAAACATAATAAAATAATCAATATTACTCGGAAAGGGTTTCTAAATATAAAATAACTTTCAATGTTTATAGTTATCTCGTTACTGTAATTAAACGATTTACTCTTCAATTGTTTCAACACTACCTTGTCATTATTTAATATTCACTTTTATTTATAACCACTTACTTATAATTTCACGCTGATCTATTTTACAGTCTTGATTAGTTATCATTAAATTATAATAACATTTAGAAAATATAGTACACATTAAGAAATTGGATATTTTTGCAATGACAATGTATTTTATATTTTCCAATATCCCACAATCCTAAAATGAATTTAGAAGTCGTTTTCACCAATGATTTATATTACGTAAAAGATTACTTTTGCATCATTAATTAAATTACAATCAAAGAAATTAGAAATTAGGTAGAGAAAATTCTTAAAGCTTGAAAATCATCTTTCTTTCCCACTTTATATATTAGACCCATATTTGGTTCATAAAATATATCCTCAAACGAATTTTATTTTCAAAAACTAGGTATTACAGTGCTATGACAAACCAATAGGTGGAATGGAATTATAAGGTTCCTCTATTGATACAATGATGCTCTAAAAATACGATAAATTCCTGGACTATTTATGACTAGTTAATTAACTCACGAGTTCCGTAAACCAATGTTTCTTGTCGAAATTAAGCACTCAACGCTCTCCAATGCGACCGCGAGTCGAAGGTAACAAGAAGCTTATTAATAACCGAGCCAAGATCAACCAACCGGCTGCCGCAAAGTTAAAAACGTCCAACTTAACATTGATGCAAATACTTTGGAAGTACCATAAATTAAAAAGCGCCCAGCGACAGCCGCATGCTATTGACTTAGGTCTTTTTTGCGACAATAACTAATTAATGCACAAAAAGCGCGCCCACACTTTGCCCATAATCATTACTCATCTTCCAGCTAATTCTTAAAGTCGCGGTCGCTCCCCGCCCTGCGACCCCAACCCTTCCACGACCTTACTCATGGAGATATAAAATAAATATGAAGCAGAGGAAATTACGTTTCAGTGATCTATAACATATTTTTATACGAAGGGTTTTAGGACTCGTGCTGGAGACGATTCTCAGTTAAAAGTTTGTGGAATTTAATTGGCAAAATTTCATACAAAGAAATGCGATTTCCTTTATAACATATTTTAATATTAAAAATGTTTATAAAATTAATTCGGTCCTTAAATATGTAACATATATATTGTTATTCAACTGACGTTCTAAGTTGAATTACAATATATATGTTACATATTTAAGTATATGTTACATATATACACTCGATCCATTTTATTAATTAGTTAAGTATTTATGCTTATTTATTATACTAAAAATGTTTTCAAAACAAAATTTATAGAGATATTCTTCCATGATGATTCTGATATTTATTTTATTTTAACTAAAATGGACCAACAATACGGAACGCTTCCGAAGCTGAGATGGAAGGAACCAGGGGGATCTTAATAAAGGGCACTCCTTTTTTGTTCCCTCAAAACAATTTTTTCTGATAACCTCACGAAGATGTTATATCAAAATGACATTTATTATCTATGGTTTTATCTTTCAAAAAGAAAAATAAAAGCTATCTTCGAGCACATTTTAGTTTATGGTGATCATTTTAAGTGCAGTAGACCTTTACCCATTTCGTTTTCAACCATCCTAAGTGAAAGTATTTAAGTTTACTACGTACCATATAATTTGGGTTGTAATTCATTACAAATACAGCAATGATGGAATGAGATATGTGAATTCACATTCTTTTAAAATGCTCTATACGTGCTTGATTTACCAAACTCTGGAAAACCATTGCAAAAGCAACAAAAACGGGATCAAGCGATAATTATCAAGTATTTTGCTTAATATTATTTTCCAACGACTAACTTCCTGATACTTTACCTCAACTTTTTAATCTATTAAACAATAATGTCGAATCCATTTTATTAATTTATTGGTTTCAAGATATATTCATAATCGATAGTTGTCGATTATGAACATATCTAACCATTATTTTATTTGGAAATAAAAGAATAATAAAAAAATGGCAATTTTAATCGTTTCAACCAGCACTAACATCTATAGATCTTACCGCGCCAAACCCCGAGCTGAACACGAGATTAAAAAAAACTTATAGGATATAGGATTTATCTGACAGGTCCATTGTGCTCGTGTTCCGTCCTCTCCCTAGCTTCCCATTTTTTGTCTCCGAAAAATGCGTTTGATTAATTATAACCTAATTCTTCCTCGAGGCAAACTAAATCTTTCCTTAGAAGTATTGTCCCGTTCGTCGTACTTGGACGTGTTCGAGTAACCCATTGCGATCTAGTGGGCTGGGAAGGGTGCTTCAAGCTTGAAATTTATTTTATATCAACCTCAAAAGAGAGGGAACTTTCTGGATAAGTTTCGCAGGTAATTAGTCTTCGGAAGTCTTACAAATAGAATAACTCATTTGGATGAATTTGCGGATAAGCTTTTGCGATGGATGGCACAAGAAATTGGGATTCTCTTTTAAAGAAAAACTGTGTGACGATTATAAGTATTTCCAGTTTATTGTGCCACATAATTCGCAAGACCGTCTGTAATCATAGTTTTATAAAATAATGTATTTCAAAATATTGATATATGAGGTAACTTATTTCCTCGTAAATCTGCAGAAAAAATAGTTCAAGTACCCATGTACAGTATTTCAAATCGCGTCATTTTCAATATTAAGTAGAATATAATTTAATTAAATTCGTTAAAAAATAATTAACTAAATATTGAATATATTTGGAGTTAATTTTGTATAAATTCATTATTCACAATTAAATGAAACTACGTGATGTAGTATTATTTCTACTTTCTTTAATTTCTTTACCACGAAGTTTCGTTGTATTACATCTTCAGGTGGGATATTAGCAAAGATTAACTCTTAGGAACAACCAACAGCATTTATATGTTTCAAACACAATAGCGGAAGCCTGGTTTGTGCGAATTTTTCCATTGTTTATGTTAGTGAGTTTATTGCAGGGGCGCAGAGTAGGTTTTATTATATTACCGAGCGTTATACAATACACCAGTATTTTAGTGAGGGTAATAAATTCAATTGTTGTTATTATGTGAGGTTATACAATGCAAACTTTACGGTGTATGTAATAAATTAAATGGAAGTTATTATCGGTAATATATTTCTACAAAAGCAAGGGTATTTGAAAGTAAGAACAAGATAATACACTAATTCTACATAACTCCGGTTTTGTGTATTCATATATTTATTTGTTTATTTCTTTTATTTTTTTTGTTTTTATTATATATACTTATATTTATATGTGTATTATTGCTGAAACAATTTCCAGGGTACTGTAGTATCAATGTTGTATATTTATATTATATCTAGAAGATATTAAGAATGGATGATGATATTATATTTACTTGTTCATTTAATATATTGACCTTGATATCTTTTTTATATCTATTTATTTCTAATGTTTCTAGGATGTTAAGTTTATTACCTTTTGTATTTATTTGTAATATACAGGGGGAATTATCAGTATGGGGGTGATGGTTATTTTCAATAAGATGTTTAGCAAAGTGAGATGTGTCTGGTTTATTATTTCGCCAGCTGGCAATGTGTTCTTTATATCTTCTATTAAAATCTCTTCCTGTTTGACCTACGTATACACTATTAAAGTCGTTACATTTAAGTTTATAGATACCCCTCTTTTTATGTTTATCTATTTTTTCTTTATTATTAATAAGGGTTTTACCCAAGTTATTTAAGGTACTATACGTACATGTTTTAATATTTATATTTTTATCATTAGTTAAGAGTTTTCCTAATTCGAGTGATACATTATGTATGTATGGGATAGATTTATAGTAAATTTATTATTTTTGGTACGACCGGGTGTATTCCTTGTATTAGTATTTTTCTTAATTTATTATGGTACAGTTTTGTGACAATTGATGGGTCATAATTATTATTTGTTGCGATTTGTTTTATAGTTTTTATTTCTTTACGTAGATTAGTTTTTTTTTTTACATTGAAAAACCTAATCTACGTAAAGAAATAAAACGTAATTATATTGAAAAACCTAATCTACGTAATATGTAATTTTAACAATATTATTCGAGAAATATAATTGTATAAATGTATAATTTTCTTGTGACACCACCAAAATCAGTGACCACAGCATCATTAATTTGGTGTTACCATTACCATATAATGTTATTACGAATAAGAAACAATTCAATTAATATCAATAAATTCAATAAAAGAACAATAATGGAGTTGATCAATAAAATGCATATTAAAATTTTAAATTAATTATAAGAATTAAATAACAATTGATAAGGGATTAATCAATAAAACATGTAGTCAAATAGATAAACCAATGTTAAAGTTAACTACAGTTTAATTTTTCTTTTTTCCATTTGATGTGCCCGAATTGTCATATTCCACAAAATAATAAACCATATTTTTAATCAGTGATTATATTTTCAAAATATGATAAATAATAATTGCTTGCATTTTCATTATTCTTTTGACCACGATAACGCAAATTTTGGAAACAGAATCTAAAGGACGGAAACCTCATAATTTTGACCTTCTCCGTCCGTCTGTCCGTCCATATGCCGTAACATTATAGTTCTTTAACTTTAAGACAGATTGTGACGGTAAATTTTTATGGAAAGAGATAATTGAATTATGAGAATACATAGAAAAAAAAATATTTTGAATTTTTTTTAACTACCTCTCCATACTTGGAGCTGGAGGATGTTTTCTTTCTTTTGCACGGACGAAAATAAGTGGAAAATGATTAAAAATCCTTTTAAAGTGCTGCCGAAAGTGTCCACCAATATTTCTTAATACATCAACTGCTTCGCAATATACAAGTCTCCAAAACATTTTTAGTTTGTTCTTTAACTTTTTACCATATATGTAATATACGTCAAAAGTCTGAAATATCAGTATAACGGCATTTAGTAAATGCGTCGTTTAGTAAGGTATATACATATTAAAAGATATATACATACGATACAAATGCAACAAGGAATTACATGTATTTTACAAATAACAAACTTTAGTAAGGAGTCATATTTATGTGGACGTACCTTGTTGTATTTGTGCCATACGTATATAACAAAATTTATATACATACGGTACAAATGCAACAAGGAACTACACGTATATTTCAAAATAACAAAAGTTAGTAAGATATCATAATTTATGTGGAAATGCCTTGTTGCATTTGTACCGTACGTATATAAAGAAAGTTTATAAACATATGGTACAAATGTAATAAGGAACTATAGGTATAAAAGTGCCCGGCCAACCCTTATCCAAAAACGAATACCAATGATACTCCTGGTTCCCTTAGAGCTTCATTTACTTAGAGCTTCAATACACAATATTGTAAAATAAAGCGCTATATGTGCTTCATGTGCTTTGGTAATGTATTCATGGTATTTGTATCTGTAATGACGTGCAACCATTAGAACAATGGAAGAGGGCGCAAATTATTCAAAAATACTGCCCACAACCTTACGAGTCGACAATTGTCAGACCGAGATTGGATACTCAATAAGCCATATATCATTTTAAATTCGCAAGCAATAAAAATGGTGCTGTGTATAATAATATCTTCTTCCCCTCTCTTCCTTAATAGACGACCGATAAAAATGGACTTAGCGCTACAGAAATATATATATATATATATATATATATATATATATATATATATATATATATATATATATATATATATTTCTTTTTTTTATATACTAAGAATTATAAATAATAAAAATCCAACGAAGTATATAATAACGTTTAAAAACGTTTCCAAACAATAATAAATATACATAGCAAAACTTAACTGAATTAAACGTTTAACATTGACAATTGCTCTCTTGTTGTCTGAAAGAATGTGTTTTTTGTTTTTTTCATATTTTACGTGGCTTTCTTCGACGATCTTGTTTGGTCTGCCAGTGTCACAGCTTAGCATGTTACCATTTGTGTGTGGAAGATAGAACGAGACACAATCTGCGGTTTTTTTCATCTTACCGGTGCAAAAAATATTGTAGAAATAGTAGCTGATTGACAATTTAAATTAAATTTTTAGATTGCTTATTTTTTCGTTTTATCTATAAATGGGTGTGATTGTTATTCTTGCAACACATCGGACTAATACTGCATAGACTTTTCCTCTTCTGTTTTCAATAATAAATATCGTTTAATAGTTAACAATAATTTTAAAATAATTCTTTACCGCGTTGCAAAAAGCCACAAATTCGTGTAGCAGAGAGCTTCTATGATCAGTTCAGAATAACATTTTGGATGGAATAGAAAGAAGATTTATTTTTTTTAAATTTACAAAATGATTTTGTGGCAGAAATAATAAAATAAATATAAATAAAATTAAAAATAAAATCAAACTCGAATGGAAATAATTTTACATTATTTTTCTTAAAAATAAGGGAAGAACGATATTTTAATACCTAAAATAATTTTCCTGGAACATTTAATTCATCACATATCGATTTATCATATTGGGAACAAAACTTCATCGGCATTTGTAAATATATTTCATAGTAATATATTTCATAGCATAGTAAATATATCAATAGTACTAGACTGTATTAAAAAATCTTTAAAATTTACTTCACAGACAGAAATTTTCTACAATCGTATCCCAGTTTTACTAAACACACTTTCCATAAAAAAGTATAACACCTGGGACAGTAACAAAATTGTATAAAATACTAAAATTAAAGAAGTTACTTTTAAGTCACAAACGTATAAAGCAAACTAAATATTTGGAACTTGTTCCTATCTCCAACTAACCGATGCAAGGTGACACGTCAGAATCACTCGCTACGTGAACACTTGGCGATTGAGAGCAAAAACTTGGCCAACTTTGTCGTATAAGATCTTAAAAAGTTCTGAAATGGCGGGATATCCTGTAGTATGGAGGGGCCACAAATCACAGCCTATTACATATCGTTTAGTGAGACATAAATAAAACTCTTATACGGCATAAAAAAAAAAGTATTACTTCCGACCTCAACAGATCTTGCGTATTACCAATCTATGCTTGAGTAGAGAAATTGTGCGGAGGGGGCACTTTTCTTTAAATAACTTTATAATCTCGTCAAATAAAATGAAAATGTGTTATGTGTAGATAGTGTGCTAGTTTATATAGTACATGTGTTTACAATCATTAATATTTTATTTTACTACATAAATATATGTTTCATTCTAAAAGTAGTATGTAGAGTAATCGTGATTGTTTTCTTATAAACTTTAAGTAAGCTCAAACAAAACTTATTATTTACATGGTATTAGATTTAGTAATTTTATAAACTTGGGTATGTACTTTTGTACGATTTTTTTTCAATTTCATGTCTAGCCAACATGACATATGAAATTAAAAAAAAGTTTTCCAAATTTTTAATTTGCTCACTACAATTTCCATATATATACTTTTAAACTTTACCTATTGAGTTATCGTATATGAGGGGTAATATGCTTTATAAATATACCACATTTTGAGTTCCTAAATCGAAGAATTTATAAAACACTTGTGATAGATAGACAGACAGGAGAATACCGGAGTTATATTACAAAGGTTTAATTTTTTTTCATTTTGAAGTACGACATCCTGTTCATTTTAATTAGCTCAGTGACATTGTCTATTTGCCTGTTTGCAAAAACAGGAAAATAGAATGAAAAAAAACGGTTGTGCGTTGCTTAGTTATCTACATCGCTTAAAATTGTAGATTTAAATTAACGGAGATTATTTCATTTAAAAGTTCTAGTCTAATGCAAAAATTAATATTATTCTTAGGAATTAAAGTGAAAATTGTAAATGTTAATTTACGGAAAAACATTTAAAATATTTCTAACTTGTGTATACTTGTGTGACTTCTTTCCTCGCAGTTAAAGTTACAAATATTGAGTTCATTTCTGAAGTAAATTGAGCACGTATTCAACATTTTTAACAGAATCGATAAAGAAAACGATTGTACTGTCTTTTAATCGGTTATATAGTACATACTTCAAGTAGTCAATACTAGAAAAGATATACAAAAAAACATCATTAAAATAATTTTTCGCACAACTTTTATAGTTTTTAAAAGATTATCTTAAAATAAATTTTTCATGAAATAATTTTTTCATAATTAAACCGCACATACACAATTATACAAAATTATTGAAGCTACGCTACACTGCAGATTACTGTAGCTGTCCTATGTTCTGTGGTGGTTACAAGTGAAAAAAAAATTATTCTAGAATTCGTAGGAGAAACTAAAAATGATCCTAACCTTCGTGGACTTAAAAAAATATTTAACGTATTTTTTTATTTCTTTTTTTGCACGTAATACTATTAGGTACATCTCCTTGTAAAATTTCATCACGGGCTTAACCTGAATGAGTAGAAATGCTGTAACGTACATACGGACAAACAGACGAACATTACGGAATTATAACGATTTTTGGTACTCAGCTACGAAATCCTAAAACATACAATGAAAAGTAACGCACGTCATAATAAAATATAGAACATGTAAAGATAGAAAGTGTATATAATCTACACTTCTTGGAATCATTGTCTCCACGCTCAAATCAGCCTGTAACTTTTACATTTTTCCAAAATTTCACCGTCTAATCGAACTGTTCATAAACCAGTTTTAAAAACAAATAAAAACCCATTATTATCGTTATTAAATTTAGCTAGTCTTACTTAGTCCATAATTTCTATTATATCCTTAAAGTAGACAAACCGCAGATGCCGGTAAGCACATTATTTACGTTAGTATTCTACCCGGCCGATTTACCTACATTCCATTGCGTCATTACGTAGCAATGCCACCTCCCTGCCGGTTGTTTTTGTACACCCTCTCAATGCGATCGCCTTCTTCTTCAATGTGCATTAGGGTAAGTACATTTTCAATCCCTCTACCACGTACGGATGTTATACCAGTCAATGTGAGAGCCGATCGAGTGCAGGTTATGCACGCGCGTTATTTTCTTTTTAAAAGAAAACTCTTCAGGCGCGTTTAGCGATTTTCGATAGGGGGAAATCTTATAGGTTCGGGTCACCGACATGCCCATCTTAACCATATATATATATATATATATATATATATATATATATGTGTGTATATATATATATATATATATATATATATATATATATATATATATATATATATATATATATATATATAATGCTCTGGCGCCAGATTGGTGCACGAGCAGAATACACGCCTGTGCACGCTATTTGGATGGGTAAAAACTTGTAGATTCGCGTCACTGAGATGACGTGTGCAAAATTAATGCTTTATATATCTATATAAGTAAAGTTAAATTGACTCCTTGGAAAGTTCAACGAGTGTATACTGCGCATTGTTTAAATTGTGTATTAGTTTGTCATTATTTTAATTGTTTAATTGTAGAATCACAGGGCAGTACAACAGTGAGTACTAAATATGTTAATATTTTATATAGAAAAATTAATAACAAAAACAACGCATTTATATTCAAATATTTCCAATAGTCGTATCAATATATGCATTTAAACATCATCACCATCATATATATTAATACGCTAAGGTTAAGATGTTACTCTCCCTTTTTAGAAAAAACCTCACAACTAATCCACATAAATTATATATCATTTTATAGATAATTGCTTGCTCTACCGGCATCCACAACTAAAAAATTTATTATTGCTATTGTTTTTGCAAATTAATTAATTATTAAAATTATATACACAAAACAGCAATGCTGCCATCTAACGGCTCAACGTCAATATGATTGACGGTCGGTAAAATTTTTGTTTAATTTCAAATCCACTCACGTATAAATAAAGTGGCGCTTTAGCTCAATGCTTTTGATACTTGCGCCTCTATATGTCAATTTTAGTAAAATATTTGTTTGATCTGTCATCTGAGCTTCATAATGGAATAAATAATCCGAAGACTTCGCACGGGTCACGCTAGTTTGACATTATTATTTTTAATTTCTTTTTAATGTTTGACCTCTACAATATGTCATGCAATGAGTATTTCATAGTAGCTTAGGAGTTATCTTACTAGCGTGGTAAGAGAAATTTCTAATTATTCAATAATATTTTCTAGTAAACAGGGAAAACCGCACGGTTCTTGAACGCTTAGTTTCACCGAATATCCTTAACGGTTTTTGAATACACTACAATATCTGTATGAAAAAGCTGATCGAACTACCGAAACTTTCGGAAAATCATTAAGTAATGATCACCCAAGTACTGATAAAGACTTAGCGAAGAAAACTGTATCCTTCTAATTTAAGAATTAAAGAAATTAAAGTTTTCAGTTTTTCCACATTGCCGGTTCATCGCCGTAATCCATATCATATGTGTGCAAAATTTATGGAGATGGGTTTAGTAGTTAAGATGTAAAGGCAGCACAAATTAACAAACTCGATTTCTTATTTATATTATTATGATTAGCTCATGTACCTACTCAACAAGAGTGTAAATAATTAGTATTATAGAATTAATTATTCTTGAGCACTACATCCTGTTGCAGGCCAAGGCTTACAGGCTAAGCCTTCTGCATCTGACCTTATCCTGCGCAACAACCCTCCATCGGTTTACTCCCAAAAGTTTTAAGTCAATCTCAAACCCATCTAGCCATTTGGTGGGGGTGGGGACGGATCTTCTTCGTCGTTTGCCTTCTATTTCTTGGGGATGTATTATCATATCTAAATATATGACCCGACCATATAATACGAGATGCCTTGGCGATTTTAACGATGTCGGTCCGGTTCACCATATGTCTTATAGATTTCATGGTTATATTCAATTCCCCATACATTATTTTGCTTTACTGCACCATAGATTTTCCTTAAAATTTTTCTTTCAAAGATTAGTAGAAAGTCTTCTTCTGTTTTGTTTAATGTCCAGCATTCACTTCCATAAAGGGTAAGAGCTCTTATCAATGTTTATATAGACTAGTTTTTGTTTTAGTGTTGATAAGTTTGGATTTAAATTTGTTTCTGAGGCCATAGAAACATCTACTGACCATAGATAATCGATTTTTTATTTCTATTTTTATATCATTGCAGCTTGAGATTATTGTGCCCAAATATTTGAATTGTTTCACAGTCTCGAAAGTACTCAGGGAGGACAAATCCGCATTTTTATTGCTTGCAATCATAAATTTCGCTTTATCTTCTTTCATAATTAGTTCCATCTTTATTTCTGCATTTTGAAGTGAGACAAAAGCCTTACCAACAGCCCGTTTGGTTTGCTCAAAGATGTCGATATCATCAGCAAAAGCCAACAGCTGGGATATTCTCTGTGAAACAAGTCGGTTTGTATTTAGTCTAGAATCCCTCACCGCCTTTTCCAGAGCCAAGTTAAACGATAGAGAGTGAGCCTCCTCGTCGCAGTACTTTTTCAATATAGAAAGGTTCTGAGAAATGCAACATAATTTTGATTCTACATTTCACATTTTTTCAAGTCATCCTCGTGAGGTTTATCACAAATAATTCCACCATTACTTCGAGTTGTTTTTTTTCTATCTATGCTGTCATATGCAACTTTAAAATCAATGAATAAATGGCAAGTGTCTATGCCATATTCCTTTATTCTTTCCTAAATTTGTCCAATAGAGTGTATTTGAGCAGTCGTTATTCTTTCTCTATCGTTTCGTGTGGTTTAAGCGAAAGGAATCTAAATATGCCAGGTGCATTTATAAGATAAAATTTAATTATATTGTATAAAAATTTCGTATATAACTATTATAATTTTTTTTTCTGTCATGAGCTTTTATACGTTAAAAAATTCCGCTCTATAGCTCCATACTTACAAAATTAACCGAAGGTAATTATTATATAGACAAACTGAAATTACGATTCCTTTTTTGCTCGAATGAAGCCAGGACGGCTAGCTAGTTAGTATGGTTTAGTACTGTGTTAGTATGGTTTAGTACTGTGTTGGCGTCAAGTTGGGCTTCTTTCAGATCTTTTCGATCGTTGTTAAGCAAATGGAATATGGCCTTCCACGTCCTCGCTTCATCATTAGCAAGTTTAGGACAAACTTCACAACTTCTTCCTCTCCTTCTCCTTCATTCAGGCATTATCATTATTACTGAGAATTGCCCCTAAATATTTTAGTTGAGTTATCATGGGTAATTTAATAATTCTTATGAAGATCTTCAGAAACACAAGAAAGCACGACATATATTCTTGATATTAAATGAAGCTTGACGTTATTTAGTCAAAGATAAATATTTAGTACAGTAACATGTCAATAGATGGCATAAATTGTATATTATATCTACCGCTCACATGTCTCGGGATGTTCGTGCTGAATATGATAGAATGTTTAACGTAACTATAACAAATGTGTTGGGATAGTCACAATCGGCGAGCACTAATTGAAATACAAGCGTGCAAAACTTATTATAGATACAATGTTATCTACTACAAAATAAAAATAACTAGGCTATTCTTCTACAAAATAAAAATTACTAACTAATAAGTAGTTCTACTAGTTACGAACTAATAAGTAGTTCTACTACAAAATAAAAATAACTAGGCTTCGTGCCTATTTTCGATTTTTACATATGAAATACTTTTTATGGTTCTGATTAATTTTTCGAAGCTTTAAAATATCTTTAAACTTAATAGTTTATTTCGAATCTGCTATAATGCCATTTCATTTTAATTCGTCTAGTATAAAGTTTATATTTATAATAAATCTTTCCTTACGTTCAGAAATTTCTCCATCCCTTTGAAAGATTTCCCTGGTGATACCTGCTCTCATCTGCTTCCATATCTCATATAAAATAATTATCGCAGCATTTCCTAAATTTGATTGTGGCAGCGTTTCCTAAATTTGCTAAAGTAGCTGAAACCGTTTTGACATCGCCGCATCTATGCCCATATTCAGTACCATCTGGCGGACCGCCAGCATGATTTTCGTCAACGGTTTTCAGTAATTTTATTAATTTTGAGGATCATGTAGCTAGGGAATTAAATGGTGGTTGGGGAGGTAGATGTGGATTATTTTTATTTCAAGAAGGTATTTCACAGAGTCGATGATGATATTTTCCTAGAAAAATAGAGGCCGGTATGTTTTCCATTCCAGTAAAACTTGTCGCCGATTACTTTGGGTTTCGAAAGAAATACGTCTTCTTTATTCTCATTATGATTAAATACTTGCCCTCGGGTGGCAGCTCTGCTCGTTGCCTTCTGTTTACCGATAATTTGAAACTATTCTCTGGGGCAGTAAAGCAATCCGATTGTGACCTTTGAAAAAGCAATCTGATTTTAACCTTATTTAAAGGTCACAATCAGATAGCTATTATACCCCGAGATATTTCGAGATTTGATATTTTATTCAAAGAAATGTCAACTCAGTATTTCAAAGGAGTCTGAGCAATAAGCTACAATTTAATGTGAGCAAATGCGCAATGATGACCCAATCCCGCCTTATTACTATACAGAATTGTGAGTTAAATAGAATAGTGTTCGAAAAGGTATCATCCATGCAGGATCTCGGCTTGATTTCGGACAGCCATCTAACCTTTCACGATTATATCACTGAATCCTCTCAGAATGCCCACAGGGAGCTAGGATTTTGTAATGCGACATTCCCACGATATCCATGACAGTGGGTGTATTGTGACTTTATTTATCCTTCTTGTCCGTAGTATTCTTGAAAGCAATGTAGGCAGTAGGTGCATACGATGCAACTTATATGTCCATATTGGAGAAAACATTGAAAAATTTTAATAGATTTTTATATAAAAAAGATGTACGGCCACTATTCTCATTTATTTACTTCAGGTGTAATTCTTCCGGGAATTCAATTCTTCAGGGAATTGCTTTCATTCATGCATTTTTTTAATTATGTTAATAACATGATTCACTCTAACATTATTCACTCTGTTATATTTTAACTCTGTCTTAATGACAAATTATGCTTACGTTTTTTGTCAGCACTTGCATCACAAAAAATGGCAATGCCACGTATAAACTCCGCGCGAAAAATAACGGAAGTTAAGGTAAATACTTTGCAAGGTTTTTCCATATTTTTGTCCAGCCCTGTGCATATTATAGTCATAATATTTCGTATGGTAATAACACGATTCACTCTGACATGATTCACTCAGTTAAACTTTAACTCTATCTTGATAACAAATGATGCTTACGCTTTTTACCTTTTTTTGCATTAAAAAAAAACGACCAGCATAACATAAAAACTCCGCGAGAAAAATAATGTCAGTTAAGACAAGTATTTTGGAAGGTTGTTCCATATTTTTGGCAATTCTTGTGCATGTTATATTCATAATATTGCATTTCAGAAATTACCGGATTCACAGCTCAAACTTAGTATATATTGTAACCTGATTAAATAATTCGTTGCATCCACGAAAAAGTTGCGAAAAATATTAACCTAAGCTTAATAAGATCCCTTATGCATCCCTGTGACAGAGAATTTTTCTCAGAGTGTTTTTCAGAATCCTCTTGATGAATACACTTGAAATTTGGTACAAAAATAAAACATATTGACCCGCACAAATTTGAAAAGTTTATGTACAATTCTTGAGAAGATACAGTACGCTAAATATTTTTCTTGTGAAAAATTAATATTTGTTAACAGTTTAAGAGAAATACTATGCACCCTTAAATGTTTATAAATACCTAAATGCGTACGGAATTCTAGTAGTGCAATTTCTTTCGTATTAGACAGTCTTTTCGCTTGAGATATTTTTAAGATTATAAAATATTTTTGTTCATGGGCTTCTTTTTAAAACAACTCTTTCTAAAATTATGACAAACTTGAACTGTTTTTTGTAACTTTAATTTCGCTTACGTAGTGAATATTTTATACCAAATGGTTGGCAATGACGATTAAACTGCTGGCAAAATAATATTATTGGTGATATGTAACCTTAGTTTTAAACTGTAATAAAATACAGAACCGTTTAATACCGAGACACAGTCTGGGGCGGCTATATAAAAGTTTACCTAAACAAAAATAGAACGTTATTTCCTTCAATGCTTAGAAGCGATAAGTGAGACGCAGAGCAAAAACTAGGTTTTATTCAGCCGGAAAAAAACGATTTCAGCCCATTAGTTACGTCTTTCGCTTACAAAAAGCTACTGCGCGGATATTGAGACGAAGAAGGTCCAATAAATAAGGAGGCCCGCCGGCCGGCGCCGGCGTTATCGCTCGCACAGCCGTTAATCACGTCGCGCCCTTATCGCATCGCCCCACTGCAGTGTCCGAGTAGAGATACACGTGTTTCTTTAAAGGCGGGCGGGCAATTCGGTCGACGCTTTGTAGAATAGCATTTGTGCTAATTCGGAGAACGTAAATTAAGTTAAAGGTGTGTAATGTACCAGCCCAGGAGAAATTGTTAAAATTACTAGGCGTGGTGATTCCGTGTGAAGGTACTAAATTACTGAAAAGTACAATAAATAAACAGTCAAATACGTGTTGGAGCACGCGCAGTGTAGGGTTCAGTAGTCAGTACGGCTACGTGCGTGCCTAGATGTTTTGGTCAAGGCTTGAAAATTACTCCTATGGACGATGATCACTAAAGAAGGTGTGATGTAACCCAACTTCATAAGGAACATTTGAAATGAGATCGAATCAAAGTCCAAAATCTAAAATACTGTCGATAGTACCTATACACTAAAGTACACTTATCTATTTTTTTTTCTTATTTCATGGTTCTGTACAGAATTAGTGTAACCTAAACTGATCAGATTAAAAGATAAATATATAAATTAAAATACAAAATTATTTTTGCATTTGATTTAAATCATTTATAGTTCCTATATAATTTTAACAGACCAAACTACATGTCATAAGTTGGTCGATTATTATTCGTAAGTTAGTAGAACTTACGTAGTTGTAAAAAATTTCATTTTAATTTTGTTATATGTACTGCTATTGTAAATACTTTTCAGATATTAAAAAATATCGGGTTAACTGACAGGGGGTGGGGACACGTAACTCTAACAAAAATTACTATTTCAAGGCTTAATATTTCGGA
Source organism: Druceiella hillmani (assembly GCA_039881145.1). NCBI lineage: Eukaryota > Metazoa > Arthropoda > Insecta > Lepidoptera > Hepialidae > Druceiella > Druceiella hillmani. The sequence continues at coordinate 16,822,443 of JAYKKI010000035.1, forward strand.
AACGGATCCCTGCATTTAAAACGTGTTCATGACACACTTAGATTAACGTGGATTACTTTTGAGAGATCTATTCATTCAAGAACGTGTAAAGGAAAAATCCTAAATATTTTTTTAAAATTAAGATTAAATACTACTAATAATCTACTAATAGTTCCATAGTATTTAGGTACGGAACCATAAAAAAGAGTATAAAAGAATTATAACAAAAATTCAAACAAATTTGTGGAGTTGGTTTAAATTTATCAGAGACCAGCTGGTAATTGTTTGAATAAATCTATAAAAGCTGGTAAAATAACGCATAAAATTTATAGCATATATGTTGGATATTGGTCAGTTCAATTGTTCTGTAAAAATAGATGACAACAGTGTCCTAAAGTTACCGGAGATAAAGTTTGAAAGTCTTTGTCACTGGCCGTTTAAAATCCAAAACAACTGTTTTTAAATTCATTTCTTAGAATAATGCAAAAAATTATGAATCTAATTTGAATAAGATTTTCAGTTAAATAATGCTTGGAATTCAAGTTTTAAATACGACAAAGTGTCTTAAAATCGCCTGAGATAATATTTGAAAATCTTTGTCACCGGCATTCTAAAATCTAAAACAACTATTTTTAGAATTGTTTGCCAAAACAATGCTCAAATCTAATTAAATCAGTTTGAATAAGACTTTTGCTTAAATAATATTTAGGATTCAAGTTAAAATACAACATATATTTTATACCTTTTTAGAAGGAGCTTAACATCCGAGTGTGTTTGTTTGTTTGTTAGAGCTTCACATAAAAAACTATTGAATGGATTTGAATGAACCTATTGAATAAATTATGCTTGAGATTCGAGCTAAAACATCTGGTGCCTTTTGTGTTGCTTTCTGAATACTTCCTAGGATAATTTAAGTTGAACTATTATCGATCACACAAGTATCAAGTACGGGGACATTAGAACTGATGACTAGAAAATGTCGAAAGGCACTTTCGAGATACAGATTTTAATACTATACAAAAATCTGTCGCATGAGCGACGCGCACGCACGCGCACGCACACGCACGCGCACGCGCATGCACACGCACGCACACGCACACGCATACGCACACGCATACGTACACGCACACGCACACACACACATACATACATACACACACACTAGTAAAAATACAGCATAATGTCCTAGATAAAGGGGATAAAAGTCATACCCATTTAGGTGAGTTTAGGTGTCAGCATATCCCATATGTATAATTAAGAAAAAGGGAAAATTTTTTAGATGATTTTATTGCGCTGGTCTTTTCTCATTCCCTCATTCCTGAGAATTATGGCTCCCTTTTAAAATACTAATCATCTATTTACATTGGTTCCGATCGGCGATTTGGTATAGTAACATACTTAAACTAAACAGTATAAATTTACGTTGGAAGTGCAAACCTTTTATAGCAGAGAATCGGCATGGTATGCTGTCTAATTTTAAATAATAAATAATATTCGTTGGCTCCAACATCACATTTTAAATACTTCAAATTTGTCCGTAGCTTTTAAGGTCCAGGACTCCAGAGTCGCAAAGAAATTCGAAAAAACGGCAAGATGAGAATGCCGACAATATAGACCTTAATGTGTTTTGTTACGTTTCAGAGTTTCCATATTATTTGAGTCACCAGATGGTCACGGATTTTGCTATTCCTACGTTGACATGTTTGCAGTTTGAAGCTGCCTCAATGTATGTTGCTTTGATAACTGTTCTCAACGTGGAATATATGTGCTGCGAAGTTCTTTCTTCTCACCAGCAAATAATTTCTATATTCCAAAATGGCAATACCATTCGTGTTTTTCATCCTAAAACATGGTTTGATTATAATCCAAGCTTGGATTTGATTTTCTGATTCGATAAGTACGAATAAGAAATCATTGGTCTTAATAGGACGTAAAAGTGTTTTCTAACTGCAAACTAACTTTTAACGGTATTTTTTCCGATCTATAGAAAAAGCAAACGAAGTAAACATGTCTTATTTCAATATCGTGATTAAACAAGTATATTCTCCAAAAATGTCATCACGATCTCATCATCATTGATAGTATTCTTTTGAGTTCTTTCGAGAATGTATTATTGACAAAAATATTATAACGTTTAGAAAAAAAGGATTTTAGTGAGGAAACTGGATATCTCGCATAAAGGTGTTTTATATGTTGCACCATCCTGAAGTGCACAGCCTGATTTTAGAAGCTATTTTAATCAGTGACTCACGTTAAGCGTAAGAATCACTTTTATATCCACTTTGTAAAAATCACAGAAGAAATTGCAAATTAGATGAAGAAAATGATATAAGTTTGTAAATGACTTTTATTTTCTTTCCACCCATGTTTGGTTCATAAAAATATCCAAGAATTAATTTTATTTTTCCAGAACAAGGTATTAAAATTCCATGGTAAATCAACAATTGGACCAGAATTGTAAGATTACCCCATTGATACAGTGAGCTCTAAAAATATGATAATTTCCTGGACAACATATAAGAATCTTGGCAAAACGAAGTCTCTCGTCCAAACTGAGCGCTGACCACTCTCCAATACGACCACTAGTCAAATCCAACAAGAAGCTCATTAATAACCAACCGGCTACCACAAAATTAAAAACGTTTAACTTTTAACATTGATGCAAATACTTCGGAAGTAACACAAACTAAAAGCGCCCAGCGCAGCCGCACGCCGAGGTTTTTTTTGCGACAATAACTAATTAATGCACAAAAAAATGCGCCCACACTTTGCCCATCCATTTGGGACTCTTGCGGGATGCGATTCTCAATCAAAAAAATTGTCAAATTTAATTGACGAAATTTCATAAGAAATAACGATTTACTTTGCCATCATATTTTAATATTAAAAACATATATATATATATATATATATATATATATATATATATATATATATATATATATATATATACCTTTTGAATAATATTATATTCTTATATAAAGGTGACTTCTATGTTTGAACGACCCTAAGTTTAGAAGTGAAATTTTCTATTATAAGTAGATCAACGCGCAAGCCGTAGAAATCGATGACAAGGACTTGATCCGGGGAAAGACGGCGCGGACATAACACCTCTCAGCAATATCACAAACCGGATATTCACGGTTGACAGTCTGTTAGCGTGACAGTCTGTCAAACTGAAGACATGCGCTATCAACCGAGTGCACCCAGGTGGAACATCAATTTCTGTTAGTTTATTGTAGGTGGAACACCTACAATAACGTAACAGAACCGTATTTATACAATAGCTTATTGACAAAGTATTTATACAATAGCTTATAGACATTACGTACCACTCACAATCAAATTCTTATATGTGTGAATTACAATAGATAATTGTATATTTATCTGTTTTTATTATATTGTGATAGGATCTAGACCGTGTTTACCACGTGTACATGTTTACCTAAGCGTACGTGTTTACCTTCTAGACCTTATGAAGGTAAACAAAAGCTTATAAAGGCTTATTACATTTGAAGTGAGTTTCCATTTAATTTGGAATTTCTTTTAGAGAGCTTAGCGGCACGTAATGTACGTCGCAAAAATAAGATTTTCGAGATAAAATGCATAAAATTTACACTTATATCCCATACAAAAGTAAAAAAAAAACTTTTTGGGCCTAAAATTTACCCAATTCGATAATTAGGTAAATTTCTGACTTATTTGAGTACGTAGATGTTACCTGTTTTTTTGGTTAAAATTAACAAAATTGTTTCCGAGAACTAGAAAATAATAACATTTTATATCTATAAAAGGGTATACAAGCTTTAGTCGATCATTTAACATACTGCGAATAGTTAAAGCAGAAATATTTGTTCCATCGCCACGTTTATCATTATTAGTTATTAAGCTCCACTTGCGAATTGGCAAACTGCAAAATGACGTGAAATATATCATCCAACCCTCCGCCTCGAATTCATTCTAATTTTTCCACAATAAATTAGCAAAATCCGGAATAACAAAACCTTCATAGTTCTAACAAAAATTAGATCTAACTTCGTGACTTAATGTTTGTCTTTAACCCCTGTTAGATATTGTGTCCAGGTACATTAAATATTGCAGGTGAGTAAATTTGTTCCTCAATATGATCATCAATGCTAAGTGTACATCGTTAAATCTTATAATAAATTAAATTAAAGTATAAAAAGGTATAAAAACATAGAAAGAAAACATTAATAACATATCTACTCTATGTTATAATACATAAGAAAAACGAAAATTCTTAACCACTCGAATTTTTCTTCAAAATCAATTCTTGATTTATGTAAGTGTATTTTTTTGTTATTATCGTGAAAATTTATTAGATGTCTTAAAATATCAGAGAACTTAAAGAAGGTATTTTAAGTGTAACAAAAACTGAAACACATCGGTAGTAACTGTCCCACCTATCACTCAGCATCAGTGACCAACATAATGTAGAAAATAATTAAAGTAGGTCTACCATGTTTCATTTTTGGTTATGTTCTTGATCACATTTTCGTATGTGGATAATATAATTATATTTATTTAATAATCATATTAATTCAGTTAGTGTAAAAGTTGACGTTTGTCGGTGCGTTCGTTTAAAGTTTTTTGTTGGTGTATTCATTCTTAATATGAATTGTTGATATTTAAGGGAACTAAAATTATATTAATTATAGATAATTGTATGGGGTAGTAGGAAATTACAGAGAGCAAAGAGAATAAACTTGCTTTCCAAATGCAAAACCTAAATATTAATCTAGGAAATGTTAATCTATAGTTTAAAAAATATGACTACAAAAAAAGGACAAAATATTGTGAGATGATAATCATATAAGATGTATAAACAGTGCAAATGTGCCAAAAATGATACGTACAGAAGCAGCTGTGATGAATTCGGACTGAGAATTAATGTGTTCCATATTACTGGAAATTACTTTTATTTGGTTAGTTCGATTCCACTTTAACTGGATAAATTAAGTTATCATACATATCAAGCCAAGATGAGAATCGACGACCACAGACTTTAAGCTCATTGCACACCAGCGCGTCGCTCCTAAAAGTTACTCGTAAAAGTTT